>JAIOJX010000005.1:92958500-93558500 GCA_022376925.1 Tragulus kanchil | reverse complement strand
CAAGGAAATAGTGTTGTTTAAAAGTACTGAAATGGAAAACAGCTTCCTGTCTTTCCCCATCTTCCCTTTTGCACTGTTTTAATTTGCTATTTAATGATATTCTAAGTAAAGAAAAAATTTAAATTTTAATTATTAACATGAACCTTACCATTTCACCTTTCTGTTTTAAATGCAAGTGTATGAGCATTTAGCTGACACTCAGAATCTCCAGAACTTCTATAGCTCCTACATACATGTATATATACTTTTTCTCATCAGAACAGTGAAAATGCTTCACACAACTAACTCAACAGTTTTAATTTCACTTCTCGACAGCAGGGCACATTCTACCAACACCCTCAACCTCAGCTTACTGGCAAGAAAGGAAGTCCCTCTCCTGCCATCATTCTCATCCAAGTGGCTGGCTGCTACAGGAAGTAACATGAGAGAGAAAGTACATGAGGGGCCTTTGTTTGGGTTTCTCACCCCGCCGATGCCCAGAGCATTCAGATTCTGCCAGAAAGCATGGGCCCTTGGGTCTCACCATCACCCTTACTCAGTCATCGATGTGACAAGCTCTCTTTGTCCTTGCTGAGTCCCCAGCCCCACATATCATCCATCCAGCACCCCATGCTCACGAGGCTTCATGAAGGTATGTTGTTAACTTAAAAAATAGTCACAACCTAAAAGTTGAGAGTTATTTTTTATTCGGCGGAAATTTTTAGGACTTCAAGCCCAGGAGACAGCATCTTAAGTGACCCTGAGAGAACTACTCTGAGGAGGCGAGGGGAGGAGTCAGGTTATATAGAAGTTTTACAACAAAGAGTATCAAGAGATTATTGTTATTGAAAGGAAACCAGTTATCACAAGTTAAAGAGTTTAGCATTTTTCTATGTATGGGAAGATGTGAGAGTCTGGGCTCACTGAGTCACTCCTTTCATATGTTGGTGTTGTTGTTCAGTTGCTTAGTTGTGTCCTACTCTTTGTGACCCCATGGACGGCAGCACGCCAGGCTTCCCTGTCCTCCACTATCTCCTTGGAGTCTGATGCAACTCATGTCTGCTGAGTCAATGACACCATCCAAACATTTCATCCTCTGTTGCCCCTTTCTCCTGCTGCCTTCAGTCTTTCCCAGCATCAGGGTCTTTTCTGGTAAGTTGTGTCTTCACATCAGGTGGCCAAAGTATTGGAGCTGCAGCTGCAGCATCAGTCTTTCCAGTGAACGTTCAGGGTTGATTTCCTTTAGAGATTTATTTATTTATTTTGGGGGGTGGGGTGGGGAGGGAGGGGAGCAGGCGAGCCACTTCTATTGGTCTTCATTTTGTCCATTTTTTCATCCATCTTTGTTCTTAGGCCCATGTGGGCCTCCCATCACAGTGGCCTCTATTGTCGCAGAGCACCGGCTCTGGGCGCATGCACTCCAGAGCTCCTGCTCGGTAATTGGACACATCAGTCCAGCCGCTCGGAGGCACGTGGGATCTTCCCAGGCCAGGGATCAAACCGGCGCCCCCTGCACTGCAAGGCGGTGTCCTTACCCACTGGACCACCAGGGAAGCCCTTGATTTCCTTAAGGATTGACTGGTTTGATCTCCTTGCTGTCCAAGGGACTCTCAAAAGTCTTCTCCAGCACCACAATTTGAAAGCATCAATTCTTTGGTGCTCAGCCTTCTTTATGGTCCAACTCTCACATCCATACATCACAACTGGCAAAACCACAGCTTTGACTACTGTAATCTCAGCTGTCTGGGTCCTGATCCTGTATTTTTCACATCCTGAGCTCCCTCAGGCTCACCATAGGGAGTGGCTGCAGCCTGATAGCTGTCAGATAGCTGGTATTGTTCTCCTTCCAGTTTGCCCTGGAGGGCTGCAATCACTGATGACTGTGACATCCTTGTTTATTGATCTAGCAGGAAAAACTCTGTTTCTCAATGTGAAGGAAGCTGCAGTGTATTCACTTGTCTCCCTTAATCACAGGTGCTCTGCTTTTTCAGAGCCTCACTCAGAGAACACAAATTCAGAGTAAAGTTTTTAAGAATTTCGAGATGGCCCTGCCTCCTATCCCTTGCTCTCTGCCTTGGCTAATTCTGTGTCCATGACCCTGGAAGCTCACAGGACAGGGGCCCTCCTGTGCCCTGGGACTTTTCTCTCTGGGGCCGTCCTTCCACCCAGGCCGTTGTTTATGAGTCTGTCTTGCCTACTAGAACACAAGCTCCTAGGGGCAGGGCTGTGTCTGTTCTGTTGGCCACTGGCCCCAGTCATGAGCCTAGCGCCTGTGCTGAATAACTAATTGCTGAATAAAGGCATCAACCTCTCACTGAGTATCCACTGAGCACCTAAAATGGGCTGGGCATCTCCAGGGCCCAAAGATTCAGACAACATAATAGCTTCTACCCGCTTGGGGCCTCCCATCCTTATTCTCACCTGAATGGCTTCCAGCTTTGGGCTCTGTGAGGTGAGCGGGCCCCAAAGGGTTGACCCATCTTGCTGATGTACAAGCCTGGTTTCCAGTAGCAGACCCAAGACATGTGCCAGCTATCCTTTCAGCCTGGACCCTCAGGATTCAGACCCTCAGGAGCCTGAGACTGAGAAGGGTTAGGCAGACCCCCAGCCCGGCTCCTGGCCCAGCCAGGATTTCTCCAGTGCTCTGGGCTGCTAGATTGGGGAGGATCATCCTGTGCCCAGAGGGAGGCCTCCCTAACTTGGAGCTGACCTGCTGCACCTTCCATTCTCCAGTTCAGAGCTTCCAGGCCTGTGCAAGACCAAACGTGAGTCTTCACCCAGATTTTGCAAGATGATTTGCATTTACTGATAGAACACCTGCTGTGTTCAAATGGCCTGTTTCTTCTGTTTGTATATCTTTTCTTTTCAACACAACCTTATTTTCCCAAAGATGATAATGACTATTTCTATTGTATTACTTGAACTTGCGTATACTAACATGACATCCCTCTATGGTGACTCAGATAGGAAAGAAACTGCATGCAATGCAGGAGAGCCAGGTTGGATCCTTGGGTCAGGAAGATCCCTAAATCACAGGTGCTCTGCTTTTCAGAGCCTCACTCAGAGAACACAAATTCAGAGTAAAGTTTTTAAGAATTTCGAGATGGCCCTGCCTCCTATCCCTTGCTCTCTGCCTTGGCTAATTCTGTGTCCATGACCCTGGAAGCTCACAGGACAGGGGCCCTCCTGTGCCCTGGGACTTTTCTCTCTGGGGCCGTCCTTCCACCCAGGCCGTTGTTTATGAGTCTGTCTTGCCTACTAGAACACAAGCTCCTAGGGGCAGGGCTGTGTCTGTTCTGTTGGCCACTGGCCCCAGTCATGAGCCTAGCGCCTGTGCTGAATAACTAATTGCTGAATAAAGGCATCAACCTCTCACTGAGTATCCACTGAGCACCTAAAATGGGCTGGGCATCTCCAGGGCCCAAAGATTCAGACAACATAATAGCTTCTACCCGCTTGGGGCCTCCCATCCTTATTCTCACCTGAATGGCTTCCAGCTTTGGGCTCTGTGAGGTGAGCGGGCCCCAAAGGGTTGACCCATCTTGCTGATGTACAAGCCTGGTTTCCAGTAGCAGACCCAAGACATGTGCCAGCTATCCTTTCAGCCTGGACCCTCAGGATTCAGACCCTCAGGAGCCTGAGACTGAGAAGGGTTAGGCAGACCCCCAGCCCGGCTCCTGGCCCAGCCAGGATTTCTCCAGTGCTCTGGGCTGCTAGATTGGGGAGGATCATCCTGTGCCCAGAGGGAGGCCTCCCTAACTTGGAGCTGACCTGCTGCACCTTCCATTCTCCAGTTCAGAGCTTCCAGGCCTGTGCAAGACCAAACGTGAGTCTTCACCCAGATTTTGCAAGATGATTTGCATTTACTGATAGAACACCTGCTGTGTTCAAATGGCCTGTTTCTTCTGTTTGTATATCTTTTCTTTTCAACACAACCTTATTTTCCCAAAGATGATAATGACTATTTCTATTGTATTACTTGAACTTGCGTATACTAACATGACATCCCTCTATGGTGACTCAGATAGGAAAGAAACTGCATGCAATGCAGGAGAGCCAGGTTGGATCCTTGGGTCAGGAAGATCCCCTGGAAGAGGGATCTCCAGTATTCCTGCCTGGAGAATCCCATGGACAGAAATGCCTGGTGAGCTACAGTCCATAGGGTCACACAGAGTCAGACAGAACCGAGCAACTAAGACTACACTAACACAAATTGGTCAGATATACTGCTCAGAAGTTTGCTCTGAGACAACAGGCATGTAAGTGAGATTCTGTCTGAGATGGGAGAGTTGGCTTCTTGCAGGGGCAATCAACTGAGCTGACGTCCTGGAACACGTGGCCTCTGAGAGCAAGGCCTCTGGCTCAGAAGACAGTCAGACTGGAGGAGTCCTGCAGGAGCACGTGAAGGTGAGAATAAGCACAGGTGGTCCAGTGCTGGCCAGATGGAGGGCACCAGCCCCAGAGGGCCTCAGCCACCGTGGGAGGTGCTGGGGTCACAAGGCGTGAACGTGATCCTGTGGCAAAAGCTGTCTGCACGTGGTCTTGGGGTGGTGATTGCATTACTATCTTTTCAGATGCTCCCCAGCTCTGAGCCTCCCTCCCTGGGGTCCACTATGAGCAGACACCATGGCGAGCTTCTCGGTGCAGGGGGAAGACAGGGCCCAGAGAGGCAACCCCTGCACCCCCGCAACTGCACTCTGACGTGCAAACATGAACAGGCTCCAGCAGGAAAAATCAGACGTGACCACAGAATTCTTTGGGTCTAGAGAATGTCTTGGGCTATGCAGAGCACAGCAAGATGCTGGATTCCTAGAACTGATTTCTGTTTGTGCTGAGTGAAGTCGAGAGACCCATTCCTACCCACTGTTGGGGGGAACACATTCCTAATCCTTGCCCCTGAGGCCTGAGTAGGCCAACTGGGGGCAAGGGTCAGGTGAAGCCCTGAGTGCCCACCCTGGATGTTCTTCACCCAGATTTTGCAAGATGATTTGCATTTACTGATAGAACACCTGCTGTGTTCAAATGGCCTGTTTCTTCTGTTTGTATATCTTTTCTTTTCAACACAACCTTATTTTCCCAAAGATGATAATGACTATTTCTATTGTATTACTTGAACTTGCGTATACTAACATGACATCCCTCTATGGTGACTCAGATAGGAAAGAAACTGCATGCAATGCAGGAGAGCCAGGTTGGATCCTTGGGTCAGGAAGATCCCCTGGAAGAGGGATCTCCAGTATTCCTGCCTGGAGAATCCCATGGACAGAAATGCCTGGTGAGCTACAGTCCATAGGGTCACACAGAGTCAGACAGAACCGAGCAACTAAGACTACACTAACACAAATTGGTCAGATATACTGCTCAGAAGTTTGCTCTGAGACAACAGGCATGTAAGTGAGATTCTGTCTGAGATGGGAGAGTTGGCTTCTTGCAGGGGCAATCAACTGAGCTGACGTCCTGGAACACGTGGCCTCTGAGAGCAAGGCCTCTGGCTCAGAAGACAGTCAGACTGGAGGAGTCCTGCAGGAGCACGTGAAGGTGAGAATAAGCACAGGTGGTCCAGTGCTGGCCAGATGGAGGGCACCAGCCCCAGAGGGCCTCAGCCACCGTGGGAGGTGCTGGGGTCACAAGGCGTGAACGTGATCCTGTGGCAAAAGCTGTCTGCACGTGGTCTTGGGGTGGTGATTGCATTACTATCTTTTCAGATGCTCCCCAGCTCTGAGCCTCCCTCCCTGGGGTCCACTATGAGCAGACACCATGGCGAGCTTCTCGGTGCAGGGGGAAGACAGGGCCCAGAGAGGCAACCCCTGCACCCCCGCAACTGCACTCTGACGTGCAAACATGAACAGGCTCCAGCAGGAAAAATCAGACGTGACCACAGAATTCTTTGGGTCTAGAGAATGTCTTGGGCTATGCAGAGCACAGCAAGATGCTGGATTCCTAGAACTGATTTCTGTTTGTGCTGAGTGAAGTCGAGAGACCCATTCCTACCCACTGTTGGGGGGAACACATTCCTAATCCTTGCCCCTGAGGCCTGAGTAGGCCAACTGGGGGCAAGGGTCAGGTGAAGCCCCTGAGTGCCCACACCATGGAGCTGTGAAGAGGGAACAGAGCTAGAGAGCAAGGAGCCCAACAGGTGACATCCTAGGACCTTGCAGTCAGTTCCTAAGTCTCTCAGCGGTGCTAGCCTGGACCCTGCTTTTCCTGACCCTGGGGCAACCCCTTCCCTCGCCCAGGCCCTTCCTCCTGAGGCAGGAGGAAGTCCCAAGCCTATGAAATGAGTCCAGCACTGGGGTCAGGACTCGACCTCTCGTTGTTATCAGCATGCAGATGTGAGCTCACCCTAACTCTTGTGTGTCAGGGACAAGAACAAACAAAAAAGTCAAAATAATAGTTTTCCCAGCCTTTCTCCCTCCCTGTCTGTTCTGGGTCCTTTCCCTATTCCTGGGTCTTCAATGGGTTAAAAGGATTTCCCTTGTGAGGGGTCCTGGTCTCTGATGCTGGCTTTCCTAGAGGATGGCTGTGAGAGGTGATCCAGGTGCTGGCAGTGAGTTCTAAGCACAAGATAAATGTGAACTCTTATTTTTATAGCTCCAACCCCAAGCAGGAGGGGCATGTGGAGGTCTGCAGGGGGCTCTGAGCTGGTCTGGGCTCTGGAATCTGATGTGGGTGGGAGTGGGCAGAGGTGATCTTGGGCTGGAGTCACAGCCAACAGATTCTCAAGCAGCTTCTGGGAGGAGGGTGAGCTGGAGGTCAGAGGGGCTGCTCAGATGCCAGAGCTGGACCTGAACCCAGGGCCTGCATAGCCTGATCGATCAGTGACCAGCTCGATAATCCAGGGCACCTGTGGATGCCTCCAAGGTCAGCCAGGAGCCTCTACAAACTCAGACCCAGTCATGGACTCGGTGAGTTCATGAGTATGAAGCCCTGAGATCCAGCCTGGCTGGGACCCTGCACTGTCCTGAGAGTTGTGGCAGCTGCCACTTCTCCAAATCCACCTGCCTTTTCTTTTTTTTTTTTTTCTGTTATGATTCAAGGATTTATTAAGTCATACATGCAAAACATACTGCTAACCGCATTAGCAAAAGATCAATGTAAAAACACTCCACAATTCTGCAACTGTCAATTTAAAAAATTGTGTTCTAGTGGTTGAAAGGTCCAAGCTCGTGTTCTTGCCAGTGGTTAAGTTGTGCAGAGCTTCATTAGCATGAGCACGGGTTGACGGCACCTCCCAAGGAGCATTGTTAGGGCAAGGACAGGAAGCATGCACACATGGTGTGGCAAGAGGGTCAGTGTCGTAGTCACGGTGCATTGTGGGTCGCTTGACCAGACTGTGACAGTGAGGTTTACAGTTCACGAGTATCTATAAAGTGTCTTCAAAACCAGGAAGCTAAAAAAACAAAAGCAAAAGCAAAACAAAACCGTGAAGCTGCCACACATGAGTTTTACACTGAGTTACTAGAAAACTAAGGAAAGTACTTATTAGCTTTGAGTAGAGCAACATGTGCCTTTTCTTTAATAGTTGTTTTTTTACAGTTCATTCCCTTGGTTCTCCTTTGTGTTAGAAAAGTACGGACAATAGCAGACACCCATGTCAGAATTTATAAACGTTGAGACCTGGTCATGTTTGCTTGAGAAGTTTTAAATTCATGTAAAAGTGACGCAGAATTTTTCCTTCCCTTCCGAGTCAAGGTGCTTTCGCTAGTTTTGAAACATATAGTTACACATGCACACACACATGTACACACACACACAGGGCTCGTGCTCATGTGTGGATGGTGAAGCTACCAGGGCTTTCAACTATTATCTAATTCACTCATTTTAACTTTCTCACAAGGATTTTATCTCATAAATCTTTCACAATTTGTCTCCTCCCGTAGTGATTTATTTCCAGTTGTGCTCTATGAGAAGCTTCATGCCATAATGAACATTCTTATTCAGCCTCCCAGTGGTACCCAAGGGCATGTACCCAGAGTGGAATTTCCACATCTTCAGGCATGCACTTTTTTGAATTCACACATTTCTGTTCGATCCTTCAAGTGGTTGGATTAATTTGCACCGCTCTCCATGGGTGTGAAATTTCTCACTGTTCATCATTTCATCCCCTCTTGGGATAATCAGATACCATTTTCCCCAAACAATAGATATGAAATAATGCTCTGTTTTTATTCATTTGTATTTTCTCAATGTTAGTAATGTTGAACAGCTGATTTCATATTTTATTGGCCATTTTGGTTTCCTCTTCCAGTGAATTGCTCTTTTTTACCCTCTGCCCACTTTTCCTGTAGATTGTTTGTATTTTTTCTTACAGATTTTTAAGTTGCTCATCCTCAGTTGGTTCTATGTACAGCAAGTGTCTTCTCTCTGTTGGTTGCTTTTCTCACTGAACTGTTCTTGAAGTGTAGCTCCACACGGTGACTGCATAGCTCCGAATGTGAGGCGCCATGGTTTCTCCAAATTGCCTGAGTCTGTGTCACCCTCCCAGTCAGAGCCCTGCTGGGCTGAAGCCTTGCCTCCATCACTGCGCACCATCTGACCTGTTAACAACTGGGCTCTTCAATATGCTTCCTAATAGTGTTTAAAAAACCACATGAGTTTTACACTGAGTTACTAGAAAACTAAGGAAAGTACTTATTAGCTTTGAGTAGAGCAACATGTGCCTTTTCTTTAATAGTTGTTTTTTTACAGTTCATTCCCTTGGTTCTCCTTTGTGTTAGAAAAGTACGGACAATAGCAGACACCCATGTCAGAATTTATAAACGTTGAGACCTGGTCATGTTTGCTTGAGAAGTTTTAAATTCATGTAAAAGTGACAGAATTTTTCCTTCCCTTCCGAGTCAAGGTGCTTTCGCTAGTTTTGAAACATATAGTTACACATGCACACACACATGTACACACACACACAGGGCTCGTGCTCATGTGTGGATGGTGAAGCTACCAGGGCTTTCAACTATTATCTAATTCACTCATTTTAACTTTCTCACAAGGATTTTATCTCATAAATCTTTCACAATTTGTCTCCTCCCGTAGTGATTTATTTCCAGTTGTGCTCTATGAGAAGCTTCATGCCATAATGAACATTCTTATTCAGCCTCCCAGTGGTACCCAAGGGCATGTACCCAGAGTGGAATTTCCACATCTTCAGGCATGCACTTTTTTGAATTCACACATTTCTGTTCGATCCTTCAAGTGGTTGGATTAATTTGCACCGCTCTCCATGGGTGTGAAATTTCTCACTGTTCATCATTTCATCCCCTCTTGGGATAATCAGATACCATTTTCCCCAAACAATAGATATGAAATAATGCTCTGTTTTTATTCATTTGTATTTTCTCAATGTTAGTAATGTTGAACAGCTGATTTCATATTTTATTGGCCATTTTGGTTTCCTCTTCCAGTGAATTGCTCTTTTTTACCCTCTGCCCACTTTTCCTGTAGATTGTTTGTATTTTTTCTTACAGATTTTTAAGTTGCTCATCCTCAGTTGGTTCTATGTACAGCAAGTGTCTTCTCTCTGTTGGTTGCTTTTCTCACTGAACTGTTCTTGAAGTGTAGCTCCACACGGTGACTGCATAGCTCCGAATGTGAGGCGCCATGGTTTCTCCAAATTGCCTGAGTCTGTGTCACCCTCCCAGTCAGAGCCCTGCTGGGTGCTGAAGCCCCTTTGCCCCCTCCATCACTGCGCACCATCTGACCTGTTAACAACTGGGCTCTTCAATATGCTTCCTAATAGTGTACAGCCTTACTTACCAGAGGGATGGCCTCTTGGTTGTGGCATATTGTTCTATTTGCTAATCATTTAAGTTTTTAAAATTTTTGGCCTATTTTATGTTTGTTTTTATAATTTTGGTCTCCTTTTTTTTATTGATTTATTTTTTATCCATCTTTATTTTTTGGCCTTGTGAGCCTTCCACTGCAAGGGCTTGTAATTGGGCACACCAGTCCAGTCGCTCCACAGCACGTGGGATTTTCCCAGGCCAGGGATCAAGCCAGTGCCCCTTGCACTGCAAGTCAGACTCTTTACCCACTGGACCACCAGGGAAGCCCTATTTAAGGGTATTTTTGCATCTGTCTTCATGGAAGAGAGTGGTCAGTGGTCTGGTGATCTTTTTTTTTTTTTTTTTCCTGTTTATTGAGTTATGGTATTCATGATGGGCTGGCTCTGTGATAACTGTTTTTCAAATATGACTTTGTATTGATAATTAATCCTGGAAGCTCTGTTAGGGATAACAAAAAGCAGCAAAGAAATGCCTGCCTAACACTGGGCATAGAGTGAAGGATTCATCCCATCAGCAGAAGCCTGCAGCCTGGGGCAGGTCCGGCTGGGAGCTCAGGGACCCAGGACTGCGAGCAGAGAGTGACATAGGCCTCCTGCCGGTGAGCTGGTGGACTGATCCACCCCCAGGTGGAGCCAGGAGTTTGGCCTGTGAGAGGGAGCCTGTGATTCTGGCTTCTTCAGCAGGTCTGCGGCCCACTGGTTCAGCCCAGCAGGGCTCTGGAGAGATGGAGACCTGGCTCCTGGGCCCTCCTTCATTCCAGATGTCAGCATGGGCCCAGGGGAGGGGGCAGGTGACATGCAGCCCTTCCCTGGAGCAGAACAGCCTGGAGACTCAGAGAGGAAGGGAATTGCCCAGTCTGCAGCCCTGCAGTCACAGGAGGCCTCACAGAGGAGGCACACCTGGGGACACAGAAAGGACCGTGCTCACAGCACCTAGAGCCTGGGCACACTTGAGGCTCAGAGAATGGGGTGCCCCGGAACTGCACTGGGAGACGCCAGGCCATGGGCTGGCCAGCAGATAGAGGCTTTGTGTGGCATGATGGCGTGGCCTCTCCAGGATCTATACCCTGCTGTGTGACGACAGTCCCTCTGAGCAGAAGCTCTGAGCCGCAGAGTTGTGGCGGGAAGCGCGGAGCCTCTGCCCAGTGCTGCTCGGTGCAGGGGGAGGAAGGACTCAGAGGCTGGCGCTGGTCTGCGGTCCAGGCCTGCCCTCAAGGAGTCCCACCGAGCAGAGGGCATGGCCAAGCAGCCTCAGTTTGGCAGCTGAGCTGTCTCATGCTCTGTCGGGGCCAGCTGTGTCCAGATCACGGGAAACACAGGGTCCAGGAAGCAGTGTTCCCCTGCTCCCATCCCCCGAGATGGCATGTGCACCTAGGGAAAGAAGGCCACACCTCAGGGAAGAAGTCCAGCTTGGACAGACCCTGGGGAACACAGGAAAAACCCAGCCCAGCTCAGAGGGAGGAGTGCTCTGAGGCGACCTTGTGCTGGTGCCCTGCATCACAGGAGGGGAAACCAAGTTAGGAGGGTGAGGCTCCAGGGCCTCCCGCCAGGACCCGACTGCGGCGCCACAGGCTGGGTTTCTGGTCGGCTGCGCACAAAGGAATAAACTGTCCATCATCTCGTTACAGGGAGGCATTCAGCTCAGCCAGGAGCCGGGGAGTTCGCAGAACTAGGACTTGGAGGGCAGAATAATAACCTGCCCTGGCTTGTTTCCACCATTTGTATTACTTCCATCCTTCCACACAGCACGGTCCCTTGGACCTCGGGTGGTCCTGAGAGCAGGCAGGGCAGGCCGTGCTCCCATGAGACAGCTGAGGCCCAGGAGTGGCAGGGGGCTGCCCCCACCCAAAGGCCCCCACCCTGGGCGGCTAGAGAGCCTTTCCTACCTCTACTCTTGTTTGAGGTTTGCTTGTTTGTTCAGTAGAGCTGATTTACAAGGTTGTGTTAGGTGCTACAGTGCAGCAAAGTGGACCAGTTACACGCCTATACCTGTATCCACTCTCTTAGATTCTTTTCCCACATAGGCCATTACAGAGTATTGAGTAGAGTTCCCTGTGCTATACAGCAGGTCCTTATTAGGTATCTAGTTCATATATAGTAGATTGAGATTGGGCTTCCCTGGTGTCTGAGATGGTAAGGAATCCATCTGCAAAGCAAGAGACCTGGGTTCGATCCCTGGGTCAGGAAGAACCCCTGGAGAAGGGCGTGGCAACCCTCTCCAGTATTCTGGCCTGGGAAATCCCACGGACAGAGGAGCCTGCTGGGCCACAGTTCATGGGGCTGCAAAGAGTCAGACATAACTGAGTGACTGGCACAATATCACCGATTGCAATTAACTGCTCTTATTTTTAAACTTCCCTACAGGCCAAGTCCAGCTGCTGAAGGAGGAGAACGCTTGGAGAGTGCCGTGGACCCTGAGTCACGGGAACACTCGCCGGACAGGCCTGCTACAAGTGGTGGCAGTCGGTGTCTCGGCCCGCCCTGCAGACAGAGAGGTTGGCGTGTAACCTCAATCACCCCAGCTCTGCCCCAGCAGCCCCAGAAAGCCCACGGGCCTGGATGGAGGGGTTGGTGCCCATTCCTGCTCCTTGCCAGCTTCCAGGGATCCCTTCGCATTCCCAGGGCTGGCACTCTCCATCTTCCCAGGCTAAAAGACCTCAGGAGGCTCCAGAGGAAAAGGCAGGTGCCCGTGTTGTGAGGCGCGCTCAGTGAAGCACCCAACTCTGCTCGTGGTAGATAGAAATGAGGTTTATTTAGGCTGGCGCCAGCAACCACCCGCAAGGACCTAAGTTTCCTGCAAGGGCCCCAACTGGAGGTAAAGGGCGGTTTTTAAAGGCTGGTCCAATCAATGGTGCAGGTCCCTCCCCTTTGATTGAGATTGGCCACACATGCTCATTCCCTCTTATAATCATCAGAATAGTCTAGAGGCTTCTTCGTTAATTGCAGTCAGTTACCATCAATAAAGATTAACAGTAAGAAATGCTAACAGAGTAATCTAACAGATGAGTCGCTAACCAGTAACCATCAGTAAACCATTTCGCACTCCCTTTTACACCCGAATCGCCCATGCCCCTAACAGAGCACGCCTATACCTGTATCCACTCTCTTAGATTCTTCTCCCACATAGGCCATTACAGAGTATTGAGTAAGAGTTCCCTGTTGCTATACAGCAGGTCCTTATTAGGTATCTAGTTCATATATAGTAGATTGAGATTGGGCTTCCTTGGTGTCTGAGCTGGTAAGGAATCCATCTGCAAAGCAAGAGACCTGGGTTCGATCCCTGGGTCAGGAAGAACCCCTGGAGAAGGGCGTGGCAACCCTCTCCAGTATTCTGGCCTGGGAAATCCCACGGACAGAGGAGCCTGCTGGGCCACAGTTCATGGGGCTGCAAAGAGTCAGACATAACTGAGTGACTGGCACAATATCACCGATTGCAATTAACTGCTCTTATTTTTAAACTTCCCTACAGGCCAAGTCCAGCTGCTGAAGGAGGAGAACGCTTGGAGAGTGCCGTGGACCCTGAGTCACGGGAACACTCGCCGGACAGGCCTGCTACAAGTGGTGGCAGTCGGTGTCTCGGCCCGCCCTGCAGACAGAGAGGTTGGCGTGTAACCTCAATCACCCCCAGCTCTGCCCCAGCAGCCCCAGAAAGCCCACGGGCCTGGATGGAGGGGTTGGTGCCCATTCCTGCTCCTTGCCAGCTTCCAGGGATCCCTTCGCATTCCCAGGGCTGGCACTCTCCATCTTCCCAGGCTAAAAGACCTCAGGAGGCTCCAGAGGAAAAGGCAGGTGCCCGTGTTGTGAGGCGCGCTCAGTGAAGCACCCAACTCTGCTCGTGGTAGATAGAAATGAGGTTTATTTAGGCTGGCGCCAGCAACCACCCGCAAGGACCTAAGTTTCCTGCAAGGGCCCCAACTGGAGGTAAAGGGCGGTTTTTAAAGGCTGGTCCAATCAATGGTGCAGGTCCCTCCCCTTTGATTGAGATTGGCCACACATGCTCATTCCCTCTTATAATCATCAGAATAGTCTAGAGGCTTCTTCGTTAATTGCAGTCAGTTACCATCAATAAAGATTAACAGTAAGAAATGCTAACAGAGTAATCTAACAGATGAGTCGCTAACCAGTAACCATCAGTAAACCATTTCGCACTCCCTTTTACACCCGAATCGCCCATGCCCAGCAGCCGAGGCCTGAACAGAGCTCAGATTTCAGCCATGAGCACGACCATCTCTCTAACTCCTGGCACCTGGCTGGCCTTCTTGGGCCTGCATCCTCTCACGGACCATCACAGCTGTCTCCTGACAGAGTCACCTCTAGGGTTACCGGCTTCCCTGAGGTCCCTGCACTAAGCATGATGGACTCCAGGGTCTCCCTCCCACCCCACCCCAGTCCACTCGGTGACCCTTCCCTGCACCTTCTCCGGGTGGGAGAGGCCCTCGGCATTCGTCCTGCAGTTTCATCCTCATGGTGAGCCTGAGCACAAGGTAGCACTCTTACCCCCGTTTTATGGATGAGTGTACTGAGACCCTTGAGAGGGTGAATGGGATGGAGCATCAGGAAGTGGGGCCTCCGAGATTTCAAAGTGCTTAAACAGCCCATGACACCATCCCTCTAAAAAGCAGACCCAACTGGACTGCCTCTCTGCCCCAGACCCCTCAGTTCACCGAGGAGCAGCTCCACACACTCATGTGCACATGCATGTGTACACACACACACACGCACATGTGCAAGCACACGTGTACCTGCAGGGGAGCCCGCCCACAGTCTGCCGTTCCCCAGGCTCCGGGGAGCTAATTATATCACAGGAAATCGCAGGGTGAGTCTCCCAGCATCAGGGGCGTCCCCAGTGGAGCGTTCGAGACAGAGCACATGTGGCAGACCCGTGGGCTAGGCCCAGCTGCAGCCGATGTCCGCCACAGCTGGAGGGCCGCCAGGCGTTGGACCACGTGCGGCCAGTCAGGGGCAGGGCCTGGGCTGAGGGTCGGCACAGGCCTTCCAGCCAGCGCTGGCCCCGCTACTGCTCCGATCACTCGGGAGTGCCCCTCTGGGGCACGGGGTCTGCTTCCTCATTTGTACAGTGGGGAGAAGATGAGCACTGTGACCCAGTGAGTGGAGCCCTGGCAGGTTAGGGCATCACATGGTGGTGCCCCGCTTGAGGGCGGCAGGAGCCAGGCCCTCCGTGAGCTGACAGCCTGCTGGTGCGGGGAGGTGGGCTACACTGATGAGCCTGAAGCACCAACCACTCAGTGCAGAGGCCAGACAGGTGAGTCCCTACCACTGTCAGCAGAGAGACAGCCAGCAGGTCAGTAAGGGACACGCTAGCCAGCTCTGACCAGCAGGCCCAGTGAAGCGGGGCAGACAGGTTGAGGGGGAAGGGTTTGCTGGGAGGTGATTCACACAGGATGGCCGGAGCGCTTAGGGAGGGCCTCTCCTGAGAAACAACAGCTGAGCTCAGGCTGGAGCGAGAGAAAAAGCCAGACAGGTGAGGAGACAGGGGGCCTGACGGAAAGAAAAGTGCAGGGGGCTGAGGCTGGAAGGAAGGGCGGCAGCGTGGTCCCAGGGAAGGAAGTGGCTGAAGAAGGAGAGGGGCCAGAAGGCCACGAAGGGCCCTAGGGGCCATCAGAAGGGATGTGGAATTTATTCAACTGGTGACAGGAAGCTGCTAAGAGTTTTGCATGAAGGAGTGTCAGGGTCTGACTGTTTGGAAAGCTCACTCTGGCTAACCTGTGTGTGAAGATGGGTGTTGGGGGCCCTGAGGGGAGCAGGGAGGTCAATGAGAGGTGTCTGCTCTGGTCTCAGAGACCCCAGTGCTCTCCCCTTTCCCCTGCCCCTCCCTCTTCCCTCTGTGCTCCTCCCTTTCTTCCTCTGCTCTCCCAACCCACCCCCTCCTGTGAGGATGCCCAGGCCTGACCCTCAGGTAGACCTTCATCATCTTAAAACTTGACCTATGGGGTACTTCCTGGGGATCATCCCCTCCTCCAGCAAGTGGATTCTGGGCTGCAGCAAGGAGTCTCTCCCCACACCCCTCCACACCAGCTCAGCCTCGTCCACTGGGCCTCCCTAGGCCCGCTCAGTCTCCTCTCAGGAACCAAATCCACAAATGCATAGTCTTGTCATGGCGACTGAGGCCAAGGATCCCTAATTGTCAGTAGTTGATCTCAATTAAAGGAAACACCTCCTGTGATTTGCAGGTGGGAGCTGGAGTGGGGGCACGGGATATTTATACAGACCCGAAAGGATGCTGCCTGTAGGGCATCACATGGTGGTGCCCCGCTTGAGGGCGGCAGGAGCCAGGCCCTCCGTGAGCTGACAGCCTGCTGGTGCGGGGAGGTGGGCTACACTGATGAGCCTGAAGCACCAACCACTCAGTGCAGAGGCCAGACAGGTGAGTCCCTACCACTGTCAGCAGAGAGACAGCCAGCAGGTCAGTAAGGGACACGCTAGCCAGCTCTGACCAGCAGGCCCAGTGAAGCGGGGCAGACAGGTTGAGGGGGAAGGGTTTGCTGGGAGGTGATTCACACAGGATGGCCGGAGCGCTTAGGGAGGGCCTCTCCTGAGAAACAACAGCTGAGCTCAGGCTGGAGCGAGAGAAAAAGCCAGACAGGTGAGGAGACAGGGGGCCTGACGGAAAGAAAAGTGCAGGGGGCTGAGGCTGGAAGGAAGGGCGGCAGCGTGGTCCCAGGGAAGGAAGTGGCTGAAGAAGGAGAGGGGCCAGAAGGCCACGAAGGGCCCTAGGGGCCATCAGAAGGATGTGGAATTTATTCAACTGGTGACAGGAAGCTGCTAAGAGTTTTGCATGAAGGAGTGTCAGGGTCTGACTGTTTGGAAAGCTCACTCTGGCTAACCTGTGTGTGAAGATGGGTGTTGGGGGCCCTGAGGGGAGCAGGGAGGTCAATGAGAGGTGTCTGCTCTGGTCTCAGAGACCCCAGTGCTCTCCCCTTTCCCCTGCCCCTCCCTCTTCCCTCTGTGCTCCTCCCTTTCTTCCTCTGCTCTCCCAACCCACCCCCTCCTGTGAGGATGCCCAGGCCTGACCCTCAGGTAGACCTTCATCATCTTAAAACTTGACCTATGGGGTACTTCCTGGGGATCATCCCCTCCTCCAGCAAGTGGATTCTGGGCTGCAGCAAGGAGTCTCTCCCCACACCCCTCCACACCAGCTCAGCCTCGTCCACTGGGCCTCCCTAGGCCCGCTCAGTCTCCTCTCAGGAACCAAATCCACAAATGCATAGTCTTGTCATGGCGACTGAGGCCAAGGATCCCTAATTGTCAGTAGTTGATCTCAATTAAAAGGGAAACACCTCCTGTGATTTGCAGGTGGGAGCTGGAGTGGGGGGCACGGGGATATTTATACAGACCCGAAAGGATGCTGCCTGCGATGAGTCCATGGGAATGAAAGCAATTTATCTCGATGAGCCGGGGCTGTGGGTGATTTAATTAAGGCCAAGCCAGCCCCGTCTTTGGTTCTTCCTGCCAGGCATCACAGGATGACAGTGCCGAGCTAGCCCTTCTTCCCTCTTTTCCGGAACAGGTAAGAACACAGCATTGGCGTGTGCCAGTATTCTGTCTCCTTTCCAGGCCAGGTTCCAGGACCTGGTACCTAGACTGCACTGCAGGCATGATGAAGGAGACGGGGACTCCAGGGCGCGGCCCTGGGGAAGGTCCAGCATGCACGGTAAGCGCCCTAGGGCTCTCCATGCGGCTACTCAGCAGGTCCTTATCGGCAGCTGCACAGGGACTCAGCCAGCTAGGGGCAGGGCTGGGACCCACACCCCAGTCCGTGTGACGGTGACACCTTAGTCTGGTGCTCGAGGGGAGGCGAGACCCCCGAGAAGTGCCCGGGTGAGAATTGATGGGGAAGTATATTCCTCTGCCACAGGTGCACCTGGCAGGGATGCCTGGGGAAGAAGGTGGTCCTTGAGATAGACCCTACAGAGTAACCAGGACTGTTAGCTCAGAATGGAGCCCGCCAGCTGTTAGCCCCATCCTCTGGCTTCCAGGGCCTCTGGCAGACGCTGACAACAAAGACACAAAGGAGAGCGAAGGCCATAGCCCACAAGTACGAGACAGACCAACACAGGGCACCGCTGGCAGAGCTGAACGGGCGTCCCTCGTGGGGTCACTGACCATGGTCCTCCCATGGAGGATGCCCAGGCCTGACCCTCAGGTAGACCTTCATCATCTTAAAACTTGACCTATGGGGTACTTCCTGGGGATCATCCCCTCCTCCAGCAAGTGGATTCTGGGCTGCAGCAAGGAGTCTCTCCCCACACCCCTCCACACCAGCTCAGCCTCGTCCACTGGGCCTCCCTAGGCCCGCTCAGTCTCCTCTCAGGAACCAAATCCACAAATGCATAGTCTTGTCATGGCGACTGAGGCCAAGGATCCCTAATTGTCAGTAGTTGATCTCAATTAAAAGGGAAACACCTCCTGTGATTTGCAGGTGGGAGCTGGAGTGGGGGCAGGGGGATATTTATACAGACCCGAAAGGATGCTGCCTGCGATGAGTCCATGGGAATGAAAGCAATTTATCTCGATGAGCCGGGGCTGTGGGTGATTTAATTAAGGCCAAGCCAGCCCCGTCTTTGGTTCTTCCTGCCAGGCATCACAGGATGACAGTGCCGAGCTAGCCCTTCTTCCCTCTTTTCCGGAACAGGTAAGAACACAGCATTGGCGTGTGCCAGTATTCTGTCTCCTTTCCAGGCCAGGTTCCAGGACCTGGTACCTAGACTGCACTGCAGGCATGATGAAGGAGACGGGACTCCAGGGCGCGGCCCTGGGGAAGGTCCAGCATGCACGGTAAGCGCCCTAGGGCTCTCCATGCGGCTACTCAGCAGGTCCTTATCGGCAGCTGCACAGGGACTCAGCCAGCTAGGGGCAGGGCTGGGACCCACACCCCAGTCCGTGTGACGGTGACACCTTAGTCTGGTGCTCGAGGGGAGGCGAGACCCCCGAGAAGTGCCCGGGTGAGAATTGATGGGGAAGTATATTCCTCTGCCACAGGTGCACCTGGCAGGGATGCCTGGGGAAGAAGGTGGTCCTTGAGATAGACCCTACAGAGTAACCAGGACTGTTAGCTCAGAATGGAGCCCGCCAGCTGTTAGCCCCATCCTCTGGCTTCCAGGGCCTCTGGCAGACGCTGACAACAAAGACACAAAGGAGAGCGAAGGCCATAGCCCACAAGTACCCGAGACAGACCAACACAGGGCACCGCTGGCAGAGCTGAACGGGCGTCCCTCGTGGGGTCACTGACCATGGTCCTCCCATGGAGGAAGCTGTGGTCTCACCTGGCCTCGGTCTGTCCTGCCCCCTCAGAGCACAGGGCCAAGCAGAGACCTTGAAGGGCTCTGTGTCTGTGGGGGGCTGTGTTACCACTCCTTCTCGGGAAACAAGTCTGGGGGAGAGACTGGCACCCCTGCTGCCTCACCCGCCCAGTCGAGGTGTACAGACCAAGCTGCTCCCTGGCACTGGGGACCAGAAGTGGAGGGTATAAGCTGTGTGCAAACATCCTGCCTTCTTCCCAGGATGTTTTCTTTAATAAAAGACCGTGGAAATGTCAGCGAGTCTAAACAAATAGCCAGGCTTTACAGAGGATGAGCAGCCTGCGTACAAGCACCTCCAGGGCCCTCTTTTGGAGGTGGCTTTGCAAAACTGTGTGCCAGGAAGGAAGCTGGGAATCCTTGCAGGTGGGGCGAGCATATAGGGCCCAAAGAGGTGAGATTTCTAGGGTTCTTGGGGAGGAGGGTGCAGCTGGATAAGGGCCTGGCGTGGGGGTGACTGTCCCAAGTGGCTCTGAGGAACTGGGCTCCCATCAGACTGAGGCTCCCTCCTGAGGACCCTCAGGCAGGACTGAGTCCTGTGGGCAAGGAGGCTGACAGCAGAGGACCCTCAGGCTCTGCTCCTCCCTTCCCCACTCCAGGGTCTAATTCCTGAGCCCCCTCTTTCTGGCTCATTGCACAGATCTCTGTGTTAGTGGAGGTGCCCTTAGAGTCTGGTCCTGAGGGGCTTCTCAGGTGTCCCATTACTGGACAGAGGGACTGGGAGGCCCAGACAGGGGAGAGAACTTACATCAGAGCAGTTAAGTGATGGATTCCCTAGGTACCCCCTCCTCATCCGTGGAGTGGGGAAGTAACTTCCACCGGTGTGTCGTGAAAAGGAGGTAGTAGGGTAATTTGCTCAGTGTCAGACACAGGCAGGGCACTCGGTCAGTGGAGGTCCGTCATGATCCCTCCGAAGCAGGCGCCAGGGTGGGCGCTTCTCACGACAGAGGATACCACTCTTGGGCCTCTGGGAGGGGTGTCCAGTGCAGCAGGTGATAATTCCCCAAATGGCCACTTTTGGGTCCACATACTTTCTCAGAAGCTGTGGTCTCACCTCTGGTCTGTCCTGCCCCTCAGAGCACAGGGCCAAGCAGAGACCTTGAAGGGCTCTGTGTCTGTGGGGGGCTGTGTTACCACTCCTTCTCGGGAAACAAGTCTGGGGGAGAGACTGGCACCCCTGCTGCCTCACCCGCCCAGTCGAGGTGTACAGACCAAGCTGCTCCCTGGCACTGGGGACCAGAGGCGGAGGGTATAAGCTGTGTGCAAACATCCCGCCTTCTCCCCCAGGATATTTTCTTTAATAAAATACCATGGAAATGTCAGCTAGTCTAAACAAATAGCCAGGCTTTACAGAGAACGAACAGCCTGCATAAAGCACCCCCAGGGCCCGCTTTCCGGGGTGGCTTTGCAAAACTGTGTGCCAGGAAGGAAGCTGGGAATCCTTGCAGGTGGGGCGAGCATATAGGGCCCAAAGAGGTGAGATTTCTAGGGTTCTTGGGGAGGAGGGTGCAGCTGGATAAGGGCCTGGCGTGGGGGTGACTGTCCCAAGTGGCTCTGAGGAACTGGGCTCCCATCAGACTGAGGCTCCCTCCTGAGGACCCTCAGGCAGGACTGAGTCCTGTGGGCAAGGAGGCTGACAGCAGAGGACCCTCAGGCTCTGCTCCTCCCTTCCCCACTCCAGGGTCTAATTCCTGAGCCCCCTCTTTCTGGCTCATTGCACAGATCTCTGTGTTAGTGGAGGTGCCCTTAGAGTCTGGTCCTGAGGGGCTTCTCAGGTGTCCCATTACTGGACAGAGGGACTGGGAGGCCCAGACAGGGGAGAGAACTTACATCAGAGCAGTTAAGTGATGGATTCCCTAGGTACCCCCTCCTCATCCGTGGAGTGGGGAAGTAACTTCCACCGGTGTGTCGTGAAAAGGAGGTAGTAGGGTAATTTGCTCAGTGTCAGACACAGGCAGGGCACTCGGTCAGTGGAGGTCCGTCATGATCCCTCCGAAGCAGGCGCCAGGGTGGGCGCTTCTCACGACAGAGGATACCACTCTTGGGCCTCTGGGAGGGGTGTCCAGTGCAGCAGGTGATAATTCCCCAAATGGCCACGGAAGTATTCTGGTTCCACATACTTTCTCAGAACCTGCCCCTCTCCTGCCAAGAGAGAGTCCGTTTCTTCTCCCCTCGAATTTGAGTGCTGAGCATAGGAGGCTGGGCATGCTTATCACCTGCCCCACCTCTGGTCAGATGAATCTGGGAGAGCCCTTGCCTGGTGAGGCCTGACTCAGGAGACCCAGCCCCCTGCCCATTCTGACCCTCCTAGCCCGAGACCCCAGGACAAGACTGAACTTGAATCCACGGCCTAGAGTTCCTTGACCCTCAGGAATACAGCCCCACCTGTCATGAGCCGGAGGCTGTGCCTCTCACCATTCAAGCTCTGTCTCCTTTCATCCAGGAGAGAATCCCATGCTATCAACCCTGTTAATTTTCATATGAAAAAATGGAGGCTCCAAGATTGGCTGAGGCCCTTGTCTAATGTGTTCTGGTTTGACCTTGGAAGAGGCATGCTGGGAGTGATTTAAAAGCCCCCACTCAGGATCACTTCCCGGTGCCCCCGTGCCAGCCGCTGCCCCACATTGCTGGGGAGAGGTAGCCGCTCTTGGCCCCCGGCGCCCCCATCAATCAATGTTTTTAATTACTTACATGATTGACTAATAAAATTCTCCACCAACTAATTGATTTTGTGATCAAGTGAGAGCCTCTGTTTTTATTAAAAGGCTACTTAGATGAGTATTTTTTTTCCCCACTGAAGTGGGAGGCTGTATTTCTTTTGGTCATTTTGGAAGAAGAAAAATGAGAGGAGCCATGGACAGGAGGAGACTCAGAGGCCAAGAAGATCCCAGGCCCAAACCAAGAGGCCCTTTGATTGGTGAATCAGCAATCTGCTCACCCCTGTGTCGTGCCAGACACCCAGAGCCCTGCAGCGGGTCAGGTGCCAGCCGGAAGGACCCTCAAGCGTCCACTTTACCTAGTTCAGGCTTGGCCAGAGCAGCTTCTTTTAAAAGTAAACTGTAAACTTTCCTCTGCATTTTAATGAAAGTATTGGGTTTTCAGTTATAAGAGTAACTCATGCTTTGTGCACATTTTGGAAGAGACAGGAAAATCTAACAAAAAACAATGAGGTGATGAGAGAGTTCTCACCCTGGGATTCAGTCCGAAAAGGCAATTGACGGAGACACTGTGAGGAGAACTGCAGGGATGACCTCCACATTTCCAGGAGTCCAAAGCCCCAAAGAACCATCGCCATAGAAACTACCCAGAGCCAGAGAAAGGTTACCGCATCAGCAGACTTTTGTGCCCCACCTCTGGTCAGATGAATCTGGGAGAGCCCTTGCCTGGTGAGGCCTGACTCAGGAGACCCAGCCCCCTGCCCATTCTGACCCTCCTAGCCCGAGACCCCAGGACAAGACTGAACTTGAATCCACGGCCTAGAGTTCCTTGACCCTCAGGAATACAGCCCCACCTGTCATGAGCCGGAGGCTGTGCCTCTCACCATTCAAGCTCTGTCTCCTTTCATCCAGGAGAGAATCCCATGCTATCAACCCTGTTAATTTTCATATGAAAAAATGGAGGCTCCAAGATTGGCTGAGGCCCTTGTCTAATGTGTTCTGGTTTGACCTTGGAAGAGGCATGCTGGGAGTGATTTAAAAGCCCCCACTCAGGATCACTTCCCGGTGCCCCCGTGCCAGCCGCTGCCCCACATTGCTGGGGAGAGGTAGCCGCTCTTGGCCCCCGGCGCCCCCATCAATCAATGTTTTTAATTACTTACATGATTGACTAATAAAATTCTCCACCAACTAATTGATTTTGTGATCAAGTGAGAGCCTCTGTTTTTATTAAAAGGCTACTTAGATGAGTATTTTTTTTCCCCACTGAAGTGGGAGGCTGTATTTCTTTTGGTCATTTTGGAAGAAGAAAAATGAGAGGAGCCATGGACAGGAGGAGACTCAGAGGCCAAGAAGATCCCAGGCCCAAACCAAGAGGCCCTTTGATTGGTGAATCAGCAATCTGCTCACCCCTGTGTCGTGCCAGACACCCAGAGCCCTGCAGCGGGTCAGGTGCCAGCCGGAAGGACCCTCAAGCGTCCACTTTACCTAGTTCAGGCTTGGCCAGAGCAGCTTCTTTTAAAAGTAAACTGTAAACTTTCCTCTGCATTTTAATGAAAGTATTGGGTTTTCAGTTATAAGAGTAACTCATGCTTTGTGCACATTTTGGAAAAGACAGGAAAATCTAACAAAAAACAATGAGGTGATGAGAGAGTTCTCACCCTGGGGATTCAGTCCGAAAAGGCAATTGACGGAGACACTGTGAGGAGAACTGCAGGGATGACCTCCACATTTCCAGGAGTCCAAAGCCCCAAAGAACCATCGCCATAGAAACTACCCAGAGCCAGAGAAAGGTTACCGCATCAGCAGACTTTTGTTTTCTGCTTTACCACATTGATTTTCAGCTGGCTTGATCACGTCCTGTGATGTGTTATAAATGCCACTGTCTGTGACCTGTCCCTGTGGTACACACCAAGGTCACCTTTCCTGGGTGGTGCCAGGTGTTGGTGGGGCTGGGTGCTCAGAACGGGCAGTGAGGGTGAGGGAGCATGGAGCATTTTGTGAAGGAGGGGCAGGGAGTTGGCTGAGGCTGGGAGAAGGGCACCCACTTAAGGCCCCGGGCAGCTCTTCCTGCTCCAGTCCTCAGATTCCTCACTTGGTGTGGGGCTGCTTTTGAAAGGGGCTCTCGGACCTGGTCACTCCCGTGCTCAGTCAGGAGAGGCATGGCGGACTGGGTTGCTTCGGCTCAGCTCCAGGCCCTGGCCCCGCCTCTGCCCATTGCATCCACGGTCACTGCCGTCCCCCTGTCCCTGACCTTTGTTGTTGCTGTGTAGTTGCTCAGTCATGTCTGTCTCTTTGTGACCCCACAGACTGCAGCACGCCAGGCTTCCCCGTCCTTCCATCTCCCAAAGCTCGCTCAAGCTCATGTCCATTGAGTTGATGATGCCATCCAACGAGGGGATGAGATGGTTAGATGGTCCTGACCTTACTCTGACTGCATCTTCTGTTAACTGCTACATCCCCAGCAGCCAGAATGGTGGACAACACAGAGTGGATGCTCAGTGACCGTGTAGCAAGTGAATGCTATACAAATCTATTTTAACCATGAATATTTGTGATGGTGGCCAAATGGTTTTTCTGAGCCAGCCTTGGTCCAGGAGACAATGACCTCCACACCTGCCCTCTTAGGAAGGTCATGTATACAACCAGAATGACAGGCAATGATGCCCCTCTGCCTCTTGCCAGCCCAGTGTGCAGAGACCTGCCTCTCTTGCATCCTCATGGACAGCAGGGGCCCAGAGACGCCACACAGGCTGTCTGAAGTGTGGGTCTGGTTCTCTTCAGGGGAAGGTGCTCAGATCACCTAGAAGTCCAGCCCCACTGAACCAAAGTCCAGGTGACTTGCCCTCCCCTGGGTGTGAAGTCCCCAGATCCCCTTGGGAGCTGTGAGGCTGTCATCAACCCACGTAAGGGATCTGGAACCAATATGCAACTTAACGTTTTTTTTTTGGCTACAGATACCGAATTTGAAAAAAATAAGCAATATTTGTGAAGTACAATACAGCAAAGCATGATAAAAGGAGGCATGTTTGTATTCAGGATTTTTGCCCATTTTAAATCACATATCCCTCAGTTTCTTCTTCTTTTGTTTTTTTGCGTTGTATGAGTTTCTTGAAATTTTGGATATTAGCCCTGTAGCTGATATATGCTTTGCAAATATTCTAACTTACTTTTTTTTTTATTTTGGCCTCTTTTATTGGTTTTTTATTTATTTATTTTCATCCATCTTTATTCTTTGGCCTGTGTGGGCCTCCCACTGCAGTGGCCTCTCTTGTTGCAGAGCACTGGCTCTGAGCACATGCACTCCAGAGCTCTGGCTCGTAAGTGAACACACCAGTCCAGCCGTTCCTCAGCATGTGGGATCTTCCCAGGCCAGGGATCAAACCAGTGCCCCTTGCACTGCAAGGTGGACTCTTTACCCACTGGACCACCAAGGAAGCCCCCCCCCCCAACTTACTTTTAAAGAGAATAAAATTCACTGTTTCTTCTTACACGCAAAAAGATAACATCTGCTCAAAGTAGAAAACAGATTTAAAAACCAAAAAAAACAAGGGAAAAAAGGTCAGTTATTCTCCTCCCCTGAGTGCTAACGATAGGTCAGAGATGCAACGGCCCTGAGGCAGCTGACCCCTCCTCCCTGGATCTCAGGACAGCCAAAGGGGGGACGAGCTCAGCAGCCAGGCTGTGGCGCCCTCCACGCTGCTGGCTGCCCTTGATGTGGTGAGTCACTCCATCCTGGCTGCGCTCCCCTCCCTGGCAGGGACCCGCAGAGCAGCAGTAGAGTCCCAGCCCACACAGCTGGCCCCGAGTCTCACCTCACCTGCCACTCACCCCGTGGGTCCCCTGGCCGGCCCACCCTCTCATCCTGACGTGCAGACTTTGGAATGTCCCAGGAGCCTCTATTCTTGGTCGTCTCCTCTCTCCCCACTCCCTCCTCGGTGAGCTCATCCAGGCCGTGGCTTGGTGCATCTGTGCACTGATGCTGCCCATGAAGATCACTCTGACCGTCTCAAAAGCACCTCCAGGGTGACTGGTAGTGCCCACAGGGCTCTCCCAGACCTCTCCTGCATGGCAGCAGGTGGCAACTCATCCTTCCGGGGCTCCATTCCAAAGCCTGGGAGCAGATGACTGTGCTGTGCCCCCCACCCTCCACTAACCCCACCCAGGGGTACCACCCACTGACCCTCAACTCAACCGCAGAAGTTGCTCCTGACTGGTCCCCAAGCCGAATGGACTCCCTGAGGCTCGGGAGCCCACCAAGCAAGTTGCCTTAGTGCCCTTGAAGCAGGGCCCGAGATAGGACTTGGGGTGGGGATTGGTTTGGGAGGTGATGGCCTGAGGCAGGAGTGAGAGAGGAGAAAATCCAGTAGAGGGACATCATCATGGGTGCTGGGGACTACTGGGTCCCCTGAGAAGCTTTCAGAGTTATCCACTGGGAGGACATGCAGCTGGAACTCTGTTCATCCCCCTCGGCCCTGAATAAGGACTACCATAACTTTGTCTCCCCAGACCTCCGCCTGCCTTTGGGAAGGCCCCAAGTTACTGCTTTTCCTTTTTATAATAAACAAGCTCAGTGATTCCACTGTTCCTATTCAAACTTTCACCCACAAATTTGGCATCCACTGCTGATCCTTGTCTGTATCAGTCATCATTACAATTGTTGCCAAATGATAATTTTTCTAAATTCTATCTATATTTATTAGCCGCCATTCCTCCTAGGCCATGCGGCCCCCTGAGGCAGCTGACCCCTCCTCCCTGCTAGAGGGACGAGCTCAGCAGCCAGTGTGCCCCCACGCTGCTGGCTGCCCTTGATGTGGTGAGTCACTCCATCCTGGCTGCGCTCCTCCCTGGCAGGGACCCAGAGCAGCAGTAGAGTCCCAGCCCACACAGCTGGCCCCGAGTCTCACCTCACCTGCCACTCACCCCGTGGGTCCCCTGGCCGGCCCACCCTCTCATCCTGACGTGCAGACTTTGGAATGTCCCAGGAGCCTCTATTCTTGGTCGTCTCCTCTCTCCCCACTCCCTCCTCGGTGAGCTCATCCAGGCCGTGGCTTGGTGCATCTGTGCACTGATGCTGCCCATGAAGATCACTCTGACCGTCTCAAAAGCACCTCCAGGGTGACTGGTAGTGCCCACAGGGCTCTCCCAGACCTCTCCTGCATGGCAGCAGGTGGCAACTCATCCTTCCGGGGCTCCATTCCAAAGCCTGGGAGCAGATGACTGTGCTGTGCCCCCCACCCTCCACTAACCCCACCCAGGGGTACCACCCACTGACCCTCAACTCAACCGCAGAAGTTGCTCCTGACTGGTCCCCAAGCCGAATGGACTCCCTGAGGCTCGGGAGCCCACCAAGCAAGTTGCCTTAGTGCCCTTGAAGCGGGGCCCCGAGATAGGACTTGGGGTGGGGATTGGTTTGGGAGGTGATGGCCTGAGGCAGGAGTGAGAGAGGAGAAAATCCAGTAGAGGGACATCATCATGGGTGCTGGGGACTACTGGGTCCCCTGAGAAGCTTTCAGAGTTATCCACTGGGAGGACATGCAGCTGGAACTCTGTTCATCCCCCTCGGCCCTGAATAAGGACTACCATAACTTTGTCTCCCCAGACCTCCGCCTGCCTTTGGGAAGGCCCCAAGTTACTGCTTTTCCTTTTTATAATAAACAAGCTCAGTGATTCCACTGTTCCTATTCAAACTTTCACCCACAAATTTGGCATCCACTGCTGATCCTTGTCTGTATCAGTCATCATTACAATTGTTGCCAAATGATAATTTTTCTAAATTCTATCTATATTTATTAGCTGACATTCTACTACCAAGACTAGCTTTTCCTTTTCTTTTTTACTAGGCTTCCCAGGTGGTGCAGTAGTAATGAATCTGCCTGCCAACGCAGGAGATGCAGGTTCAATCTCTGGGTTGGAAAACGCCTCTAGAAAAGGAGATGGCGACTCACTCCAGTACTCTTGCCTGGGAAATCCCATGGACAGAGGAGCCTTGTGGACTACAGTCCACGGGGTTGCAAAGAGTCGAATAGGACTGAGCATGCCTGCAATCTCATAGGATGCATGGAGTTTTTTTTAAATTCTAGTGGTTATAACTCATTACTGTAATTACTTATTTTAGTGCTCCAGATATTCCAGTTGGATCAATGGGAGCCATTCAAGTTGGCTCCTGTGTCCCTTTGACAGACACATCCCAACCATAATTTGACTCTTTCCTTACTTTATGTCACAGCAAGCTAGTCTAAACCTATTTTTATTTTTATTTTTTTAAGCTTTTATTTTACTTTTAACTTTTACAGAGTTTTGTTGTTTACAGATTTGTATGTTCCCAGATTAGTCATATGTATATCCCCTGCATCCCACCCCTCCAGACCGTCACACAGCACCCCTGCAGGATCCCCTTTTCTCACAGAGCAATGACTATAGCTATTTTCTTCACTTATGATAGTACAGGCCTTCATGCTACTTTCTTTACACCTCCCACCCACTGTTCATTCCCCACAATGTCCATATGTCCACTGTCCATGTCTGTTTCTCCATCGCGTCACTGCATGTGCCATCATCACCATCCTACTAGATTCTATATATGTGTGTTAGTATATTGTACTTGTCCTTGTCTTTCTGACTGACTTTAGTTTTTATGATAGGTTCTAGATCCAGCCACCTCATTAGGACTGATTCTTCTGCATTTCTCTTTACAACTGTGTAGTATTCCGGGACTTTCACCTTCACAAATGTTCGATCCCCTCGGCCCTGAATAAGGACTACCATAACTTTGTCTCCCCAGACCTCCGCCTGCCTTTGGGAAGGCCCCAAGTTACTGCTTTTCCTTTTTATAATAAACAAGCTCAGTGATTCCACTGTTCCTATTCAAACTTTCACCCACAAATTTGGCATCCACTGCTGATCCTTGTCTGTATCAGTCATCATTACAATTGTTGCCAAATGATAATTTTTCTAAATTCTATCTATATTTATTAGCTGACATTCTACTACCAAGACTAGCTTTTCCTTTTCTTTTTTACTAGGCTTCCCAGGTGGTGCAGTAGTAATGAATCTGCCTGCCAACGCAGGAGATGCAGGTTCAATCTCTGGGTTGGAAAACGCCTCTAGAAAAGGAGATGGCGACTCACTCCAGTACTCTTGCCTGGGAAATCCCATGGACAGAGGAGCCTTGTGGACTACAGTCCACGGGGTTGCAAAGAGTCGAATAGGACTGAGCATGCCTGCAATCTCATAGGATGCATGGAGTTTTTTTTAAATTCTAGTGGTTATAACTCATTACTGTAATTACTTATTTTAGTGCTCCAGATATTCCAGTTGGATCAATGGGAGCCATTCAAGTTGGCTCCTGTGTCCCTTTGACAGACACATCCCAACCATAATTTGACTCTTTCCTTACTTTATGTCACAGCAAGCTAGTCTAAACCTATTTTTATTTTTATTTTTTTAAGCTTTTATTTTACTTTTAACTTTTACAGAGTTTTGTTGTTTACAGATTTGTATGTTCCCAGATTAGTCATATGTATATCCCCTGCATCCCACCCCTCCAGACCGTCACACAGCACCCCTGCAGGATCCCCTTTTCTCACAGAGCAATGACTATAGCTATTTTCTTCACTTATGATAGTACAGGCCTTCATGCTACTTTCTTTACACCTCCCACCCACTGTTCATTCCCCACAATGTCCATATGTCCACTGTCCATGTCTGTTTCTCCATCGCGTCACTGCATGTGCCATCATCACCATCCTACTAGATTCTATATATGTGTGTTAGTATATTGTACTTGTCCTTGTCTTTCTGACTGACTTTAGTTTTTATGATAGGTTCTAGATCCAGCCACCTCATTAGGACTGATTCTTCTGCATTTCTCTTTACAACTGTGTAGTATTCCATTGTATATATGTCCCAGAGCTTTTGTATCCATTCATTTGTCAATGGGCATCTAGGTTGCTTCCATGTTCTGGCTGTTGTATAGAGAGCTGCAATGAACATTGTGGTACAGTAAACCTATTTTTAAAAGAAAAAAATATTTTTCTGGCTATGCTGGCTCTTAGTTGCATCATATGGGATCTCGTTCCCTGACCAATGTTCCAACCCTGGCCCCTACATTGGCAGCACAGAGTCTTAGCCACTGGACCACCAGGGAAGTCCCTCTAAGCCCATATTTCTCCAAGCCCATTTTAAATTCCCTGTCCCAACCCTGAAATCAGTCATTTCTCTAGGGAGCCTTGGTTCCTGGTTACTTTTAGCGGGGGCTGTATTAGAAACCAAGATTTGGGTAGTGCATGTTGTGACTGGGGTGTATGCAACATTTTTAAGGACTGAAAGTGTCTATGATTCACAAGGCTTTAATGAGGAGCACTCTAGTCCTCAGTCAGTGGGAGAGGGCCTAGCACAACAGTGAGGAAGGGCACTTGGCCATGCCTGTCATACCTGTCTGATGGTGATAGGTGTGTACAGCTGTGCCACGTATAGGACCCTCTTCAACTCAAACTAGCACACAAGTACACAAAAGCAACCCATCGAAACAACCAGTGTCCACGGACACAAAGTTAGCTGAGGGAATTGTAGTACTTCCATCCTAAAATTAAGCAAATTTAGGTCTAGGAATTATTTTTGGAGAAGTAGCAACTTACAGAATGCCATGTATACTCCAATTTTTTTTTTTAAGATAAGAGATGTGCATCTTACATAGATGAGTGTGTTTGTGTGAAAATCTTAGTCGCTCAGTCATGTCCAACTCTTTGTAACCCCATGGACCACCAGGATCCTCTGTCCACCGAATTCTCCAGGCAAGAACATTGGAGAGGGTTGCCATTCCCCTTTCTGACCCAGGGATCGAACCTACGTCTCTTGCAGTGCAGGCAGGTTCTTTACCGTCTGAGTCACCAGGGAAGCCCCGTGTTTGTGTAGGGAAAACTAAAGGGCACACTCAATCTGCAGCCACCTCATTAGGACTGATTCTTCTGCATTTCTCTTTACAACTGTGTAGTATTCCATTGTATATATGTCCCAGAGCTTTTGTATCCATTCATTTGTCAATGGGCATCTAGGTTGCTTCCATGTTCTGGCTGTTGTATAGAGAGCTGCAATGAACATTGTGGTACAGTAAACCTATTTTTAAAAGAAAAAAATATTTTTCTGGCTATGCTGGCTCTTAGTTGCATCATATGGGATCTCGTTCCCTGACCAATGTTCCAACCCTGGCCCCTACATTGGCAGCACAGAGTCTTAGCCACTGGACCACCAGGGAAGTCCCTCTAAGCCCATATTTCTCCAAGCCCATTTTAAATTCCCTGTCCCAACCCTGAAATCAGTCATTTCTCTAGGGAGCCTTGGTTCCTGGTTACTTTTAGCGGGGGCTGTATTAGAAACCAAGATTTGGGTAGTGCATGTTGTGACTGGGGTGTATGCAACATTTTTAAGGACTGAAAGTGTCTATGATTCACAAGGCTTTAATGAGGAGCACTCTAGTCCTCAGTCAGTGGGAGAGGGCCTAGCACAACAGTGAGGAAGGGCACTTGGCCATGCCTGTCATACCTGTCTGATGGTGATAGGTGTGTACAGCTGTGCCACGTATAGGACCCTCTTCAACTCAAACTAGCACACAAGTACACAAAAGCAACCCATCGGAAACAACCAGTGTCCACGGACACAAAGTTAGCTGAGGGAATTGTAGTACTTCCATCCTAAAATTAAGCAAATTTAGGTCTAGGAATTATTTTTGGAGAAGTAGCAACTTACAGAATGCCATGTATACTCCAATTTTTTTTTTTAAGATAAGAGATGTGCATCTTACATAGATGAGTGTGTTTGTGTGAAAATCTTAGTCGCTCAGTCATGTCCAACTCTTTGTAACCCCATGGACCACCAGGATCCTCTGTCCACCGAATTCTCCAGGCAAGAACATTGGAGAGGGTTGCCATTCCCCTTTCTGACCCAGGGATCGAACCTACGTCTCTTGCAGTGCAGGCAGGTTCTTTACCGTCTGAGTCACCAGGGAAGCCCCGTGTTTGTGTAGGGAAAACTAAAAGGGCACACTCCAATCTCATAGGCAATGTTATCTCCCTGAGTTATGGGGAAGGATTCTGGAAGTTGAAAACATGGGAGCATAAAATTATACTTTCCATTTCACACACTTCTGAACTATTTGAAGAGTTTATAGCAGACATGTATTTCTTTCACAGTTGAAGAACAACTTTAAGCACTTCCCTGGTGGTACAGTGGGTAAGACTCTGCCGGCCCATGCAGGAGGCAGATTCAATCCCTAGTCCAAGAAGATTCCACATGTGGAGGAGCAACTAAGCCAGTGCACCACAAAGAATGAGCCCACATGCTACAGCTACTCACATGTGCCTAGAGCCTGTGCTCTGCCACAAGGAAAGCCACTTCAGTGAGAAGCTGGCACACTACAACAAGGAATTTCCCCGGCTCACCTCAACTAGAGACAGCCTGTGCAGCAAGGAAGACCCAGCATAACTAAAAATAAATAAATAAATGAATAACAATTTAAAAAAAGTTTTAGTGATAATAGATGAAAAAGAGACAGCCATCCCCCAGCCTATAAGAATCGATACTGAATATTAAAAACTTTACTGAATACTAAAGTAGCCTTAAAAATAAAGATGTTCATCAGAAGTGGGGTCAGTCACCTTTGGAAATGGAAGTAAAGAAGGGAGAGAAAAATCTTGACAGTGTTCACTCATACAAGCCCTGGAGCAGAGGAGGGGTCTTGGCCCACAGTCTTGGCTCTCTGTGAGTACCCCCTCTGGGCTTCCCTGGCCTGAGGCTCCCCAACATTTCAGATGGCAGCTCCCAACTCTGGTCCTGCCTCTCCACCCTCCCTTGGCAGGTAGCTGGCTTCCCCAGAGCAGTGTCTGCGTGGAGGAAAGGGATGAGGTGGCTGTGAAACTCAGGACAAGAAGCCTCAATCCGGGCTGTGCTGGTCTCCCCTGCCTCCTGATTGTAGAGATGCAGGGTGAGTACCACATGGAGTACCACTCCAGGTCGGATCCTGGAGCCAGGCTTTCTGAATTCACGTCTTGGCTCATTGCTTCCTAACTTGGGCAAGTTCCCTCGACCTCTCTGTGCCTTAGTTTGATACCTGTAAAATGTTCCCATGTCCATGGAGTTGTTGGAAGATCAGATGAATCAATTTGCCAAATGCTTAGGATAGTTGCTGGCATATAATGAGCACTCAAAAATGTTATTTGTCTTGTTATCATTCCTAGTGGCTACAGTGAACACACCACTTGAAATGTGACGGCAATACAGCTTGGGTTTCATGTCACCTGTGATGCTGCCTGATCCTTCGTCATATTGGTGTGCTTTAGCCAGCAATGCTTTCGGTTGTAGAAATTCCAAACACAACAGTTTAAACAAATAAGGCTTGGTGTTACCTCCGTTTACAAGAGACCTTCAAGCTGACAGCTGCTGGCCTAGGTGCAGCAACTCAGCTGTGTGAGGGCTTCTCTCCATAAGTGCTTTGCCTCTTTTTCATGTGGTCTGCCTCAATGTTAAATATAGCTGCCATAGCTCCTGACATCACATCCACCTCCAAAGCAGGAGGAAAGGAAACAGAGAGAAAATTAGAAATTCCAGCTACATATGGCTGTTTTGTCAGAATCCCCAGCTGACTGCCAATCCAATTAGATTTCATTTATCAGAAATGTGTCATTTGACCATGCTTATGGCTGGGAATATACTTAGCTTTTCAGCCTCATAGTGCAGATCACAAGGGAAAGGAAGGTGGGAACAACCTTGCCAAGTCTGCCACTATTTTCTTTATCCAATGAAAGGAAATCAGTGACTGTGTTCAGTGAATCAGGAGTGGGTGGTGAAGTTTACCAAATGTTTTCTCAGCGGTAGGACCCTCTCCTGTTCTTGGGATCCATCTAAAAAGAGGTCCACCTGTTGTGAAGCAAGAGGAAATATAGAACTGTGGGCACTAGCTAGGAGCTTACATTTTCTTGGGGACTTAACAAAGGTAAGAGTCATGCAGACCAGGATCTGAGGTTTCTAAAGCCCCCACTTGCAACTTCCAAATCCAGACACACCCTGCCAGAAATGGCCATCACTAGCAGCCCTGGGCCAGTGAAAAAAGACAGAAGTAATCAGGTTGCTGGACCCAGCCCTTGGCAACAAAGGCATCTCTGCTCATTTCCTCCTGGACTGTTAACCTGTTTTCCATCTTCCGGGCTCTTGGGAGCTGGGCAGGCTGGCAGGGGAGTAGGTAGCTCCCATGTGTGACCGCCCCAGCTTCCCTTCATGTCCGCTGGGCAGGCCAGGCTGATGCTATCTAGTTCCTGAGACCCTGCAGTGAACTCAGACCCCAGATACCACCTCTTGATAACAGCCTCACCTTTTCCATCTCTTTTAACAAATACCACCAACTCCTGGCTGAAGCCCAAACTCCTGGCTGAAGCTCAACTCCTGGCTGACAGCTCCTTGCTCCTTCCCAAAAACAAGCCTGGTCTCAGATGACTGGGAGGATGGGAGAGGGAGAAGCAGTCCAGGCACCCAGGACTCCCTGCCTGCCCCAGGCAGCTCAGTGCCTTCTCTAGGCCCCAGTTCCCCAAAGCCAAGGGGGTACATCAGATGCTTCCTGGGTCACTGCTTTCTGTGCAACTTCTGCAGGCTCCCCCGCTCACCCATCATGGCTCTGCCCCTGTGCTGGCTGCAGGCTGTGTGACCAGCCCCAGGCCACCTTCAACAAGAGGGCCCTGGCCACAGTCCCAGGCCTCGGCAGAAAGGCAGCTCATTAGTTCTGAGTCTGTGGGAAATGCACTTCGAACACATTTGCATCAATGCAGGACACAATATCTCCCCCAGGAGGCCAGAAAAGAAGGAAAATTCAATTTGTCAAGACATCCAGCCCTCACGTCCTGCTCTTCCTACCTGCTTTCTTGGCCCCTGAGAGGCAGCAAATCCTCCTGGGCCCAGACAAAGAGGAAGGGAAGCAGATGCTGTTTCAAACAGGGGTTTTCCAGAAATGTACTTTTGGTGAACCAAAGCGGTAGGACCCTCTCCTGTTCTTGGGATCCATCTAAAAAGAGGTCCACCTGTTGTGAAGCAAGAGGAAATATAGAACTGTGGGCACTAGCTAGGAGCTTACATTTTCTTGGGGACTTAACAAAGGTAAGAGTCATGCAGACCAGGATCTGAGGTTTCTAAAGCCCCCACTTGCAACTTCCAAATCCAGACACACCCTGCCAGAAATGGCCATCACTAGCAGCCCTGGGCCAGTGAAAAAAGACAGAAGTAATCAGGTTGCTGGACCCAGCCCTTGGCAACAAAGGCATCTCTGCTCATTTCCTCCTGGACTGTTAACCTGTTTTCCATCTTCCGGGCTCTTGGGAGCTGGGCAGGCTGGCAGGGGAGTAGGTAGCTCCCATGTGTGACCGCCCCAGCTTCCCTTCATGTCCGCTGGGCAGGCCAGGCTGATGCTATCTAGTTCCTGAGACCCTGCAGTGAACTCAGCCCTCAGATACCGCCTCTTGATAACAGTTTCACCTTTTCCATCTCTTTTAACAAATACCAACTCCTGGCCAAAGCCCAAACTCCTGGCTGAAGACCAACTGCTGGCTGACAGCTCCTTGCTCCTTCCCAGAAGCAAACCTGGTCTGAGACGGCCTGGAGGGTGGGGCAGGGAGAAGCAGGCCAGGTGCCCAGGACTCCCTGCCTGCCCCAGGCAGCTCAGTGCCTTCTCTGGGCCCTGGTTCCCCACAGCAAAAGGAGTATATTAGATGCTTCCTGGGTCACTGCTTTCTGTGCAACTTCTGCAGGCTCCCCCGCTCACCCATCATGGCTCTGCCCCTGTGCTGGCTGCAGGCTGTGTGACCAGCCCCAGGCCACCTTCAACAAGAGGGCCCTGGCCACAGTCCCAGGCCTCGGCAGAAAGGCAGCTCATTAGTTCTGAGTCTGTGGGAAATGCACTTCGAACACATTTGCATCAATGGAGGAAATAATATCTCTCCCAAGAGGCCAGAAAAGAAGGAAAATCCAATTTGTCAAGACATCCAGCCTTCGGGTCCTGCTCTTACTACCTGCTTTCTTGGCCCCTGAGAGGCAGAAAATCCTCTGGGGCCCAGATGAAGAGGAAGGGAAGCAGATGCTATTTCAAACAGGGGGTTTTCCTTGATTCAGTGACAGGTTTATACCTCCACAGAGATGTCAGCCCGTGCTCCTCAGTGCCACAAGCAGACCACTTTGACTCTCTGGGACACTCTCTCCTGCTGCTGGTGCCCCCAGGGTCCTCTCCCAGAAGGACACAGGGTCGCTACCTGCCTCATGCTCCTGCTACAGCCCTGAGATGGTGTTCTCAGGCGCTCCATTTGCCAGATGGAGAAACTGAAGCTTGGGAAGTCCAGCCCCACAGCGCGCGCCGGGACCTGGGCCTGGGCCTGGTCTTTCAGCCTGGCATACTCGGCCCCCGGCTGCACCCTCCACTCTGACCTTTGCCCCCAGAGTCTCCGTCTTGCCCCCCAGCATCTCAGAGCTCAGTCAAAGGGGTTTTGGGGTGGCCTCTCTTCCCCTCTGTAAAGCTTATCAGCCCTTTTCTCTATTTTTTCAGATTCTCACAAACCACAGGAGACAAGGCTGTAGATGCAACATGAGATTAAAGGCTGAACCTCATCCAGGTCAGGAAATTCCAAGGGCAGTCGCCCAGCTCGGCTCCAGCCACACTATCACCCCCAGGGTCACCCGTCTGCCAGTGAGGCGGCGGACAGGGGTCAGGCACAAGCTTCAGGGGCACCCAGGTCCTCGGGAACTTGCTGAGGACCAGACACGGTGACTCCACACTGGCTCCCAGGGATGTTTCGCTCTCCCTGTCGTGGGCCTGGTTCCCACTCCCTCCCTCGCTGCTGCATCCTGAGTGCTTCCTCTCCAGCTAGACTGTTCCCTCAGGTCCTAGCAGACTGTTTTGTCCCCTTCTTCAGACATCCCTCTGTTGGACTCACTCTGCACTGACCGTCCAGTTGCTAAGTCATTGTTCAGCCTCAACTTGCAGAAACTCGACACTTTGTTCCCAGGCTGTCCTTGGCTGGACTCCAGGCTCCCTGCCTCACTCCCACCCCTGGGTCCTCGCCTCACCTCCCCCAGCACTCACTCCAGTCCCGTGACCCTGAGCACCGTACACACTGCCTGACCCAACTGCCTCTTCAGCCCTCTGCCTCACGGTCAGACAGGTGTCTGGGGCCTGTGAACCCCAACCTCTGGGTTTCCCCAAAGCTGCCCGCCTACACCTGCCCTTAGATGTAGGAACTCTTCCCTCACACCCCACATCTAATATCGTGGCCACCTTTCAAGGAAACCCAGGACCTAACATCTCTGGCCGTCGCCCTGGCACCCACCACCTTCCCTAACACGTATCCCCCACCTGGACCCTGTCATAAAGTGAATTTGCTCAAAGTCTTAAAGGCCCCTCTTCTCGATGTTCAGGGTCGAAAGTCAAATGCTAGCATGACCCCCTTCCATCCCTCTCCGCCCTTCGCCTGCCTCTTGCCCTTCTCGCTCTATTCCAGCCACCCTGCCCCATCCCAAAATCTAGCTCTGCCCTGGAATCCCAAGGCTCAGTTTCTCCCTTCTTCAAGTCTCTTCTCAAATAATTCCTTCCCTCTCATCCTGTTTTAAACTGCATCCCCTCCCCTGGCATTCTCTATTCCCCTTTGAGTGAGTTAGCTACTGTTGAGTAACAAGCTAGCCCCAGACGTAGAGGCTTAAAGACAATCTGTGTTTATCCACAGTCTCTATGGGTCAGGAATGCGGGTGGGGCTTGGTGGTTCCTCTGGATCTCTTGTAACTTGGGTCAAGGTGTCAGCTGGCTATGGTCCTCTCAGGATTGGCTCTGCGTAAAGCTGTCTTATGAGACTGTGGGCAGAAAGCAGCTCCTCCTAGGCTTCCCTCAGTCCCTGGCACATGGGCTCACTTAGTGCTGCTCAAAACGTCGAGGTGAGCAAGGGGGAATGGCGGGCGTGCAGTGAGACAGACTCACAAGCATTTGTTTTTTGTTTTTAAATTAATTAATTTGGCTGTGTTCGTTCTTTTGTTTGTTTGTTTGTTTTTTGCTTCTAAGTCATTGTTTATTTTTCATCCATGTTTATTATTCTTTGGCATGTGTGAGCCTCTCATCGCAGTGGCCTCTCTCAATGCAGAGTGCCAGATCTGGGCATATGCGCTCCAGAGTGCTGGCTCGTAATTGGACACACCAGTCCAGCCACTCCACGGCACATGGGATGTTCCTGGTCCAGGGATCAAACCGGTGCCCCTTGCACTGCGAGGCGAACTCTTTACCCACTGGACTACCAGGGAAGCCCTTGTCAGTTCTTTACTTACAGCATGTAGGATCTAGTTCCCCAACGAGGAATCAAAACTGGGCCGCCTGCGTTGGGAATGCAGAGTCTTAGGATCACCACTGGACCATCCAGGAAGTGCCCTCACAGGCATTTGTAACAGTCTTGGAAGTGCCAGCCCATCACTCTGCCTTTCCTAGTCACTAAGAGTCCTGGGTCCAGCCCACACTCAGAGGGATGAGATGGCACAAGGGGGTGAGTACCGCAGGTGTGAGCACCTGAAGCCTCTTCTGAAACTGGCAACCACACTGTTCCTGCCTCCTCCCCCCTTTCTATTCCAGCCACCCTGCCCCATCCCAAAATCTAGCTCTGCCTCCCAAGGCTCAGTTTCTCCCTTCTTCAAGTCTCTTCTCAAATAATTCCTTCCCTCTCATCCTGTTTTAAACTGCATCCCCTCCCCTGGCATTCTCTATTCCCCTTTGAGTGAGTTAGCTACTGTTGAGTAACAAGCTAGCCCCAGACGTAGAGGCTTAAAGACAATCTGTGTTTATCCACAGTCTCTATGGGTCAGGAATGCGGGTGGGGCTTGGTGGTTCCTCTGGATCTCTTGTAACTTGGGTCAAGGTGTCAGCTGGCTATGGTCCTCTCAGGATTGGCTCTGCGTAAAGCTGTCTTATGAGACTGTGGGCAGAAAGCAGCTCCTCCTAGGCTTCCCTCAGTCCCTGGCACATGGGCTCACTTAGTGCTGCTCAAAACGTCGAGGTGAGCAAGGGGGAATGGCGGGCGTGCAGTGAGACAGACTCACAAGCATTTGTTTTTTGTTTTTAAATTAATTAATTTGGCTGTGTTCGTTCTTTTGTTTGTTTGTTTGTTTTTTGCTTCTAAGTCATTGTTTATTTTTCATCCATGTTTATTATTCTTTGGCATGTGTGAGCCTCTCATCGCAGTGGCCTCTCTCAATGCAGAGTGCCAGATCTGGGCATATGCGCTCCAGAGTGCTGGCTCGTAATTGGACACACCAGTCCAGCCACTCCACGGCACATGGGATGTTCCTGGTCCAGGGATCAAACCGGTGCCCCTTGCACTGCGAGGCGAACTCTTTACCCACTGGACTACCAGGGAAGCCCTTGTCAGTTCTTTACTTACAGCATGTAGGATCTAGTTCCCCAACGAGGAATCAAAACTGGGCCGCCTGCGTTGGGAATGCAGAGTCTTAGGATCACCACTGGACCATCCAGGAAGTGCCCTCACAGGCATTTGTAACAGTCTTGGAAGTGCCAGCCCATCACTCTGCCTTTCCTAGTCACTAAGAGTCCTGGGTCCAGCCCACACTCAGAGGGATGAGATGGCACAAGGGTGTGAGTACCCGCAGGTGTGAGCACCTGAAGCCTCTTCTGAAACTGGCAACCACACTGTTCCTGCTGGTTTAGTTTTCTCATGGCCTTTCTTCCCATCTGATGTCTTGCTCTGCTCAGTGTCTGTCTCCTCGAGTGACACGCAAGCTCTTTGAGGGCAGGGCTTTTCTGTGTGGCCGCAGGCTGTGTCCTCACCACCCACACCGTTGCCGCAGGGTTGTTGCTGGAGGGTTTCAGGAAGTTCTTTACAAGACAGGATAACAACAGCCTCCACTCTCAGTGGCTGTCCTTTTATTTTCCCATGTTACAAAGTGAGCCAGTGACTGGCACTGAAGGTTGATTTCTGTAAGAGTGAGAGAGGCTTGGGTGGGAGACCCCAGTGCTGGAGCGTGCTGGCTATGTTGGCCACGGCCAGGGACTGACAGTCCCCATGCCCTTCCTGAGACTTAGCCTCACCCTTGGGAAGTGACACTTGGTCCCAGAGCCTGATCTCACAGTCTCAAGGGCTCCATCAGGGAATGGGGCTAATTTCATTCTTGGAAATATGGCTTTTCAAATACTTTTAAAATCATAGTTTGTTAAAAAAAAATACTTTGGGGGGACAATTTAGCACTGTCTACCAAAACTTTAAATGCACATACTCCTTGACCAGCAAGTCCAGAACCTGAAATTATTGATTTTTCACTATATTCACCCATGAATGCAAAGATAGGTATTCAAAGATGTGCAATGCAACAGTGTTTATTGTAGCAAAAGAATAAGAATGCTAAATGTCAAGTAGGTGGCCAGCTCATTAAACTTGAGCCCATCCACACTGTAGAACAACACACAGCCATTAGGAAGATCCAGGGGAGCCATGTGTTCCAATGTGGGTGCATCATCGTCTCACTTATTGAGTTAATCAACAGTTGTTTCTTGAGCATTGACTATGCTCCAGGCATTGTTCTAGCCAATGGGACACAGAAGAGCAAGTTCTCTGTTCTTGGAATCTTACATTCACGCAAAACCACATGCACGCACGCACACACACATGCACCCACACCCACACACCCACCCACACATGTGCGAATGAGCATGCTGACAAATACAACCATGCAAATGTAACAGGATGCTAAAGAAAGCCCAGTGGAGCAGGGAGAACATGGGAGACTGCTTCTTAGACATGGCTGCTGAGGAACAACATCTGAGCAGACATCTGGGCAAAGTGAGGGAGAGGTCAAGGGCAAGCCCCTCCCAGAGAGAGGGGACAGCCAGTGCAAAGCCTCGGTACCAACAGGGTGGCTGTATTTAAGGAGGGCTCAGCATGCCAGTGGGGCAGGGGGCAGTCTTCCCAGGTGGCTCAGTGGTAAAGAGTCCGCCTGCCAGTGCAGGAGACATAGGAGACAAGGGTTTGATCCCTCAGTTGGGAAGATCCCCTGGAGGAGGAAATGGGAACTCATTCTGTTATTTTTGCCTGGAGAATCCCATGAATAGATGAACCTGGCAGGGGGCCATGGGGTCTCAAAGAGTTGGACACAACTGAGCGATTGAGCAGGGACAGAGGGCAGGCTGAAGGAGCCCGAGTAAAGTGAGGAAGAGCAGGAAGGGGAAGCAGAGGAGGAGGAGGAGACGGGGAGGCTGAGGTCAGGGAGGTGGGGTAAGCGGAGGTTGCAGGCTATGGATCACTCATCCCTCAGGCTGCAGGCTCAGGGGCAGGTAGACTGGTGCAGCTGCTGAGAAATCCACCCCAGCCGGGTAGGAGTCTCAGCTGCCTGCTCCATGTGATGGGCCGAGTTTTCTCCAGCATCATTCTGAGGCTGTGAGGAAGACAGAAGGGGATGAAGACAGTGGTAGGAGCCCCCAAAGGAGGCCACTGCAACAACCTGGAGAGGACGGCAGCTTAGACCACGCAGGTGGATGCAAGTGGATGCTTTCCTGAATATGTTCTGGAGACCCAGTAGAATATGCTGTTGGATCAGAGTCAAGGTGTGAAAGATAGACAGTAATCACTTATAACTCTTTGGTTTTCATCCTGAGAAACTGAGGGAATATGGTGCCATTTACTAAGATGGAAAAAACTGAAAGACAAGCAAGATTTGGGCATGGGAAGATTGGAAATTAAGAGTTTGTTTCGGGGAATTCTCTCATGGTCTAGTGATTAAGGCACCATACTTTCATCAGGTCATGGGTATGATCCCCGATTAGGGAACTGAGATATCGCAAGCCACGTGGCACAGCTGGAAGAAAAGTTTGTTTCTGATGCATTAAACCTGAAATGCCCACTGGGGGCCATGCATAGAGGCCATGGAGGGCAGCGAGCTTAGAGAGTGTACTTCAGCGGGAAGGAGAGGCTGAGGGGGCAGGTGGGGGCTGGAGGGAAGTGTCTGGGGTGGGGTGGGCTGGGTTTGTTGCTGGGTCTGGATGAGGTCACTGAGGAGTGAGTGTGGGCCAAGCTGACAGCCCAGGATGGGATCCTTTGCGGACACATCCATGTTTAGAAGTGGAGACGAGGAAGGTGTGTGGATGAAGAGTGTATCCAGGAAGCCAAGTGAGGGAATCAGGAGTGGGGTGGCAGTGGGGATGAAGGCACACAGGCAGGTGGAGGGGCAGTCCAGCCCTGCCAGGAGCTGAGTGCATGTGGACAGCAGAGGGTTGCAGCAGCCCAGTGGAGGGAGATCCTTCAGCTTTCAGGCTTAGACAAAGCTGGAGTCAGGAGAGCATGGGGACCAGAGGACTACAGAGGCCAGAAGAGGAGCCAGTTACAAAAGTAACATCTGTCAAGATAGCCGAGGGAATTCTCTGGCCATCTGGGGGGAAAACTCCACACTTCCACTGCAGGGGGCACAAGTTTGATTCCTAGTTAGGAAACAAAGATCTGGAAACCATAATCTGTTCCCACCCAACTGATAAAAAAAGAAAAAGAGAGAGAGCGCCAAGAAATAAGAGACAGGCAGTTTTGTTTTGAAGATGAGGAGCATTCCAGCATGTTTGTATTCTGGAGGGAATGATCTAGGAAGCCTGAGAGGTGGGTTCCATTCAGGAGCTGTGATTGAGCGCGTGATGCAGACAGAGTGGAAAAGTCCAAGTGGGTCCTTCCAAGAGAGCAGAGGCTCAGGGAGATGGGTGTGAGGTCTGGAGAGGCCCAGAAACCAGGGAGCAAGAGGTCAGGGCAGGCTGAGACCATTGTGGCCACAGGGGGATCCTGAACACAGGCATCCTCCCTGCACCTCCTCCAGTCTGGGGACAGCTTGAGGGAGGCAGACACCGGGCTGCCCAAGGTCATGCTTCGCCAGGTGAATAGGCCCATTTGTGGGGGCAGTGTTGGGGGGAAGAGGGAGACAGATGTCCACGGATTGTCCTTGTCACACTCAATTCCCTCGGCCTGTGCTCTGCTTTGCAGGTTTGCTGCAGCCCTGCCCTGGGGCAGGTACCACTTTTAACCCTTTCTGTGCTGAGGTGATAAGGTCTGCAACTGAGGGAGGGCTCAGTTAACGGGCAGAACCTCAGGGAGGGGACACAGGGATTGGTGGCAGGGAGAGGAATGTGGGGGTTAGACCAAGAGTGGAAGAGGCTCCAAGAAGTCCAGGACCCCCACCTTCCGAGGACTCAGGTGCTCCCTTTTCTTCCATCGACCTTGGAGATGGCTGCAGTCCCTTCCGAGTTTCAGACCCAATAGTTTGATCCAGAACATGGACATTTGGAAGGAACTCCAACCAGAGGCAGGAAAGCACCACCCTATCCCCTCTAGGGTCCTCACAGCAGCCCGGCCCAGCATCATGGCCAAGGCCCGCTCCACCCCATTTCAGAGACCCTGAGGTCCGGATCCTCCTTGAACTGTTCTGAGAATGAGCAGGAGGCCACAGGACCCCATGCGAGCCCAGCACTGTGCTAGGCCTCATGGGGAGAGCCAGAGAAGGAGGAGAGGGTGTCCCTGAGCCCTTGGCATCCAGCACACCCAGGCTGAGCCCTTTGAGGCCTGTTGCTGCCAGGTGGATGTCACCTGTGCACAGGTGAAGAAGGAGTCCTCAGGTGGGCACACGGACCCACACCAGGCAGTGGAAGAGCAGGATGTGAGCCTGGGTCCTGTGTCCAGGCAGCTGTCTCTGCAGCCTGGGCAGCTCCTTCCTTGTGTTGGGGTCTGCGGGAGCCCATCTCAGGGCTTTCTGTCGCACACACAAGCATCCAGGTGTAGAGTGCAAGCTTGGGCCTGCAGCCCCCACCCTACCTAGAGATCTTGGCTGGGAGGAGCTGACCACCCAGGGTGCCCCTCAGGCGGGTAGGAGGAGGCAGCTGGGGCACGGGCCGCATATCCCTCCCGTGTGCCCTTGATCCCAGTGTCTGTCCTGGCAGCATCACCTCATGCTGGCTGGTCGTTACTAATAGAATCACAACCTGCCAGACGAAGCAACAAGATTCATAACACGCCCCAGGCATGACAAATCCTCCCTTTGAGTGGGTCATTTGCTGAAGGAGATGCCATTGATGACTCATTCCATAGATCATAGAGTCCTGGCATCACAGATGGCTGCAGAAGCTGAGGAGTCTTGAGGGGATTATTTCCGGTCTTCATGCCAATGGGCCCACAGGGCCAGAGGGGACACAGGTGTGGCCTGTGCAGGGTTAGCTCAGACCCACTTCAGCAGCAGTAAGGAGGCATTTCTAGATTGTGTCGCTAGTTCCTGATGGTGAATCACATTGGGAATCTGCCCCCTTGGCCCACACTCCCCAGTGTGACCTCTGAACCATGATGTTGCAAGCTGCATTTTCCCCAAATGACCACAGCAATCTTTCTGCCCTACATGCGTTTCCAGAATCTTGCCACCCTCATCCAGAGATGGATTCTGTTTCCCCTCTCCTTGAAACTGGGCACGCCTTCATGGCTGCCGTGATGAACAGAACATGGCGAAGGTAGGCAGGGGGCTTTGGAGGTTAGGACATAGAAGGTGATACGATTTTGGCCACCGTGTTGTAAGGAAGCCCAGCTCACTCTTATAGGCCGCAAGTCTGTGTCTCGGCGGACAGTTCCAGTGAGGACAGGGTCTGGGCTGGCCTCCAGCACCACATGGTGAGGGAGCCCTTGGATGATTCCGGCCCTGCCTGAGAGTCGCCCTAAGCTAAGTGGAGTGGAGTAGAGACAACTACCCCAGCTGAGCACTCCCCGTGTTACAGACTCGTGATAGACTCGTGAGCAAAAGAAATAATGGTGCTGCTTTAAGACGATTTTGGGATGGTTTGCTGTTCAGCAGTAGATGATGAGAACGGTGCCCTTGGTGATCTCTCAGCCTTCCCTGAATTTCTCTGTCCTAGGGACGCAGCACTTGCTCTGTGGATGAGAACGTAGGGAGGCACAGGGTTCCTTATCCTGGGGGTGCTCCTGTTGGTTTGAGTCAGTGAGAGCTACTCCAGAGAGCCTGCCATGTGTGGAAGATTTGCCTGAGGATTTCTTTTTTTGTTGTTTTTTAAGATTTTTTGATGTGAATCATTTCAAAAGTCTTTATGGAGTTTGCTACAAAATTGAAAGTGAAAGTGAAAGTGATGGTTGCTTAGTCATGTCCGACTCTTTGCAACCCGTTGGGCTGTAGCCCACCAGGCTTCTCCGACTGTGAGATTCTCCAGACAAGAATACTGGAGTGGGTAGCCATTCCCTTCTTCAGGGGATCTTCCTGATCCAGGGATCAATCATGGGCCTCCTGGATTGCAGGCAGATTCTTTACTGTCTAAGCCACCAGGGAAATCCATATTTACAGCATTGCTTCTGTTTTATTTTTTATTTTCTTGCCTCAGGTCTGAGGGAATCTTAGCTACCCAACCAGGGATCAAACCCGCATCCTCTGCCCTGGAAGGCAGAGTCTTAACCACTGGACCCCCAGGGAAGTCCCTGAGGGTTTCTATGTAATGGGAAATGTTAGCAGTGATAGCAAAGTGTTAGATAGATATTAGCCTTCAGAATAAGGTTTTTGATCATTTTCCCGAAGGTTCTGAGGTCTGTGACTCCCTCCTGTGATCTTACAGGAAGCTGAGCTCCGGCCTGCAGAGAAATTGCTTTTTTTAAGCTTCCACTGAATTCCAGTAGTGATGGGGCTGCTGTGAGAGCAGAAGTGCACTGAACAGGGTGAGCCAACAGGGTGTCAGACAACACACTGAAGTCCTCTGGAGCAGGTTTCAGCAAGTGGGGCCTGTGGTTTTGTTTAGAATGCATATTGTATGATTACGCCTACAGCAGTGATGCCCACGGAGTCCTTTTCATTAGAACAACACTGGCCTGTTATCATGTGAAAGGACAAGCAAGCCCTCCATAGCCCATTCCCTCCATCTCTTTGGCCGGATGGAGGTGCCCTCGATGGGTCACGATAGGGTTCCTGATCAAGGTCACTGCCATTTTGGGGGACAGAAAACATCACTAAGGCAAAGGAAGATGGGGGCTGTGGCTTCCTCATCCGCTCCTCACCTCAGTGGCATACACATCCAGCAGTTCTCTGCCCTCTCTCTCAGCAACCTGGGACCAACATCCTGGGACCCAATCACACCAGGCGGACTTCCCTGTCAGTATCTTCTCGTGAACCTCTGACTGTTGATAAGTACACCCCTATTTGTGGGTTTGTAGAAAAAATCAAAAACTACAAAATTGAAAGCACACAAATAACCTGAAACTGGAGAAGGAAATGGCAGCCCACTCCATTTTCTTGCCTGGGAAGTCCCACGGACAGAGGAGCCTAGCAGGCTACAGTCTATAGAGTCACAAAGAGTTGGACACAACTTAGCAACTAAACAACAACAACAAAATCTGAAATACCAACAGCACCCCTTCTCCTACCCACGCAGAAAAATTTAAAAACTCATACTAATAGTACTCTAAGTTCACTACCAGGATCATCTTTCCAGTCTGTCTTAGTTTCCAGCCTGCGTTAGTGACTGCGTGGCTTGAACAGCATAATCTCACAGCTCTGGAGGCCAGACGTCTGAAATCGGGGCTGGTCCCTCTGAGGGCTGGGGTGGGAGGAGCTTTAGGAGGCTTCTCTCCTCAGCCTGTGTCTCTTCACCTCACCTTCCCTCTGGGCCTGATTCTGTCCAGATTCCCTCTCACTCCCTCTTATTCCCAGGCCTACTGGACCCACCCCAGTGACCTTGTTTTAACCTGATGACATCTGTAGGGACGCTGTCTCCAAATCACGTCACATTCTGAGTTACAGAGAGTCAGGGCTTGGATATTATGGATTTGAGGGGACACAGTTCAGCTCCTGATACGATGAGAAGAATAATATTTAAGTTTGTTTCTCTTCTTAGTAGAACTGAGGATGATAGTACAGTAGCCTAGACCAGCGTCATGGACGATTTGGCAGGCAGAGGGCACAGCCCTGGGACCTTTCCCTGGGCCTTGGCCAATCTCTTTGGGGCCTCAGTTTCTCCATGATGAGGTTTAGACTGAGCAATCCCTTTGGGCCTTTCTGTCCCTGAGATTGAGCAGGGTCACTTGTCCCTGGCTTCAGGTCATGTAAGGCATAGAGGCCTGCCCTAGGCCCACCCAACGTGGGTGTGAGCAGAAGTGTGGGGGCCACGCGGGGCACTTGGCCAGGCTACTCAGAGTGGGGCACACAAAAGAGACACCAACAGGTCTCCCAGGGAAGGGCCAGGTTCTTGTGTCATTGAGAACAAGGGACCAGCATTTCCCTTTCCCCCGGACTTTCCTCACTGCCAGCTCTACAAGGATTTCCCTTGGGTGCTGTCAGGTCAGCAGCAACGGATGAGCCCCCTAAAAGCCAATGTCTAGGGCTTAACGCCAGACCAGAGGACTGGGCAGGGTCAGTGACGAGAGGCTGATGCCCCCTCCCCCTGACAGAAACTCCAGAGTAGAGAGTGTGGCTGAAAGACAGTGGCGGCGATTGGCAGGGAGGGGCTGGGGGATAAACACTTTGTCTTCCTTGTGGTGACCTCCTCCTGGGCCTCCACATCAAGGGCCAGATCACAGGGTATGTCTCTGCCCACCTCCCAGCAGCAGCCTGGCTGGCCCTGACACGGGCTGGTCCACCCCACCACCCAAGATGCCCACCCAGATGTGGCTGGTGCACTTTGGCAAAACTGAGCAGGCACAGCCCCCGCTGTGGAGGAGGGGGGATGACTCACGGCTCTACTGGCACAGCAGGAAGGTCAGCCCTGCAGCTGTGGTGAGGCCCACCTGCTTCAGGACACAAGCTGCAGCTTGAAGCTCCTTTCAGAGAAGTACCCCAAGGATGCCTCACAAGGGTTTAGATGAAACAGCAGATCCTAAGTCTGGGATGATGGGAACAAATAGTTGCTTAGGCAAGTTCCACCCAGAAGCCAGAGTTGGAGGCAGTCATTCTTGCAGAGCAAAGATGGCTATGTGATTGATTACTGTCAGGAGTTTCACCCAAGCCCAGCTTCCAGGGTTGGGTGGGGGTCCCACTGCTCTAGTCTTGGGCAGCACCTGGCCCCACCTGCCCTGCCCTCCTTTACCTAGGCTGCCTCCTGTACACCTGGAGGAGTCGGACACAAGAGTGAGGACAAGTGGGACCGTGCCAAGGCCCAGGCTTCCAGAAACCCATCGGCTGCAGGCCTGGAGCTGAGATTGAGCAGGGTCACTTGTCCCTGGCTTCAGGTCATGTAAGGCATAGAGGCCTGCCCTAGGCCCACCCAACGTGGGTGTGAGCAGAAGTGTGGGGGCCACGCGGGGCACTTGGCCAGGCTACTCAGAGTGGGGCACACAAAAGAGACACCAACAGGTCTCCCAGGGAAGGGCCAGGTTCTTGTGTCATTGAGAACAAGGGACCAGCATTTCCCTTTCCCCCGGACTTTCCTCACTGCCAGCTCTACAAGGATTTCCCTTGGGTGCTGTCAGGTCAGCAGCAACGGATGAGCCCCCTAAAAGCCAATGTCTAGGGCTTAACGCCAGACCAGAGGACTGGGCAGGGTCAGTGACGAGAGGCTGATGCCCCCTCCCCCTGACAGAAACTCCAGAGTAGAGATGTGGCTGAAAGACAGTGGCGGCGATTGGCAGGGAGGGGCTGGGGGATAAACACTTTGTCTTCCTTGTGGTGACCTCCTCCTGGGCCTCCACATCAAGGGCCAGATCACAGGGTATGTCTCTGCCCACCTCCCAGCAGCAGCCTGGCTGGCCCTGACACGGGCTGGTCCACCCCACCACCCAAGATGCCCACCCAGATGTGGCTGGTGCACTTTGGCAAAACTGAGCAGGCACAGCCCCCGCTGTGGAGGAGGGGGGATGACTCACGGCTCTACTGGCACAGCAGGAAGGTCAGCCCTGCAGCTGTGGTGAGGCCCACCTGCTTCAGGACACAAGCTGCAGCTTGAAGCTCCTTTCAGAGAAGTACCCCAAGGATGCCTCACAAGGGTTTAGATGAAACAGCAGATCCTAAGTCTGGGATGATGGGAACAAATAGTTGCTTAGGCAAGTTCCACCCAGAAGCCAGAGTTGGAGGCAGTCATTCTTGCAGAGCAAAGATGGCTATGTGATTGATTACTGTCAGGAGTTTCACCCAAGCCCAGCTTCCAGGGTTGGGTGGGGGTCCCACTGCTCTAGTCTTGGGCAGCACCTGGCCCCACCTGCCCTGCCCTCCTTTACCTAGGCTGCCTCCTGTACACCTGGAGGAGTCGGACACAAGAGTGAGGACAAGTGGGACCGTGCCAAGGCCCAGGCTTCCAGAAACCCATCGGCTGCAGGCCTGGAGCTCACCAGGGAGGCAGAGGAAGGTGAAGAAAGGGTGGGGGGTTCAGATGAGCCGCTGCTCCCAGTTGCCTCCAGGGCAGCCCTGTGCCCCTCGGCTCCCCTCCCCAGCCCTGTGGGCGGGCGTGGCCAGGTGGCCCCATTTCTCATCCCTATCGATCATGCCAGCAGAGCCTGCCGCACAGAATGTAAATCATTGTCCCCGGGGTATTTAACCCAGGGAGGGTGAACTGGAGGTGGCATCCCTTATAAGTCCTGCATCTGATGTTTTTATATTAATTCCTATAGTAGCCAGATTAATTTTAATTCCACTGACTATTATCTCTTCTTCATTGACTAGGAGGCATTTTTGAGCAGTGCATATCTCGTGGAGTCTCACTCATTTAGTGGAGGCTTCCACTGGCTGCAAGGTTTTCATTAATGAAAAAGGAATGAAATTCCTTTGCTCCAAAGATTCACTCTTTGGAATAACAACGCACAGGCCAGCCAGAGTCCCTGCTGGTGCCCGCGCCGCCACCTATGTGCACTGTCTGGAGGGGCCTGTGAGCCCCGGACTAAGGGTGCAGAGTCCCCTGGCCTTCCCTCTTCCCTCAGCTTCCCCAGGCCCCTCTTGGCCGTACACAGGACCTGAATCAGCCTTTGTCAAGTGGCCATGGCTTGGCAGAGACCAGGTCCCCTAGAGCCGCACTCATGGTTATCAGGATGATGGCAATAAGCATCTTGCTCTGAGGGACCCAGGCAGTTAGGGGTCGTGATGTTAGGGGGAGAAAGCTGTGTGTAAATGCAGGTGGGTCCCTGCAGAGGAGTGGAGCAGGCATGTTCTGGGTGATGGCAGCAGCCCACTTGCTCTGCACATGAGGGAATCGTGTTTGCTGGAGGCTCTCTGAAGCTCCGTCTTGTGCAGGGGTTGGATGGAGGTAGAATCCAGCCCAATCAAAGAGATGCCCATCCTTTACCAGCACAGTGAGGCTGCTGGGTACCCCCATGGACTCCATTGGCTCTGAGTCGCCCATGAGGGACCCAGCTGAGGAAATGGGTGTTAGGAGAAGACAGCAATCTGCAAACACAGGTGAGTCCCCCCAGAGGAGCGGAATAGGCGGGGCCCAGCAAAGTGCCATGGGCATAAGCAGGGGAGGAGGAGGCTGGGGGTAGGAAGGAGACAGAGGAGGAGATGCTCTCTGGGGACAGGGTATGTTGGCAGCAGGGTAAAATGGCCACCTTCTGTCTTGATTCCCTGACCCGCATCTCTCCCATCCCATCATGTTCTGGGCCTGTCGCCCACCCCACCTCTGCCCAGCGGGCCCAGGACCACCAGCAGCATCAGCCTCTCCTGGGAGCTGGTCCTGAGTTCACATAGTCCTACTCACACACTCAGACTCTCAGAGTTAGAATCTGGGGAGTGGGCTCACATTGTGTTTGGCCAGCCCTGCATTAGAATTCTTTTAAATTAATTAATTTATTTTAATTGGAGGATAATTACACTATTGTGATGATTTTTGCCACACATCAGCATGAATTGGTCGTAGGTATACATGTGTCCCCTCCATCCTGAACCCCCCCACCTCCCTCCCCACTTTCCTTCCCGGTTGTCACAGGACACCAGCTTTGGGTGTCCTGCTTCATACAGCAAACTTGCACTGGTCATCTGTTTTACATATGGTAATGCATATGTTTCAGTGCTATTCTCTCAAATTCTCTCACCATCGTCTTCTCCCACTGAGTCCAAAAGTCTGTTCTTTACATCTGTGTTTCCTTTGCTGCCCTGCATGTAGGATCATTGTTACCGTCTTATTTTTTTATTTTATTTTTTTAAAGATTTATTAATTTATTTATTTGAGGGAGGTGGGGTGGGGAGGGAGGTGGGGTGGGGAGGGAGGGGAGCTGGCGGGCCACTGCTATTGGTCTTTCATTTGTCCATTTTCATCCGTCTTTGTTCTTTGACCCGTGTGGGCCTCCCATCGCAGTGGCCTCTGTTGTCGCAGAGCACTGGCCCTGGGCGTGTGCGCTCCAGAGCTCCGACTCGGTAATTGGACTAATTGGTCCAACTGCTCCACGGCACATGGGATCTTCCCAGGCCAGGGATTGAACCGGCACCCCTTGCACTGCAAGGTGGTGTCCTTAACCACTGGACCACCAGGGAAGCCCTGTTACCGTCTTTTAGACTCCATATATATATGTGTGTTAATATACAGTATTTGTCTTTTTCTTTCTGATTGACTTCACTCTATGATAGAGCCTGCGCTAGAATTAGAGAAATGGGAGCCAAGTGGAGTGAGGGCAAGGAGCCCAGAGAAAGAACACCTGGCTTTGTACCTCAGCAACCTCGCCTGGAAAATGGGGTGCTGCTCCCACTGAAGCAGGTGCCATGACCCTGAAGGAGTTAGAGCCTCTGGTCCAGGGCTGCCCCCATGGGAATTCTTTACAACCACAAGCCGTTCTTAGTTGCGCCCGCCCAGGGCCTACCTCCTCTTCTAAGGGAGATGATTCGGGCCTCTAAACTTTGCCTCCTAGGAAAACCTCACTCTACTTTTCTTCTCGGGGTCAGACATGCAAATTTAAACCTTTAGGATTTTGAGAATGCTGATAAATGACAGATGTAAATGGGTCACCAGTCAAACCCCTTCCCCAGCCTGGTGTCCACCTGGGAAATAAAACAGAGGTCATTCCCTTCGGCCCCTCCCTAAGGCAAGGTCACAGGAGCCCCCAGAGATGATGCGCAGTTTATGGGCTGCTTTCAGTTTGTGGGCAGCTGCTTCCAAGACAACCATGAAGAAAACAAAAAAAAGGACCGGTGAATAGCATTAGGGAATCAGCCATTTCAAGCGTCTGGATCCTGTAAGGAAATAATTAGGAGGCAGGAGTAAAGCTTTAGGAGATCATAGCTGCTTCATCCAAAACCCTTCTCACATCTCGTCCCTGAGGTGGACTCCTGATGAGGGTCTGGGCAAGCCCCAGGGGCTGAGGCAGTATGCTCGGGGCTTGGGACAGGGGTTTGGGGAGAAGGCAGGCCCCCGGTCCCTGCATGGTCTCTGCCTCTCTGCGTCTGCCTCCTGTTCATTCACTGCTTGACACAGCCCTGGATAAAATGACCAAGATGGGGAGTGCTCTGGTCGTTCAGATAAATACATTTTTATGGATCAGCCATCAGGTTCTTCTGGTGGGGAATGAGAATTGGGAAGGGAGGGAGAGCTGCTCTGAGTGAGGAGGGTGCTTCTAAACTTCTAAATCAGTTTCCCAAGAGACCCCAGTGGTCTGGGGCCAGGAGAGGGTCTGAGACAGGTTTCTGAGCACCAGGGCTAGAGGGCGGGAGACGGAGGGGCAGGGTGGGAGGGCAGAATTATCCACAGACATGGGAAAACCAAGATGGCGTGTCTTGATTACAGCAGCTGGAGCGGTTGGAAATGTGGTTCCAGGTGTCCTCATAAGTCACCTAAGGAAACAAGGGACCCTTCCTGCAGTCAGTGAGGAGTCTTGGTGTACTGATTGATTAGAACCTTTCTTCTGTCTCCAGGAGATGTGCTGTCTGGAGAACAGCACAGACACAGCCGTCCCTTCTCTCCAATCCCCACCCGCCCAGCGCTCATCTCACAGCTGTGCTAGGAGGGGGCGGCCTGCCTGTGCCTTTGGATCTGCACCCCCACCAAGTGCACATAAGCCTCCTCTCGGTTTCATCTGCATGCTTTCTTTGAGCCAGGTCCTGGGCCCTGTGAGCCCCTCCTGCTCCTGCCTGGGTACTGTGTGCCCCCAGTGCATTCACACCCAGGGTGCTGGGAAGACAAGCCCAAGGTCTGCCCACCTCAACCAGGGGACCTCCCCGTGTGGCTCAGCATCACAGCACAGACTATCTGGGCCGAGTTCTTTTTTTTTTTAACATTTATTTATTTATTTATTTTGGGGGTGGGGCGGGCCACTTCTATTGGTCTTTCATTTGTCTGTTTTCATCCATCTTCGTTCTTTGGCCCGTGTGGGCCTCCCATCACGGTGACCTCTGTTGTCACAGAGCACTGGCTCTGGGCGCATGCGCTCCAGAGCTCTGGCTCAGTAATTGGACACATCAGTCCAGCTGCTCAGCGGCACGTGGGATCTTCCCAGGCCAGGGATTGAACCGGCACCCCTTGCACTGCAAGGCGGTGTCCCTACCCACTGGACCACCAGGGAAACCCTGGGGTGAGTTCTTCCATGCTGGCCTCATTCAAGGATGGGTTGACACAGCCTGATAAAAACCAAGATGGGGAGTGCTCTGGTCGTTCAGATAAATACATTTTATGGATCAGCCATCAGGTTCTTCTGGTGGGGAATGAGAATTGGGAAGGGAGGAGAGCTGCTCTGAGTGAGGAGGGTGCTTCTAAACTTCTAAATCAGTTTCCCAAGAGACCCCAGTGGTCTGGGGCCAGGAGAGGGTCTGAGACAGGTTTCTGAGCACCAGGGCTAGAGGGCGGGAGACGGAGGGGCAGGGTGGGAGGGCAGAATTATCCACAGACATGGGAAAACCAAGATGGCGTTTCTTGATTACAGCAGCTGGAGCGGTTGGAAATGTGGTTCCAGGTGTCCTCATAAGTCACCTAAGGGAAACAAGGGACCCTTCCTGCAGTCAGTGAGGAGTCTTGGTGTACTGATTGATTAGAACCTTTCTTCTGTCTCCAGGAGATGTGCTGTCTGGAGAACAGCACAGACACAGCCGTCCCTTCTCTCCAATCCCCACCCGCCCAGCGCTCATCTCACAGCTGTGCTAGGAGGGGGCGGCCTGCCTGTGCCTTTGGATCTGCACCCCCACCAAGTGCACATAAGCCTCCTCTCGGTTTCATCTGCATGCTTTCTTTGAGCCAGGTCCTGGGCCCTGTGAGCCCCTCCTGCTCCTGCCTGGGTACTGTGTGCCCCCAGTGCATTCACACCCAGGGTGCTGGGAAGACAAGCCCAAGGTCTGCCCACCTCAACCAGGGGACCTCCCCGTGTGGCTCAGCATCACAGCACAGACTATCTGGGCCGAGTTCTTTTTTTTTTTAACATTTATTTATTTATTTATTTTGGGGGTGGGGCGGGCCACTTCTATTGGTCTTTCATTTGTCTGTTTTCATCCATCTTCGTTCTTTGGCCCGTGTGGGCCTCCCATCACGGTGACCTCTGTTGTCACAGAGCACTGGCTCTGGGCGCATGCGCTCCAGAGCTCTGGCTCAGTAATTGGACACATCAGTCCAGCTGCTCAGCGGCACGTGGGATCTTCCCAGGCCAGGGATTGAACCGGCACCCCTTGCACTGCAAGGCGGTGTCCCTACCCACTGGACCACCAGGGAAACCCTGGGGTGAGTTCTTCCATGCTGGCCTCATTCAAGGATGGGTTGCAATTGGCAGGGGTTGCAATGGCGTCCACTGCCTCACAATGCAGCCCCTGTCTTGGGGGGCAGGGCGAGGGCTGAGCAGCCCCCACGGGGTAGTAGAAACAGCCCCACCAGTGGCTGCTTGGTGTCCAGGTCGGAGCTGGGCAGAGGGCGGCTGCAGGAATGGGACTCCCTGGTGGTCCTGGGGCAGAGCCCAGGATGGGCAGGTGGGAGCCTGTCTCTAAGCCGGAAGGGAGAAGCTTCCAGACATGATTGCATCTAACCTTCTTGTGTCTCCTCTCTCTGGCGCAGGGCCTGTGGTGAGCTCAGCTCCTTTGTACTCCTGGGCTTCAGTGTGGGAGAACTTTGTAAAGTTTCCAACCCACAGAAAATTGCCAGCCTCTGGAGGGGGACCCACGACCTCCACACAGACCCCTTCTCATCCCTTGGACCAGCCATCAGGTTTCTCTGCAGCAGGGGGAGAGGTGTTTGGGGACAAGGAAGAGAGATGCCCTGAGAAAGGAAGATGCTTCTAAGCTTTTAAATCAGCTTCCCGAGAGAACCCCCACCCCCTAGTCTGCTGGCCTGGAGCACCAAGGTCTTCAGAACCTTCCAGAACATTCCTTAGTAGAGCAATCCCAGCCCAGGACAAATCCCCAGGGAACCTGGAAAAAGAGAAAGCTCCCCTTGCTGAGGACCCCCCGTATCCTTCTGTTTAAAGGGCAGGAGGGAAAAGGAGGATGCTGAGCTTTTAAGAGAAGGTCTCTCAACAAAACACTTCCTGATGCTCATCTGACACTAAAAACCTATTAAAGTCATAAACTTCTCCTGCAGAACACATCTCAAAAATGTATTTATCTAAAGGGTATCTGTGTTTGGTCTCAACCTCAAATGTCAGGCCCTGAATGATTTATCTGGGGCGTCTTGTTCCCTCCCTGCAAATTGTCTTCCGGCTCCAGTCCTGCTCCTGTCCCCCTTCCACTGATGTTTATAGACTAGATGGGCTTCCATTCACACCGAGAGGGCAGCTCAGGGGGAGAACGGCTGCAGAGGGGCGTGAGTGTGCACCCAGGTGGCCAGGACTGGTGCAATCGCAGCAGATGGCCGCGCCCCACCTCCTGCCTCCTGAGTGCACCTTGTGCCTCTGCCCATGCTCTGTCACAGCAGATCATCTGACCAGCTCTCTGAATCCTCCCCAGGTCCCCTCGGAGAGGGCTAGGAGGTAAGTCCAACACAGTTAAACCAGGAAGCCGTGGTTAAGACTCCGCACTCCCAGTGCAGGGGACAAGGGTTCCATCCCTGGTTGGGAAACTAAGATCCTGCATGCCCAAGGGCATGGCCAAAAAACAAAAGCAAACAAACCAGGAAGCACACTGCATGAGGGCTTGCTGAGTCACTTCAGTCTGTCCAACTTCTTGAGACCCTATGGACTGTAGCCTGCCAGGCTCCTCTGTCCATGGGATTCTCCAGGCAAGAATACTGGAGTGGGTTGCCATTTCCTTCTCCAGGGATCTTCCTGATCTAAGGATTGAACCCATGTGTCCTGTGGCTGGTGCATTATAGGCAGATTCTTTACCACTAAGCCACCAGGGAAGCCCAGCCAGCATACTGGGTCCCCGTCAAATTTCTAGATGGAACATTTTCCGGCTGGGGAGAGGGGTACCTTGGAGCCCAGACTTCTGAGTGATGATTAAGAGTCAAACAGCAGAGGGATGATGAGCAGGCAGGAAGAACTTTCTAGACAGAAGGAACAGCCAGTAGAGGTCAGTGGCCAGAGAACACACGGGGAGTCTGAGGCCACTGGGGCAATCCCCCCAGGAACCTGGAAGAAAACTCCCTTGTTGAGGATCCCTGTATCCTTCTGTTTAAAGGGCCAGAGGGAGGAGAAGGATTCTGAGCTTTTAAGAGAAGGTCTCTCAACAAAACACTTCCTGATGCTCATCTGACACTAAAAACCTATTCAAGTCATAAACTTCTCCTGTGGAACACGTCTCAAGAATGTATTTATCTAAAGGGCATCTGTGTTTGGTCTCAAACTCAAATGCTCCAAATGTCACGCCCTGAATGATTTATTTGGGGCCTCCTGTTCCCTCCCTGTGAATTGTCTTCCGGCTCCAGTCCTGCTCCTGTCCCCCTTCCACTGATGTTTATAGACTAGATGGGCTTCCATTCACACCGAGAGGGCAGCTCAGGGGGAGAACGGCTGCAGAGGGGCGTGAGTGTGCACCCAGGTGGCCAGGACTGGTGCAATCGCAGCAGATGGCCGCGCCCCACCTCCTGCCTCCTGAGTGCACCTTGTGCCTCTGCCCATGCTCTGTCACAGCAGATCATCTGACCAGCTCTCTGAATCCTCCCCAGGTCCCCTCGGAGAGGGCTAGGAGGTAAGTCCAACACAGTTAAACCAGGAAGCCGTGGTTAAGACTCCGCACTCCCAGTGCAGGGGACAAGGGTTCCATCCCTGGTTGGGAAACTAAGATCCTGCATGCCCAAGGGCATGGCCAAAAAACAAAAGCAAAAAAACCAGGAAGCACACTGCATGAGGGCTTGCTGAGTCACTTCAGTCTGTCCAACTTCTTGAGACCCTATGGACTGTAGCCTGCCAGGCTCCTCTGTCCATGGGATTCTCCAGGCAAGAATACTGGAGTGGGTTGCCATTTCCTTCTCCAGGGATCTTCCTGATCTAAGGATTGAACCCATGTGTCCTGTGGCTGGTGCATTATAGGCAGATTCTTTACCACTAAGCCACCAGGGAAGCCCAGCCAGCATACTGGGTCCCCGTCAAATTTCTAGATGGAACATTTTCCGGCTGGGGAGAGGGGTACCTTGGAGCCCAGACTTCTGAGTGATGATTAAGAGTCAAACAGCAGAGGGATGATGAGCAGGCAGGAAGAACTTTCTAGACAGAAGGAACAGCCAGTAGAGGTCAGTGGCCAGAGAACACACGGGGAGTCTGAGGCCACTGGGGGCAAGGTGGCTGGGGAGCAGAAGGATGAGGGCCCTGGGGAGGGGCCGGACGCTCAGCTCCCAGCCCTGGCGAGCAGGCCCGCGGGCCTCAGGCTGCTGCACAGAGTCCCCTGACAGCCCTTCATCACCGTATCTTAATATGCACGAGCTCATCAGCCCACTTCCAAAGAGGCCCCTGAGAGCAGGGCCCTGCAGTGCCCACTCTGCCTCCTGGAGGCGGGGGTTTCAGGAGGCCTGGGCAGGCTTGGGGCTGGACCTGGAGGGGAACAGATGACTCCCCAGGGTGAGAGCGTACCCCAGGACACCTCAGCAAGGCTGCCCTTGCTTGGATCAGAGAGCCCCCTGGGGCTGGCGGATCAGCAGGCTCTGGTTTCTCTGCCCTTCCTCCAGTGGGGAAGGTTTTGGCTTGGAGCCTGACCAGCCCACCGGAGCCCCAGGGAGAGGCTGAGAAGGTGTTTCTTAGAGCATCAGTGCCCAATAAGTACACTAGCCATGTATGACTATTTAATTTTATGTTATTATAAATTCAGTTCCGGAGTCACACCATCAACATTTCAAGTGCTCCACAGCCACACTTGGCTGGTGGCCATCACACTGGATGGAACAGAGGAGGAAGTTACCACCTTGCACTGCAGAACTCTGTTGGACAGCACCAGGGATGAAGGCCAGGCTGGCCCACTTCTCTGCAAACAGAGGGGCACCCATCTGCAGTAAGGGGTCTACAGCAGGGCTGGGAGCACCGCCCCCGCCCCCACCGTGCACCTAGGTTCAGGTAGCCACCTTCAGGAGGTGCTGGAGAGGAAGCAACGAGGGCACCCTAGATCTTCCTGAGACAGAGCCCCCTCCCACCTGGGTCTGCTGCCATCGCTGAACAAGGCCTTTAGGTGCACTTTCGGGGTGGGGTTGGGGGTGGGGAGAGCGGGGCCAGTCAGTGCCCCGTTGCTCATGGCCCTGTCTGCAAGCACAGAGGGCTGGGGGGGCCACCCAGGTTGTCCCCTCCCACATGCAGGTGGCCAGCCCCCTCCTGCCCCACCCCTCCAGCTCACAGTGCACTGCCTCGGCCCCCGCAGGCCTGCGATGGATGTAGGAGCTGCACGCTGTGCCTGGAGCTGCACCCACCCCATCCTGGGCAGGAGGCCTCGGAAGCCATTACAGGACATTAAGTCGATGGACTTCCTATTTGTCAGCACACCAAGAACACGGCAGGCTTTTTCCGCTCCAAAGACTGCCCAGGTTAGAGCATTCACTCTGCCGGCTGTAACCCTCCCATCTTCCAGAGGGGTGAGGTGAGGCTGCTGAGGAGGTGCTCCTGTGGAGAGACCAAGGCTGCTCGTCCCTGCTGGGGCAACAGAGGAAACCCCAAGGCTTGCCCTGCCACGTCCCTGCTCCCCATGGGCAGCGCCAACCCTGCAGCTCTGTCTTCTTTGCCCAAAGTCGGTTCCCCAGCCCATCCGCCCTGACGGACACCCACCCTGCCCCATGTCCCTCCCTGTCTGGGGTCACGGCCAAACGTCCATGTTGGTGATTGTGCTTGAGAAGCACCCCAAAGTGAGAGTCTTGGCTTAGCTCACTGTAGTTTGAAAAGGGTGCCTGGAAAACAGTCCCCAGCGCATGTTTATTAAATAAATGAACTTTTCAAGAAGGGCAACTGGGAAATGTGCAGATTGGGTGAAATACAGATTCAAATTTGAATTTTTGAGCAAAACAAGTCTCAGCACTTGTTGACTATTTTAGGTTGGACAGCACCAGGGATGAAGGCCAGGCTGGCCCACTTCTCTGCAAACAGAGGGGCACCCATCTGCAGTAAGGGGTCTACAGCAGGGCTGGGAGCACCGCCCCCGCCCCCACCGTGCACCTAGGTTCAGGTAGCCACCTTCAGGAGGTGCTGGAGAGGAAGCAACGAGGGCACCCTAGATCTTCCTGAGACAGAGCCCCCTCCCACCTGGGTCTGCTGCCATCGCTGAACAAGGCCTTTAGGTGCACTTTCGGGGTGGGGTTGGGGGTGGGGAGAGCGGGGCCAGTCAGTGCCCCGTTGCTCATGGCCCTGTCTGCAAGCACAGAGGGCTGGGGGGGCCACCCAGGTTGTCCCCTCCCACATGCAGGTGGCCAGCCCCCTCCTGCCCCACCCCTCCAGCTCACAGTGCACTGCCTCGGCCCCCGCAGGCCTGCGATGGATGTAGGAGCTGCACGCTGTGCCTGGAGCTGCACCCACCCCATCCTGGGCAGGAGGCCTCGGAAGCCATTACAGGACATTAAGTCGATGGACTTCCTATTTGTCAGCACACCAAGAACACGGCAGGCTTTTTCCGCTCCAAAGACTGCCCAGGTTAGAGCATTCACTCTGCCGGCTGTAACCCTCCCATCTTCCAGAGGGGTGAGGTGAGGCTGCTGAGGAGGTGCTCCTGTGGAGAGACCAAGGCTGCTCGTCCCTGCTGGGGCAACAGAGGAAACCCCAAGGCTTGCCCTGCCACGTCCCTGCTCCCCATGGGCAGCGCCAACCCTGCAGCTCTGTCTTCTTTGCCCAAAGTCGGTTCCCCAGCCCATCCGCCCTGACGGACACCCACCCTGCCCCATGTCCCTCCCTGTCTGGGGTCACGGCCAAACGTCCATGTTGGTGATTGTGCTTGAGAAGCACCCCAAAGTGAGAGTCTTGGCTTAGCTCACTGTAGTTTGAAAAGGGTGCCTGGAAAACAGTCCCCAGCGCATGTTTATTAAATAAATGAACTTTTCAAGAAGGGCAACTGGGAAATGTGCAGATTGGGTGAAATACAGATTCAAATTTGAATTTTTGAGCAAAAACAAGTCTCAGCTTTATACTTGTTGACTATTTTAGGTTGCATGACTGCAGAGGGGTCATCTGGGGCCCCTCCCTGTGTACCTTGGTGGAGCAACCTTCCTACAAGGGCAGACCTCCCTGGCTTTGTGATTCTTCCCTCCTGAAGCACAGGCTACCTGTCACCAGTTTTGTTTTTTTTTTTTTTTCCACTGTGGGCCATGAAGAAGCATCCTCCATCTTACCTGAAGGTTTTGCCATTTCAGTCTGGAAACCGGAGAAGCCGTTAAGTAGGTTTTGCGATGGTAAAGGTAAGCTTAACTTTTCATTCACCTCTAGCCAATAACTGATGGAGAGGTTCGCCTTTGCTTCTAGAAGCAAAAGGGAAAAGAAAAGGCTTCCCAGTGACAGGATAATTTGTCAGAAAGTTATGAATGAGCACAAGCAGGACTGTATAGGAAGTGTGTACTGAATGATATGACATACTGGCTTCTAATTGCTGCTGCCTTTCTGATCAATAATACATGTTTTCAAAAAACCTTCTGTTTGCATTTACACAATGGGCTGTAACTACTGCAAAGGATCCATTAAGACCTATTTTAAAAAGTGCATTCGTAAAAACTTGTCTAAATCTGCATTACGCGGCAGATTATGAAACTGCCCTGGGAGATGTTTTTTTCTAAAGAGCATTCAGGTCATACCTGTTGGACTGGCCAATTCGAGCTCCCTGTTACTGCTATGGCTTGCTTGTAAGCTAGGTCAGTCCTTCTCTTTGGTGTCCTTGAGGCAAGAGGCAGGCACTGCCAGGCCTGAGGCCCCATGGGCAGCGCCAACCCTGCAGCTCTGTCTTCTTTGCCCAAAGTCGGTTCCCCAGCCCATCCGCCCTGACGGACACCCACCCTGCCCCATGTCCCTCCCTGTCTGGGGTCACGGCCAAACGTCCATGTTGGTGATTGTCCTTGAGAAGCACCCCAAAGGAAGGGTCTTGGCTTAGCTCACTGTAGTTTGAAAAGGGTGCTGGGAAAATAGTGCCCAGCAAGTATTTATTAAATAGATGAACTTTTCAAGAAGGGCAACTGGGAAATGTGCAGATTGGGTGAAATACAGATTCAAATTTGAATTTTTGAGCAAAAACAAGTCTCAGCTTTATACTTGTTGACTATTTTAGGTTGCATGACTGCAGAGGGGTCATCTGGGGCCCCTCCCTGTGTACCTTGGTGGAGCAACCTTCCTACAAGGGCAGACCTCCCTGGCTTTGTGATTCTTCCCTCCTGAAGCACAGGCTACCTGTCACCAGTTTTGTTTTTTTTTTTTTTTCCACTGTGGGCCATGAAGAAGCATCCTCCATCTTACCTGAAGGTTTTGCCATTTCAGTCTGGAAACCGGAGAAGCCGTTAAGTAGGTTTTGCGATGGTAAAGGTAAGCTTAACTTTTCATTCACCTCTAGCTAATAACTGATGGGAAGGTCCTCTTTTGCTTCTAGAAGCAAAAGGGAAAAGAGAGGGCTTCCCAGTGACAGGATAATTTGTCAGAAAGTTATGAGCGAGCACAAGCAGGGCTGTATAGGAAGTGTGTATTGAATGATATGACACACTGGCTTCTAATTGCTGCTGCCTTTCTGATCAATAATACATGTTTTCAAAAAGCCTTCTGTTTGCATTTACACAATGGACTGTAACTACTGCAAAGGATCCATTAAGACCTATTTTAAAAAGTGCATTCGTAAAAACTTGTCTAAATCTGCATTACAAGGCAGATTATGAAACTGCCTTGGGAGATGTTTTTCTAAAAAGCATCCAGGCCATATCTGCTGGACTGGCCAATTCGAGCTCCCTGTTGCTGCTACAGCTTTCTTGTTAGCTGGGATGGGCCTTCTCCTTGGTGTCCTTGAGGCAAGAGGTGGGCACTGCCAGGCCAGGGGCCCCATCAGGTTCCAGTGGTCTTGGGCCAACGGTATCCTTGGGCTGGGGACTCAATGTGAACAAAACCCCCAAAGCCCGGGTGAGGCATAAGCTAAATCAACCCACCACTCCCAAATGTGTAATTACATGCTCAGATAAGTGCTGCGGAGGCAAAGAGGACTCTAGGGTACCAGGGCTCTCTCCTTCCACTGAGAAAGCTGCAGGTCCTGTGGGGTGGGCGTGAGACAAGTACTGGCTCCTGAAGGCTGGTATCCCCACACAGGTGTGACTCGTTACCTGTTTGGGTGGGGAGCCAGAGCTGAGGGCAGCAGATAGCTCAGTTTAGGGCCCACCCGTGTTCCGTGCTACCTGAGCAATGTCCACTAGTGGCTCTGGCCTCGGCCCTAGTTTCTATGGCTGATGGGACTCAGTGATAACAATCACAGCCACTGCCCCATGCCGTGGATTCCCCTGTCCTCGGCACCTGGGGGGAAGGAGCTCTGCTTTCCTGAGACCCAGAGATGCTGCAAACATGCTGAGGTCACTCAGACCAGAGACAGCTAGGATGCAACTCAGAACCCCACCTGCAAGCTTCACCCCAGGCCATTGCTCACAGCCTACAACCCAGACAGCATCTTGGACTTTAGAGGACCCTAAGAGAAGAACAAAAAAAAAAAAAAAAAACTTCATTTGCTGGAGAGCAAGAATCTGGGCTGATTCTGTCAATGCTTCATTTGATCTGGCCTCACAACACTGCCAGGCAGTTCCTGTATTATTATTTCCATGTTATAAATGAAGACCCTGAGGCCCCATGGTGCAGACAGCCTGGTTCTCATGCTGGGGGGAGAGGAATGGAGAAGAGATTCTTCCGGAGCAGTGGGAAAGGAAGGAAAGGAGGGAGGATGGAGAGGGGAGAGCAGAGGAAGAGATGGAGGTAGGGCTGGAGATTCAGAGGAGAAAAACAACTCAATAGGGGGCCCTCAGAAGGCTGAGTGGGGCAAAGAGTTGACGTCAGGTATTCTGGCTGGAGATGGGCCTTGTCTGGGTCTCACGGGGCTCTCTTACAGATATGCAGGGCCCAAGGCCTGCAAACCCAACACTTCATCTCTGCCCTCTCTTGGATGCTCCTCTGGCCAGGTCTCTGGGCATACACATGAAGTCAAGACTGTTCATCCATGTCCCTGTACATGAACACAGGTGTATGCTCAGGCATACATGTGTACACACACAGGTGGGTACAGGGGGTACACATATGAGGCTCCCAGACTTTTCTGAGAAGAGGGCCATACCCCACTGTCGTGCATAACCCCAAAGGTGGTGGTGGAGAGCAGGTCCTTCCACTGAGAAAGCTGCAGGTCCTGTGGGGTGGGCGTGAGACAAGTACTGGCTCCTGAAGGCTGGTATCCCACACAGGTGTGACTCGTTACCTGTTTGGGTGGGGAGCCAGAGCTGAGGGCAGCAGATAGCTCAGTTTAGGGCCCACCCGTGTTCCGTGCTACCTGAGCAATGTCCACTAGTGGCTCTGGCCTCGGCCCTAGTTTCTATGGCTGATGGGACTCAGTGATAACAATCACAGCCACTGCCCCATGCCGTGGATTCCCCTGTCCTCGGCACCTGGGGGGAAGGAGCTCTGCTTTCCTGAGACCCAGAGATGCTGCAAACATGCTGAGGTCACTCAGACCAGAGACAGCTAGGATGCAACTCAGAACCCCACCTGCAAGCTTCACCCCAGGCCATTGCTCACAGCCTACAACCCAGACAGCATCTTGGACTTTAGAGGACCCTAAGAGAAGAACAAAAAAAAAAAAAAAAAACTTCATTTGCTGGAGAGCAAGAATCTGGGCTGATTCTGTCAATGCTTCATTTGATCTGGCCTCACAACACTGCCAGGCAGTTCCTGTATTATTATTTCCATGTTATAAATGAAGACCCTGAGGCCCCATGGTGCAGACAGCCTGGTTCTCATGCTGGGGGGAGAGGAATGGAGAAGAGATTCTTCCGGAGCAGTGGGAAAGGAAGGAAAGGAGGGAGGATGGAGAGGGGAGAGCAGAGGAAGAGATGGAGGTAGGGCTGGAGATTCAGAGGAGAAAAACAACTCAATAGGGGGCCCTCAGAAGGCTGAGTGGGGCAAAGAGTTGACGTCAGGTATTCTGGCTGGAGATGGGCCTTGTCTGGGTCTCACGGGGCTCTCTTACAGATATGCAGGGCCCAAGGCCTGCAAACCCAACACTTCATCTCTGCCCTCTCTTGGATGCTCCTCTGGCCAGGTCTCTGGGCATACACATGAAGTCAAGACTGTTCATCCATGTCCCTGTACATGAACACAGGTGTATGCTCAGGCATACATGTGTACACACACAGGTGGGTACAGGGGGTACACATATGAGGCTCCCCAGACTTTTTTCTGAGAAGAGGGCCATACCCCCACTGTCGTGTCAGTTGTCCTCTCAAGACCCCCAAGGGTGGTGGTGGAGAGTGGAAGGGCCTGAGGGGACCAGGCAGAACAGCCTCCAAAGGGCGCTCAAAGTGGTCACCCAGAGCACAACCAGACGTCCAGCCTGACTGGCTTCAGCCAAGGCTTGGCCAGGGCAGTGCCCGGGCTGGGGCACAAGAATGGGGTCAGTTGGAAGAATTGGCCCGGCCATCCCTCCTCCTTCTGCACCCTCCTGCCACATGAGACCACAAGATGGGTTTCCCCTGGGCTCTCCCTTCCTACGCAGGTCCCTTCACGGTGCACAGGCCTGAGTGTGGAGGCTTGGTGGTTATTATTAGCACTGGCGGCAGGGCCTGTCCACAGCCAGGGAAGTGCCCCCTTGACCAACTCCAGCCCCAGGGATCCAAGGGCCTGAGGCCCAGGGAGCAGTGAGGCAGGCAACAAAGGTCTGGTGGCCGCAGGGTGGCTCTCCTGAGCTGGCAGCACTGTGCCCTGGCCTCCTGCCAACAGGCCAGCTTGGACATCTCCGCTGGCAGAGCCCCCAGCCAGCCTGTCTTGGCAGCTCCTCCTCCTGACTGCAAGTGACTTCACTTTGACTTCATATCTGCAGAGTGATGTGCAGAGCTCCAGCTCAGCCCTGAGCTCACCAGGCAGGAGGGCGGGGCTCTGTGCACAGCAGCAGGAAGAGAAGCTGAAATAGGGGCACCTCAGGCTGAGGTACCCAGGATCCTTCCACTCCCTGTCCCATGTGCTTCCTATTCCTTTGTGCCTCAGACCTCAGAAGGCAGCTGGGAGGTTGGAGAACAGTGGACTTCCCCCCCAGGAACCCAGAACTCACTTCCAACCTCACCCAGACCCTCCCAGGTTAGGGACCCAGCGTCTTCCCTCTTGAGGATGTGCTTATGAGCATCACTTCTTGGGGCAGAAATTAAATTATTCTGGGCTCTAGTTCCTCTTTAGGACTTGCTCTGCTACCCAGTCAGCCACACATCCTAAGAACTCTTCTGTGTGGTGGGGAAGAAGGGGTACTACCCTTCAAGCACCCCGTGGAAGCCAGCTCCAGTCTCTTTGGAAGGTGTGCCCAGACCGTTTCCTGCTTTCATTGACTGCACTAGTCCTAAAGAGGGGTTCACAAACTAACGCTAGGATACCCCTAGAGCGACTGCGGAAGCCACGCGCCGGGGACCTGGAGGGCTCAGAACGCGCGCCGGCTCCCCGTCCCTCGCTCGGGCTCTTCCCCTCCTCCCGCCTCCGGCCCCAAGAGAGGCCGCGCTCCCACCGCGCCTCCCCCCTCCGAGAAATGGCGGAGGACGCGCGCCGCGCCCGCAGCCTGGAGGCGGGGCGCCTGCCTAGTCTCCATGTCGCCTGGACGCACCCCCAGCCAGTCCGCCCAGACCCCGCAACCCCGCCAGGTCTCCCTGCCCTCCCGGGGCGGCGGCGAAGGTCGAAGCGCAGAGACTGAGGGCGCGCGGCAGTGCGTGCGGAGGTGCGGGCTTGGAGCTGCGGCTGGCAGGCCGGTACCCGAGTCCCGCACCTCGCCCTCACTCGCGCGCGGCCCGGCCCGGCCCCCGCGTCCGGCACGGGTCTCCTAACCCGCGCCCCGGGGAGTCGCACCAGGCGTCGCTGGGGTGGTACCCCGCGCCCCGCCCGGGCCCGGCCCGCCCCCGGCCCGCCCCTCGCCGCCCCGCCCCGCCCGCGCCTCGGGCGCAGCCCGCCCGCCCCGCGCCCCGCGCACAGCTGCGGAGAGTGCCCGGCGCCCGCGCCCCGACGCTCTGCGCCCGCAGTGTCCGTCGCGTCTTCTGCGTCCCGGACGGGCATGGGGCGGCCCGGCTGAGCGCCGCACCCCGCCGCGAGACCCCCAGCCCAAGCGAGCGACCCTCGCGCCGCGGCCCCGGCGTGCACCGGCGATGGCGAAGGCGACGACCGGCGCCGCGGGGCTGCGGCTGCTGCTGCTGCTGCCGCTGCTCGGCGAAGGTGAGCTCTTTCGGGGACGGGTGCCCACGGCGGCCGGGGCGAAGTTGGCGCGCAGCGGCGGAGTGGACGCGTTCGGAAACGCCTTTCTGTCGGCGGCGGGCAGCGGGCTGCGCAGTTACCGGCCGCCCGGGCTCGGCTGGGAGCGGGGCGGTGTGGCGGGCAGGGCGCCTCGGGCCCCGGGCTGGGCGGCTCTCGGGCCGGAGCGGGACGCGGGCCGGGCGGCCGGGGGCGGTGCCCAGGGCCCGGATCGCAGTCGCGGTCGCCAGCCTGGTTGCGCCTCGCGCCACAGCGGCGGTCCCGAGCGAACCGAACGGATCTTGTCGGCGTTTCGGTGCAGGTGGGAGAGGACTGGCCAGGTAGCCCTGGAAAGCCTGCCCCTTGGGCGGGGAGGCGTTGTGTGTCTGTAGAAGGTTGCTCCTTCCTGGTTTCCGTTTCGCACCACACGTCGGTGCATTTCTTGCTCCAGCTCTGATGCCCTGGCTTATGGCGGGATGCGGAGATCGACTCTTTTAAGGAAGGGTTGCTTTTCCCTTGTCCGTTTCTGTCGCCTTAGTCCTTAAAGATCCCCAAGCCTATGGTTTGTAGGGTGTCTGCCCTCGAGGGCCCAGCCCTTACTGACCCAGCGCCGCCGCCCGCGGGCCCGCCGTGGCCCCCACCCGCCGCTTAAGAGCCCCGCGCTGCTGCCCGGCAGGGGCATCCGAAGCGCGGCCTTTGGCCTCATTTGACGGTTCAGGGCCAACCTGTACCAAGCGCGTTGATCATCCAGCAGTGGAGAAGGGCTGTGTGTCGCTGTCGAATCTTCCCCCAGGCTCTTTGGCCACGAATTTTAGTTTCCCTCAAATTGTCCCTGACTTCCCATTCTTAAGTACTTATGCACCAAATTTCGCTCTGGGAGGAGCGCCCACCTCCCTCCCCCACCTCTCCCTGTGGCCTTTGGGAACAGAACATGTGGTGGTCCCAGCTTCTGGTCCTGGGTCCTGCACAGACTCTGGGGGCACAGGCCTGCCCAAGGCCTCGTTTGTGTGGCTGGATCCTGAGTTCAAGAGACAGATACTGACGTTAGAATGGGCCTGCAGCCCATCGCAGAGAAGGCAGGGGGGAAAACCCTTTCCATGCCCTTGGGAAGAATAGGGGAAAGCTTTGGAAGCCCTGATGCTGTGAAGTTCGAATTACAGGCAGGAGGAGGGAGGAGGCAGGAGGCAGGATAGAAGTAAACACAGACAAGGTGTTCAGAAGATCTCTTTGTAACTCTGCCTTGCAACTTTGTAGTTGCGTGATCTGGTGAGAGCTGGAAACCAGAGTGTACTGGGCTGCCTGAGAACCTAGCGAAGGATTTCCCATATTTTTCTAGCTTAGCCAGGGTGCCCAGCTGAGGCTGTGAGGGACTAGACTGGGAGTGGGGACCGCGAGCGTGGGCCTGTGACACTTGGCAGAGATGTATGTCGCTTTTCACAGCCCAATTCACGGAGCTGGCTGGTGGGAGAAAGGCTCTCCAGTCCAGGCAAAGCGCCTCTCCTGCCCCACCCACCCTTCCCGTGGCGATGAGCAGGAAACCATGATTGATGGCACCGGGAGTGGACAGGTGGCCCCACAGTACTCTGGAGGAGACAGCGGGCCTTTGGAGAGACCTGTGGTCACACTCTACCCAAAGTGGGAATCCTGGAGCTGGTGGTGTGGTGCTCCAGACTGCCATTCCTGAGATGGGCCGCTTCTCGCAGGACTTGCCTAGGCTGGAAGCAGCCTGGCCTCGGGGCGCCCTCTTGTGGATGCAGCCCTTCAGGGTGGCCGGGGGGGGCATCCGAAGCGCGGCCTTTGGCCTCATTTGACGGTTCAGGGCCAACCTGTACCAAGCGCGTTGATCATCCAGCAGTGGAGAAGGGCTGTGTGTCGCTGTCGAATCTTCCCCCAGGCTCTTTGGCCACGAATTTTAGTTTCCCTCAAATTGTCCCTGACTTCCCATTCTTAAGTACTTATGCACCAAATTTCGCTCTGGGAGGAGCGCCCACCTCCCTCCCCCACCTCTCCCTGTGGCCTTTGGGAACAGAACATGTGGTGGTCCCAGCTTCTGGTCCTGGGTCCTGCACAGACTCTGGGGGCACAGGCCTGCCCAAGGCCTCGTTTGTGTGGCTGGATCCTGAGTTCAAGAGACAGATACTGACGTTAGAATGGGCCTGCAGCCCATCGCAGAGAAGGCAGGGGGGAAAACCCTTTCCATGCCCTTGGGAAGAATAGGGGAAAGCTTTGGAAGCCCTGATGCTGTGAAGTTCGAATTACAGGCAGGAGGAGGGAGGAGGCAGGAGGCAGGATAGAAGTAAACACAGACAAGGTGTTCAGAAGATCTCTTTGTAACTCTGCCTTGCAACTTTGTAGTTGCGTGATCTGGTGAGAGCTGGAAACCAGAGTGTACTGGGCTGCCTGAGAACCTAGCGAAGGATTTCCCATATTTTTCTAGCTTAGCCAGGGTGCCCAGCTGAGGCTGTGAGGGACTAGACTGGGAGTGGGGACCGCGAGCGTGGGCCTGTGACACTTGGCAGAGATGTATGTCGCTTTTCACAGCCCAATTCACGGAGCTGGCTGGTGGGAGAAAGGCTCTCCAGTCCAGGCAAAGCGCCTCTCCTGCCCCACCCACCCTTCCCGTGGCGATGAGCAGGAAACCATGATTGATGGCACCGGGAGTGGACAGGTGGCCCCACAGTACTCTGGAGGAGACAGCGGGCCTTTGGAGAGACCTGTGGTCACACTCTACCCAAAGTGGGAATCCTGGAGCTGGTGGTGTGGTGCTCCAGACTGCCATTCCTGAGATGGGCCGCTTCTCGCAGGACTTGCCTAGGCTGGAAGCAGCCTGGCCTCGGGGCGCCCTCTTGTGGATGCAGCCCTTCAGTGGCCGTGCTTGTTGCCTGGGGGGATGGGCTGGGTCTCTAGAGGTTGAAAGCCTTTGCTGCTGGACTGGACACCTCCCCAAGACCGGAAGCTCTCTTCCATACTGGAGGATGGTTCAGAGGAGGGTAGGAAGACAAGCAGATGGAGAGGCAGTGGCCTGTGTCTGAGTACAGGGGAAGAGACAGCACTGCCTCAGGGTGCAAGGATAGGCCAGAGGGCCCAGGGGTGCTCAGAGCAAGGTCACGGGACCTCAGCGGATCCCACGGTGTGCCCCCTCCACGCGCACACGCACTGAGGAAGGGTCAGAGGGCCCGGGGGTGCTCAGAGCAAGGTCATGGGACATCAACAGACTGCACGGTGTGCCCCCTCCACGCTCACACGCTCTGATTGTGTATGAATGCACACACTTTCAGAAAAAGGTGCCAGCCTAGATGCAGACTCTCAGAGCAGGGCAGGACTCCTCACCCATACTCTGGTATCCGTGTGAGTGCACACACCTGGGCACACATGCACACACACCCCCACACACCCTTGAATCCACATTCACACTCTCACACTCACCCTTGGTCATCACGGAGACACCACTGCCCTTTCTCAACGGTATGTGTCATGCAGCCTGTGGACCCACACAGTCACATAGCGTGCGCGGCCCTCACTCCACCCTCATCTAGGGAACCCAGCCCCTCTCTCAGCCACCCACACACACTGGGACCCCCGCATGTATACACAGGGACACCTGCCCCTCCCACCTCCCACTCGGGCATGGCCCATCCACCCCGGGTATCCTGTGACACTTGCAAGTGATGGCACAGCCCAATTCACGGAGCTGGCTGGTGGGAGAAAGGCTCTCCAGTCCAGGCAGCGCCTCCTGCCCCACCCACCCTTTCCGTGGCGATGAGCAGGAAACCATGATTGATGGCACCCGGGGGGGACAGGGGGCCCCCCAGGACCCTGGGGGGGGCAGCGGGCCTTTGGAGAGACCTGTGGTCACACTCTACCCAAAGTGGGAATCCTGGAGCTGGTGGTGTGGTGCTCCAGACTGCCATTCCTGAGATGGGCCGCTTCTCGCAGGACTTGCCTAGGCTGGAAGCAGCCTGGCCTCGGGGCGCCCTCTTGTGGATGCAGCCCTTCAGTGGCCGTGCTTGTTGCCTGGGGGGATGGGCTGGGTCTCTAGAGGTTGAAAGCCTTTGCTGCTGGACTGGACACCTCCCCAAGACCGGAAGCTCTCTTCCATACTGGAGGATGGTTCAGAGGAGGGTAGGAAGACAAGCAGATGGAGAGGCAGTGGCCTGTGTCTGAGTACAGGGGAAGAGACAGCACTGCCTCAGGGTGCAAGGATAGGCCAGAGGGCCCAGGGGTGCTCAGAGCAAGGTCACGGGACCTCAGCGGATCCCACGGTGTGCCCCCTCCACGCGCACACGCACTGAGGAAGGGTCAGAGGGCCCGGGGGTGCTCAGAGCAAGGTCATGGGACATCAACAGACTGCACGGTGTGCCCCCTCCACGCTCACACGCTCTGATTGTGTATGAATGCACACACTTTCAGAAAAAGGTGCCAGCCTAGATGCAGACTCTCAGAGCAGGGCAGGACTCCTCACCCATACTCTGGTATCCGTGTGAGTGCACACACCTGGGCACACATGCACACACACCCCCACACACCCTTGAATCCACATTCACACTCTCACACTCACCCTTGGTCATCACGGAGACACCACTGCCCTTTCTCAACGGTATGTGTCATGCAGCCTGTGGACCCACACAGTCACATAGCGTGGCGCGGCCCCTCACTCCACCCTCATCTAGGGAACCCAGCCCCTCTCTCAGCCACCCACACACACTGGGACCCCCGCATGTATACACAGGGACACCTGCCCCTCCCACCTCCCACTCGGGCATGGCCCATCCACCCCGGGTATCCTGGAACCAGAGCTAAGAACCTCCATCTAGAAGTTGTTCTCAGAAGAGTTTGTGGTGGTGAACTACTCCAGTGCAGGTATTAGTATCCCTGTTGCACGAATTAAGAAACAGAGCCCCAGCTTCAGGGGCTCCCCCTGACTGTCTCAGGCTGACCCCTCACCCAGCACCTTCTCCCTGACCCTCTGCTGTTCTTCACAGGGCCTCATACCTCTCATCTTTCAGGCCTGGCTTCTTGGGTTCCATTTTGCTCAGCACCTCTGCCCACAAGGAGGGACCTGCCCTTGGTGCCTGTACACCCTGGGGCTCCCCATTCCTAGGCACTGGAACTAAGCAGCAGCAGCCCCCCACCACCACCCCCGCCCCAGGCTTCTGGCTCCACCCATCTGTGGTTGGACCTGGGTGTGCCACTTCTGCCTAGACCAGTGGGTGCCAGAGCAGCCCCTCAGCCGGGAAGGCTGCTTGGTTGACCTCTTTCTCTTTCAGCCCCCTCCCTCTCTGGCCAGGGAGCAGTGGTATCATGCTTCACCAGGCTCGCCTGGGCCCAGCCTCCTTTCTCCTCTACCACAGCCCCCTAAGCCCTTCTGGCCTCTGAGAGCTGCCTGCGCTCCACACTGACTGTCCTGGGCCCTAGCAGAGTCCAGCCTTCTGAGGGAGCAAGGGGCTGGGTCAGCTGGTAGGCTCCTAAGAGTAGGGTCTGCAAGCAGAGAGCAAATAGGGAAGTTTATTGAGACCATTGCAAAATTGCCTTTATTCTGCAGAATTGCATTAAGGATGGCTAAGTAAATCACTGTTTCCTTGGTGGTGTGAAGAAAATGGGATTCTTTTACCTAATGGGGTGCTAATGGCCTTTTAGCCAGGGGAGGAAACACACCCTTGAATCCACATTCACACTCACACTCACCCTTGGTCATCACGGAGACACCACTGCCCTTTCTCAACGGTATGTGTCATGCAGCCTGTGGACCCACACAGTCACATAGCGTGGCGCGGCCCCTCACTCCACCCTCATCTAGGGAACCCAGCCCCTCTCTCAGCCACCCACACACACTGGGACCCCCGCATGTATACACAGGGACACCTGCCCCTCCCACCTCCCACTCGGGCATGGCCCATCCACCCCGGGTATCCTGGAACCAGAGCTAAGAACCTCCATCTAGAAGTTGTTCTCAGAAGAGTTTGTGGTGGTGAACTACTCCAGTGCAGGTATTAGTATCCCTGTTGCACGAATTAAGAAACAGAGCCCCAGCTTCAGGGGCTCCCCCTGACTGTCTCAGGCTGACCCCTCACCCAGCACCTTCTCCCTGACCCTCTGCTGTTCTTCACAGGGCCTCATACCTCTCATCTTTCAGGCCTGGCTTCTTGGGTTCCATTTTGCTCAGCACCTCTGCCCACAAGGAGGGACCTGCCCTTGGTGCCTGTACACCCTGGGGCTCCCCATTCCTAGGCACTGGAACTTAGCAGCAGCAGCACCACCACCACCACCCCCGCCCCAGGCTTCTGGCTCCACCCATCTGTGGTTGGACCTGGGTGTGCCACTTCTGCCTAGACCAGTGGGTGCCAGAGCAGCCCCTCAGCCGGGAAGGCTGCTTGGTTGACCTCTTTCTCTTTCAGCCCCCTCCCTCTCTGGCCAGGGAGCAGTGGTATCATGCTTCACCAGGCTCGCCTGGGCCCAGCCTCCTTTCTCCTCTACCACAGCCCCCTAAGCCCCTCTGGCCCCTGGGAGCTGCCTGAGTCCCATACTGGCTGTCCCGGGCCCTAGAGTCCAGCCTACTGAGGAACCAAGGGTCTGGGTCAGCTGGGGGGTTCCTAAGGGTAGGGTGTGAGAGCAGAGAGCAAATGGGAAAGTTTATTGAGACCATTGCAAAATTGCCTTTTTCTGCAGAATTGCGTTAGGAATGGCTAAGTAAATCACTGTTGCCTTGGTGGTGTGAAGAAAATGGGATGCATTCACCTAATGCGGTGCTAATGGCCTTTTAGCCAGGGAAGGAGAAAACGAATTAAAAATTATGGTATCTGTTAAACTGGAGCGTGGGGTGCCAAGGGGAAGGGGGAGCAGGAAGCTGCTGCCTCGCCCAAGGACTTCTCCACTCTGTGACCTGAGAGAAGTCTTCTCCACCCTCTGGGCTTCACGGGATGAGGCTGAGGGTGGCAGCAGCCGCCCCCAGGGGCTCACAGCCGGCTGGTCCTGTGCTGAGCACTGCCAGTCTGCTACTCACTGTGTCCTCCCAAAGCCCTAAGGGATGTGGCCTTGTTTTCCCATTTCTCAGGTAAGGAAACAGCCTGTGACCCTGAGCCTGTGAAGAGGACTTGGTGACTCCCTTCCCCTGGTCCTCTGGCTTTCAGCAAGCCCCCTCCTCTGGGCCGGCCATGGTGGGGACCAGGGGTAGGGCTGAGGAGGGGTCCATCAGGGAAAGGTGGCCTTGAGCCCACTCACCCACTGGTCACCCTCAGGCTGGGGGCTCCAGGGGCCCCGAGGGACAGCCTTGCCCAGGTCTGGGACGGAAGTGTGCTGCTATGCTCTGACACGTGAGTCTGGACCAGCCCCCCACCCCCAGGGAGGGTGTCTGGCTGATTCTCAGGCATGACTGCTGCTATAGCTGATGTCTGGGTGTCCTGTGGGTCCAGGAACTGCCCCCAGGTGGGGTGCTGTCATAGCCGGCCCCTGGGGAGGGGAGCGTGTGCTCTGGCGTGGCTGGAAGAGACCTCTGAGCTGGTGGTGTAGGCTGCACCCCTGTGCCCGCCTCTGCCTGGGGACCCGGAACCTGATAGGCACCACCGTGCTGAGCAGCGGAGGGGTGCACGGGTGCAGCTGTCCTTGTCCACGGCGAGCCCTCCTCGCCTGGACTCCAGGACACTGGGAGGAGAAAGTGCCCAACTGGGCACCCCAGGAAGACGGCAGAGCTGGAGAAGTGCCCCCCACCCCACTCAAGAGTATGGCTTCCTTCCATCCTGCAGAAGTGGCTACATTTCCGCTGTGGAGCCCCTCCCCTTTCTGGGGGTGTGGGGAGGACACTTTCTTGTGTAGGGGTTGCATTCAGGCTCAAGCCCCTCATCTCCTCCCTGTTTTCTTTTTGCAGTTGTTTTTCTGAATGAATGATTTAAGGGGAAAAATAATACGACTAGTGAGCAGCTCACAGACACCGTCTCAAAGGACCACGCAGTTCCTGTTTGCTTCTCCGGGACTAGGGTTGGGGGCCCTTTTTGCCCAAAGTTGTTTTGTGACCCTCTGGGCTAATGAGGCTGAGGGTCAGACCAGGGGCTCACAGCCGGCTGGTCCTGTGCTGAGCACTGCCAGTCTGCTACTCACTGTGTCCTCCCAAAGCCCTAAGGGATGTGGCCTTGTTTTCCCATTTCTCAGGTAAGGAAACAGCCTGTGACCCTGAGCCTGTGAAGAGGACTTGGTGACTCCCTTCCCCCTGGTCCTCTGGCTTTCAGCAAGCCCCCTCCTCTGGGCCGGCCATGGTGGGGACCAGGGGTAGGGCTGAGGAGGGGTCCATCAGGGAAAGGTGGCCTTGAGCCCACTCACCCACTGGTCACCCTCAGGCTGGGGGCTCCAGGGGCCCCGAGGGACAGCCTTGCCCAGGTCTGGGACGGAAGTGTGCTGCTATGCTCTGACACGTGAGTCTGGACCAGCCCCCCACCCCCAGGGAGGGTGTCTGGCTGATTCTCAGGCATGACTGCTGCTATAGCTGATGTCTGGGTGTCCTGTGGGTCCAGGAACTGCCCCCAGGTGGGGTGCTGTCATAGCCGGCCCCTGGGGAGGGGAGCGTGTGCTCTGGCGTGGCTGGAAGAGACCTCTGAGCTGGTGGTGTAGGCTGCACCCCTGTGCCCGCCTCTGCCTGGGGACCCGGAACCTGATAGGCACCACCGTGCTGAGCAGCGGAGGGGTGCACGGGTGCAGCTGTCCTTGTCCACGGCGAGCCCTCCTCGCCTGGACTCCAGGACACTGGGAGGAGAAAGTGCCCAACTGGGCACCCCAGGAAGACGGCAGAGCTGGAGAAGTGCCCCCCACCCCACTCAAGAGTATGGCTTCCTTCCATCCTGCAGAAGTGGCTACATTTCCGCTGTGGAGCCCCTCCCCTTTCTGGGGGTGTGGGGAGGACACTTTCTTGTGTAGGGGTTGCATTCAGGCTCAAGCCCCTCATCTCCTCCCTGTTTTCTTTTTGCAGTTGTTTTTCTGAATGAATGATTTAAGGGGAAAAATAATACGACTAGTGAGCAGCTCACAGACACCGTCTCAAAGGACCACGCAGTTCCTGTTTGCTTCTCCGGGACTAGGGTGCCCTCAGGGAGACCACGGAAGGTCCCTTTGCCCTCACGGCTGCCTCCCTATAGGAGGGAAGGGCGGTAAAGGAAGCGCCGAGGTGTCACTTGCCTCAAACGTGTGTGTGCGTGATTTCAGGTGGAAGTGCGTAGCAGAAGGCAGGCTGAGCACTAGGGTGGGAGAGGACGGTGGCAGCCAGGCGGGAAGGGGGCCCTCCTGGCCTTGGGCAGCCGGGGTGTGATGGCAGAGTGGGGATCGTCTGTCACCACCTCCCTCGCTTCCTCTTGTTTGCCTCCCCTGGGTCTTCAAGGACTCCTGTTCCCTGCTTTATGGGTAGGGGCCGTAAAGACCCTGGAGGGCTGGGGGTCGGTATGCCTCAGAGAGATCAGGCCCAGGACGTCCCTCTGAGGGCTGTGACCTGGGTGGTCTCAGGGCCGGGTGGCCTGAAGGGGTGAGAAGGCTCAGGCCTCCAGAGCCCACACGACGTTCCCCTCCTGGCAGAAGAGTGGCAGTGCAGGGCTGCTCAGGTTTCGGGGAGGCTGTGACTTCCCTAAACCCCGCCATACTTCAGAGGACCTTAAAGTATTGTCCTCTTCGGGCTGAAGCTCCAGAGCCCCTCAGAGCCCCTGTGGATGGGCCCGCCTCCTGGCCCTTCTTCCCCTCCGTCCACCTTGCCTGAGCTCTGGGGCCAGATGAGTCTGAGCTTCCATCGCTCTGGCCTCACCGCCAGGTAGTCGTGGGAGTCCCTGGCACCTGCTTCTGTCCCTGAAGCTGTAAACCAGTGGCTCTGTGGGCTGTGCACTCTGAGACCTGGCCAAGGTGGGGGTAGGGCAGGAGACAGCCTCGAGGTACCACTGTTCCCTTAGCTGCTCCCCCACAGGAACTGACGCCCCCAAGAAAGCGTGGTTGGGATAGTGACGCCAGAGGGACCTTGGGGGAGGCACCACCTGGCCCCTCAAGGAGAGCAGGTGGCCAGCCCTGAGCAAACACCTCTGTTTGCTTTTGCCTGGTGAGCGGCTCCACAGAGTATAGCAGCCAAGGCACCTGGGCCCCGTAGGAAGGGGCCACCAGTTGTTTTCGAAGGTGGAAATAGACTGAGCAGCTCACAGACACCGTCTCAAAGGACCACGCAGTTCCTGTTTGCTTCTCCGGGACTAGGGTGCCCTCAGGGAGACCACGGAAGGTCCCTTTGCCCTCACGGCTGCCTCCCTATAGGAGGGAAGGGCGGTAAAGGAAGCGCCGAGGTGTCACTTGCCTCAAACGTGTGTGTGCGTGATTTCAGGTGGAAGTGCGTAGCAGAAGGCAGGCTGAGCACTAGGGTGGGAGAGGACGGTGGCAGCCAGGCGGGAAGGGGGCCCTCCTGGCCTTGGGCAGCCGGGGTGTGATGGCAGAGTGGGGATCGTCTGTCACCACCTCCCTCGCTTCCTCTTGTTTGCCTCCCCTGGGTCTTCAAGGACTCCTGTTCCCTGCTTTATGGGTAGGGGCCGTAAAGACCCTGGAGGGCTGGGGTCGGTATGCCTCAGAGAGATCAGGCCCAGGACGTCCCTCTGAGGGCTGTGACCTGGGTGGTCTCAGGGCCGGGTGGCCTGAAGGGGTGAGAAGGCTCAGGCCTCCAGAGCCCACACGACGTTCCCCTCCTGGCAGAAGAGTGGCAGTGCAGGGCTGCTCAGGTTTCGGGGAGGCTGTGACTTCCCTAAACCCCGCCATACTTCAGAGGACCTTAAAGTATTGTCCTCTTCGGGCTGAAGCTCCAGAGCCCCTCAGAGCCCCTGTGGATGGGCCCGCCTCCTGGCCCTTCTTCCCCTCCGTCCACCTTGCCTGAGCTCTGGGGCCAGATGAGTCTGAGCTTCCATCGCTCTGGCCTCACCGCCAGGTAGTCGTGGGAGTCCCTGGCACCTGCTTCTGTCCCTGAAGCTGTAAACCAGTGGCTCTGTGGGCTGTGCACTCTGAGACCTGGCCAAGGTGGGGGTAGGGCAGGAGACAGCCTCGAGGTACCACTGTTCCCTTAGCTGCTCCCCCACAGGAACTGACGCCCCCAAGAAAGCGTGGTTGGGATAGTGACGCCAGAGGGACCTTGGGGGAGGCACCACCTGGCCCCTCAAGGAGAGCAGGTGACCAGCCCTGAGCAAACACCTCTGTTTGCTTTTGCCTTGTGAGTGGCTCCACGGAGGATAGCAGCCAAGGCACTGCTGTAGGAAGGCCACCTGTTCACCTGGACAGGTGTGTGCCCACCTGGTGGTCCAGCTGGTGCCGGCTCTCAATGACAGTGACAGGGGAGTGGGGGCGCTGTGGAGAGGCACGGCCCGGTTCTGAGACCCACTCAGGGGAGCACCGGTGCCCTTGCAGACCCAGGTCTTGGGGGGTCCCAGCCCCTTTCCCAGATTCAGGTACTGTGGCTTTTTTTATCCCAGTCTTAAGCCTTCACTCTTCTGACGTGGGAGCTACTGTCAGGGTTCCGCAGGCCCTTGGCTCCAGAGAAGTGCCTGAGAGGCAGGTTGGCCAAGAGAGGGAGGCAGAGCTCCTAGCTGTCCCCTGAGCCCCGGCTCTGACTGCACTCTGATTGGAGAAAGGGTTCTGCTGCTACAACAGTCAGAAAGCCCATGGCAAGATGAGGGACATCAAAACTGACTCCAGTTTCCCTGCCTAGTTGATTGCCAGAAAGTTCCAGTGGTTCCCACTGTATAAAAAGGGGAAAAGAGATCTCGTAAGTTCCTAAGCTTTAACTAACAGCCTGGAAAATGCTTGGGAAGATACGCACTCTGGGTGCTAGAACCTGAGAGAGAGACGGGCTGGGGATGATCTGGGGGTGCACAGAGTGGTGGTGGGAGTCCAAGTGTAGAGAAGGAGTTTATCGAATTTATTCCTTAAACTCTTTTGCCTCTGAAACAGTCAAAAACACAGATACAGTGAAACGGTGAAAGACCCAAGAACTGAGGCTGGTCCTCAGTGGGCTTTCTCCTGGCCTCCTTCCCCTTCCTGCCTTTCCAGCATTGCCCATGGAGTGTCCACTGCTCTCTTCTTTCTGGGAAAGAGAAAGGATGGAATCGGGAAGCAGGGCTCTGTTCCGCCACCACTTAGCTGTGATGTGGGCTTAGGGTTGCCATGCACTTACTGCTGTGGGCGTGTGCTTGGCCACTGGCTCTCACGTCTTCATCAGATGGGCACCTAGAGGTGGTCTTTGCAGGAGACCACACACATGACTCCACAGAGCCTTGGAAAGTCTCCCCAGGGACCCTCTTGAACCTCTGCTTCTGCAGTCTCCCACCCCCAGGTATCTGAGGAGTATGAACTTGGGGTGACAGAAACCCCCAGTCTCAGTGTCTCAACACAGTCCATTTGTCTCCTGCACCTGGGGCCCCTGGCAGCCTCTTCCCACTGTGTGCATGGGAGGGGCCCAGAACTTGGAGAAGCCCAGCCTGGAGGGACCCAGGTCACTTCGCCCATGTTCACAGGCTGGAATCACACCACAAGGTCCTCTCCGCAAGAGAAGCCAGTGCACAGAAGAGAGTATGGTGGGTGGGTGGCGGGGGGGGGTTCACACTGGGGCCCCTGCTCAGGCTCCTGGGGTCCCCTCTGACTTGTGCCCCTGCACACTGTTCTTCCAGGTGGGCCTCTCCTGTGGAGGTTGGTCGGGGAAAGAACAAGGTGACAAACAAAATTCACTTCTTCTGAGGTAAAATTCTTGTAGCAAAATTAACTGCCTTAAAGCGAGCAATTCAGTGGCATTTAGTACATTCACAGCATTGCAGACATCACCTCTGTATAGTTCCAGAACGTTATTGTCAACCCCCAAAAGGAAACTGCATACCCATTAGGCAGCGCTGCCTAGTACTCACCCTGGTAACTTCCAATCTGCCTCTGTCTGTATGGATTTGTCCATTTTGGCTACTTAATATAAATTGACCTTTGTAGCAGGCTCCTTTTACTTAGTCTAAGATTCATATACATTGTAGCATGCATCTGTATTTCTTTCCTTTTTAAGGGTGAGTAGTATTCCATTGTGTGTATTCTATTGGCGAAAAAGTTTATTTGGGTTTGTGAACTTTGGGGCCAACCTAGTATGTATCACATTTATTTCTTCATCTCTTGGTGGACATTTGGGTTGTCTGCACTGTGTGGCGCTTGTGAATAACGGGCTGTGAACATTTATGTGTAAATACCTGTTTCAGTCTCTTTTCAGTTCTCATAGGTGTGTAGAGTAGGTTTGCTGGGTCATGTGGCAATTTCAAGTTTCTGTTTTGAGGAACTGCTAAGCTGTTTTCCACAACAACTGAAACATTTTACAATTTTTCCAGCAGTGTGTGAGAGTTCCATTTTCAACCACATCCTCGCCAACACTTGTCATTTTCTGTTTTCCCTAGATGGGCACCTAGAGGTGGTCTTTGCAGGAGACCACACACATGACTCCACAGAGCCTTGGAAAGTCTCCCCAGGGACCCTCTTGAACCTCTGCTTCTGCAGTCTCCCACCCCCAGGTATCTGAGGAGTATGAACTTGGGGTGACAGAAACCCCCAGTCTCAGTGTCTCAACACAGTCCATTTGTCTCCTGCACCTGGGGCCCCTGGCAGCCTCTTCCCACTGTGTGCATGGGAGGGGCCCAGAACTTGGAGAAGCCCAGCCTGGAGGGACCCAGGTCACTTCGCCCATGTTCACAGGCTGGAATCACACCACAAGGTCCTCTCCGCAAGAGAAGCCAGTGCACAGAAGAGAGTATGGTGGGTGGGTGGCGGGGGGGGGTTCACACTGGGGCCCCTGCTCAGGCTCCTGGGGTCCCCTCTGACTTGTGCCCCTGCACACTGTTCTTCCAGGTGGGCCTCTCCTATGGAGGTTGGTGGGGGCAGGCACAAGGTGACAAACAAAATTCACTTCTTCTGAGGTAAAATTCTTGTAGCAAAATTAACTGCCTTAAAGCGAGCAATTCAGTGGCATTTAGTACATTCACAGCATTGCAGACATCACCTCTGTATAGTTCCAGAACGTTATTGTCAACCCCCAAAAGGAAACTGCATACCCATTAGGCAGCGCTGCCTAGTACTCACCCTGGTAACTTCCAATCTGCCTCTGTCTGTATGGATTTGTCCATTTTGGCTACTTAATATAAATTGACCTTTGTAGCAGGCTCCTTTTACTTAGTCTAAGATTCATATACATTGTAGCATGCATCTGTATTTCTTTCCTTTTTAAGGGTGAGTAGTATTCCATTGTGTGTATTCTATTGGCGAAAAAGTTTATTTGGGTTTGTGAACTTTGGGGCCAACCTAGTATGTATCACATTTATTTCTTCATCTCTTGGTGGACATTTGGGTTGTCTGCACTGTGTGGCGCTTGTGAATAACGGGCTGTGAACATTTATGTGTAAATACCTGTTTCAGTCTCTTTTCAGTTCTCATAGGTGTGTAGAGTAGGTTTGCTGGGTCATGTGGCAATTTCAAGTTTCTGTTTTGAGGAACTGCTAAGCTGTTTTCCACAACAACTGAAACATTTTACAATTTTTCCAGCAGTGTGTGAGAGTTCCATTTTCAACCACATCCTCGCCAACACTTGTCATTTTCTGTTTATATTTTTAAATTGTATCTATCTTAACTGGGTAGAAAGCCTGTCTCCTGCGTTTTGATTTGTGTTTTGATTTGCACTTTCCTTAATTATCAGTGAGACTGAGCCATTTTTAAACTTGCTTCTTGGCCGTTTGTATCTTCTTTGGAGAAGTATCTATTCAGTTCCTCTGCCCTTGTTTTGATTGGGTGGAATGTCTTTGTTGTTGAGTTTACTTGGCTTTATCTAATTTCGACCAGGTGTGGCCAAGAAGTTGTTCTTGGCCAGAGATGTTTCAGTGTCTTGGCCCCAGGTCCCTTTTGAAGAGAACATGGGTTCTTCCGATGTCCTTCTTGTGGGGGTTGAGTCACCATGACCCTACTGGGATCCTAAGGATATTCAGAAGACCTCAACCCTAAAGCCACATTGATCTCATGTCCCGGAAGCGATGGTGTCACTTTTGTATGTGAGATGCCAGCGCCCAAGGACCATCCTGTTAGAGGACCCAGGGGTGGTGGGAAGGGAGGGGTTCTGGGAACTGGTGACCCATGCAGACCACGTGGCGAGGCAGGACTCAACAGTGGGGAACCCAGGGCTGCCCTGTCTTGCTAAACCTCAACCAGACTCTAAAAATAACCAGGCAGATCTGGGGTAAGTTGATTACCGTAATTGCAGCTGTGTGATGTCATGCAGCCAGTCTCTTGAAACCTTTCTCTTGGGGCAGCAGAATGTTCTAAAGCTGCATGAGTGCCGGGACCCAGCCCAGAGTGGGAAGACCTTGAGTGGCCAGGAGCTAGCAGCAGGCCTCTGGGGGCCCAGGGAGCTCTCATTCACGGGTCAGGGGGAGGTGGCTCCTTGCCAGGCTGTCTCGTGGGTGTATCCACGTACATTTGCCTTTTTGCTCCTCTCCCCACACAGCGTCTGGAAGAGTTTTACTCCTTATTCAGACTCCTGGTTATTTACTGCCGATTGGCAAGCGCTTGACTTGGGAAGGAAGGGTAGGGCTGGAAAGGTGGAGACGGGTTGGAGACATGGCTTCCTGACTGTCCAGGGTCAGTTAGCATGCTCTCTCCCTGCCTCTGGGGACTTCCTGGTTTCCCAGGAGGTCCTGGCTCTGAGCTCTGTGAGAGAGTCGAGTGGAAGGGCCCCAACATGGGGCAGAAGCACACTGTCCCCAGCAGCCTGGCTTACCCTCATCCCGAGCTCGTCAGGTTGTCGTTCAGCCCCCACTTGATCCCTTCACAGGCTGAGGCTGGGGCCGCAGCCTGAGAGCCGGCAGGCACTGCCCAGGACCCCGGTGCATTCCCTCTGATCTGTCCCTCTGCCCTCCCTCCTGGGACCGTCCTACTTGAATCACTGCTTCTGATTTGCTTCAGGGGAAGACCTGGGTCCAGTGCCCTCTCCCTGACCTTGTGATGAAGGTCAGAAGAGCACAGGGACCATACCCAGGTTAGACTGAGCCTCCCCCCTACCCCCGCCCCGATTCTCAAAGGAGATGCCAAGAGAGTAGGAGACTCCAAGGCCTCCTGCTTGGGAAGCTGCCCCTAGTGCTCGTCAACCGGGTGCATAGAGAATACTGGGTGTGACGAGACTTTAAGAAGTATACACATACATATACAGAGAGAAAGGATGGGAATGAGGGGCTCAAGACCTCGTGGGTCAAGGCCCGGAACACATTCACCAGTGCTGGCTTTATTCATTGCTGAAGCCTCCAGGTGTTTACAGGCAATGATATTAGCACGGGCTGGTTTCAGTCACAGCCCTATTCAATGATTATTCTCAAGACTCTAAGTCGCTTTAATTTCCTCCCAGTGGACAGAGTGCATTACAGCGGGGTGGGGGGGCAACGGGACCAGCAGGAAGTTAAGGAGTCTGCACGGACCCGGCGTTCCAAAGTCCATAGCAGATCTCCCACCTGTTGCTGTTCAGTATATCCCCAGCTAATAAACCCGCGTGAGTCAAATTGACTTGTTTGTCTTAGATCTTTCTAGTATATTTCTCATTGCCAGTTTACTTTTCCTAGCTCAGCCAAAGCTGCAAAACCCTTCACGGGTTTGTTTCCCCACACCTAGGACTTTGGACATTGACTGAATGGGCTGAATGAATTCAGCAGGTCTCACTCCAAGGGACAGGATGTTAGTCTGCTTTTGTTTCTCATCTGTTTCATTCTTTGAATCAGTGGTACTGATGACAAGTTACCTTTAATAAATCATGTGTTCTTTCCAAAAAAAGAAGAGTCAGGGAAGGAAAGAGGAGGAGAACTGGCTCTGACTTCCACCAGCAGGTGCTTGGTCCCCAGCAGCCCTTCCGGGGAGGGGTCCCTGTCCCGCGTCACAGCTGGGAACAGACCCAGGGAGGCTGAGCACTGAGCCGCCCGCGCAGCGGGGCAGAGGCGGAGCGTGGCCGAGGCCTGGCTCTCTGCTTGTCTCTCTGCTTCCACGGGTCACGCTGAAATCTCTCCTTTGTATCTAGACTCACTTTTCAAGATGGGTGTCTGTGTGTGTATGTGCTTAGTCGTGTCCTACCTATCCACCCAGCTGCTCTGTCCTTGGATTCTCCAGGCAAGAATACTGGAGTGGGTTGCTATTTCCTCCTCCAGGAATCTAATTGGCAATACCAGGACCCAAGAGGGGTAGAGAGAAAGACCTTTCAAAGCTCACTTCTTTGTCCAGCACCCCCAGCGTCCCCAGGTGCCTGTTGGGTGGTGCTTGCTGAGCAGAGTCCCACCTGCTTCCTGGGCTTTCGTCCTATTTCACTGAGATGTGAAAGAGCAAATTTCCATGAGGAGACTTCTAGGGGCACCTGCTTTTTCAAGCAGGCTGTGGATGATTATTTATATTGCATTTTCCACCTGGTCAGCAAGCAGGTGGACAGGTGATCTGGAGTCCCAGATTGTGGTGCCCTGGCTTTTCTGCATGTGTGTGCATGGCCGTCACTGCGCAGAGGAGTCTGGTGGCCACACGCGCTGGCCTAGGTGGGACCCCCGGCGTAAGTCTTGGCTCACTCTCTCTTGTGGCCTTGTGCTGGGTAGCCTCTCTCTGCCTTGGTTTTCCCCCACTGTAAGGTAAGAGCCAGAATCGTCCTTACCTTGGCAGGTGTTGTCTTGATTAAGCGGGACGATGCACCGGAAGCACTGGGAATAGAGCGTCTCAGGGAGAATGCTTAAAAGTTCATTTAGGTTTTCCTGTAGCATCTCGTGGAGAAACTTGAACAAACTTTTTGGGCAACCCCATAAAAGTCTCACTCATGCTTAGTTGTGTTAGACTCTTTTGCGACCGATTGCACTGTAGCCCTCCGGGCTTCTCTGTTTATGGGATTTTTCAGGGAAAAATATTGGAGTGGGTAGCCTTCTCCAGGGGTTCTTCCTGACCTGACCCGAGGATCAGACCTGGATCTCCTATGTCTCCTGCACTGCAGGTGGATTTTTTTCTTCCTATTTCTTTCTTTTTAATTTATTTTGACTTCTTTTATTGTTTTTTTTCAAATTTTATTTTCATCAATCTTTATTCTTTGGCTTGCGTGGGCCTCCCATTGCAGTGGCCTCTCTGGTTCATAACTGGACACACCGATCTAGCCACTCCATGGCATGTGGAATCTTCCGGGGCCAGGGATTGAACCGGTGCCCCTTGCACTGCAAGGCAGTCTCTTGACCCACTGGACCACCAGGGAAGCCCGCAGGTGGATTCTTTACCTGGTGAGCCCTCGGGGAAGCCCTTGATGGTTAATGTTAAACCTGGGTTGGACAAGAACAGTGCTGAGGAGAGGGGCAGAAACGGGCAGGACCATGGCTGTTCAAGGAGTTCCAAGGAGGTGACGGATTTGTTGAGCTCTGAGTCACAGTGCCGTGCTGGGTGTGAGGGGCACAGTTGCTGGGCAGCGGCATCAGAGTCAAGGCCTGCCTGTTGGCTGGGGCCACAGGGCACGAGAGCCCCAGAGCTGAGGGAGCCTGGTGACCTGCACACAGTCATCAGCAGGCCACTTGGGTGGCCAGTCTTTTTCCAGCCAGGCCTTGTCCTGGGTAAGAAATTAATTGTAACCTAATTAGCAGTTTCCTTTGCATAGAAGCCGGAAGGAACTGCCAGCGAGGCTGGTGATTAACTCAGCGGCAGCTGGGAAATCACATTTGGGCAGGATTGTCCCTCATCTGAGCGAGGCCACTGCAGCTGGCCCGGGAGGGTGGGGAAGCGTGGGTGATGGCCACGGGTGCTTGCTGGGTGCAGCCTGGGCCCGGCCTCTGGGAGCAGGAGCTGGTCCCTGGGTGCAGGGGTGGAGTCTGGGCTGCAGACCTCGTCTACACACCTCACTCCCCCAGACTTCAGCCACACCCTGACCCCTGCCTTCCCCTCAGCAGAGGGCTACATGGATGGCATGATGGGGGCCTGGTTGCATTTCCTTTCTGAGGGCGAGAGGTGACTTTCCCAGTACTGGGCGGGGAGAGTGAGGTCTAAGCGAGAGCCTGGGCAAGGCGGGCAAAGCAGAGCTTTCACAGGTGTGGAGGCGGGTGTCTGTGTGTGCAGGGCTGGTGGTGCGAGGCACGGCCCGGTTCTTTCTTTTTAATTTATTTTGACTTCTTTTATTGTTTTTTTTCAAATTTTTTTTTCTTAAATCTTTATTCTTTGGCTCCTGTGGGCCTCCCATTGCAGTGGCCTCTCTGGTTCATAACTGGACACACCGATCTAGCCACTCCATGGCATGTGGAATCTTCCGGGGCCAGGGATTGAACCGGTGCCCCTTGCACTGCAAGGCAGTCTCTTGACCCACTGGACCACCAGGGAAGCCCGCAGGTGGATTCTTTACCTGGTGAGCCCTCGGGGAAGCCCTTGATGGTTAATGTTAAACCTGGGTTGGACAAGAACAGTGCTGAGGAGAGGGGCAGAAACGGGCAGGACCATGGCTGTTCAAGGAGTTCCAAGGAGGTGACGGATTTGTTGAGCTCTGAGTCACAGTGCCGTGCTGGGTGTGAGGGGCACAGTTGCTGGGCAGCGGCATCAGAGTCAAGGCCTGCCTGTTGGCTGGGGCCACAGGGCACGAGAGCCCCAGAGCTGAGGGAGCCTGGTGACCTGCACACAGTCATCAGCAGGCCACTTGGGTGGCCAGTCTTTTTCCAGCCAGGCCTTGTCCTGGGTAAGAAATTAATTGTAACCTAATTAGCAGTTTCCTTTGCATAGAAGCCGGAAGGAACTGCCAGCGAGGCTGGTGATTAACTCAGCGGCAGCTGGGAAATCACATTTGGGCAGGATTGTCCCTCATCTGAGCGAGGCCACTGCAGCTGGCCCGGGAGGGTGGGGAAGCGTGGGTGATGGCCACGGGTGCTTGCTGGGTGCAGCCTGGGCCCGGCCTCTGGGAGCAGGAGCTGGTCCCTGGGTGCAGGGGTGGAGTCTGGGCTGCAGACCTCGTCTACACACCTCACTCCCCCAGACTTCAGCCACACCCTGACCCCTGCCTTCCCCTCAGCAGAGGGCTACATGGATGGCATGATGGGGGCCTGGTTGCATTTCCTTTCTGAGGGCGAGAGGTGACTTTCCCAGTACTGGGCGGGGAGAGTGAGGTCTAAGCGAGAGCCTGGGCAAGGCGGGCAAAGCAGAGCTTTTCACAGGTGTGGAGGCGGGTGTCTGTGTGTGCAGGGCTGGTGGTGCCCGAGGCACGGCCCGGCCCTCGGGTCTCTCCTGCTCCCTCCAGCTGCTCTTCCAGGCCACCAGCCACCCTGTCCAGCCAGGCCCCAGGCAGACAGGCATCTGGGGGGACACAGTACCCCCACATGGGGCCACCTGTCCTCCCCACCATGGACCACACAGTGGGGGCTCCATCTGGAGGGATGATGGGGGGAAGGCCTGAGAACTGGGCTGTGAGGGGAGCCCCCGACCTGACAGGCGGGCAGGGGCAGAACCCTCAGGGTCCTCGAGAGCGCCGGGCACCCAGTGCGTGCCGGATGGCGGCTTGCTCCTCCTGTGTGCCGGGCCATCCAGCTGGCCCTTGCCGGCTGCCCAGGCCAAACCGGGCAGGCACACAGTGGCGATAGGTGCCCACTGCGGGCTGCCGGCAGCGTCTGGGGAAGAGGGAATTTAAGACTGGACCTGAGGCTGCACCAGTGGTGACTGTGTCCTCATTGGGCACCAAGCACATAGCTAGCCCTGGCATTTATTGAGTACCCAGTGTATGCACTTAGTTGTCCAACTGTTGGGGACCCCTGCACAGGTCAGTGTTTCCTTGATGATTTTGTAGATGGAGGCTTCAGCTTCCAGCATAAAGACTGGGATGAGCTGTCTGATCCCCTTCGAGGGGGCATCGTCTCGTGACAGCTGATCTGAGCCCAGGACCCATGCACAGAGGATCCCTTCACACCTGCTCTGTGCCAGGCATCTGACACAGTTCTGGGAATGCAGCAGTAAGACAGGCCCCATGCTGGCCCTGGGGGTCTTTCCAGTCCAGCCGTCTTCCCACATCTTGTGTGGGTCAAACCTGGCAAAGGTGCTTCATTTGGAAGCCTCTGGATACCTGAGTGGTGATGAGGATGGCGATGGTGGCCATGGTTGGGGTTGAGTGAAGGCGATGGGGAGATGGTAGTGACGGTGTAGACCATGGTTGGCCGTGGTGCTGAAGGCGTGGTGGATGGTGTGGTGCTGGCTGTGGGGGGGGATGGTGATGGTATCTGGGGTGGTTGGGGATGGAGTTCAGGTGAAGATGGTGATGTGGTGCTGATGGTATAGGTGCTGATGGTTGAGGGGAGCTGGTGATGATGGTAGCGCTGATGGAGTAGCTGGGTGTGGTGATTGGGGTTGGGTATTGGGGGTGCTGGTGGTTTTATGGCCACACACAGGAGGTGCTGAGCATCCTGTCAGCCCCGTTTATGCAGGGCCACGGTGGAGCTGGACTGTGGGGCCCTCTCTACGTTCATAGGCCCAGGCTCTCCTCCTCTGTGTATTTTTCTTAAAAAGTCGAGTTACAATTGCACTCCCTCGCAAAATCAGCCTCCAGCTGGGACAGTGCATCGAGACTGCAGGGCGTGTGGAGCATCCTTCAGGGGGACCCTGCATGTGGGTACGCACATGTGTGTGTGTGTGATGTTCTGCCTGACGTCTTCTCTCTCAGTTGGCAGTGTTGCTCAGTTTCCACTAAGTCACTTCTTGAGTCGCTGTCAGTGATGTTGCTCTGAGCTGTCCTTCGGGCTGTTTGCGCAGCGCCAACTCTGGCCTCAGCCAGGCGGCTCGTGCTCTAGAAGGCACCGCGTGCCCCGTGGGAGCCTCGTGAGCACAGGAGGACATCTGTGAAGCTCCATCAGGCTCGCCCTACCGTGGACCACCCACCCGTGGCTCCCCGTGCCCCGTCGGACCAAGCCAGGGTCTTAGCCACGTGTGATCTTTCCCCCCTCTGCTGCCCCCACCCCCTCTCCTATCCCAGATTCTCACAGTTTTCCAAATGTGCTCAGCCATTACCCACCTCTGTTCATAAAACCATTTAGGCATTAGTTCGCTCCTTCATTGGTTCACTCACTAGTTTGTCCTTTCAGGCAGACAGTGACGGGATCTGACTGACCCTTGCTGCTCTGGGACAAGTGGCCTGTGGGGTCAAGAGTGGGCTCAAGGAGGGACTTCCCTGGTGGTCCAGTGGCTAAGATTCTGTGCCCCCAATGCAGAGGGCGTGGGTTCCCTGGCCAGGGAACTAGATCCCGCATGTCTCAACTAAGACCTGGCACAGCAAGAAAGGGGCGGGCTCAGGGAAGCTGGGTGGTCCTTTAAGCTGGACTGAGATGAGGGAGAGGATGGAGCGAGTTGGTGGGAATGCCTCTGGTGCTCAGGAGGAGGTCAGGGCTGGTGAACGTGGCAGTCCTTGGCCCACAGGCAGCCCGTCGAGCCCTGAGACTGGCTGCCATTGGCTTGAGGAGACCCTGGAGAGAGATCACCTCGAGGATAAGCCGAGGAGGAAAGGCACAGGAGGGTAAGCAGGCTGATGAATCAGAGTGAAATAGAGCACCAGGCACAGGAGGTCCTGAAGCAACCAGAGAGAAGAGAGAACCAAGGAGGGACAGTTAGAACAAGCACAGAGCCTTCAGAAGTAGGACAGCGGAATCGTGCTTTTGAAGGACAAAGTCACCATCTTCCAGAATTCTCAGGGCTTCCCAGGTACCACTTCCTCGGTGGCACTTCCCAGGTAGCGCAGTTGGTAAAGAATCCACTTGCCAACGCCGGAGGCATGGGTTTGATCCCTGGGTCCGGAAGATCCCTTGGAGGAGGACATGGCAACTCATTCCAGTATTCCTGCCTGGAAAATCCCATGGACTGAGGAGCCTGGCGGGCTGCAGTCCATGGGGTCACAGAAGACTTGGACACGACTGAGCACTCATGCCCACACAGGATTGTCTACGCAGCAGAAGTGCCTTTCAAGAATGAGGTAAAATATTTTAAAAGGGGGCAAGAAGAACACAGACTTGTGTTTGCTATGCATGAATGACATGGAGTGGAGTAACGGAGGGGTAGCAGTGTTGCTCTGTGTCTGGTTAAGTTGGTTGTGGGTTCATGAGTGTCTTGCAGAGTCCACTTTTGGCATAAATGGTTCTGTAAAATATACTCTGTGGGTATCAAATATTCAACTAGAATACAGAGGAAATGTGAACAGGATAGGAGAGGGTGATCGTGTCAGAAGTTGTCGTTGGGGCCGGGGTGCGGGGGGCCCCCCACGGGAACAGCTGGCTCGGGGGGAGGGGCTGCCCCTGGGGAGAAGCCCACGCGGTCTGTTTCCCATTCGCAGTGAAGAGGATGGCATTAGGAAACCGTCTGTTAGGGAGGCTGCGCTGGGCCGTAATAAAGCTGTCATCTGTGGGATCTGGCGCCCGTCACCGGCAAGCGCGAGCCTGCCCGGTGAGTGGGTTCCGCTGGAAGGGGGTGCCTTGCACACAGATGCGGGCACTGCTGTCACCCCACTCGGTTCTTAAATCAGATCATCTCACCGTGCATTTTTTTTCTTGAGAGCCCCCCAGTCCTGGCTTTTGCATAGCAATCCTAGGATGCTTTTTGTTGTCTGGGGCCCTATGCGTGTCCCTGATGGGGTGACCGCAGTGAGCACCACTCACTCTGATTGGCCAAGGGCGCCCGGTTAGGAAGCGCCTGCCTGGATCTGGGCTGATGTGGTTGGATGGGCAGCCCATCCTCCACGAGCGTGGCGAGGAGGTGGAAGGAACCTCAGGGAAGCTGCGCATGGCTCCGGATGGCCAGGGTTGACCAGGGTGGGCTGGTGGGGAGAGCCTACAGTCAGGGCTGGGTTGGCTCAGTGTGTCTCACTAAATGAGCGAGAGGTTAGTGGCGGGCGTGGGGAGCGTGCAGCAGTGTGGGATGAGAAGTGCACGTGAGATGTGTGCACATCAGTCTGGGTCCAGTCTGGAGACACCTACGTCGTAGGTGGACCAGGAGACATAACGTAAAAGTTGGTCAGCAGCAGTGGGTGCAGCAAGCTCTGTGGGCCACCCTCAGGCTGAGGGCTGGCCCTTGGGGAAGGGGCCCCCTCCCCAGGGTGGGGTCACAGCCCACTGCCCGTTGAGAGGTCGGCTGGGTTGCCAGGTGGGCCAGGATTGGTCTGCAGCCTCAGGGTCAACGGGAGGCGACCCTCCAGTCCATGGGGCGACTGAGGCTGGCGATGGGTATGCAGAAGGATCTGTGACTGGGGGGCCGTGGAAGGTGATCTGGGGGCATGGGCATGGGCTGCACTGGCACAAGGGACTGCATGCATTTGGCATGTGGCAGAGGTGGAGCATGCAGGATGTCCTCACACCCTGTGCTGCAGAAGCAAGGGATGACAACTGGAAATGCTTGTCCACCTGCACGGCCCTCCACCACATAGGAGGGTGCTTACAGCATCTCGGGCGAGTCTGAAAACATGTGCGGGTGTGACCAGTGTGGGTGAGAGTGTGTGTGTGAGTGTGGACACATGTGTGAGCTTGTGCATGGTTGAATGAGTGAAAGTAAGCTAGGGACTTGGGCCTGCTTCTCTCTGCATCCAGATAGGAGTAAGTGACACATCCAGCCAGGTGTGCAACATTGAAAACTGACGTCCTGAGATGCAAAGAGGCTGGTGATGCTATGTGCAGAATGAGACGACCGGTGCCTGACAGCTCTGCTTACAAAGGTGCTGGAGGAGGCCCTGCTCGGAGCAGGACAGCCCCTCATCCCCACTGAGTGTTAACTGCCCGTCTTCTCCTGCAGGGGTGGGGCAGGGTGGGAGCAGGTGAGCTCTTGGGCCAGCGCACCTCTATCTCTCCACCTCCTGCATGTCCCCTCCACAGGCCATGAAGGGGGCCTGGGGTCTCTGCAAATGCGAGCAGCAACCAGGGCCTTTGGCAGGTATGTCATGAGCAGTGTGGGACCCGCCCCTCCTATATGAACAAAAGCAGCTCCTCACCCTCTCCCCCTGCCCAGTGTGGTGCTGGGGCAACTTGAGGACCCTGGGTGACGCTCGGCATACCTGCCTAGGCAGAAACGTGAGACAGGGTGTGGGAGGAGGACTCTGTCACCCGCCGGCATTCAGGGGTGGGAGGCGAGAGGTGGGACGGGTTTTGCAAGTCCTGCTGTGTCGACCTGCCTGAAATTCCAGGGGAGGCTCTCATTAGAGGCTGGTTTGAGCTCACAGGCCAGGAAGCCCTTCCTGGTAGAAAGGTGCCAGCAGAGGCGTGGTCAGCTGCAGGCCCGGTTGCAGGGACGCTGCCGTGGTTGCCTTTAGCCTTAGGTTGTCGAGGTACACAGGGTATGCAGAAGGATCTGTGACTGGGGGGCCGTGGAAGGTGATCTGGGGGCATGGGCATGGGCTGCACTGGCACAAGGGACTGCATGCATTTGGCATGTGGCAGAGGTGGAGCATGCAGGATGTCCTCACACCCTGTGCTGCAGAAGCAAGGGATGACAACTGGAAATGCTTGTCCACCTGCACGGCCCTCCACCACATAGGAGGGTGCTTACAGCATCTCGGGCGAGTCTGAAAACATGTGCGGGTGTGACCAGTGTGGGTGAGAGTGTGTGTGTGAGTGTGGACACATGTGTGAGCTTGTGCATGGTTGAATGAGTGAAAGTAAGCTAGGGACTTGGGCCTGCTTCTCTCTGCATCCAGATAGGAGTAAGTGACACATCCAGCCAGGTGTGCAACATTGAAAACTGACGTCCTGAGATGCAAAGAGGCTGGTGATGCTATGTGCAGAATGAGACGACCGGTGCCTGACAGCTCTGCTTACAAAGGTGCTGGAGGAGGCCCTGCTCGGAGCAGGACAGCCCCTCATCCCCACTGAGTGTTAACTGCCCGTCTTCTCCTGCAGGGGTGGGGCAGGGTGGGAGCAGGTGAGCTCTTGGGCCAGCGCACCTCTATCTCTCCACCTCCTGCATGTCCCCCCTCCACAGGCCATGAAGGGGTCCTAGGGTCTCTCCACATGCAAGCAGCAGCCTGGGGCTTTGGCAGGTATGTCATGAGCAGTGTGGGACCCGCCCCTCCTATATGAACAAAAGCAGCTCCTCACCCTCTCCCCCTGCCCAGTGTGGTGCTGGGGCAACTTGAGGACCCTGGGTGACGCTCGGCATACCTGCCTAGGCAGAAACGTGAGACAGGGTGTGGGAGGAGGACTCTGTCACCCGCCGGCATTCAGGGGTGGGAGGCGTAGAGGTGGGACGGGTTTTGCAAGTCCTGCTGTGTCGACCTGCCTGAAATTCCAGGGGAGGCTCTCATTAGAGGCTGGTTTGAGCTCACAGGCCAGGAAGCCCTTCCTGGTAGAAAGGTGCCAGCAGGGGAGGCGTGGTCAGCTGGCAGGGCCCTGGGCTTCCTGGCAGGGTCAGCGTCTGCCCTGGTTCCGAGTCCCGTTGCCACTTTGTTAGCCTTTGGAGGTTGTCGAGGTACACAGCCTCCAGCTCTTTGACCTTGGAGAGGTTCTTAGCTGTGAAATGGGGGAATGAAAGGATTTGCACAGTGATTGTAAATTGGTAGAGAGCTTCATTCAGTATGTACCGCTGCAGAGTTGAGGCCTGTCTGCTCCTCTCCCCAGCCAGCCCTTCTCTTGTTCACTGTTGGAGAAAGCGAGGTCCCGGGGAGGCCAGCACTCAGTAGAGGCTGCCTTGCCTCAGAACACTGGACACCCACAATGGCCCATTCCAGACTCTCCTCATTCATTCCCCAGAATTGGAGCCCTCATTTGTGGCCCAGTGTAGACTGTAGACTGTTCTAGAACTCTGACGTATTTTAGGACAGTGACAAGAGAACACTAAACCAAGGGTGGAGCCTGTGGTCTCCCTGGGATACACCCCCTTGAGGCCAGCCCTGCACCCACACCCTCGTTCCCTGCCTTCGACCATGTGCATTTCCATCTAAAAGTGTTTGTGACAAGCAGGAGCGTTAAGATGGCCGTGCCCTGAGCAGGGACCACCTGGGAGGCGTTTTAAGTGCATTTAAGTCTGTTTCTGCTCACAATCATTGCCCAGCCCACAAATCCCTTTTGGCAGCAGCAGGCCGGGCCCCGCACAGATCCCGTAGGGCCTGGCTCTGAGATGAGAGCGGGCAGGGACGGTTCTCGCCTGCACATGAGGTCCATGTGGTGGGGACTGGACCCGCTTGGAGGTGGGGGCTTCTTGGAGCTCAGGCTCCCCCCAGGCCCCAGGCCACTGAAAGTGCATTGCTCAGGGGGGCCCTCCGATCTGCTCCTCCCTTCCTGGCCAGTGGGGTGAGCATCTCGCCCCCCATAGAAGACCCATCTGCAAAGCCCTCACGAGTGGCTCTCAGGGTCCCTGGTTCTTGCAGAGCTGACGGAGGCCACGGGGATTCCATCCTGAGAGGATGAGGAGGCCACGTCCCTCTGCTTTGTGGGTGCAGGTGTCACACAGCATCCTCTCGCTGGAACTTCTGGGCCCAGCACACAGACCTCACTGCTCCGCAGGGGGCTCTGGCAGGCCGAGGAGAGCTGGTGGCCAGGCAGGCTGGATGACACACGCTGCCCTCGGCCCTGTGTTGTCTGGTGGGCCCACGCCCACCCTCGGCACCCCCCACCCCCCACCCCCGCTGCCAGCCAAGTATCCTGCAGCCATGGGGTCGGGGCCCCAGAGGCAGCATCTCAGATCACTAATGGTGTGTGCCTTTCGGCCAGGGTGAGCGAGAGGCCGGCGGCGCTGGCCCTGGCTGAGCCGCCTTCCCACCCAGCGTGGTGTCACGGGCCTGGACTGCCACCAGGGCACCACCCCGTCGAGCCTCTGGGAAGCCTCTCATCCCTCTGTGCCAGAAACTCGAGCTTCCTAGGAGATGGTGCAACCTCAGGGACGGCCTTCCGTCACAGGCTGGCGTCCCTGACTTGTGGGCACTGCTCCAGGCTTGGTGGGGAGTGGGCCCCGTCGTGGCAGGACCTGGACTGCTGTGACATGGGGTCGAGCAGGCTGGTGCAGGCTGTGCGGCTGTGCCTCTGAGTCCCAGCTTTCTGGCTGGCTGTGCATGTGCCGTTGAGCATACAAACTGCTTTCTTCCTGTCCTGCCTCAGTGTCTGTCTGCAAAGCAGTGTACCCACTGGCACCTCTGTCTGAGGCTGTGAAGAAAGTGGACAGGGGCCTGGTCTTCCGCCGTGTTGGTCCAGCCAGCCACGCTTACCCCACACGCCACTTTTGAGAGGCAGTGGGTGGCTGTGGCCGCCAGGTCCTCTGGAGAAGGCGGCAGTGGAGGGACGGGGGAGCTGTTCTTCTTCCTGTCTACGGGGCAGTGAGCATCAGCTTCCTGGCCCCTTAGCCAGCCCCCAGGGCCTCCCCTAGACTCTGACTCAGACGCTTCATAGAGGGCTGGAGGGAAAGGAAGCTGGGCTGCTGCTCATGCATCAGGTCCTCGTCTTGGGGCCATAGGGCTGTGGCGGGTGCGCGCCCCACCTTTGAGCCCACGGAAATTCCATCCTGAGAGGATGAGGAGGCCACGCCCTCTGCTTTGTGGGTGCAGGTGTCACACAGCATCCTCTCGCTGGAACTTCTGGGCCCAGCACACAGACCTCACTGCTCCGAGGGGCTCTGGCAGGCCGAGGAGAGCTGGTGGCCAGGCAGGCTGGATGACACACGCTGCCCTCGGCCCTGTGTTGTCTGGTGGGCCCACGCCCACCCTCGGCACCCCCCACCCCCCACCCCCGCTGCCAGCCAAGTATCCTGCAGCCATGGGGTCGGGGCCCCAGAGGCAGCATCTCAGATCACTAATGGTGTGTGCCTTTCGGCCAGGGTGAGCGAGAGGCCGGCGGCGCTGGCCCTGGCTGAGCCGCCTTCCCACCCAGCGTGGTGTCACGGGCCTGGACTGCCACCAGGGCACCACCCCGTCGAGCCTCTGGGAAGCCTCTCATCCCTCTGTGCCAGAAACTCGAGCTTCCTAGGAGATGGTGCAACCTCAGGGACGGCCTTCCGTCACAGGCTGGCGTCCCTGACTTGTGGGCACTGCTCCAGGCTTGGTGGGGAGTGGGCCCCGTCGTGGCAGGACCTGGACTGCTGTGACATGGGGTCGAGCAGGCTGGTGCAGGCTGTGCGGCTGTGCCTCTGAGTCCCAGCTTTCTGGCTGGCTGTGCATGTGCCGTTGAGCATACAAACTGCTTTCTTCCTGTCCTGCCTCAGTGTCTGTCTGCAAAGCAGTGTACCCACTGGCACCTCTGTCTGAGGCTGTGAAGAAAGTGGACAGGGGCCTGGTCTTCCGCCGTGTTGGTCCAGCCAGCCACGCTTACCCCACACGCCACTTTTGAGAGGCAGTGGGTGGCTGTGGCCGGCCAGGTCCTCTGGAGAAGGCGGCAGTGGAGGGACGGGGGAGCTGTTCTTCTTCCTGTCTACGGGGCAGTGAGCATCAGCTTCCTGGCCCCTTAGCCAGCCCCCAGGGCCTCCCCTAGACTCTGACTCAGACGCTTCATAGAGGGCTGGAGGGAAAGGAAGCTGGGCTGCTGCTCATGCATCAGGTCCTCGTCTTGGGGCCATAGGGCTGTGGCTGGTGCTCACCCCACCTTTGAGCCTGGCTTACTGGGGCTGGGCCGAGGGCTTCTGTGGCCTGGGAGCCCCTCGATTGCTGGGAGGAGGGCAGACCCGGGGTTATTACTCTTCCAGGAGGTGTGGTGGGGCTCTGATGCACTCCTGGTGGTGGAGGGGAGGGGGCGGCACTAGGCACAGGGACCCCACTGTTGCCTCCCTTCCCATTGGGTAGGGAAACACCACAGGAGTATTTTTGCCTTTGTCACGAGAGCAGCCATGAGCAGTACTATAGGGTCCTCTTTGGGACCCCAAACTATGTGGTTCTCCTGGCAAGTGGGAGCCTGTGGAGTGAACCTCAGGTGTACAGGAGGACCTGTCTGCTGGGGCTCGTCGCTAGGCCCAGCTTGCAGAAGGCCTGCTCCAAGCTGGTGCCATTAGCCCCTTTCACAGGAGGATGGACAAGGCCAGTCTTGTGGCTGTTTGGGACCGACACAGCCCTCTGAGCTGCCGTCCCTGCTAGGGTCAGCTCCTGCAGCCCACGAAGTCAGCCCTGAGACAGGGCAGCCTGTGTCCTCGTGGGCCAGTCGGAAGGGTGTGGGGCAGGAGGCAGGTATTCAGCCGTGTGGGGGCAGCTCTTGCTGTTGTCTCTGCCGGGGGGACCCCAGGCTGAGGGAGTTAGGGTCTCAGCGCTCCCTCCCCAGGGTGACTTCTTCCTGGGGCTCCTGGAGCTCCCTTGCCTTTGGACAGCAGGAAGTGTGATACTCTGGGGTGGATCCCCCGCGAGAGGCAGTGGCGTAGGAAGGTACAGCACAGAGCCTGCCCAGGCACGGGGCTGGCTCCTTGGAGGTCCAGCTGCCCTTCCCTCTTCCACGTCTGCAGAGGCCTGGGGATTCCGGTCCCGCTCCGGGGACAGCGCTCCTAGGGAGCAGCTGATGAAGGTCTGATAGGTCAGCACTGTGCCCGCAGCCCCCGCCTTTCATGTCTGCCTTTCGTGGGGGATGTGCAGGGTCAGGCCAGCCCCAGGGCCTCCCTAGACTCTGACTCAGACGCTTCATAGAGGGCTGGAGGAAAGGAAGCTGGGCTGCTGCTCATGCATCAGGTCCTCGTCTTGGGGCCATAGGGCTGTGGCTGGTGCTCACCCCACCTTTGAGCCTGGCTTACTGGGGCTGGGCCGAGGGCTTCTGTGGCCTGGGAGCCCCTCGATTGCTGGGAGGAGGGCAGACCCGGGGTTATTACTCTTCCAGGAGGTGTGGTGGGGCTCTGATGCACTCCTGGTGGTGGAGGGGAGGGGGCGGCACTAGGCACAGGGACCCCACTGTTGCCTCCCTTCCCATTGGGTAGGGAAACACCACAGGAGTATTTTTGCCTTTGTCACGAGAGCAGCCATGAGCAGTACTATAGGGTCCTCTTTGGGACCCCAAACTATGTGGTTCTCCTGGCAAGTGGGAGCCTGTGGAGTGAACCTCAGGTGTACAGGAGGACCTGTCTGCTGGGGCTCGTCGCTAGGCCCAGCTTGCAGAAGGCCTGCTCCAAGCTGGTGCCATTAGCCCCTTTCACAGGAGGATGGACAAGGCCAGTCTTGTGGCTGTTTGGGACCGACACAGCCCTCTGAGCTGCCGTCCCTGCTAGGGTCAGCTCCTGCAGCCCACGAAGTCAGCCCTGAGACAGGGCAGCCTGTGTCCTCGTGGGCCAGTCGGAAGGGTGTGGGGCAGGAGGCAGGTATTCAGCCGTGTGGGGGCAGCTCTTGCTGTTGTCTCTGCCGGGGGGACCCCAGGCTGAGGGAGTTAGGGTCTCAGCGCTCCCTCCCCAGGGTGACTTCTTCCTGGGGCTCCTGGAGCTCCCTTGCCTTTGGACAGCAGGAAGTGTGATACTCTGGGGTGGATCCCCCGCGAGAGGCAGTGGCGTAGGAAGGTACAGCACAGAGCCTGCCCAGGCACGGGGCTGGCTCCTTGGAGGTCCAGCTGCCCTTCCCTCTTCCACGTCTGCAGAGGCCTGGGGATTCCGGTCCCGCTCCGGGGACAGCGCTCCTAGGGAGCAGCTGATGAAGGTCTGATAGGTCAGCACTGTGCCCGCAGCCCCCGCCTTTCATGTCTGCCTTTCGTGGGGGATGTGCAGGGTCAGGCCTTTGGCTATGGCCAGAGCAACGCCCATCCTTCCCCCCTTTCTCCTTACTCCTCTTTCTCTTTCCCCTCCTTCCCTCTCTTTCCTGTTTCTCTCCTGCTCCCTCCCTCTCCCCCTGACTCCGTGAGCCAGGCCTGTCTGGCAGGGCAGCACCCACAGTGGGGGACAGGACCCAAGACACACTTCCCTCCAAGTTGGCATTCCCAGCCTGGCTACCTTTCAGGTCATCTTCAGGAAACCGGGCACAGTGCTGGCAGCCTTCTAGTTTTCTTACCATTCCATCCCTTTGGGATCCAAAACGTCTTACCTGTTCTCACCCGACTGCACTTGGCACTTGGTTGTTTCCCACATGCGAGTGTGTCTTCAAGGACCCAGGCAGCCCCAGGCTGTCCTCCAGTGGTGTGGAGTGGACTGACCACTCACCCTGGTGGCCACAAGGGAAGTGGAATGTAGGTAGAAACAAACTGATAGAAAAGAAAAATCGCTTGCACACAAGTGCAGGGTGTCTCATGTTTGCTTTGTGCGTTAGTATTGTGTTTCATAGAGACTCTTTGCATATTTTCCATAGTTTTTAAGCATTGCTTGCCTGTTTATCCATCTTTTAAAAAATTCTTACTATTAAAAAAAAAAACCCTTTTATGACGAAAAATGTTGAACATACAGCAGCTCAGCAGAGTGGTAGGATGGGCACCGCCTGGGTTCCCCCATTGTGGCCATGGTCAGCATCCCCCTTCCTCGTGGCGTTTACAGCTCCTATAGCCCCTTGGCGATAAATTCAGGCCACATTTACATAGGTTGAAATGCACAAATCTTGGCTGTACGTTGTTGACAAATGGATGTGCCTATGTGACCCCATCAGGATATGAAAACTTTATATTTCCCAGAATATACCCCCTGCTTTTCCAGTCTGTTGCCTTCCCCCACCCCAACTGGTATCCAGTCTTGATTTCTGTCACCTAAAATCAGTCTGGAAGCATGCCATGTGATTTTGTGCAGCTCCTCCCATTAGGCAGGATGTCTGTGAGGTCCGTCCAGGCTGTTGTGTGCCTCATGATTCACACGCTCTCCTGGCTGCATAGGGTTCCATGGTGTGATATACCACGGTGTGTTACCAGTCACCCACTGGGAGAAGGAAGTGGCAATGTGCTCCAGTATTCTTGCCTGGAGAATTCCATGGACAGAGGAACCTGGCGGACTACAGTCCATGGTGTCACCAAGAGTTGAATACGACTGAGTGACTATCACTCACTCATTCACCCACTGGTGCGCGTCTGGGTTCTTTCCAGTTCTTGGCTCTGTGAGTAACTCCAGCATTTGTGAATAAGTCATTTGACGGACATATGTTTTCATTTCTCTCGGATGAATGGAGTGGAATTTTGGGGTACTATGGTAGGAGTGTGTTTGACTTTAAAGCTTTGTTACTTGTAGGGACTTCCAGGTGGCCCTAGTGGTAAAGACCCTGCCTGCCAATGCAAGAGATGTAAGAGACACGGGTTCGATCCCTGGGTTGGGAAGATTCCCTAGAGGAGGGCATGGTGACCCACTTCAGTACTCTTGCATGAAGAATCCCACAACAGAGGAACCTGGTGGGCTACAGTCCACAGGGTAATGAAGAGTCAGACATGACTAAAGCGGCTTTGTATGCACCCTCTCACATTGTTACTTACAAAGTGCTCTAGTTCATCTTCATGAACCCCTGCCTGCCCTGCTTGTCTGGCACATTGTTTTTAAAAAATTCTTACTATTAAAAAAAAAAACCCTTTTATGACGAAAAATGTTGAACATACAGCAGCTCAGCAGAGTGGTAGGATGGGCACCGCCTGGGTTCCCCCATTGTGGCCATGGTCAGCATCCCCCTTCCTCGTGGCGTTTACAGCTCCTATAGCCCCTTGGCGATAAATTCAGGCCACATTTACATAGGTTGAAATGCACAAATCTTGGCTGTACGTTGTTGACAAATGGATGTGCCTATGTGACCCCATCAGGATATGAAAACTTTATATTTCCCAGAATATACCCCCTGCTTTTCCAGTCTGTTGCCTTCCCCCACCCCAACTGGTATCCAGTCTTGATTTCTGTCACCTAAAATCAGTCTGGAAGCATGCCATGTGATTTTGTGCAGCTCCTCCCATTAGGCAGGATGTCTGTGAGGTCCGTCCAGGCTGTTGTGTGCCTCATGATTCACACGCTCTCCTGGCTGCATAGGGTTCCATGGTGTGATATACCACGGTGTGTTACCAGTCACCCACTGGGAGAAGGAAGTGGCAATGTGCTCCAGTATTCTTGCCTGGAGAATTCCATGGACAGAGGACCCTGGCGGACTACAGTCCATGGTGTCACCAAGAGTTGAATACGACAGAGAGACTATCACTCACTCATTCACCCACTGGTGCGGCCTGGGTTCTTTCCAGTTCTTGGCTCTGTGAGTAACTCCAGCATTTGTGAATAAGTCATTTGACGGACATATGTTTTCATTTCTCTCGGATGAATGGAGTGGAATTTTGGGGTACTATGGTAGGAGTGTGTTTGACTTTAAAGCTTTGTTACTTGTAGGGACTTCCAGGTGGCCCTAGTGGTAAAGACCCTGCCTGCCAATGCAAGAGATGTAAGAGACACGGGTTCGATCCCTGGGTTGGGAAGATTCCCTAGAGGAGGGCATGGTGACCCACTTCAGTACTCTTGCATGAAGAATCCCACAACAGAGGAACCTGGTGGGCTACAGTCCACAGGGTAATGAAGAGTCAGACATGACTAAAGCGGCTTTGTATGCACCCTCTCACATTGTTACTTACAAAGTGCTCTAGTTCATCTTCATGAACCCCTGCCTGCCCTGCTTGTCTGGCAGCATCTTGTACACTTGAAAACTCCAGCTCCAGGTGATTTGCTCAGAAGCCTGGGTGAAAGCTGAGTGGCTCACGTGCTTATTGATCTCAGATAATTGAGGACGATTTTACAACTGTGTTATGCTTCCTCACATCCTCCTTTTTCTGTTTTAAAGCAGAGTATTTGCAGCTGAGCATTAATCGCTCAGCGTGTCCAACTCTTTGCAATCCCATGGGCTGTGGTAGTCCACCAGTCTCCTCTGTCCATGGAATTCCCCAGGTAAGAATATTGGAGTAGGTTGCCATTCCCTTCTCCAGAGGATCCTCCTGACCCAGGGATTGAACCTGGGTCTCCCGCAGTGTAGGCAGATTCTTGCTTGCTTGTTGACGTTCTTAAGACTATAGACGAGAAAGAGAGAAAGACCTACTAAGATCAGAATTTTAAATGAGTGAGGTTTTCTTTTTTGGCCCTCAAGGAAGCTGCTATTGAAATGCAAAATAAAGCTGCTGGGGGCTGCTGGTTTGCCTGGGAGGCCTGTTCCTGGCTCTGCCATCACCGGCTGTCTTCCCTCCCTCCCTCACGCGTTTCCCTGCCTCCTGCAGCTCCGCTTGGACTCTACTTCTCCAGGGATGCTTACTGGGAGAAGCTGTATGTGGACCAGCCGGCCGGCACGCCCCTGCTCTACGTCCACGCCCTGCGGGACTTCCCTGAGGAGGTGCCCAGCTTCCGCCTTGGCCAGTACCTCTACGGCGCTTACCGCACGCTGGCTGCACGAGAACAACTGGGTCCGCATCCAGGAGGACACGGGGCTTCTCTACCTCAACCAGAGCCTGGACCACAGCTCCTGGGAGAAGCTGAGCACCCGCAGTAAGAGGGCAGCCCTGACCACACCACCACACCGCTCGCCCTCCCCTTATCCCCTGCACCACACGTCTCATCACACCTCTGAGTGGCTCCCCGTGACTCCTGATGTGCAGGAGTGGAGGGAGTGAGGGGAGGCTGGCTTGCCTCTGTGTCCATCCCGTGAGGGAGGTGGGGTGCACCGGGAACCCCTAGGAGGACCCTTCTGAGGCTGTTAGGATTTGAAGTGTTCTCTCCATCCTGGATCCAGATATCTTTCCCAGAGGATTAACAGGAATGTGGTTGTAAGAGGGGCGTTACGAGGGGCTAGAAAATCCCGAGACCTTGCTTTAACAGATGACCTGGAACTCGCTGGAGAAGCAGCTGTTCTCACGGAGAGCCCACCTTCCCATCGGGAGCAGGCTGCCCTTGGCACCTGGTGGGGACTTGGGCCTAGTGCCAGGGAGGAAAGTGGAGCAGGAGGAGGGCCTCGCTGGCTCTGCAGAGAAGGGGTCCAAGCTGGAGTGAAGGCCAGGTGGCCCTGGTTCTGTGGGGAGGAAGCTGGGGAGCAGAGTGTTGCCTTGTGGCACCCAGTGGTGACCACATCCCGCACTGTTCCCTGAGCCCTCCTCCAGAGACACGGCCCCTGGACCCGCACACCAGCCCTGAGCTCCTGCGTGTGCCGAGGGGCAGGTGCTGCGCTGTGAGCAACTGAGTGAGTTTCTTTTGGCCCTCAAGGAAGCTGCTATTGAAATGCAAAATAAAGCTGCTGGGGGCTGCTGGTTTGCCTGGGAGGCCTGTTCCTGGCTCTGCCATCACCGGCTGTCTTCCCTCCCTCCCTCACGCGTTTCCCTGCCTCCTGCAGCTCCGCTTGGACTCTACTTCTCCAGGGATGCTTACTGGGAGAAGCTGTATGTGGACCAGCCGGCCGGCACGCCCCTGCTCTACGTCCACGCCCTGCGGGACTTCCCTGAGGAGGTGCCCAGCTTCCGCCTTGGCCAGTACCTCTACGGCGCTTACCGCACGCGGCTGCACGAGAACAACTGGGTCCGCATCCAGGAGGACACGGGGCTTCTCTACCTCAACCAGAGCCTGGACCACAGCTCCTGGGAGAAGCTGAGCACCCGCAGTAAGAGGGCAGCCCTGACCACACCACCACACCGCTCGCCCTCCCCTTATCCCCTGCACCACACGTCTCATCACACCTCTGAGTGGCTCCCCGTGACTCCTGATGTGCAGGAGTGGAGGGAGTGAGGGGAGGCTGGCTTGCCTCTGTGTCCATCCCGTGAGGGAGGTGGGGTGCACCGGGAACCCCTAGGAGGACCCTTCTGAGGCTGTTAGGATTTGAAGTGTTCTCTCCATCCTGGATCCAGATATCTTTCCCAGAGGATTAACAGGAATGTGGTTGTAAGAGGGGCGTTACGAGGGGCTAGAAAAATCCCGAGACCTTGCTTTAACAGATGACCTGGAACTCGCTGGAGAAGCAGCTGTTCTCACGGAGAGCCCACCTTCCCATCGGGAGCAGGCTGCCCTTGGCACCTGGTGGGGACTTGGGCCTAGTGCCAGGGAGGAAAGTGGAGCAGGAGGAGGGCCTCGCTGGCTCTGCAGAGAAGGGGTCCAAGCTGGAGTGAAGGCCAGGTGGCCCTGGTTCTGTGGGGAGGGAAGCTGGGGAGCAGAGTGTTGCCTTGTGGCACCCAGTGGTGACCACATCCCCCGCACTGTTCCCTGAGCCCTCCTCCAGAGACACGGCCCCCTGGACCCGCACACCAGCCCTGAGCTCCTGCGTGTGCCGAGGGGCAGGTGCTGCGCTGTGAGCGCAGCGTGGGCTGCACTGCCAGAGTGGGATTCGCCGAGGGCCTGAGTGTCCTAAGAGGCCTGTTCTGTTCATGATCGGAGAGTGGCCTTGTCCACCTGCCAGGTCCAGTCAGGAGAGAAATCACAGTAATTAAAAAAAAAAAACAGGGGAAGTTTGCCTGGAGAATATTAACCAGCACAGGCGACTGGAGCAACAGAGGACAGGCTAGTAGGAGGCACAGAGAACTGATGAAGAGGGAGAAGCAGATGTGAGGGTAGCCACGCCCCTAGGGCTGAGACAGAAGGCCCGGGGAGAGCCCCACCCGGCTGAGAGGCAGACCGCTTGGAAGGGGGGCTTCTGTGGTGCCTTCATGATGGAACTCATCAGGAATCCCCTCTCGGTGCAGGCGAGCTCTGAGTCTGCAGACAATGAAACTGCCCAGGGTTTGGGAGGGAGGGGGGAGTTCCCTGGCGGTCCAGTGGTTAGGACCCTGTGCTTTCGATGTTGAAGGCCCGAGTTCATCCCTGGTCAGGGAACTAAGATCTTGCGAGCAACAACACAGCCAAGAATAGAATAGAAGTGTTTTTAAAAATTATTTATTTTTAATTGAAGGGTAATTGCTTTACAGTATTGTGTTGGTTTCTGCCACAGGTCAACATGAATCAAGTATTCATACATCCCCTCCCTCTTGAGCCTCCCTCCCACCTCCAACCCCAGCCCACCCTACTGAAGTGTTTTTAAAAGTAAAAGAAAGAAAGAAAGAAACTGCCGGAGGGAGTGGGTGGGGGAAGGAAGGGAGATTGCAAGAGGTGCCAAGAGCTCGCCCTGGGGAAGCCCTCCACCTGGTGCCCAGCGCTCAGGGCACCTCCCTGAGGAAGGGTGTTTGAGCTGAGATCTGAACAAGAGAAGTGGGCCTAGGAGGCACTCCCGCCCTCAGGAGCAGAATCACAGGACCCTGAGGCCACCAGAGCCCAGGTCCAGGGCAGTAGGGGGCAAGGAGGAAGTGGTGGGCTGGGGTAGAGAGTCCAGCAGAGCCTGGGGGCCTCGGTGAGGACCGCGCTTTGCACTGACCCCAGCTCCTGCCCCTTCCCTTTCTGGTCCACGCTGAGCAGGTGTGGCTGACACCCCGACGGGCCCTGGCTTGTCTCTCTGCAGACGGTGGCTTCCCGCTGCTCACCGTCTACCTCCGGGTCTTCCTGTCACCCTTGGCCCTTCGCGAGGGCGAGTGCCAGTGGCCGGGCTGTGCCCGAGTGTACTTCTCCGTCATCAATGCCTCCTTCCCGGCTTGCGGCGCCCTCAGACCCCAGGAACTCTGCTTCCCTGAGGCAGGCCTGTCCTTCCGCATCCGGGAGAACAGGCCCCCCGGCACCTTCCACCAGTTCCGTCTGCTGCCCGTGCAGTTCCTCTGCCCCAACGTCAGCGTGGCCTACAGGCTCTTGGGAGGTGAGTGTCGGCCGCCTGGAGCCTTCCCCGATGGCTGCTGAGCATCGGGCACAGTGCTGAGGTTCAGTTTAACTCTGCACTGCCCCATCATCCTTGCATTCGGAGGTCCATGAGCGTCTCGCGTTCGTCCGCCACAGGCCAGGCACGGTCTAGGGACCAAGGATGAAATAGTGAACAAGTCAGGCCCACATCCCACCTGTCAGGAGCTTCCATGCCTGTGACAGATGGAGACCCCCCAGGTGCTAAGGCCACAGGGTGGCCTCTGAAGGGACTAGGTGGGAGGTGAAGCTGAGAGGGTGTGGAGTGATGGAGACCACTGTCCCAAGTCGGGTGCCCAGAGCAAAGGTGGGAGGGTGCCTGGCGAGCAGGGCAAGCCCTTTTGAGCCTGCCAAGGGAAGCCCTGCGTAGCTGGGGGCACAGCGAGCATGGGATGGGGCGGCTGCTGAGGGCAGAGAAGTTCAGGGGAGGGGACAGGACCTCCTGGTGAGGGGTCTGGGGAGCCATGGAAGGTATTTTGGGAGTGGTCATTGGCAGGTCATTTGAAGACTTACCTTTAAAGAGTTAGTCTGGTTACTGGGTTAGAAGTGATTTGGGGTGGCTGGTTTAGGGGAAAGCAGAGAAACAGTTAGGAGGCAAGAGAGACCCTTGAGTGAGAGGGTGAAGACTTGGGGTGGGGATGGAAGCCTTTGGGCCACAAGAAGCAGACAGGTTGTGGGCATGTTTTTACAGAAGATCCAGCAGGATTTCCTGGTGAGTTGGATGTAGGGTGTTGAGAGATCCATGAGGGGCCAAGCATGGTTCCGGGATTCTGCCTGAGCCGCTGCAAAGACAGTGGACCTTGTCGCAATGGTCCTGCCACAAGATGGACCCCTGGGAGGCCAGGAGCCTGGGTGTGAGGGAGAAGGGGGGGGACTGGATCCCAGTGGAGATGGGAGATGGCAGCTGAGCAGCCATGTGTGAGGTGCTATTCAGCCATTTAAAGGAGACTCAAAGGGGACGGGTGTAGGCTGGGGAACTTACTCATAAATGGAACCTTGGGTTCCACCAGGCTGATGGCGCCCACATATGACCATAATGTTAAAGAAAACCTCAGTGGTAAGGAAAGCAGTCACTCACTCTCCCAGCATCCTTCCGTTTACCCTGAAGCAGGGATGAATGTCCTTGTTCAAAAGTGTCCACAAATCCTATGGTTTAGCCTGCTGCCCCTTTTCCCTAAAAAAAAAAAAAAAAAGGCAGTAACTCTAAACAATAATGGGAAATGAGTTGTTCAGATGTACTATGTAGCTCTGATGCGATTTTCCACCGAGTGAGCTGACAACCCTCCTGTGGTTGGCTGTGGCGTGGTCAGTGTTGACCTTCAGACCTTCAGCTTTTCCCCTTTTCTGGGTCATTTCTGAAGGATGAGCTTCAGGACAGGCGTGGGTTGAAGAGTGTGTTGTTGTTACTGGTCCCCCCCCTCACCGGGTTGCAGTGAGTCAGTAGACATACCACAGTCTCTGGCGAGGAGCACGTTAGCCTTCAGCGTCTCCTCTTCTAGTGAGGAAGTTGAAGCACAGAGAGAGAACCATCAGCCTCAGGCCACACAGCCAGAAGGTGTACAGGGCAGGGATTTAAGCCAGGCGGTCAGAAATATTTGTTTGTTAACATGAAATCATGAAGTGTCCACCAAGTGGTGGAACTGTCTGGTTACTGGGTTAGAAGTGATTTGGGGTGGCTGGTTTAGGGGAAAGCAGAGAAACAGTTAGGAGGCAAGAGAGACCCTTGAGTGAGAGGGTGAAGACTTGGGGTGGGGATGGAAGCCTTTGGGCCACAAGAAGCAGACAGGTTGTGGGCATGTTTTTACAGAAGATCCAGCAGGATTTCCTGGTGAGTTGGATGTAGGGTGTTGAGAGATCCATGAGGGGCCAAGCATGGTTCCGGGATTCTGCCTGAGCCGCTGCAAAGACAGTGGACCTTGTCGCAATGGTCCTGCCACAAGATGGACCCCTGGGAGGCCAGGAGCCTGGGTGTGAGGGAGAAGGGGGGGGACTGGATCCCAGTGGAGATGGGAGATGGCAGCTGAGCAGCCATGTGTGAGGTGCTATTCAGCCATTTAAAGGAGACTCAAAGGGGACGGGTGTAGGCTGGGGAACTTACTCATAAATGGAACCTTGGGTTCCACCAGGCTGATGGCGCCCACATATGACCATAATGTTAAAGAAAACCTCAGTGGTAAGGAAAGCAGTCACTCACTCTCCCAGCATCCTTCCGTTTACCCTGAAGCAGGGATGAATGTCCTTGTTCAAAAGTGTCCACAAATCCTATGGTTTAGCCTGCTGCCCCTTTTCCCTAAAAAAAAAAAAAAAAAAGGCAGTAACTCTAAACAATAATGGGAAATGAGTTGTTCAGATGTACTATGTAGCTCTGATGCGATTTTCCACCGAGTGAGCTGACAACCCTCCTGTGGTTGGCTGTGGCGTGGTCAGTGTTGACCTTCAGACCTTCAGCTTTTCCCCTTTTCTGGGTCATTTCTGAAGGATGAGCTTCAGGACAGGCGTGGGTTGAAGAGTGTGTTGTTGTTACTGGTCCCCCCCCTCACCGGGTTGCAGTGAGTCAGTAGACATACCACAGTCTCTGGCGAGGAGCACGTTAGCCTTCAGCGTCTCCTCTTCTAGTGAGGAAGTTGAAGCACAGAGAGAGAACCATCAGCCTCAGGCCACACAGCCAGAAGGTGTACAGGGCAGGGATTTAAGCCAGGCGGTCAGAAATATTTGTTTGTTAACATGAAATCATGAAGTGTCCACCAAGTGGTGGAACTGTGTCTTTATTTCTCACATTCTCTAAAATGAGCTTGTCTTGCTTCCAGGGGTGCGTGTGTGTGTGTGTCTGTGTGTGTGTGTTTAAAAAAATCAAGTCTAACATTTTTTTGAAAACCATCAAATGCTAGGAGCTGAATCTCTGGGCCTGCAGCCGGGCTGAGCTGATGCTAGCCCTTGTCACAGAGGAGGCAGGCAGGGGGTGTGAAGGGGTGTGCCCCCCGCCCAGGTGATCAGGAGAAGGACCTAAGGCAGACCTCCTGGTCCCCACTCTTCCTCATCAGCACCTGTGCAGATGGTGGCCACAGTGGCGCTCAATGACGCTTCACTGCAGACTGTACTTGGAGGTGGGGCTCTGTTGTGGGGCTGAAGCAGGGCCCAGGGCCAGCATGCACCCCAGCTCTGTCCCCTCCTGCGCTGCAGCTCCCTGTGGGCCCCTAAGGAAGGCAGCTTGCCCTTCCCCCAGTTCATGGTCATCCTGGGGTTCCTGGTCTGCTTGGTGCTCAGGTGAGAGTCTGCCCTTCCGCTGCGCTCCGGACAGCCTAGAGGTGAGCACGCGCTGGGCCCTGGACCGAGAACAGCGGGAGAAGTATGAGCTGGTGGCCGCGTGCACGGTTCGTGTGGGCGCGCGCGAGGAGGAGGTGGTGATGGTGCCCTTCCCCGTGACCGTGTACGACGAGGACGACTCTGCGCCCACCTTCCTCGGGGGCGTCGACACCGCCAGCGCCGTGGTGGAGTTCAAGCGGAAGGAGGTGCCTATGCGTTTATCTGGTGCTTGTCTGTGTGCCTGTCGTCTCTCTGTTGGGTATCCGCGTCCCTCCGTCTGTCATTTATTCCTTGGCCTATTCATCTCTCCATCCAGCCATCCAGACATGAAGCTGAACATCAGTCTAGTTATTCGTCTTTCATTCGTCCATCAGTCGGGGTTTTTTCTTGGCTACCAGGAAACCTGAGGAGGAGAAATGACAATTCCCCCTAGCACCCAGCTGACCTCTGCCCTAGGAGGGGGACGGGAGTAGGGGAAAACAGGGTGCCCCCAGGTGGGGGGTGGGGGGTGTCTTAACAGCACAGACTGCTTACATCGAAGGGGCACAGCTCTGGCTGTGCAGGCAGGGCGCGCTGCCCCATGGAGACGGAGAGGACATCTGCCAGGAGGGCGTTCCCTTCTCGGACTGTCAGCCAGTTGAGGGAGGGTACTGGGAGCGGAGGACACAGGACAGCGAGTCCTACCGGGATGTGTTTGCTCTGCCCCGGCCCATCACGGACCCGCCTGTCTCTGGTCCACGCAGACGGAGCGTGACTGCCACCTGCTGGGCCCGTAGCTGTCCTGCAGCCGGCGGCTGGAGGGTGCAGTGGGAGTGTGGGTCGGGAGATGGGGTGGTTGCCTGCTTCTCTGGGCACTCCCACAGCAGGTTTGGTGGATGGGTGGGCAGGAGAAAAGCACATAGAGTAGGAAAATGTCTCATGAGCCTGACAGGACCGCCTTGAGGTGACGCTGGGGAGCCTGGTCAGCAGCAAGAGCAGAGATGCTCTCTCCTTAGACCATCACTCCCTAATCCAGTCTGGTGTACAGAAAGTAAGGGCTTAGAGGAGAGCGTTCTAGTGTTCACTTGGGCTTAGGTCCCGGCTTTGGGATCTGTCACTATATGACTGAGCTAACTCCTCCACCGTGCGAGGCCCAGCTTCCTCAGAGGAGAGTGGGGGTGCCCACTCTGCCCTGTGGGGACGTGGATGAGGTCTTCTGCAGAGCTCCAGGGCATCTGCTCACACCCATCCTCATGGGAGGTTTGGAGAGGCTCCTCACACCAGTTTCAGAGATGAGGTGCAGTGGCCAGGAAGGGTGACGGGTAGGCTGGTGAGGGGCCCCTGGGAACTTGAACCCAGTCAGTCTGTTCCTGGGTTCTGACCGCACACATCTGATCCACTTGTGTGGCACATGCCCTCCCATGGGCTCCGGTTTAGGGGCCCTGACTACCCCCTCTTCTCTGCAGGGCACAGTGGTGGCCACGTTACGTGTCTTCGATGCAGATGTGGTGCCAGCCTCCGGGGAGCTCCAGAGACGATACACGGGCACTCTGCTCTCCAGGGATGCCCGGGCCCTCCGGACCTTCCGAGTGGAGCACGCGCCCAACGAGACCTTGGCCCAGGCCAATGGCAGCTTTGTGCGAGCAACCGTGCACGACTATAGTAAGAGGGGTCAGGTGCAGCCTGGCTGGGCCCCACGGAAACTAGAGGCCCGCTCTCTTTGGAGAGGGCAGCAAACTGCACATCCATCCTCCCTGCTTTTGTCTCTGCTGGGCTCCCCTCGGCTACCTTGGCTGGTGTTCACAGGCTGTCTCCTCGAACTGCCCTGAGGCCAGCTGTGGCAGGAACGCACTGCCCCTCCCAGGCTGACCACGCCAGGGCTCACTGCAACACGTGGTCTCATCGCCTGAGGCCTCCCTCCGGCCCCGGCATCTGCTGTGCCACCTCCTGGGGGCCTGAGGGCCCGGGCCCCTGCCCCAGCAGCTCTCCGCTAACAGGAACTGATGTACAGTAGCCGCTATGTACCCTCACGTTGGAGGGTTCTGTGGCGGCTGTCGTGTCTGGCTTCTGAAGTGTGCCCACCCTCAGGGCTAAGCTCCAGGTGCCTTCAGTGCTCCCCTGCAGAACAGGGTGTCCTCATCAGCTAACCCCATCAAGCCTCCCCGCCTCCCTCGCCAGCCCTCCTGCCTGTGTTTTCTAGCATCACCTTTCCAATACCCCACTTGCCCTTACATTCTTGTTTGGGCATCTGCTTCTCGGGACCCTAGGATCACTGGTGCCTTTACCCCTTTTTGCCTGGCTGGATCCTGTTTCTCATCTTCTGCTTCCCTATCCATGCCTCTGAAGATTCCTGTTCTGTGCAAGCAAAAATGTCATCCCTGCCTCTGCACACTCACTTGGTGTGCACCAGAGACCCCCGCCTCCTTTCTGCTCCACTAAACAGGAATCGTGTCTTTGGCACATGGTGAGAGTTCAGAAGAATGGAAGCTCCCGGGTGCTGGAGGCCTGTGGAAACTAAGGGCCCACGGGAGGCAGCTGCTGTTGAGAGAAGTTCTCAGGGGCCAGCACAGTCTTCCCAGGACCTGGGTGGTGGCAGGTCTTTACCTGTGTGTGCCTGCCCCCCACGCCCATCTCTCGTACACACGTGGCCATGCACACACTCACTCACCGAGGTTACCTCCCGGCTGAGAAGGGTCTTCTGGGCTCAGCATAGCACAGTGACTCACGTTCAAAATAGTTCAAACCTAGTGCCTCTTGACAGGTCTGTTTCCTGTGTACCGTGTGGGTAGAGGTGTCTGTTAGCACGCGAGTGCCCACACGTGCAGGGAGTGCTTCAGCGGAGAGGTGTGCAGCCGCGTGGGGCCGTGGTCTCCACCCGCGGGGCCCCTGCCCATCCTCACTTGTCTCCCCCCTCAGGGCTGGTTCTCAACCGAAGCCTCCCCATCTCGGAGAGCTGGGCCATGCAGCTGGCCGTGCTGGTCAACGACTCAGACTTCCAGGGCCCGGGGGAGGGCGTCGTCCTCCTCCACTTCAACGTGTCTGTGCTGCCCGTCAGCTTGAGCCTGCCCAGTGCCTACTCCTTCACTGTGAGCAGGCGGGCCCACCGCTACGCCCAGGTGAGCCCCTGGCCTGCTGCCAGCCTGGGGAGGGGTGTGGAAGGGCGGGGACCTCGGGGGTGGGTGACACCTCCTCTCTGAGCTAAGTAGCACACAGAACGGCCCCGGGGATCCACAGGCACAGAGCCAGGGAGGCTGAAGCTGTGGAAGAATGGGACAGCCATGAGCAGGGCTGGTGGGTTTTGTGGTCCGTCTTCCTTCTTGGCAGCTTTACAACATTTGGTACCAATGAAAGAGCAGCGACAGGTAAATCTGTGCTGACTTGGGAAGACATTCCTGGTGAATGAATTGAAAAAGTGGTTTGCAGAATTATTGGTTTCAGGTGGCTCCGTATGTTCAAAACCGAGGCTTCATCGCTGGGAATTTCCAAGTGTGCAAAACACCGGCAGCGATGAACAGTGGTGCCCTCTACAGGGAGAGACAGGGAGCGCTTCTGCTTTCTCCTTTTCTCAAGTCTGTTGGCTAGAGCTCATCTTGCATTTGTTATTGGAAAATAGTGATTAGAAGCAGAGAAAAAGAAAAGTAGTAAATGTTCATCAGAGGAGATGAGGACAGGCAGGAGCATCCTCGTTTTCTCATATCAGCCAGTGTTTCAGCGTTGTGCTGCCATTCTTCCTAGAATGTTTCTCTGAAGCACATTTTAACATTTACTTGTGGTTACGGCAAGCACGTTCTTTAGAATGGCCCATTTAGGGTCCTCTCCTAAACAGGGACGACGGTTTTGCCAGTTTCTGTGGTTGGTTCCCGTGTCCCCTCTGCTCCTGGCAGCCACTCGGGACCAACACTCAGAGACCGCTGCCCTTGGACACAGCCGGGCTCCCCACTTGCCGCCCCCACCCCAGGCCTTTCCTGGAGGCAGGGGTCACGTGTGGCGGGAGGAGATGGAGAGAGGCCTGAGGGGGGTGTGGGGGCTGAGCGGGGGCAGGCGTTGCTGGGTGTGACTCAGCGGCAGCAGACTCAGCCCAGCCTCACACTCACTGTCGTTGCCCACCCCCGCCCTCGGTGTTCATGATTATAAATTGAGAGTGGCAACCTTGGGCCATTTTGAGGGCCACAGGAGAATGGGAGTGTTTTGTACAAGGAAGTGCTTGGATCCAAGAGGTGGTTTTGTTGTGCTGTCGGGAGTGGCCTTGGCAGAGCCCAGCTCTGCCCCGAGCCTGAACAGGGCTGGGCGAGGCCCTGGGGTGCTGCTGCAGATGGGGCCCTGCCCCCTCACCCTCCCAGGCCCCCCGCCCTCCCTCCGCCTTGACTGGTCAGGGCCTCTCACCTCAAGCCCCTGCTACCCTAACTCTTTAAGTCGAGTGGTATGGAGTTAAGAAAGAGAGCTTGGGCCTCAGTGACCACCACTGCCGGCCAGGCATCCCTGGAGAAGCATCCCTTCTCTCCCAGGGGTTCCAGCCCAAGTCCCAGAAGGCCCTGGTCCTTTGTGGGACAACAGCCCTGCTGTGTGAATCGCGGCCTAAGCGCCATGCGCTGACTAACCCGGCAGGTGACCCAGGCAGGGTGTGGACCACCCCAGCCCCGGGCACCAAGGATGGAACTAGCGGTCCCCAGAGCACAGCTAGTCAGACCAAAGGAGAGGGAGGTGTGTGGGAGGCATCAAGGCCTTTGTACCTTGAGCGAGCAAGTGAGGGACGAGCTCGGTAGGCCAGCATGTCGTCCCTGGAGGGCCAGCCCTTAAACCAAACCCTGGTATCCCGTGTTCTTTCACCTCCGGCTGCCATCCAGAGCAGGGGCAGAGGGCGGCGTCACGGTCTGGGCAGGGCCAGGCCGAGCCGGCAGATGGGTCTACAGATGCTGGGGGCGTGGAGGCTGGGGAGGTTGCGGGCTGCCATCCCTGGGCCGAGGAGGAAACTGTGCTGGGCCTCACACTGGCACGGAACCCCTCCAGCCACCGTCACAGGCGGCCCAGCCACTGGCTAAAGGTTCCCCATGTCCCATGCCTAGATTGGGAAAGTCTGTGTGGAGAACGGCCAGGAGTTCAGCGGCATCCACGTGCAGTACAAGCTGCAGCCCTCCAGTACCAACTGCAGCGCCCTGGGGATGGTCACCTCGGCCGAGGACACCACGGGGACCGTGTTCGTGAATGACACGGAGGCCCTGCAGCGGCCCGAGTGTGCCCTGCTCCAGTACACGGTGGTGGCCGCCGAGCGACCGACCCGCCAGCAAGCCCAGGCCCCGCTGCTCGTCACCGTGGAGGGGACGTGTGAGTACCAGGGTCGCCGGGAGGGGTGAGACGGGTGGGGCGGGGCAGAGCCTCAGGCTGGCCCCACAGAAGGACGCGATCCTGCGCCCACTCACTAACAGGGGACTTCCCTGAGCCTTCTCCTCTGTGAGATGAGGAAACATTGCAGAGCCAAGCTGGAAGGACATCGGGGGGACATGGGGTACAGTTTAGTCCAGAGTGACAGCGTTGTGGGTGATCCCTGCTGCCCATCACCCCTGTCAGCGGGTCCTCCTGTGCACTTGCTTTAGGGCTGCCAGGCACAGTAGGGGACCCCAGTTAAATGTGACTCCCAGGTAAACCTGAAGCCATGTTGTGGTGTGAGTACATCTCCTGCAGCCTTTGCAGTGTGTGTTAGAAGACAATCTCTCCTGTGTCGCTGTGATATTAGGGACATGGTTACACAAAGCAGGTATTCACTGTTCTCTGAGGTTCAGGTTTAACTGGGTGTCCCCGGTGTCCCTGGCTGAGTCTGGCCACCTCCCATCCTCCCTCAGTTCCCAGCACAGTAGCTCCCCCACCACCGCGTGACTGTGGTGCCCCCACTCCCCCGGGAGACCCCCCTGACCTGCCCTAGGGCTTAGTGACTGCCTCCCCTCTGGGCTTAACTCATGGGGACTGCTCAGCTGGTACTGCCCACATCCATGAGTGCCAGTGGCGGCTGGACACCAGGCCCAGGCTAGCCCGCCATGACCTGCTTTCTTCCGCCCCCAGATGTACCTGAAGAGCCCGGCTGCCCCCTATCCTGCGCGGTCAGCAAGAGGCGCCCCGAGTGTGAGGAGTGTGGCGGCCTGGGCTCTCTGACAGGCAGGTGCGAGTGGAGACAGGGAGACGGCAAAGGTAGGCCCCGGGCAGAGCCCGGCAGTCCGGAGGGTGATGAGGCTGAGTGGGAGGAGGGTCTGTGAGTGCAGGCCCTGCCAGCTTCTGGGACGACCCCACCCCTGCCCACGGAGTCTGTTCACCTGCGTCCCGTCCCCGCGGTGGCTCCTGATGCCCCGACAAGGTGGCCATGAGTGCAGGGAGTGTGAGGACTTCCGGGCTGTTTCTCACCATGGGAAGGCTGGACTCGCTCTGGGCTTGGGAAGGTCTGGGCCAAAGATGACATGTGTATGTTTCTTTTTTTATTTTATTCTGAAGTTCTGAATTGCTGTAAATTTCTAAATTTACCAGGTGGTAATTTACCTCAGTACATCTGTTTCTCCACCTATGCACACATAAATAAATGTGTAGTTGTGAATGTGAAAGCGCTAGATGCCAGTCGTGTTTGACTCTTTGAGACCCCATGGACTGGAGCCCGCCAGGCTCCTTTGCTAGTGCAATTCTCCAGGCAAGAATATTGGAGTGGGTTGCCATTTCCTTCTCCAGGGGATCCTTTCGGCCCAGGGATCGAACTCAGGTCTCCAGAGTAGCAGGCAGACTTTTTACCATCTGAGCCGCTATATTCACCCAACGCCGCCTTCTTCTTCTTTTTTTTTTTTCATCTTTTGTTTTTACAGAGTTTTGTTGTTTACAACTAATCCCAAATCAGTCATGGGTATATCTTAGACCTCTCCCACTCCCCCCCCTCCACCCCATCCCACCCCTCTATGTTGTTGCATAGCCCCCATGTAAGATTCCTTAGTTCCACAGTACAATGCCTTCTTTTTAAAAAACCTTTTTATTTTATGTTGGAGCATAGTTGATAAACAGTGTTGTGTTAGTTTCAGGTGTACAGCATAGTGATTCAGTTATACACGTGTATCTATTCTTTTTCACATTCTTTTCCCATTAAGGTTTTTATAGAAGATTGAGCAGAGTTCCATGTGCTATGCAGTAGGTCCTTGTTGCTTATTTTAAATGTAGCATGTGTACTTGTACATCCCAAATTCCCTGACCATCCCTCCTCTCCACTGTTCCCCCCCCTTCACCGAACACTTTTGGACACATAGTTCACAGACCCTTTTTGAAGATCTCTTGGTGTTATTACTATGTATCCACAAGATGAATGAGTATAATGTAGGCTACACTGTTTAGTTCATAAAACACAGGCCTTAAAATTTCAAAATATCCAAACCCCGTTCTGGGACGACCCACCCCTGCCCACGGAGTCTGTTCACCTGCGCCCGTCCCCTGGTGGCTCCTGATGCCCGACAAGGTGGCCATGAGTGCAGGGAGTGTGAGGACTTCCGGGCTGTTTCTCACCATGGGAAGGCTGGACTCGCTCTGGGCTTGGGAAGGTCTGGGCCAAAGATGACATGTGTATGTTTCTTTTTTTATTTTATTCTGAAGTTCTGAATTGCTGTAAATTTCTAAATTTACCAGGTGGTAATTTACCTCAGTACATCTGTTTCTCCACCTATGCACACATAAATAAATGTGTAGTTGTGAATGTGAAAGCGCTAGATGCCAGTCGTGTTTGACTCTTTGAGACCCCATGGACTGGAGCCCGCCAGGCTCCTTTGCTAGTGCAATTCTCCAGGCAAGAATATTGGAGTGGGTTGCCATTTCCTTCTCCAGGGGATCCTTTCGGCCCAGGGATCGAACTCAGGTCTCCAGAGTAGCAGGCAGACTTTTTACCATCTGAGCCGCTATATTCACCCAACGCCGCCTTCTTCTTCTTTTTTTTTTTTCATCTTTTGTTTTTACAGAGTTTTGTTGTTTACAACTAATCCCAAATCAGTCATGGGTATATCTTAGACCTCTCCCACTCCCCCCCCTCCACCCCATCCCACCCCTCTATGTTGTTGCATAGCCCCCATGTAAGATTCCTTAGTTCCACAGTACAATGCCTTCTTTTTAAAAAACCTTTTTATTTTATGTTGGAGCATAGTTGATAAACAGTGTTGTGTTAGTTTCAGGTGTACAGCATAGTGATTCAGTTATACACGTGTATCTATTCTTTTTCACATTCTTTTCCCATTAAGGTTTTTATAGAAGATTGAGCAGAGTTCCATGTGCTATGCAGTAGGTCCTTGTTGCTTATTTTAAATGTAGCATGTGTACTTGTACATCCCAAATTCCCTGACCATCCCTCCTCTCCACTGTTCCCCCCCCTTCACCGAACACTTTTGGACACATAGTTCACAGACCCTTTTTGAAGATCTCTTGGTGTTATTACTATGTATCCACAAGATGAATGAGTATAATGTAGGCTACACTGTTTAGTTCATAAAAACACAGGCCTTAAAAAAATTTCAAAATATCCAAAATGGTCTTTGGAGAGGTTCCACCTGGGAGGTCCCAACCCAGGGAACGTGGCTTCAAACGGGGGCCAGTGCAGCCTTGAGTGTGGACAGCAGCTGGCTGCCAGCTGCGCCCACCAGTATGGGGGTCCCACTCACGGTGCGGCCTGGAGAGGATCCCAACCTCGTCGGGTCTCTTCTGGCCTTCTTGATGTGAGCTGGGTGAAGCCTTGGGCCGTCCAGCTCCTCCGGTCCTCACCATCTGGGCTGCCCTGTCCTCCCAGGAACCCCGAGCTCACTCAGGGCGGCCCCTGCGGGTGGCGCTCCTGGTGTGGTTTTTCTCTGCTCAGGTCTCGGTTTGCTCCTCCTTGAGGGGGACGTGGGTGCAGGGTTGGCCCTAGAGGGTGGCCCTCCTGGGTCTGCACGACCAGGGCCGCTGCTCCCTCGTGGTCGTAACGGCCTGCTGTGTGTCGTAGGGATCACCAGGAACTTCTCCACCTGCTCCCCCAGCATCAGGACCTGCCCCGATGGCCACTGTGACGCCGTGGAGAGCAGAGACCCCAACATTTGCCCCCAGGACTGCCTCCGTAAGCAGCCTGATGAGCCTGCATGGTGAACCTGAGCCGGGGCCTGAGTGGGGGAAGAAGGAGGTAGTGAGCAAAGGGGCTTGGCCTCCCACCTGCACTTCAGCCAGACTGGCCAAGTTCCTGGGTTTTGCATGTTGCGCCCTTTCCTAACACTTCATTTGAATGAAAGGTTCTTGTTCCCCCAAACTAGAGCTTGCTACTCGGACCCACACTCCCCAGTGTTGCCTTGGCTGACTCACTGGGGTGCTGCTCCCTGTCCCCCATTCTGCTGACTCCCAGCTGCCCCCGCTGTCCCTTCTCTGATTCCTAAAAGTAACCATGTATGGACTTCAGCCAGGACCCGGGCAGCCTGTGGCTTCCTCCTCTCGCCTTCTGCAGCCAGGCAGCTGGTTTTAGAGGCCCATGGTACTGAGACTCCTGTCCAGGGTGACCCAGACTTCTGCACGCACTGCGCTCCCTGGGCCTGAGAGTGCTGACCTCAGGTGGGGAGGGGCCTCTCATGCTCCTGGCTGGTGGTCCTGGCTGGCCAGGTCCCCCTGGAGGCTGAGTGGACTTCTGAGTGGGTTGTGTCTGTCTCCAGGGGGCGGCAGCATCATTGGTGGGCATGAGCCCGGGGAACGCCGGGGGATTAAAGCTGGCTTTGGTATCTGCAACTGCTTCCCCGAGGAGAAGAAGTGCTTCTGTGAGCCCGAGGACAGCCAGGGTGCGTGGGGGATGGGATGTGGTGCTGTCGCTGGCCAGGGTCCCCACACCTCCCTGAGGACCCAGGGAGCCGGGGAGGAGACTGCAGGAAGGCACAGAAACCCGGGAGGCCTTTCTCCTTCCCTGGGGTCTTGGTCCCCCCATGTGTGCAGACAGGGAGCTGACTCAGAACTTCTAAGACCTTGTCACCTAAAGTACCTCCACTTTTTGTTTTGGCCACGCTGCATGGCTTGTGGAATCTTAGTTCCCCAACCAGGGGTTGAACCTGGCCATAGCCATGAAAGTACCCTGTCCTAACTGTTGGACTGCCAAGGAATTCCCTGGCCCTAAGTTCTGTAATAAAGATTGGACTGGAAAATTAGTTCTTCCATCAAATAACTCAGCATCTGCTCAGACTGGCCCTGTGTGGGGCCCTACCTTAGCCTGTAGCATTGGCCAACTGGGTCCCCCTGCCCCTTTCCCAACATCCTCCACGTGCTTCTTACAGAACAGAGGTGCCCACTGGGCACGTGGGGAGCTTTTCTGGCATGTGGGTGGTCACTCCACAGCCCTAGGTCCTGGGCCACTTGTCTCTCCTCCTCACTTTATGTTGAACACAGAAAACACAGAAGCTGTGGGGAGTGCAGGACAAGACCGCAGGGCCCCAGGTCTCTGGCTTCAGTGCAGCGGTCCAGGGTGGGTGGGGGCAGGGGTGCACAACCTTGGCTGCGTGCCCTCGGGCAGGCTGCTTACCGGTGCTCCTTCCTTCTGGAAAAGGGCCATCACTGTCTCCAGTAGCCAGCACATAGAAGGGTCCCCACAGCGGGTCAGTGCTGTAGGAGGGTTGGCGGGGCTGTGGATGTCGGTCTCAGCAGCCACGTCCCGGCTTCGTGGGCATGCTCCCGTGGGTGCCGGTGGTCCCCCGCCCAGCGTGTCCTCTCTCACGGCCCCCTCTGCCCGCAGACTCCCTGTGTGATGAGCTCTGCCGCACGGTGGTCACGGCGGCTGTGCTCTTCTCCTTCATCGGGTCCGTCTTACTGTCCGCCTTCTGCATCCACCGCTACCACAAGAACGCCCACAAGCCGCCCATCGCCTCGGCCGAGATGACCTTCCGCCGGCCGGCCCAGGCCTTCCCCGTCAGCTACTCCTCGTCCGGCACCCGCCGGCCCTCGCTGGACTCCATGGAGAACCAGGTCTCGGTGGACACCTTCAAGATCCCGGTGAGGTTCTGCATGTGGCAGGACAGGCAGCCCCTCCAGGGAGCCCTGCGGGGGGTGTGACCTCTGGTCTCGGGCAGCCGAGGTTGACGGGTGGTGGTGCAGAGGACTCGGGGGACCTGAGGTGATGCCTCCTCGCCCACCTGGAGGACCCCCGCTCCCTGCCTCCACTGAGCTGCCTTTCTAGAGGGGCGGAGAGCGTGGAGCGTGGTGGAGAATGAGGGGCGCTGATTTAAACAGCTGAGGTCTGGGCGGTTAGGGTACTGGGAGAGAGCAGTCCGTGCCGTGCCTGCCCAAGCTCTTTCCCCAGACAAGCGCTGGAGGAGGAAGACCTGGGGGAGGCCTGAGGAGGAGTGTGGGTTTTATTCTCAGAGGGTGGGACCCCCGGGACTGGAGGCCCATGTTCTGCCTTCATTTCCACAGGTCACTCTGTTGGGGAGTCTGTCGGGTGGGAGCCCCGTGGTGAAGCACTGTCCCCATCCAGGCGAGAGACACTGGCAGGTGGGGCTTGGCCAGGGTGGCAGCAGCAGGGAGGGGAGTCAGCCTGTGGCTTGGAGAGTAGGGGCGCTGAGGGGCTCCTTGGGCACCGGCGAGGGAGCAGGCCCCATGGCTCCGTGACTAGCCTGCCAAGGGGACAGTCAGCCAGGGCCCGCGGGCCTCCGGCGTCCTCTCCTCCGTGGCAGGGCCTGGGCCTCTGGTCAGTGAGGGCGCCTCAGACACCACCCCGCCTGGCCAGGCTGCTCTTCCGGCAGCCTGCCCCCCACTGTGCTTGCTCAGCAGACTGAAATGCTACGGGGGACGGGGATTGGAGACCCGCACCTGCTGAGTGATTGAAACTGGGAAAGTCAGAAGGGAGGCCACCGTGGGCACCATATCGGGGAACGGCCCTCGCGGCCCAGGGACGAACCATTTGGTTCCTTTATACGTCCTGTCGGTTTGTGCTGAGACAGCAGTGAGAGTGGAGGTTCTCTGGGGGCACACGGACCACCCTCGGCCTGGGTTGCCTCCAGCCCAGAGCGCAGAGCTGCCAGAGCCGGGCCTGGGGCCCAGGGGCCACACGGACCAGCTCTGAGGCTTTAGACATGGTATTTAACCATTTGGCCTTAGTTTTGTCTTATATAAAATGGAGAGAACACTGGGTTTTTAACACTTTTTAAGAGAGTCAGCTTAGTGATACCCACCCTTAGCCCAGTCTCTGTGTGCTGTCACCTGTTATCCAGTGCAGTGTGGACACCAGAGCGGTCGTGACCCTGTTGTTGCCTTTGACCCTGACTGTGGGTTCTTGGTGGAGGGGGAAATCATAACCCACTCCAGTATTCTTAGAGCTCGGGAAATCTGCAGAGGAGTCTGCAGTCCCTGGTGGGCTACAATCCATGGGGTCGCAAACGAGTTGGACACAACTGAGCAACTGAAGAACAAACAATGTGGGCTCTTGATGAACCTGAGACAGGTCACCTGGGGAGCTGGCTGGAAGGCACCCCGGGCCGTGGTGCAGAGAGGAGGCTGCCTCTACCCCGAGACATCAAGACACAGCGCTCTGGTCTCTGGGGGCAGTGGGTCCCCAGGGGTGGTGTTTCTGTGGGTCAGGCGAGCCTGGCAGGGCTCCTCGCGAGCAGCCCCTGGAGCCACGCCCACTCCCAGCTGCGGCGAGACGTGGGCCGCTGGGCGCCCAGTGCTGACAGGAGGGCAGGTTTCAGACAGGCTTAAGCATCCCCAGTTCAAGTTTGTACAGCCTGGGGGTCTGGGAAGGCAGCACCCCAGCGTGGTCTTGAGTAGATGCGGTATGCGGGGAGGCCGCTGTGTGCAGGTTCCGGGCGGTCGCCAGGCTGTGGGAGGAACAGGCTCTTCCACACGTTGTGGGGAGGTTTCCAAGGGGCATGGTGGTGGCTTTCCAGGGGCTGCCACACAGGACAGGTGTCCTTGGCACCCTGACCTGAGATGAGGTCCAGAGCTGGTGGACACCTTGGGCCTCCAGTTCTCTTAGAAGTCCTGGGGGTCCCTGGAAAGAGCACAGCGCCTGGGCCACTGGCCAGTCAGTGCCTGGTGTCCGAAGCAGAGGAGGTGCCGTGAGGCTTGGGCCTGACTCCTCGGAAGAGGCTGTGGTACCCGTGGGTGCTGAGGAAGCCCTGAGTCTCTCACTGGAGACACCAGGCCCCAGGCTGGGGCGGCCCAGGGCATCTGCAGTCGATGGGACCACCTAGGGTATGGGCGTATGGAATCCAGGCCGGTCTGTGGCAACACCTGCCTTCCAGTGGGAGAGGCACACGTCCTGTCACGGCTCCTCAGGGCCTGACTGTGAGGTCCTGCCCTCGGGCATGGTGACTGTCACCTGTTGCTTCAGGGGACGGTCAGTCATCTGCACCCTGAAGCTTGTCCATCTGCTCTTACCTTCTTTCTTCTTCCTTCACCATCTCTCTTCTCTCTCTTCTCTCCCTCCCTTCAAACACAATGTAGGAGGATCCCAAGTGGGAATTCCCACGGAAGAACTTGGTTCTTGGAAAAACGCTGGGAGAAGGCGAATTTGGAAAAGTGGTCAAGGCCACGGCCTTCCGACTGAAAGGCAAAGCAGGGTACACAACTGTGGCTGTGAAGATGCTGAAAGGTACCTGCCCTGGGCAGTGCACAGAGGGAACTCTGCCGCACACACCTGGAGGGGCCTCGCAGGGGCGAGTGACGCCACCGTGAGAGCCAGGGCTCTGGCAGCCGGCCTGCTGCCTTCTGAAGAAGCACCCACGCCCCGCTCTTCTTGAGTGGCTGCAGTCTGGGAACTCCCACCATGGCCAACATGGGCTGGGGTGCTCCCTGGAGAAATAGGGTGAGGACAGTCCTCCCTTGGAAGCTTCTGGAGTGGTGCTGCTTCCTTACTAATGTCGGGTAAAGGTCCAAGTTTAAATGAAAAGTTCTTTTGGTTTTGAACAGTCGGCTCTCCCCGCCCCCGTCTGCTCCATTCATTCCTCAGCCAGGTGTCCACTGAGGCCCTGGAAGAGACCACCTGTAAGGACCAGCCCCTGCCCCCCAGGGCCCTGCATTGTCCAGCTCCCCTCGCCCTCGGTGGGCCTGCACTGCCCCCGTCTTCCCTGGGATGGCAGGCTGGGCGTCCTCACTGCTGTTTCTCAGCAGAGACTGGGTAGATGGCCCTCTGCCACAGTCCAGCTGTGGCTCAGATGGACTGAGGGCCCAGTGGCTGTGCCGGGGGCACAAGTCGGCTGATCCACGTGTGGGTTCAGCGGTCGGGGGGCCATGCGGTGCTGGATGTTTCTGCATACTGACCCAAGCCCTCAGACTGGGGTCACACCTTGCCTGTGAGGTATGGGCGATGGAATCCAGGCCGGTCTGTGGCAACACCTGCCTTCCTGTGGGGGGACGCATCTTGTCATGGCACCTCAGGGCCTGACTGTGGGGTCTTGCCCTTGGACATGGTGACTGTCACCTGTCACTTCAGGGGACGGTCAGTCATCTGCACCCTGAAGCTTGTCCATCTGCTCTTACCTTCTTTCTTCTTACCTTCGCCATCTCTCTTCCCTCTCTTTTTCCTTCAAACCCAATGTAGGAGGATCCCAAGTGGGAATTCCCACGGAAGAACTTGGTGCTTGGAAAAACTCTGGGAGAAGGTGAATTTGGAAAAGTGGTCAAGGCCACAGCCTTTCGGCTGAAAGGCAAAGCAGGGTACACGACTGTGGCTGTGAAGATGCTGAAAGGTACCTGCCCTGGGCAGTGCACAGAGGGAACTCTGCCGCACACACCTGGAGGGGCCTCGCAGGGGCGAGTGACGCCACCGTGAGAGCCAGGGCTCTGGCAGCCGGCCTGCTGCCTTCTGAAGAAGCACCCACGCCCCGCTCTTCTTGAGTGGCTGCAGTCTGGGAACTCCCACCATGGCCAACATGGGCTGGGGTGCTCCCTGGAGAAATAGGGTGAGGACAGTCCTCCCTTGGAAGCTTCTGGAGTGGTGCTGCTTCCTTACTAATGTCGGGTAAAGGTCCAAGTTTAAATGAAAAGTTCTTTTGGTTTTGAACAGTCGGCTCTCCCCGCCCCAGTCTGCTCCATTCATTCCTCAGCCAGGTGTCCACTGAGGCCCTGGAAGAGACCACCTGTAAGGACCAGCCCCTGCCCCCCAGGGCCCTGCATTGTCCAGCTCCCCTCGCCCTCGGTGGGCCTGCACTGCCCCCGTCTTCCCTGGGATGGCAGGCTGGGCGTCCTCACTGCTGTTTCTCAGCAGAGACTGGGTAGATGGCCCTCTGCCACAGTCCAGCTGTGGCTCAGATGGACTGAGGGCCCAGTGGCTGTGCCGGGGGCACAAGTCGGCTGATCCACGTGTGGGTTCAGCGGTCGGGGGGCCATGCGGTGCTGGATGTTTCTGCATACTGACCCAAGCCCTCAGACTGGGGTCACACCTTGCCTGTGAGACCCCAGGCCCTAAGGGGGACACAGTAAGGGGGCCACGTGTCTCAGTACCCCATCTCCCAGCTGTCTTCTCATTTCCAGGCAAGTCTGCAACCAGAGGTGGTGGTGCAGCTGGGCAGTGGACTGTGGGGTCCTGACCCAGGGGGATGGTTTGGCTGAGGGACCTCTGCATCCGTACTCCTGCTGGGAGTCCAAGTATAACTTCGTCTGCCCTTGAGACATACGTGCTCAGCAGGGCAAAAGGACTTCTGTGAAATCTCATGGACTTTGCCTTTCTCTAGGGGTCACCCAAGTGATTGGCTGGCAGGTATTTGGGGATACTAGGGAGTCCTCTTAACCTTCCCAGAATGGTTAATGAGGGGGAGCGTCTTTGTGCACTACTGTCTTTGAGAGATGACAGTTGCAAGGAAATAATGCCATTCGGGTGCCCAGCCCACAGAGCTTTCCGTGGGAAGATCCTGACAGGTTTTCCATGAGAAGATCCTGCTCACATGGAGGTGTGCTCCTTGGGGTCTTACTCCCTGGAGGCACTAGAGGCCACTGTTGACCATCCCATGGGCTGAGAGTCGCCCCAGGCAGTAGGCAGGCCTCAGTCTGAACCTGGGTTGGGGTCTGGGCAGGAGACTGTGCAGAGCCCTCGTGTGAGTCTGACCAGCACGGTTGCAGCAGGGGCTACCGGAAGGGATCTCTTTACAACCCTCTTTGTTTCTGTGCATTTCAGAGAACGCCTCCCCAAGCGAGCTGCGGGACCTGCTGTCAGAGTTCAACCTCCTGAAGCAGGTTAACCACCCGCAAGTCATCAAGCTGTATGGGGCCTGCAGCCAGGACGGTAAGGCCGGCCAGGGACCAGCAGCTGCCAGGCACAGGCTGGGGATTCGGGGCCACTCCATTCCACCTTGCCTCTCTTCCCATCCTTCTCTTCTCTGGCCTGTGTCTGGAGCTTGTGTGGCAGTGAGCGGGCCGTGAGGGGTGCCACAGGATTGCTTGTGGTCCCTGGGCCTGCTGGGGCTGTCATGAGGTCTCTGGTGACATCCTGGTTGTCAGCACCTGGCTCCAGGCCGAGCCCCTAAGGCAGGAAAGTACCGACATGAGCAGTGGTTCCTGTACACCTACTGGGAACTAGACATGCCACAACCTCCAGGTGACCTCAGCCCCAGCCGTGGGTGGCAAAGGCAGCATCACCATTTCTCACATAAGAGCATCTTGCCGTGTTGGCTTTCCAAAGCTGATGTGCCACCAAGGGGGTCTCCCACTGTGTGTGCATTTGTGTGTTTAGGCATGAGGGGGACATGGGAGAGAGCAGCAGGGACACTGGCCAGCAGAACTCAGGGCCCGGCCCTCAGGCAGGACTGCAGTCCAAGAGCAGGCAGGGCAGGGATTGGGTAGCCCATGGGCAGACCCAGAACCTCTGCTTCCAGCAGCTATCCCCAGGCCATTCTGTGGCGAGACCTAGGGTGCAGAGAGGCCTGTCACCCGAGGAGCAGGAGGTTCCCCTCCAGGGCAGTCCTGGATACGGGGACCCCCTGTCCAGGGCACCTAGGGAAGAGGTTGTGCTCAACCATCCAGACAGCTGGCTTTGGCACGGCTCCTGCAAGGTGGAGAGCGAGTGATAGAGTGAGCTGGAGCTTGACTCCTCAGTCTGCTGGGACCTGGGCCCCTGGCATCCAGAACAGGGCTGTCTGTCTGCCCTGGGGCCCCGCATTCCCGGAAGCAATTACCCGGAGCTGGCTGGACTTCCGCCTGCCCGGGGCCGCACAGGCAGCCAGCCCACATGCCTACCCTCTGCCCGCAGGGCCGCTGCTCCTCATCGTGGAGTATGCTAAGTACGGCTCCCTGCGGGGCTTCCTCCGAGAGAGCCGCAAGGCGGGGCCCGGCTACGTGGGCAGCGGGGGCAGCCGCAACTCCAGTTACCTGGACAACCCGGAGGAGAGGGCCCTGACCATGGGCGACCTCATCTCCTTTGCCTGGCAGATCTCGAGGGGGATGCAGTACCTGGCCGAGATGAAGGTGCGTGCCGCCCCAGTCCCACGCTCCCTCCGCTTGCCATGGGCTGGGGTTTCAGGGCTCCCTGCCGTTGTCCTTCACAGCTCGTCCATCGGGACTTGGCGGCCAGGAACGTGCTGGTAGCCGAGGGGCGCAGGATGAAGATCTCGGATTTTGGTCTGTCTCGAGATGTTTATGAAGAGGATTCGTACGTGAAGAGGAGCAAGGTACCAGGTCCTGGGGCGTGCCGGGTTAGGGGCGGGGGCTGGGCAGTGGTCAGACTGCCCACAGGGTGGAGACAGATTTTTAGCAGAAGTAGGTAAAGCAGCTTTTTAGAGTATAAACTGCCAGCCCGCATCCCCAAACCCTTCCCTAGTCCCTAGTTCCCAGAGACCCAGTGCAGGACTCAGCCCTGAGCCTGTTCCTTCTCTTTCTCACGGCCACACCTGCCCTCCCAGAGGGCGGGGATCCTACAGCTGCTCTCGCTTTTAATCACTGTCATTTCTAAAGGTCACCCAATGCTGCAGAAATAAGTCTCTGCAGTTGTTCCTCTTGCTGCTGCAGAGTGAAGGTCACCGTTTTCCTTTCTGTGTAGCTGCATTGTGGCGAGACCTAGGGTGCAGAGAGGCCTGTCCCCGGGGACCCCTGGATACGGGACCCCCTGTCCAGGGCACCTAGGGAAGAGGTTGTGCTCAACCATCCAGACAGCTGGCTTTGGCACGGCTCCTGCAAGGTGGAGAGCGAGTGATAGAGTGAGCTGGAGCTTGACTCCTCAGTCTGCTGGGACCTGGGCCCCTGGCATCCAGAACAGGGCTGTCTGTCTGCCCTGGGGCCCCGCATTCCCGGAAGCAATTACCCGGAGCTGGCTGGACTTCCGCCTGCCCGGGGCCGCACAGGCAGCCAGCCCACATGCCTACCCTCTGCCCGCAGGGCCGCTGCTCCTCATCGTGGAGTATGCTAAGTACGGCTCCCTGCGGGGCTTCCTCCGAGAGAGCCGCAAGGCGGGGCCCGGCTACGTGGGCAGCGGGGGCAGCCGCAACTCCAGTTACCTGGACAACCCGGAGGAGAGGGCCCTGACCATGGGCGACCTCATCTCCTTTGCCTGGCAGATCTCGAGGGGGATGCAGTACCTGGCCGAGATGAAGGTGCGTGCCGCCCCAGTCCCACGCTCCCTCCGCTTGCCATGGGCTGGGGTTTCAGGGCTCCCTGCCGTTGTCCTTCACAGCTCGTCCATCGGGACTTGGCGGCCAGGAACGTGCTGGTAGCCGAGGGGCGCAGGATGAAGATCTCGGATTTTGGTCTGTCTCGAGATGTTTATGAAGAGGATTCGTACGTGAAGAGGAGCAAGGTACCAGGTCCTGGGGCGTGCCGGGTTAGGGGCGGGGGCTGGGCAGTGGTCAGACTGCCCACAGGGTGGAGACAGATTTTTAGCAGAAGTAGGTAAAGCAGCTTTTTAGAGTATAAACTGCCAGCCCGCATCCCCAAACCCTTCCCTAGTCCCTAGTTCCCAGAGACCCAGTGCAGGACTCAGCCCTGAGCCTGTTCCTTCTCTTTCTCACGGCCACACCTGCCCTCCCAGAGGGCGGGGATCCTACAGCTGCTCTCGCTTTTAATCACTGTCATTTCTAAAGGTCACCCAATGCTGCAGAAATAAGTCTCTGCAGTTGTTCCTCTTGCTGCTGCAGAGTGAAGGTCACCGTTTTCCTTTCTGTGTAGCTTTTAGTCCTTTGCTTGGGGGAGAGAAATGAATTAAACCCAAGCTTGCTAGTCATTCTTCATAGAAGGACTTGAACTGCTGGCTAAGTTAGTTTGGAAGGTGTTCAGGAAGGTCCTAGAGACAAGATCCAGAATTGCAGTGTAGAAATTTTGGAAGCTTTTTCCAAGTCCCTGCAGCAGGTGGTTGGGGCCCCTCTTGGGACACCTGACTCCCTCTGCCACTGGTCTTGATCCTCTGAGCTCTGTTGCCCTCTCAGCCCCTCCCCTGAAGCCTCCCTGGGACCAACTAGACAGGGCAGATCACAGCCCCCTTCAAGTCACACAGCTCAGCTAGCGTTCAGAACAGATGCTGCTCAAAAAGAAACATGCAAAAAAGTGGATGGCATACCCTGGAGCTCTGCTCTGAGAGCTGAGCAGGCGCTGCCGGGGCTGTGAGGACGATGTTTTATTTCTCCTGGGGTTTCCATTATGACAGCCCATCTCAGAAGTGCTGAAGGGGAAGTGGAGAGGGTGCTCCCCGCCCCGTGGAGGGGCTGGATGGAGCTTGCCTGTGGACACACAGGTCCTCAGGAAGGCCCTGGGTCACCAGCAAGGAAGCACAAGGTGCCCAAGCGGGGCCCTGAGAGCACAGACTGCAGGTGGCGTTCTTAGAAGCACCCACCTCAAAGCAGTCACACTGCATGCAGGGTATGAATCCTAACGAATGCTTCCTTAAAAGAGGAGCTATAGCAAATGCATTACAGTCCAACATATATTCCTTTTTTATTGATCAGTGCCTTAAGGCTGACCTATTTGTTGTTTAGTCGATCAGTTGCGTCTGACTCTTTTGGGACCCCATGGACTGTAGCCCATCAGGCTCCTCTGTCCATGGGATTCTTCAGGCAAGAAGACTGAAGTGGGAAAAAAAAAGAAGAAGACTGAAGTGGGATGCCATTTCCTCCTCCAGAAAATCTTCCCAACCCAGGGATCAGATCCATGTCTCCTGTATTGCAGGTGGTTTCTTTACCACTGAGCCCCACCGGGAAAGTCCCCAGACTATTTCTTAAGTTGCATTAGGAAGGATTTGTTAGGTTGGACCCCAGCATCTTAGTGGTGGAGAACACTCTTTCAGAGGATTCTAAATGGGCCCTGGGATAAAATAAAAGGGAAACACCAGCCTCTAGGTACACACACCAATTTCTTCCCTCCAAGCTTCTGAGAAGGTCCTTCAGGGTGTTCGTTTGTGTCATAAGTCCTCAACACTGGATGTCCATTTCCCAGGCTCCTTCGCCTTCAGAAATCGGGAGACCTTGATGGACAGATAGTGTTCCCAGCCCACCCACTGGGCAGCACCTGGGGTGCCTCCAAGCTCCCCAGAAGTGGCCACGGGGCGGGGACTGACTTGCACTCAGTATCAGTTCCTTGGATTGTGGTGTGCGAGCAACACATCGTGTGTTGCTGTGGGCAGCTACAAACCTGACTCCCTCCGGTGTCTCAGCCGAGTCTAGGAGGGCCAGGCTGGGACTCCAGCCCCTAAGAGGCTGGGGGTCACGCTGGTGTCGTTGACTCAACGTCTTCTCAAGAGCTGGAAGAACCTGTGAGGTGCCCTCACGCACGCCAGTTCTCAGGGTGTCAGAGCAGTGTTAATGCCCTTCTTTCACTCCCTCTTTAGGGTCGGATCCCAGTCAAGTGGATGGCCATTGAGTCCCTCTTTGATCACATCTACACCACCCAGAGTGATGTGTGAGTCTGGGTGTTGCCTTCTTGGGGTGGTGGTTACACGTGTAGAGGGTATGCTGCGTCTCTAGGCCACTTTGCTGGGGAACCGGGCTGCCCTGAGTGCCTTTCAGCTCATTCCAACCATCAGCAACGAACCCCGCAAGCTGCGGGTGGGGGGAGCTTTGTGTATTCACTCAGCAAATGGCAAGGGCCCAGGCAGTAGTCCTGATCACCATGGTGGAATGCGTGAGGGCGTGAGCCACGGCTGCAGGCCCCTCTCCTCCCCCCACCCCCTGCCCTCCCTTCTCTGGGAGTCTCTGTGACACACAGGCCCAGCCAAACTGTTCTCCTCCTTTGGGCCTGAGTCTGAGCTGGCCTCAAGCAGGTCTCTGGGGACTGGTCCCCGCCCAGGGGCGGGGTTTGGGTGGGGTGGCCTTGAGTGGGTTTCTGGTGTCCCATGCTACTCCAAGACCAAAACCCAGTCTTCCAGGTCCAACTACATTCTCAAACATTTTCAAAACCACAACAGACTGTTTTCAAATGTTCTGCTGTGAACAGCCTTATGTATTTTGAAGAACGTGGGCTGTGAAAAGGCGCTTCTTAAACAGTTTTCACAACTGTGTTCTGATTGAGAAGTTGACTGGGAGACAACTGGAAATGCAGGGAAAGCATAACGAAGAGACTGAGAATCACTGGGACCCACCATCCCTGAGTAACTCGTGCTGGTCCTTGCAAGCCTGGCCTAGGGTTGTCTGCGGCGTGCAAATATGGGCTCATGCGATAATGCTGTTTGGTGATGTGATTTTATCCCCATTTCACAGTAAATTTTCCTTACAATTAGGTATTTTCCTGTTGTAGTGTTTTTTTCCTTTTAAGATCTTACGAAAATTTCCCCAAAAATAAAACCCGTGAAGGGATGTTGCAGAGCGGCCTGTGCCCTGTGGCCTCAGTCCCAGGTGTATTTTGCTGCAATTGCTTGCTTGGCCTGTGTCATCGGTGATGCTGCAGAGCATCACCTCAGGGGCCGGCCGCCCGCCTCTTTTGGGTGTGGGGGCTAAGCTTGGGCAGAGGCTTGTGGGGGTAGAGGCGAGGCAGACAGACAGGGGGTCCTACCTCTCTATTCTGCATCCATCTCTCCTCTTCTTCCAGGCTGAAACCGTGAGCACTTGCTCTGTACTGGGGACTCGGGGTCAGTAGCTGCAGGGGGGTTGGATGTCTGGTGCGCTGAGGGTGCCCCAGACCCCTAGGGAGCCAGCCACTCACTGGCCCTCTGGCTCTGCAGGTGGTCCTTCGGTGTCCTGCTGTGGGAGATTGTGACCCTTGGGGGCAACCCCTACCCTGGGATTCCTCCAGAGCGGCTCTTCAACCTTCTGAAGACAGGCTACCGGATGGAGAGGCCGGACAACTGCAGCGAGGAGATGTGAGCATGCTTTGCACTGGCCCAGCCTCACTTAGACCCAGGCACCCCGGGCTCTGGCAGGGCGGGGACACGTGCACTCATCCCTTCCTGCTGCTAGGCAGCCCAGGCCGAGCTGGGTGGCGGGCTGTGACAGGCTGGACAAAGAAGTCAGAGAACCACTCTTGAGCATGATGGCAGATGATGGGGATCCAGATTCCACTAGGGGCTGGGTGGGCCTCCTGGGGGCACTTACAAGGCTGAGGGGGTGCAGGATCCCAGGAGAGGTGGTGGAAAGATGAGGGAGTGCTTTGGACTGAGGGAGGAGCTCCCATCCAAGGCCAGAGACCTGTCCCTGGATGCTTGGGGAGGGGCAAGTAATTCAGAATAGCCCCAGGGGTGCAGACTGGGCAGCGCCCAAGTGGAGGCACAAAGACAGTCATGGAGCAGGCACGTGGAGCCTGCTGAAGCTCGAAGGCACCAGAATCTTCTCATCAGATGGTGGTTCTATCAGATGATTCTCAGGACAGGTTGAGAACCTAGGAGAAGTGGTCCTCCCTAGGCAGAAACACATTGGGCCATTCATTCTACAAAGTCTGTCATGCACCTGCTGCGTGCCTGGCTCAGGGCTCTGGGAATGCAAGGGTTCTTCCCTGGGTGGCCTGGGCTGGCAGGCACGGGCCCAGCACTCACCCACATGGTGGCCCCAGTAGCCCTGCAGCCCTGCCAGGGCTCCAGGGAGGAGGGAGGTGCAAGACAGAGTGTGGTTGGCAGGTATCTGTGTTCACACCCAGTTTATCCTTCATACAAACTTTAAGGAGTGGCACTTCTGCCTTGGCTGCCATAGCAAGCATGGCTGGACCATGGCCCGGACACTGTGAGTCCCTGCTGACCCCTCATACCTTGGCCCAACTCAGAGGAGGATGTCAGGGACCCAGAAACAGCTATGGGGTTTGGAAACAGTTCCTGGGGCCCAGGGCACTACTAGGTGTAGTGGTTGTGACGGGGCTATCCTTGCTGTGTCGTCACCGCCCCTCTGTGTGTCCCACCAGGTACAATCTGATGCTGCAGTGCTGGAAGCAGGAGCCGGACAAGAGGCCAGTGTTTGCTGACATCAGCAAAGACCTGGATAAGATGATGGTTAAGAGCAGAGTGAGTACCTGGAGCCAGTTCCTGGGGGCAAACCCTTATCCTTCATCCAGGCCTCTTGGACCTCTTGTAAATCAGGAAGAAAGCAAGGTGTTTACCCTGACCCTGAGGAAGAGCCCTCCACAGACGGGTGGGAAGAAGATATTCCAAAGCCAAACACAATCATTTTCAATAATGGGACCTGAGAAGGTAGAGTTGGAATGAGTGTGTCCTAAATTCAGGTTCCATGAGGTGTCCAACTTGGGGTGGGAAGTGATGAGGGAGCAGTGGGAACTGTGACAGATGGCAGTCTCTGGAAGACCCCTCCCAACAGACCCATAGAACTGGTAGGAGTATGAGTGCCAGCCTGCCGGGGCTTTTGAATTGTAAGGGATATTTATGTTTCCCAGCTTTTATGCTGTGCTTAGTCACTCGGTCGTGTCTGCCTTTTTGCAACCCCATGGACTGTAGCCTGCTAGGATCCCCTGTCCATGGGTAAGGACACCGCCTTGCAGTGCAAGGGGTGCTGGTTCGATCCCTGGCCTGGGAAGATCCTGCGTGCCGTGGAGCAACTGGACCGATGTGTCCAATTACTGAGCCGGAGCTCTGGAGCACATGCGCCCAGAGCCAGTGCTCTGTGACTGCGATGGGAGACCCACACAGGCCAAAGAACAAAGATGGAAGTGGCCAAAAAAAAAAAAAGTACTGGAGTGAGTTGCCATTCCCTCCTCCAGGGATCTTCCTAACCCAGGGATCAAACCCAGGTGTCCTGCATTTCATGTGCATTCTTTACCATCTGAGTCACTGCGGAAACCATTCCCAGTGTTTATAGCAATTTCCAGAAGCTCAGTGTGGGCCAAACAATGTATCTGTGTGCCAGTTTACAACTCTAGGTGATGGGGGACTTCAGCAAAGTTTCTGCTGATACTGATCAGACAACGGTCACCTCCCATATTCTGCCTTAGATGCTGCGGATACAAGTAAACCAAGCAGAAATCTTGCCCTCTGGTGGTTTCATCCTTATATTGACACATTTACTGAAAGTTGTCATTTCTTCAAACATGGGAAGCAGGATGCAGGGGTTGGTCCACTTGGAGTAAAACCCAACATCAGTGTATCATTTGGGCGAATCCTGTGCCTGCAGGTTGTCCTAAACAGAGGTGACAGCTGATCCCCAGGGACAGCTTTCCTAGAAGAGTGCTGAGAACCAGTAACAAACACTCTGAAAGCGTTCTTTACATGGGTAACCAGGGCAGTGACAGGTTAATCACGAATCATCCTGCTTGGGAGCCAAAGCGTCTAGCAGCGTTTTAGGCAAAACTCACATTGACGACTCAGATTTCTGAGTCCTGATGTGATGCTGGAGGTGGCAGGCGTGCCTGGAGGGAAGCCGAAAAGTGTGGAACAAACAGGGAACACTCCTTGGCATTCCCACACGAGTCACGGGGCTGCAGTCCTAGAGCCTCGGGTTTTATGAGCAGGCTAGGTCTCCAGTCCTGGACCTGGTGCCCCCAAGACTGCAAAGAGAGGACCAGGACAGTGAGGGAGCACACTTTGGCCCCCAAGTAGGTGATTTTCTGCCATGAGGACTATGAGCAGGGGGAACTCAGTGCTGGCAACCTGGCCAGGGGCTCAGATCCCACGAGAAGCTGGAAGGTGTAGGGTGGGACTTGACTGGGGCTTCTGCTCTTGGGCAGGGTGTAGGAGGGAAGGCGTCTCCAGCAGTGGACTGAGCCAGGGGTGACCAGCCCTCTCTCCCTTCCAGGATTACTTGGACCTGGCCGCGTCCACCCCATCTGACTCCCTGCTGTATGACGACGGCCTTTCAGAGGAGGAGACGCCTCTGGTGGACTGTAATAACGCTCCCCTCCCTCGCACCCTCCCCTCCACGTGGATTGAAAACAAACTCTATGGTAGAATTTCACATGCCTTTACTAGATTCTAGCCACGTTGTTCCTCCTCTCTGCACTGTCCTTACTCTCTGTAATGCTTTTTAAGAGTGTTTCTGGTTTGAATGAAACCAAAGTCTGCTCTGAACCCTTTCGTTTGTAAATGTCTGACTTTGCATCCGTTTTACATTCAGGCATTTTTTATGACTATGTTTTATTTTAAAAGGATGTGAAAATATGTGTGAGGAGCCACACTGCCCAGCAGCTTAAGATGACAGAGGAGAGGGCAGGGCAGAACTCTCAGGGGATATTGAGAAAATGATGACTCAGTCATTTCCAGGGTGGGGAAATCTAGTCATACGGCTTCTAATTTAACTACTGGGGCGCATTTTCCTGACCTGGAGAGGTGTTTAATTTAGAAAGGCAGAACCAGCCCTACTCTGCCTGCGTGGAGAGCGCAGCCCGTGGCCCCACCCAGGCTCTCTGTGGGCAGGTGGGTGGCTCTCGGAGGCCACTGGGCTGGGGACCACCGCGAGGACGGGTGTTTTCACACCAGCACAGACGACTGTTTTCACATCCTTTGCGTCACACACTGTCGTGGCAGTTGTCACTTAATGAAGTCAGTGCTAAAAGCTGGAGCAAACTGCTTTTTGAAAGAACGTAGTCTGTGGTGCTGTGGTCTTGCAATGGACAGTAAATACGGTTCTTGCCAAAACTCCTCCTCCTGTCTTCGATTCAATACCTGAAAATTTTTTCCTGTTTCCTAACTTCATCACGGAGTGTTTTGAAATCTTGGAGTCTCAAGCCTTTCTCAGCCGAGATTATTCCTCTTGCATGCCTCCTGGGTCACTGATTGCTTGCTGGCTAGTGTTACTTGCCATGTGTCCCGTCGACGCTGTGGGACTGGGCTGCGTGCACCCTTGATTGGGAAGAACCTCTCCTCCGTGGTAGGCTGGGATGGAAGACAAGTAGGCTCGTTAGAGAACTTTTTATAGACGTTTCCGGCTGCACTAAGCCAGATAGTACAGCAAGGTGCCGATGCTTTATGCTGCCTTCCAGAAAGAGTTATAACAGGTCAACAAAGATTGATCAGATTTGAGTGTCTGAAACTTATAAAAGTCAAAATTGGTAGTTTCTGGTAGGCTTCAGTTACCAAGAAAGCATGTGACTTTCCCCCCTCCACCCCAAACATTACCATGTTTTGGAAACCTGGAGCACGAAACTCTGCAGGCAATTGGCCCAGAAACGAAGTTTGATTTGAACCTCAGAGGGAGTTTTGCCAAGGCCTTACTGTCTGCACATGAAGTTTGGGTTCTTCAGCGCAGAACAAATGATCTGTTTTCATTTTTAGGCATGTCAGACCCGAACTGGCCTGAAGAGAGTCCTGTACCACTCACGAGAGCCGATGGCACCAACACTGGGTGTCCGAGATATGCAAATGATAGTGTATATGCTAACTGGATGGTTTCACCCTCAGCGGCACAATTAATGGACGCTTTTGATAGTTAACATTTCTTTGTGAAAAGTGACGGACTCGCGAGGGGAAGAGCCCTGCCGAGAAAGAAGGTCTGCCGGCCCCTCCTTGCACATTTCACACTGGCTGGTGGTCTTGGCGCCCAGCAGACCTAGCGTGCTGGGCGGGGTAGGTGCTCCTCTTCAGCCCTGGGCAGCACCCCGCCGGTGCATCCGTGAGGACCACGCAGTCCGTGCTCCCTCGTATGGGTCCCTCACTCACGACCTGAACTGTTTGATCTTTTTTCTGGTTGCCTCCAGACAAGGCCACATGATTTAAACGTGAAGCACACACACACACACAAGGCAGCAGGGGAAAGACATCTGGCCCAGATGACCTGTCCGTGTTTAGAATGAGATCCCTGCCAGGGATGCCAAAGCCCAGCCAGGCCTGGAGGGGAAGAGGGCACTTCCGGACAGGCCTCGGCTTAGCCTTCGAGATCCTGTTTTTGTTTTTGTTTTTTTAAATCATGTAACCTTTTCTTAGGAAGACATTTGATTTTTATTACGATTAAAATAATTCTTAGGTTTAGCACAATGGAGAGATACGATGCCACATTTGGTATGTAGATAGGTGGTGTGAGGGGAGGGGACTCGACACACGTGTCCCCCCGGCTGAGGGATCACTGCACCCTGACGAGAAGTGTACGGAGCAGGGGGCCTTGGGGTAGAGTGGCCTTGCGTCCAAGGATTGCTGACCCCGAGACCTGGCTGCTGAGTCTCCCCTGCCTCCCCCACTGCGGCCTTCAGTGCCCACCCATCCAGTGCCCCAGAGTGGCAGGGGCTCATCTCACACGTTGGTGGGTGGGACTTGAGCTCAGTCTCAGCTAGTTAGGTTAGAACTAGTGTCGACAAATCACCAAGGACTGTGACACCTCTGATGACAGTTCTGATGGGGAAACGGCAGGGTTTTGGCTCTCATAGAGCTTGTGTGAGACGGTCCACGTGCCCACTCTTTCTGTGTTTGTAACGTAATGCTGCTAGGGCAAGGTATTTTTATTTCTTAGGTTCTGACCACGACTCATAAGCTGCTTGTCGTTCTTCACGGCTTGTTTGTGGTCACAGACACTCGGCACTCCTCCCAGCCTGCGGGGTTGGTTTTTGGGAAGTCCCGATGACTCTTCTTTCTGTCCCAGAGCTGTCACTTTGCAGGAGAGGGTCCGTTACCAAAACACTGCCTGGTCTTCAGACTTAAAGCACTGTGAAAGGACTTACCATCGTCTCACGAAAATACTGGATTTTATAGCCATTTCACCAAAGTGGTAACATTATGGCATTTTTGTGGCCAAGAAGGCTTGGATGCGTATGTGGAGGACTGTGTGTATGTGTGTGTGCACACAGCCAGGGAGAGTGCTGGAAAACACGGCAGATGCAACATGGCTTTAGTTTGGGCCATTGTTCAGACCCACTGTGACAAGTTCTTTTACACATATCCAGTTATGATAGTAAACTTTGGGGTTTCAGATGTGCTTAATGATAGTCTTGTTAAATGCAGAAGTAGGGATAAACTTTCTCAAGTTATTAAAAACATTTACTCAGTGTGAGAGGCTGTAGCAGGTTGGTCTGCAGCAGGGGGAGAATTTACGGTCTTAACGGGCTGACCCTGTGGTGGGGGATTAACTCATAACCTAATTGTCTGTTCCTAAGTTATCAAGGTACTCATACTTGTTAGTTTTATCAGACCGAATTTTCTTAGGCATATATGCAGAAGTTACTAAGTATAAAATATTTGAGTATTAAGTAACACTCTGTTTTAAAATTTTGTTAAATCTATTTATGAAAGGTTATTAAACTATCCCATGTTAATTTGCTTTTGTAGTCAAGGTGACTAGGAAAATCATCTCAGTTATATAAATAAAATCATGTGTTGTAAAATGTGTAAACTTCTTTTCTCTTTTTAACTTTCTGGTTGGAAACATTAGGCTTCTGATTTTAAAGTTTCCATGTAAGGAGTAAGATGTCACAAGGGGATCTACTGTGATGATCCGTGGACGAAGACTGATCGAAGGACTAGGGGCCTTTTGGTGATGACTTGTCTTGCATAATACACACATGAACAGCCGTGTTTACAGTAATTGTGAAAACTTAGCTCATTCTGCCACTCAAAAGAATTCCTTCTCTACAGTAGAGCAGCAGCCAGTGTCAAGTACAGGTATTTGTTCTTCTCTAGCTGTTTGCTGATTGTTTGTTTCTTGAAGCCGGGGTTGTGAGAAAGACTATAAAATACATTGCCATGACTGAAGGTCTGTTGGAGGAAAAATTTTCCCCTGGACCGCTATGAAACCTAAAATACTAAATGCTTCTGTTTATGGCTTCCTGTTGAGCTGTGTAGGAATGCTAGGAGCTCCTCAGAAACTTGGCAAGGAGCAGGTGGGTTAGTTGGGATACATGAGTTGTTAGCAACGTATGTCTGATGTGTGGTTACACTGTGCGTTGGATGCTTGGGGCCTGCGTCCTGTCCTGGGTGCACACACAGTCATGTGCTCGAGTCGCCTGGGCTGTCCCTGGCGCAGGGCTCCAGCTCCTGGCCCTCAGTACCCCCGTTCTTGGCTTTCTCCCCAATCTAAACCGCAGGGATGGAAAATGTAATTGGGGCTTAATGATAGTCTTGTTAAATGCAGAAGTAGGGATAAACTTTCTCAAGTTATTAAAAACATTTACTCAGTGTGAGAGGCTGTAGCAGGTTGGTCTGCAGCAGGGGGAGAATTTACGGTCTTAACGGGCTGACCCTGTGGTGGGGGATTAACTCATAACCTAATTGTCTGTTCCTAAGTTATCAAGGTACTCATACTTGTTAGTTTTATCAGACCGAATTTTCTTAGGCATATATGCAGAAGTTACTAAGTATAAAATATTTGAGTATTAAGTAACACTCTGTTTTAAAATTTTGTTAAATCTATTTATGAAAGGTTATTAAACTATCCCATGTTAATTTGCTTTTGTAGTCAAGGTGACTAGGAAAATCATCTCAGTTATATAAATAAAATCATGTGTTGTAAAATGTGTAAACTTCTTTTCTCTTTTTAACTTTCTGGTTGGAAACATTAGGCTTCTGATTTTAAAGTTTCCATGTAAGGAGTAAGATGTCACAAGGGGATCTACTGTGATGATCCCGTGGGACGTAAGACTGATCGAAGGACTAGGGGCCTTTTGGTGATGACTTGTCTTGCATAATACACACATGAACAGCCGTGTTTACAGTAATTGTGAAAACTTAGCTCATTCTGCCACTCAAAAGAATTCCTTCTCTACAGTAGAGCAGCAGCCAGTGTCAAGTACAGGTATTTGTTCTTCTCTAGCTGTTTGCTGATTGTTTGTTTCTTGAAGCCGGGGTTGTGAGAAAGACTATAAAATACATTGCCATGACTGAAGGTCTGTTGGAGGAAAAATTTTCCCCTGGACCGCTATGAAACCTAAAATACTAAATGCTTCTGTTTATGGCTTCCTGTTGAGCTGTGTAGGAATGCTAGGAGCTCCTCAGAAACTTGGCAAGGAGCAGGTGGGTTAGTTGGGATACATGAGTTGTTAGCAACGTATGTCTGATGTGTGGTTACACTGTGCGTTGGATGCTTGGGGCCTGCGTCCTGTCCTGGGTGCACACACAGTCATGTGCTCGAGTCGCCCGGGGGCTGTCCCTGGCCCGCAGGGCTCCAGCTCCTGGCCCTCAGTACCTCCCTCTGTTCTTGGCTTTCTCCCCCAATCTAAACCGCAGGGATGGAAAATGTAATTATAGGGTCAGTTATTTGCCTTTGAATGTTTAGAAACCCACGTTGAAATAAAAACAAGTACTAATATATGAAAAACTCCTTTTTCAAGACCAGAAGCCTTCCATTAGGAGTGTTGTGTATGTGCGGTTTATTTTTCTGAAAAAGCGCATTCTCCACCAACCTCCACAAAGGATTCCTTAGCCACAGGGTCAGCTTATTTGGATGGAAATGTATTTTAATATTGGAGTAGGAAACGGCACTTCACTCCAGTGTTCGTGCCTGGAAAATTCCACAGACAGAGGAACCTGGTGGGCTACAGTCCATGGTGTTGCAAAGGGTTGAACACAACTGAGAATGTAATTGAATGTAATGTCTGAGAATGTGTCTTGGACAAATATTTAACATATAAAAGAAAATTCAAAGGGGAAGGCAAATTTCTCCCACTATTAAATAGAGCATTTTTGGGCTTCCCGTGATCCATTGGGTAAAGAGTCCGCCTTGCCAATTTGATCCCTGGCCTGGGAAGATCCCACATGCCGCAAAGCAGCTGGGCTGATAAGTCCAATTACCAGCAATGGGAGGCCCACACATGCCAAAGAATAAAAAGACCGATGAAAATAAATACAAATAAAAGAGGCATGATGGGGAAAAAGAAAACAGTAGAGCATTTTCCCAGGCAGATGAGGGATGGTTTCCTGTCTACTTTCCAGCATGTTTACATGTTTACGTGTGGGATATTTGGATGGTGGTATTTAGGGTGATTCTAGAGAGGGCCTGAGAAATCTTTACCTCTATGTTTCTGAAAAGATGCAGTAAGAATGGGTCCGGAGGCACCTGTGGCAGTGGGGACACACCCTCCCTTCAGTGTGAACTTGGACATGGGGCTTACCCTCTGAGAGGGCCTGTTGCTCAGAAAGCACCCTCCACTGAGCATGCCTGCCCAACCCTGTCCCTTCTCCATGGCAGCAGCCTTGGCAGGCTCACTAGAACTTTCTAGGGCCTTCCCTGGCAGTCTAGTGCTTAAGACTCCGTGCTTCCACTGCAGGGGATGTGGCTTCAATCCCTGATTGGGGAACTAAGATCCCCACATACTGCTAGGCACAGCCAAACATTTTTTTTTAAATAACAATAAAAAAAAGAACTTTGTAGTGTGTCCCACCTCTCTCGGGAGCTGGGATGCCCGTGAATGATTCTTGCCTGAGATCGTGAGAAGCCAGAACATGGATGTAGAGAGTTTTTCAGTGTGGGGTGGGGTGCTGTGCAGGCAGCCGAGGCTGGCTGGGTGGCTGTGTAACAGCTGGGAGAATAAGCTTCACGTCCAGAATGAAAAGAGGCACGTGTGCAAACGGTTGAAAGATGCCACTCAGTGCCACTCGGGGTTTGATTACTGTGCCCAGTGACAAGGTCTTTTTGCAGATGTTTCTGAGATGGGCTAAATCACAGGACCTGGTGAATGGCGATCTCTCGAAGCCGTGACAGGGAGGCCATCTCGCTGTGTCAGCTTCATGGACATCAGTGTCACCAGGAACTGCGCCAGGCAGCACAGAGGGAGCCGCGACCAGAGACCATGCCAGTCACTGTGACTTCAGGACTTCTCTACCACCGTGAATCCTGTATCCTTTCCGATGACACAGCACAGTTCAAGTTCAAAATGGGTATGGGCAGGCAAGGTAAGTGCATCCTAAAACTAAGGGGGAACATCATTTTTTAAGAAGGAGACCGTTTTGATATTTCATTCACAGACTATATTTACTGTTGAGGCTCTCTCTTGAATGAAAATGCGAAGTTCATTTTTTCTGTCCCTATTTTATTGATGTCAGTTTTGTCAGTGGGTACTCTTTGAGGCTGCATCCATTTCTCACCTGTGATCCAGTCCTTTTCTGCACTTGTCATTCCTGTGGATTGCAAAGGGTCTAGCCCCAGGTGGCACAGTGGCCTGACAATGCAGGAGATGCAAGAGATGCAGCTTCGATTCCTGGGTTGGGGAGATTCCCTGGAGTAGAAAGTGGCAGCCACTCTCCAGTATTCTTGCCTGGGAAATCCCATGGACACAGGAGTTCAGGGGACTGTAGTTCACGGGATCATAGACAGTGGCCACACCTGAGCGACTGAACACACATAGCCCAGAAGAAAAGAGCAGAAGGCTCTTGCTACCTGAGGGAAGGGGCTGTGAAGGACTTCGGGGAGCCCACAGAAGCCTGTATCACAGCCTCTGCCCTCAGGAGTGCCTCTCAACAAGAGCAAGTGACTTGCTTCATATTTTGTACCTGTTTTTTCTGGGAGTTTTAAAGAGCTTGCAGGTTTTCCTTGAGACTGTCTGGCCACAGACCTTGAGAGGCCGAGGTTTGTGGCTTTCTCAGAATTCCAGAGTTAAGGAGTTAGACTTCATGAACATATAGAAAGAAAGGTAAGATTGCAGGAAATAATGTATGTATGTATGCATATATTCAGTGTGGAGTCTTAGCCACTGGACTGCCAGGGAAGTCCTACAGGAAACAATTTAACATTAGGAATGACACAGAAGAGGGAAGGATTGTGGTTTCTCAAAGCAGAGTCATTGAAAGAAGTGTTGCAGGAAGTAGGATTTTGTTCTGTCTGTGCTGTTGCAGCTTGCAGGATCTTAGTTCTCCTACCAGGGATCAAACCCATGCCCCCTACAATAGAAACATGGAGTCTTAGCCACCGAACCGCCAGGGAATTCCCAGGAAATTGTGCTTTTTAAGCGAGAGAAATTACCTATATAGATTTGTAGAAATCAGTAAGACCACCCAAATGAGAATGAGCAGGGGTTATTTATTCTGCACTTGCTACAGCAAAGGAAGAGGCTGCCATCTTGCTTTTGGCAGACTCCAGGGAAGGCAGAGGAGGGGGAAGGCTTTATCGGAAAAAGAGAAATAGTGGGAAGGCTTCGGAGATGCTGTGATTGGAGGCTGTTGGTATGAGGAGGCTGGAGGTAGGCTGCCGAGGAACAGAACATCTTAGGTGATTCACTTAGAGAATATTCTTGGCTTTTTCTAGGTGGTTTCAAATTGGAAACTGGGGCAAAAGAAAATAGGGAATTTGACAGTCATTGACCAAATCCTGACCATTTAGGGCTGGTTATTGCAGGGGTTGTGGGTAGGAGTTCTTTGGCTTTTTGTGGACTGGCCGTTGTCTGTTTGTGTATTCAGTCTTTCAGTTCCTTCCTTTTAGTCATTTTCTTGGTAGAAAGTTGATGAATTTAAGGAAGTTTAGAAATCCAGATCTTCACCACTTAAGAGGTTGATTATTCAGTTGTCTTCCATGGTTAACTGTACTGTGAGGTTTTGTTTTTTTTTTTTTTTTAAGATAGATTGTATTATTTATTTACCTTTAATGTGTATTCATTTGGCGATGAGCAGCAGCATGTGGGATCTTAATTCCCTGACCACAGATCAAGCCCACACCCCCTGCATTGGAAGGACAGAGTCTTAGCCAACGGACCACCAGGGAAGTCCCTGTTGATAGTCTTTTCGGTAAGAGTCATTCCAACAAGTGTGAGGTGATAACACTGTTGTTGTTCTGACTTGATTTTCCCTTAGCTTTCTGTTGTATCATCATGTTGCTCACTTGACAAGAAAGCATTTGAGTCCTGGATAAATGTAGAGAACCAGCCTCAAGACCACTAAGACAAAAACAAGACCAGTTAATAAACCCTGTAAGGTGTTTTGAAGCAAGGATAAGAATCCCAAGTCAAGCACAAATTCCATATAGGCCATGAAGATCAAATTCATTAGAGAGGCAAGTAGCTTTGCCTGAAGGCATTGCATTGTTGTCCCAGCTTCCTCTTTCAATGATGCAACAAGAAATGACACAGATGATGACTAACCGACAAGAAATCTAGAGCAATGCAGCTATTGTCACTACTTATGTCAACATGATGGTACTGATGGCTCTCCCATCTCAGGAAGAGGTGGTGTGGGTAATGCCTTCTTGCCACAGTTAGTGATAAGTTACAAACCTAGATTCATGATTCCTGCAGATGGGCACACTGCTCTAATTGTTTACACACACAGTGAGTCAGAAATGCTCCCAGGTTGAACACTGAGTCATCAAAGGTTGGCTTTGTTTTGGAGCTCAGGATTTTTCAGCCTCAATACTTTAGAAACTTAGGGGCTCTGTGTACAGGTTGGTCTTGGAATATTATTCCTAATGTGCATGAGATGTTAGTCTGAAGCAGACAGGGCCAGGCATTGTAACGGCAAAAGATATAATATCTGGTAGGGACAATGGAGATCTGGGAAAGAAGTTATTCATGACAGAAGGCTGGAACCAAGGCTTAACCTACATTGCTTTACATGCTGAGATTGCTCTTAGTCACTTGTGTGCTCAGTCGTGCTTAGCTCTTTGTGACCCCATGGACTGGGGCCCACCAGGCTCCTCTGTCCATGGAATTTTTCAGGCAAGAATACTGGAGTGGGCTGCCATTTTCTTCTCTAGGGAATCTTCTCAACCTAAGGATCGAACCCAAGTCTCTTATGAGAAGTCTCCTGCATTGACAGGCAGATTCTTTACTGCCTTGCCACCTGGGAAGCCCTCAAAACAGTGGATGCTAATACATATTCTCTTCATTTTAAGAAATCTTCATAATGTGAATACATTTCTAAAAATACATGTGCCTTGCCATTCATTCAATAAACATTGTGGGGAAACAAACCAGTGAAGGTTTTTGCCGCTTTGGCTGAGCCAGGAGAAAAACATCTTGGAAATGAGAGAACTAAGACACAAACAAGTCAATTGGATTCACATGGATTTATTAGCTGGGGTCACACTGATCAGCAGCAGGTGGGTGATCTGCTGTGGACTTTGGAACCCTGGGTCAGCTGGAACGCTTTGCACACAGAACAGACTCCTTAATGATGCAACAAGGAAATGACACAGATGATGACTAACCGACAAGAAATCTAGAGCAATGCAGCTATTGTCACTACTTATGTCAACATGATGGTACTGATGGCTCTCCATCTCAGGAAGAGGTGGTGTGGGTAATGCCTTCTTGCCACAGTTAGTGATAAGTTACAAACCTAGATTCATGATTCCTGCAGATGGGCACACTGCTCTAATTGTTTACACACACAGTGAGTCAGAAATGCTCCCAGGTTGAACACTGAGTCATCAAAGGTTGGCTTTGTTTTGGAGCTCAGGATTTTTCAGCCTCAATACTTTAGAAACTTAGGGGCTCTGTGTACAGGTTGGTCTTGGAATATTATTCCTAATGTGCATGAGATGTTAGTCTGAAGCAGACAGGGCCAGGCATTGTAACGGCAAAAGATATAATATCTGGTAGGGACAATGGAGATCTGGGAAAGAAGTTATTCATGACAGAAGGCTGGAACCAAGGCTTAACCTACATTGCTTTACATGCTGAGATTGCTCTTAGTCACTTGTGTGCTCAGTCGTGCTTAGCTCTTTGTGACCCCATGGACTGGGGCCCACCAGGCTCCTCTGTCCATGGAATTTTTCAGGCAAGAATACTGGAGTGGGCTGCCATTTTCTTCTCTAGGGAATCTTCTCAACCTAAGGATCGAACCCAAGTCTCTTATGAGAAGTCTCCTGCATTGACAGGCAGATTCTTTACTGCCTTGCCACCTGGGAAGCCCTCAAAACAGTGGATGCTAATACATATTCTCTTCATTTTAAGAAATCTTCATAATGTGAATACATTTCTAAAAATACATGTGCCTTGCCATTCATTCAATAAACATTGTGGGGAAACAAACCAGTGAAGGTTTTTGCCGCTTTGGCTGAGCCAGGAGAAAAACATCTTGGAAATGAGAGAACTAAGACACAAACAAGTCAATTGGATTCACATGGATTTATTAGCTGGGGTCACACTGATCAGCAGCAGGTGGGTGATCTGCTGTGGACTTTGGAACCCTGGGTCAGCGCATGTTAGAACGCTGCCTGTGCACACAGAACAGACTCCTTAACTTCTTGCCAGTCTAGTTGCCCTGCAGCTACAGCATGCCCTTTCCATTCTTAGTCACGAGAGTAATTACTGATCAGGGCTGTGAGTGGGTCCCAGCCCATGTTAATATCATTCCTTATGAACACCGGATACTTAAGCTCTGAATAAAAGCAGACTATGTGAGCACGTTCAGGGCCTTTACCCAAGAGGTTTTGAGCCCCCTGTTCCCATCCTTTGCCTATGTGTGTGTGTATTTCTTAACGTCTCGTCACACCCGCTATTCTCAATGCACCCAGTTGACGTGCTGTGGCAAAACATGATTGGTTTTAAAATAGATCACAAAAGTTCAGTTCACCAGAATTCTATACCTACATCCTACCTATTTATTTCAGTCTTAAATCTGGCTTTCTATCAAAAGCAGTAGTTTAAGAATTAAATTTTAAAAAATATTTTATTTATAAGATTAAAAGCTTTCAAATTATTTTACTCTTTATAAATCTAAATCACTAGAAAGTCTCGACCAGTGGTTCCTTACATCAGACATATCTGGGGGGGCTCCTTAAAATGTACATGGGCCCTCCCTTCCTAAGAACTAATGACTAAAAGTCTTAGAAACTTTTTCTTTATAGTTTCCAGGTTATGATATGCAGCCTAATGTGGAGGCCTCTGACCTGGATCACAAGACGAGTGTTTCTCAATGTATAAGGTCCATCAGATCAGTTGACAAAAAGTTTTAAAATGGGAAAAGAAAAACAAAAAGATTTGCTTCAGTAGACGGAGAGTGGTGTCCAAGAACCAGGATTTCAAATCATCATTGGAGTTGGACTGAAAACCACTCTAAAAAACAATGCACAGCCTTTGTCAGGTTACGAATGAGGACATCCAGCAGTTCAGGTGACACTGTCCTGCCAGCGTTGATGATCCTGCCACCCCAGGAGTTTTAGCTAGTGTGGGAGGGTAACAGGTAGCCTTTAAAATTTAAATGTGTTTCTACTCTTAAACATAAGGTCAAGTGAACCATGAGATCATAATTCACTCACTAAAAAAGTGAATGTCTCTTACAGGTGGCAAATATTTGACTTGTCACCCTATGAAAGTTACTGAATTCAAATTCAGAATTACCCAAGGTCTGGTGATTGCCTAGACTGTAATAACCAGTTCCTCCTCTGGGAAAGAACACTAGGGGAGTCCCAGGTGAACTTGCTTAGGGCTGTTGGGGCAAATGGAGCTGCCGTCAGCTGTGATTCCTTTTGGTCTCCTTTGTTGAGATGATAGCTTCCTTCTGGTTTTCATCATGGGGGGCTTGAGATGGAGGGTAGATTCAGCAGTCAGTTGAAGATCTAGGGCAGTGGCTACTTCTTGGGATAATTTAACGGACATTAGAATGAGTATGTTCTGACCTAACCATTGTAGTAAAGAGAATTCTCCAGACAAGAATACTGACGTAGGTAGCCATTCTCTTCTCCAGGGGATCTTCCCGACCCAGGGATTGAACACAGGTGTCCTGTATTGCAGATGGATTCTTTACCCTTTGAGCAACCAGGGAAGCCCCGTAAAAAGAAGAGATGAGAAGAAAAGATTCATTATTGGTAAATGACAACCGGGATCTACAGACAATGAGAAAAAGAATAAGCAAGCCAATAATAAAAACAAGAATTAGACAGGGTTTTGATATACCATTTTAGGCAGAACTGCCCTATACCTTGCCCGCTATCTGCTTGTTCTAAAGGTCTGCGTCAGCTGCCTGCTTATGAAAATCAGCCACTTTTATGGGGTCTCACATTCACTTTTACAGGATTCACTTTTACGGGAATCCTCAGTGTGAGGTCCTCCTTGGAGCAGCCTTCTAATTGTTGTGGAATTCCAGATGGCTTCCTAGTTGTGAAGCATGACCCCGAGGATTGATGTCCTAAAGTTTTCACTGCTATAACACACTCCCTCCCCAGATGAAGGCAGAAAAAGGTATTGACCGTCATTCAGCCTTAAAAAGGCCTGAAATTCTCACACGTGTTAAGACATGAGTGAAGCTTGAAAACATTATGCTAAGTGAAACAAGATAAACACTAGACTATTCGATTTATGTGAAGTACTTAGAGCAGTCAGATTCATGGAGACCAAGTCAAGTGGTGGGGGAACGAAAGTGGCAAGTTCATGTTGAATTGGCACAGAGTTTCAGTTGGGGTGATGAAAAATTTCTAGAGATAGTGGTGATGGTTGCATCACGAAGTGAATGTACTTAATGCCACTGAACTGTGCACTTTAAAATGAATAAAATTGTGAATTTTATGTATACTTTACCACACACACACAAAGAAAGCTATTGATTGTCTTGTTCTAGAAGCACACTGGAAAGGCTAAGCAAAGATTCACTACAGAAGATGGCCTGCAGGAGGGTATTTGAGTTAAGAAGTGAGGAGGAACAATTCTGCTGATAGTCCTGAGGTCTGGAACCTGTCCTTGTAATGTGGGGATATTACAAGAGTAGGGGATGAGAAGACCTTTGGATCTAAGACTTTCACCTGTCAGTTGGATCCCTTACTATGCTTATGGCTTCAGGAGATATTGGGGAAGTTTAAGCAGTGGTTTGGTAGGATCTGTATGAATTTTAAGAGGTTCTGCTTCAATTGTTTTCCCGTAACAATGGAACTGTGAGTCCATGGAGTGTCAGGTTCTGTTTCAGTACTTAATCTGAGATAGGCCCTCCAAATAATGCAAGATTAAATATTCACCAGAGTATTGGTGATTCTCTGTGGGATTCCAGACTCCTCTACTTATAAGCAAGTTGATTCTTCTCTGGATATACCTTTGCCTTCACCATTATTTTCTGTGCATAATTTTGACTGCATCTCTCAAATGAACAAACTTGTTCAAAGTGAATGTTCCCCAGAGCAGCCACTGTAGGCCCAGAGCATACTTGGTGAAGTTATGCCATTTGGAGAGACAGACCCAAGAGGTTATGCTGCAAAGACATGATAAAAGAAGCAGGAGGTTTCCTGGAGGAGGAGAGGAATGAGACATAGGGAACACCATGAGAGCTGACAACAGTAGGCAGGAATACAGTGCTACTCCTCATGTCTTTTCGAACACAAAATCGGTATGGCAGAACCCCATCCAGGTTTATTGGCAATAATCTTTGTCCTAGAGGAGGAGCCCCAGACTCACAGGTCAGGGAGGCAGACTGAAGCAACAGGGCTGTAGGGCCTCTGCCTGTGTTTTGCACCACGGTTCTCCTGACAAACAACACTTTTAGGCAGTACAACACAAAAGACAGCGAAAAGGATGCAAAAGAATGACTTGATTCGATCAAAGATGCCAGTTAACTGGGAATCAACAACAAAATCTGAGTACCAAACTGAGAATAAGTAGCCAAGAAACACAACACAAAGAGAGCAGAAGTAAGAACCCAAACCAAGGTACGAGGAGGCCCCGTGTACCACACCCGCTTGAAGGCTGCAGTCTTAGGCAACAAGCAGACAATGATGCAGACCGTATCTTGGTGGGGCCACCAGGAAAATGATACAAATGAAGATAGCCCAAATGAAACAGGCAGAGGCTACTTATTCAGACTGTGGCAGCAAGGGGTCAGATCCATCACACTTCTGGTAGAGATTCAAAGGCAGGCTGGGCTTCCAGATGGCTCAGTTGTCAATCCACCTGTCAGTGCTGGTGCTGCAGGAAATGTAGGTTTGATCCCTAGGCCAGGAAGATTCCCCTTGAGGAGGAAATGGCAACCCATTCCAATATTCTTGCCTGGAAAATTCCATGGACAGAGGAGCCTGGTGGGCTACAATCCGTGGGGTTGCAAAAAGTCAGATACGACTGGGCATGCGTGCAAGCAAAAGCAGGCTAGGGAAAGCTTTAAATTTTTTTAAAATCCTCATTAGAGATTGGTGGGAACTTTTAGTTTTTGTGTGTTTTTTTTTTTAACTACATTCCTCTGATAGTAATCATACCACAATTGCACTTTAATATTTTTCCCAAGGGAACTACTTATTTTATAAGCCCCAGTATATCACCCATTATCTACCACAGAATTTGAATTATGCATGATCTTCTCCCTAAATTCAAATTACATACATTTAGTATTTGATTTGGCAGTTAATAAACTTACAATTTAAATTCATTGATGGAAGAACCTCAGTTATTTTAAAAAACAATCCTTATGGAGGTTTCAAAGAACAGTTTTAAATGAGCCTATGATACATATTCTGGAAGAACCTTTGCAGTTTCCTCTCTGTGTTTCTGTTTTCCCTATTGTAAACTAAGGACCATAACCTACTCCACAGTGATATCAAGAGACTCATACTAGAACATAACCAGCCAACCAGACCAAAAGCTTGATTATGGCAGGCAGAAAATGTAATCAAGCTTGTCATCCTTTTGAGGAGCTGGTCAAATGGTGGAAATTCTGGACAAGAGAGGGATCATTACATGTTATTTAAACCAATCAATACATATTTATTGAGCACTATGAACAAAGTCCTGGGAGACAAAAAAAGACATGGGCCTTATATTCAGGAGCTTATAGACACACGGAATATATGACTAGGTGAACCCTTTACTCTTGTACCAGGTTAAGGGGAAAAGGGTGTTAGAAATGTAAATGTTTTCACTTGCCCAGAAATGATAGTTGGATAGAAACAGGCTCTCCTACAAGCCTGGCTTAAAAGTAGGCTTTCAGACTCTCTTACCCATGGGATTTTCCACAGGACATATCAAAGGAGGACATCCAGGTTAAAGACATCCTAACAACCATCATCTAATGAAGACAGCTGTCATTAGGAAGGCCCCTAGAACACTACCACTCCTACAGGATGTACCCGCACAGTCACCCCAGACTTCTGCTGTAACTAATGCACTTAATGATAACCATGTGCTCTGACTGCCTTCCTCCTACCTGCTAGGTACAGTGCCAAACATTCAAATACAAAATTGCCTTTAATCCTCACAACATATCCTCACAACATAGAACATGCTATGTTATTGTCCCCATAACACAGATGAGAAAACTGAGGCTTGTTGAGGCTATGTTCATGAGCCTGCCAAGGTAACCCACTAGGGAAAGCACAGACCAGATGACAGGCTTAAAGCCCTCTTAGCATAGCCATGTCCTGCCCCCACACAGGGAAATGCCGGCTATCTCTTCTGCTCGGCTCAGGGCCCCACCGCGGGCCTTGGGGATGTCTCTAGAACAGCAGCTGAGCAGATGGGATGTCAGGGAGGGCTTCCCCCCGGCGCCCCCTGCATCCACTAAGGTCATACAATGTCAGAACTCGAACTGACCAGAAATTCTACCTCAATCCCCTCCTTTCACATATAAGGAAATTAAGGGCCAAAGAAATGTAGTAACTGGCAAGCAAGGCTTCCTCACTGGGTTCAAACGCGCAGCCTGAAGATGCTCAGACACCTCTGGCGACCTGTCAGCCCTTAGCTCACTGCCCACGCAGACACTCATCACTCCCTCGGTCTCCCAGGACGGGGACAGGATAAGCGCTGCCATCCTCCGCTGAATCCCTCCCTCCCGCAAAAGCAGCGGTCTGGCCCGAGCTGGTACTCCTGCTGACGCTTGCCCTGCAAGAGCGTCTTGCCTCCTTGGGCAAGAGCGGTTTTCTGCCTCCTGCACGCTCCTAGCCTCCACAAATCGTTTTCTGAGCTACACACAGGCACAGTTTTTTGAGCACTGCACACAAACATATCTGTAACAGACCGTGGATTAACCAGTACTGGATGCTAATTACTGAGCTTTCTTTGCCAAGTGCCGGGCGCGGGCGTGCGTGGGCCGGCCTGGGGCGGGCGTGGGCGTGGCGTGGCGGGCGCGCTTCGCGGCGGCGGCCCCATTTCCTCACGCGCGCCGGAAGTGGAGGCTGTCGGCGCGGCGGCGCGCCTGGAGGGTGGGGAGTGAGGTGGTGGCGGCCGCGGACAGCCGGGCGCTGCCAAGAAGCGCCCGCGGCTGAGGAGCTGGCGGCTGGGCGGCGGCCGCCGTGAGCTCCCGGGTGAACGCGGTGAGTACCCGGGCCTCCCGGCTCACCCGCCCGCGGCTGCCAGAGCTCGGGTCCGGCCCTCGCGGGCGCTGGGGCTCGGGCCCCGGACTGTGGGTCTCCGTCCCGCTCGGTCACCTCACGGACGAGCTCTCCGCGGGGCTGGTTTGCGTGGGGTCGCCACGCGGACAAGCCCTCCGGAGTCGGCTCCGGTGTCAGGAAAAGCCGCGGTTTGGGGGAGTGGGTTGAGTTGTCTTTTAAAACAGTGCTGCCAGAGACCGTTGGCTTGCGAGTGTTTTATTTTTATCACTTTAGAAAAAAAACCCCAACTCGCCACTGTCTCTGCTCCCCTCAGTGGAGAAACTTTGCAGCCAGCTGTTCCCTCTTAATTGCGTTAAATTAGTATTCTCTGGCTGCAGCCTCGCTTTCTGCCAGACGCTAGGCGCCTGTAAAAGATGCACATTTATGTAGCAATTAGTAGGGCCGAGGACACCACGGACGGACGGGAAAGCGTTTTCAGACTTCATCTTGCTCAGCCTGAAGATGCTCAGACACCTCTGGCGACCTGTCAGCCCTTAGCTCACTGCCCACGCAGACACTCATCACTCCCTCGGTCTCCCAGGACGGGGACAGGATAAGCGCTGCCATCCTCCGCTGAATCCCTCCCTCCCGCAAAAGCAGCGGTCTGGCCCGAGCTGGTACTCCTGCTGACGCTTGCCCTGCAAGAGCGTCTTGCCTCCTTGGGCAAGAGCGGTTTTCTGCCTCCTGCACGCTCCTAGCCTCCACAAATCGTTTTCTGAGCTACACACAGGCACAGTTTTTTGAGCACTGCACACAAACATATCTGTAACAGACCGTGGATTAACCAGTACTGGATGCTAATTACTGAGCTTTCTTTGCCAAGTGCCGGGCGCGGGCGTGCGTGGGCCGGCCTGGGGCGGGCGTGGGCGTGGCGTGGCGGGCGCGCTTCGCGGCGGCGGCCCCATTTCCTCACGCGCGCCGGAAGTGGAGGCTGTCGGCGCGGCGGCGCGCCTGGAGGGTGGGGAGTGAGGTGGTGGCGGCCGCGGACAGCCGGGCGCTGCCAAGAAGCGCCCGCGGCTGAGGAGCTGGCGGCTGGGCGGCGGCCGCCGTGAGCTCCCGGGTGAACGCGGTGAGTACCCGGGCCTCCCGGCTCACCCGCCCGCGGCTGCCAGAGCTCGGGCCCGGGCCCCGCGCGGGCGCTGGGGCTCGGGCCCCGGACTGTGGGTCTCCGTCCCGCTCGGTCACCTCACGGACGAGCTCTCCGCGGGGCTGGTTTGCGTGGGGTCGCCACGCGGACAAGCCCTCCGGAGTCGGCTCCGGTGTCAGGAAAAGCCGCGGTTTGGGGGAGTGGGTTGAGTTGTCTTTTAAAACAGTGCTGCCAGAGACCGTTGGCTTGCGAGTGTTTTATTTTTATCACTTTAGAAAAAAAACCCCAACTCGCCACTGTCTCTGCTCCCCTCAGTGGAGAAACTTTGCAGCCAGCTGTTCCCTCTTAATTGCGTTAAATTAGTATTCTCTGGCTGCAGCCTCGCTTTCTGCCAGACGCTAGGCGCCTGTAAAAGATGCACATTTATGTAGCAATTAGTAGGGCCGAGGACACCACGGGACGGACGGGAAAGCGTTTTCAGACTTCATCTTGAAAATTACACTATTGCTGAGCGACTTGCGGAGGAATAATTTGTAAACGCCATAGCTTATGATACTGTTATGGGCAGAATGAAAATTTGATTGTAAATCTTACGCGTTTGTCCTCCAGCCTACTTTTGAGATTAAGATGCAATGTCTGGTTATTTAACTATCATTGATGGTTCTCAGGATCTGGGCTTTCATTTTTGCTGGAATTAATGTTGTATTAAAATACTTCAGATATGGAAGTGGAACTCCCAAGTGTTTTATGACTGAGAATGTTAACGTTCATTTTTGTGTTATTTTGATACTGTTTGTTTCAAATTGCCTTATGACTTAAAGAATGGAAAAGGATGTAGAATATCCAGTATTTATGATTGAGAGAATTTTGACGTAAACACAATTTTAGTCCATCAGTTTTGAAATTACATTTTTTTCCTTTTTTTTGATCAAAGTATAAAATATATATGAAGTCAAGTACACGAATCTCTGTATAGTTCGATGAATTTTTATGTATTAAGTTGTGCAACCACCAGCTTCAGCATATCAATACCTATAGTTTCCCCCTGGTTCTTTTTAATTAGACCCCTGAGCTTCTGTCCCCCCGTCTGTATTCAGACTTTTGTCATCATCTATTTTGTTTATTTGGAGCTTAATATTAATGGAGTCATACAGTTATACTCAGCATCGGGCCCCGGACTGCCGGACCTCACGGACGAGCTCTCCGCGGGGCTGGTTTGCGTGGGGTCGCCACGCGGACAAGCCCTCCGGAGTCGGCTCCGGTGTCAGGAAAAGCCGCGGTTTGGGGGAGTGGGTTGAGTTGTCTTTTAAAACAGTGCTGCCAGAGACCGTTGGCTTGCGAGTGTTTTATTTTTATCACTTTAGAAAAAAAACCCCAACTCGCCACTGTCTCTGCTCCCCTCAGTGGAGAAACTTTGCAGCCAGCTGTTCCCTCTTAATTGCGTTAAATTAGTATTCTCTGGCTGCAGCCTCGCTTTCTGCCAGACGCTAGGCGCCTGTAAAAGATGCACATTTATGTAGCAATTAGTAGGGCCGAGGACACCACGGGACGGACGGGAAAGCGTTTTCAGACTTCATCTTGAAAATTACACTATTGCTGAGCGACTTGCGGAGGAATAATTTGTAAACGCCATAGCTTATGATACTGTTATGGGCAGAATGAAAATTTGATTGTAAATCTTACGCGTTTGTCCTCCAGCCTACTTTTGAGATTAAGATGCAATGTCTGGTTATTTAACTATCATTGATGGTTCTCAGGATCTGGGCTTTCATTTTGCTGGAATTAATGTTGTATTAAAATACTTCAGATATGGAAGTGGAACTCCCAAGTGTTTTATGACTGAGAATGTTAACGTTCATTTTTGTGTTATTTTGATACTGTTTGTTTCAAATTGCCTTATGACTTAAAGAATGGAAAAGGATGTAGAATATCCAGTATTTATGATTGAGAGAATTTTGACGTAAACACAATTTTAGTCCATCAGTTTTGAAATTACATTTTTTTCCTTTTTTTTGATCAAAGTATAAAATATATATGAAGTCAAGTACACGAATCTCTGTATAGTTCGATGAATTTTTATGTATTAAGTTGTGCAACCACCAGCTTCAGCATATCAATACCTATAGTTTCCCCCTGGTTCTTTTTAATTAGACCCCTGAGCGCCCCGCCCCCCGTCAGTATTCAGACTTTTGTCATCATCTATTTTGTTTATTTGGAGCTTAATATTAATGGAGTCATACAGTATACTCAGCATACTGCTTAGAAGTTTCACCCATAATGTTTTCTGTATTGGTAGTTCGTTCTTTTTTATTGCTGTGTGGTAGTCTATTGCATGACTATATGGCTCCTCCTCTGTCGGTTGATATTTATGTTCCTAGTTTTCGTATATTATGTATTTTGAAGACTCCTATGAACATTCTTGCAAATGACTTGGCAAACATCCGTGTATTTCTCTCAGCTGTGAAATGACTAAATCATAAAGTAGATGGAAAATTACTTTTAATCATCATGGAGTCTTCCTCTTTAAAAAATACGATTTGTTATGTTAACTTCTGTAACTTAAAGATTGGCCAAAAGCATAACACTAATATTTTCAAGACTTAAGTGATTTATTACCGTATTATTGACTCTTTGGATTGCATGTCTATGACAGTTTTCTACCAGACTGTCGTTATTTAACTGTCCGTTAGTTAAGTCTGTTAGATAAAGCTGGTGCTGTTCTGTCCCTGAGACTTTTTCTATAATGCTTAGGTAAGAACTGCATTACTCAAGTTAGTGGTTGTTAGGGGAAATGAAACACCAAAAAAAATGTGACTAAAAATGGATTGAAGAATCATAGGAGTGCAAGTCAGAACGCTTAATATAGTTGTTGTCATACTGCACAAAGTCCTAGGTATAAATGTAAAATTGAATCATAAGGTTAGTTATATATTGAATTTACTACAGGAGTACAGTGATTTCCACATGTACTGAGATAGTGATACATTTATAATGGAAACAGACCAGAAAAATCACTAAACATTAATGGGGCATCAGTAGTAAGTAAGAGATGCCCCAGACTGAACAAAAACAAGGACTGGACCTGAAGCAATGGGGTTCATGTAAGAAAAATAAGAAGAACCTTTAAGATAAATACTGATATGCTCAAGATTCGGGAAGGTATGACTTTCCCAGTGGTTCAGGGGTAAAGAATCCACCTGTGATGGGTTTGATCCCTGGGATGGAAACATCCCTTGGAGGAGGAAATGGCAACCCACTCCAGTATTCTTGTCGGAACAGTCCCATGACAGAGGAGCGTGGCAGGTTGTAGTCTGTGGGGTTGCAAAGAGTTGACATGACAGAGCGTAGTCAAACAAGTCACAGCCTGCTGAATATATATATATATATATATATATATATATATATATATATATATATATATAGGCTGCCCTGAAAATACATAGTCAGTTCTTGAGTACTAAGACACAGAGTGTAGGAACAGGGACTTCCCTGGTGGTCCATTGGCTAAGACTCCCCACTTCCACCACAGGAGGCACGGGTTCCATCCCTGGTTGGGGAGCTAAGATTGCACATGTCATGTGGTGTGGCCCCTCCAATATGGACCCGGCATTTTGATTTTGAGATGGAAAATTACTTTTAATCATGGAGTCTTCCTCTTTAAAAAATACGATTTGTTATGTTAACTTCTGTAACTTAAAGATTGGCCAAAAGCATAACACTAATATTTTCAAGACTTAAGTGATTTATTACCGTATTATTGACTCTTTGGATTGCATGTCTATGACAGTTTTCTACCAGACTGTCGTTATTTAACTGTCCGTTAGTTAAGTCTGTTAGATAAAGCTGGTGCTGTTCTGTCCCTGAGACTTTTTCTATAATGCTTAGGTAAGAACTGCATTACTCAAGTTAGTGGTTGTTAGGGGAAATGAAACACCAAAAAAAATGTGACTAAAAATGGATTGAAGAATCATAGGAGTGCAAGTCAGAACGCTTAATATAGTTGTTGTCATACTGCACAAAGTCCTAGGTATAAATGTAAAATTGAATCATAAGGTTAGTTATATATTGAATTTACTACAGGAGTACAGTGATTTCCACATGTACTGAGATAGTGATACATTTATAATGGAAACAGACCAGAAAAATCACTAAACATTAATGGGGCATCAGTAGTAAGTAAGAGATGCCCCAGACTGAACAAAAACAAGGACTGGACCTGAAGCAATGGGGTTCATGTAAGAAAAATAAGAAGAACCTTTAAGATAAATACTGATATGCTCAAGATTCGGGAAGGTATGACTTTCCCAGTGGTTCAGGGGTAAAGAATCCACCTGTGATGGGTTTGATCCCTGGGATGGAAACATCCCTTGGAGGAGGAAATGGCAACCCACTCCAGTATTCTTGTCGGAACAGTCCCATGACAGAGGAGCGTGGCAGGTTGTAGTCTGTGGGGTTGCAAAGAGTTGACATGACAGAGCGTAGTCAAACAAGTCACAGCCTGCTGAATATATATATATATATATATATATATATATATATATATATATATATATATAGGCTGCCCTGAAAATACATAGTCAGTTCTTGAGTACTAAGACACAGAGTGTAGGAACAGGGACTTCCCTGGTGGTCCATTGGCTAAGACTCCCCACTTCCACCACAGGAGGCACGGGTTCCATCCCTGGTTGGGGAGCTAAGATTGCACATGTCATGTGGTGTGGCCCCTCCCTGCCAAAAGTGCTCACTGGGCATTTTTCCCCCGTTGGACATGTTTTGAATTCAGAATCTTCTCTTTCACTGAACTCTTATTCAAAATAGGAGCAAAGTAAAATCATTTTACCCAGACCCAGAATGCCTCAGGATATCAAATGAAAAATGAATCCAAGAAAAACAGATGTGGAATTCAAGAAACAATGATCAAAGAAAAACAGAAAAACGTACTTCTTTTCCAAGGCGTTGCTAAATAACTGATACATTTAATGCAATGCAAAGGAAGAATTCATAAGCCAGAGTAGGTATAGTTGTTTTTGTTTTTTTTTTAAGATTTATTTATTTATTTTGGTGGGGGTGGGGTGGGGAGGGAGGGGAGCAGGTGGGCCACTTCTATTGGTCTTTCATTTGTCCATTTTTCATCCATCTTTGTTCTTTGGCCTGTGTGGGCCTCCCATCGCGGTGGCCTCTGTTGTCGCAGAGCACTGGCTCTGGGCACATGTGCTCCAGAGCTCCAGCTCAGTAATTGGACACATCAGTCCAGCCGCTCCGCGGCACGTGGGACTTCCCAGGCCAGGGATCGAACCGGCGCCCCTTGCACTGCAAGGCGGTGTCCTTACCCACTGGACCACCAGGGAAGCCCAGGTATAGTTTTTAAGTCTGTAATGTGGAACAGATATTTAACGTGATTTTAAAGTTGGTTGGCGGGCTTCCCCTGGTGGTCCAGTGGGTAAGGACACCGCCTTGCAGTGCAAGGGGCGCCGGTTCGAGCCCTGGCCTGGGAAGATCCCACGTGCCACGGAGCAGCTGGACTGATGTGTCCAATTACCGAGCCAGAGCTCTGGAGCGAGCCAAAGCTCTGGAGCGCATGCGCCCAGAGCCAGCGCTCTGCAACGACAGACACCACAGAGATGGGAGGCCCACAGGAGCCAAAGAACAAAGACAGATGAACATAGAGAAACGAAAGACCAATAGAAGTGGCCCGCCTGCTCCCCTCCCTTCCCAACCCGACCGCTGCCCAAAATAAATAAATAAATAAATCTTTAAAAAAATAAATAAAGTTGGTTGGCAAGGTGGGTAACAGGTAAGGCATGTTGGAAGGTTTATCCTGAGTAAGGGAGAAGCTATAGATAACTGACCAGATACTGTTGGAATGAACACTTTATGGAAATTTGTCCCAGCAGTTCCATTACAAGGGATTTATCCTGAAGATGAATTCACATGTGGAAATTTACATATACACATATAAGACTATTTCTGCTGAGATGTTAAAATGTCAATAGATTTAGAAGAATACACAAAAACTAGAGAGGGGAACTGGGCCTTTGGGTTAGAAGGGAGAGGTGTCCCTGTATACCCTGATAAAAACTGCATTTAACATTTTTATCACATGTATTTGTTTTGTGGAATTTTATAAATATAAAACAATTTTAAGAATGTAAAAATTGTAAGGGTTTAGAGTATGGGTAGCCAAACCACCTATTTTAATATGGTCTATGGCCTAAGAGTGGCTTTTATATTTTTCAGTGCTTGGGAAAAAAGGAAAAATAATAGTTTGTAACATGAAATTATATAAAGTTAAAATTTGTATCCATTGGAACACACCTCTGCTATTCATTCACACATTTGTTCTATGGCTGCCTTTGTGCTACAAGGCAGAGTTGATTGGTTGTAGTATTTACTACTTGACTCTTTACCTGAAATGTTTGCTACACCCTGGTTTAGAGGCCAGGAATAGACTTCCATATATGTAGGGATTTTGCTTATGATTAAAGTGGCATTTCAAATTTGTATCAAGAGCATGGAATATTTAGTAAATGGTAAGAATTGACTATTTGAGGAAATAAATTTTAGGAGTATTTCTGGTACAGAAGCCAAAATTGAAAAGTCGTTCAGGAAGAGATTGATAGCTTTAACCACGACAACAGCAAAACTTTGTGTAATGGGAAATAATATCTAACATGTATTGAAAACTTAATGCTTGTCGTGTTTTACTTAGTTAATTGGTACAAGAACACTCCAGGGCAGATTCTCTATAACTGTCCCCACTTAATAGAAAACTGAAGTCCATAGAGATTAAGGAACGTGTCTGTGTTAGAGCAAAAGATAGAGCAGATGTGTGAACTTTGACTTTCTGACTCCCAAGACGTTGGCAAGGTGGGTAACAGGTAAGGCATGTTGGAAGGTTTATCCTGAGTAAGGGAGAAGCTATAGATAACTGACCAGATACTGTTGGAATGAACACTTTATGGAAATTTGTCCCAGCAGTTCCATTACAAGGGATTTATCCTGAAGATGAATTCACATGTGGAAATTTACATATACACATATAAGACTATTTCTGCTGAGATGTTAAAATGTCAATAGATTTAGAAGAATACACAAAAACTAGAGAGGGGAACTGGGCCTTTGGGTTAGAAGGGAGAGGTGTCCCTGTATACCCTGATAAAAACTGCATTTAACATTTTTATCACATGTATTTGTTTTGTGGAATTTTATAAATATAAAACAATTTTAAGAATGTAAAAATTGTAAGGGTTTAGAGTATGGGTAGCCAAACCACCTATTTTAATATGGTCTATGGCCTAAGAGTGGCTTTTATATTTTCAGTGCCTGAGAAAAAAGGAAAAATAATAGTTTGTAACATGAAATTATATAAAGTTAAAATTTGTATCCATTGGAACACACCTCTGCTATTCATTCACACATTTGTTCTATGGCTGCCTTTGTGCTACAAGGCAGAGTTGATTGGTTGTAGTATTTACTACTTGACTCTTTACCTGAAATGTTTGCTACACCCTGGTTTAGAGGCCAGGAATAGACTTCCATATATGTAGGGATTTTGCTTATGATTAAAGTGGCATTTCAAATTTGTATCAAGAGCATGGAATATTTAGTAAATGGTAAGAATTGACTATTTGAGGAAATAAATTTTAGGAGTATTTCTGGTACAGAAGCCAAAATTGAAAAGTCGTTCAGGAAGAGATTGATAGCTTTAACCACGACAACAGCAAAACTTTGTGTAATGGGAAATAATATCTAACATGTATTGAAAACTTAATGCTTGTCGTGTTTTACTTAGTTAATTGGTACAAGAACACTCCAGGGCAGATTCTCTATAACTGTCCCCACTTAATAGAAAACTGAAGTCCATAGAGATTAAGGAACGTGTCTGTGTTAATGAGTCAGAAAGTGATAGAGCAGATGTGTGAACTTTGACTTTCTGACTCCCAAGACTGTTATACAGACAAAAACTGAAAAAAAAATTGTAATTTGTTAACACCTTGTATAGGTATTATGTCTCTTAGCACATCTGGATATACCTCATCCCTTTTAGATAGACATTCTGTTGTTTTCTGATAGACGTTCAGCAATTAACTGAGTCTTCCCCCTATTGATGGACTTTAAGTTGGTTTTATTTCGCTGTTACAAATAACACTAGCAAACTTTATGCACTGACTTTATATACTAGTATGAATATTTCTATAGTTTAGAATCTTAAATGTGGAGTTGGAAATTGTTGGATTAAAAGGCATGTGCATTTAAATCACATTTGTCCTCCAAAAAATAAGAATGTGTGTGCATGTATGTCTGTATGTGTATTTTTTTAGTTTATCTTTTGTCAAAGGAATTGTAACATCTTGGAAAGAACTTTGACCATCCAGGCAAACCATTTCTTTCTCTTTTTTTTGATTCTTTATTTTAAAGGTTTTACAGAGTTTTGTTGTTCACAGACATGTATGTTCCCAGATCAGTCATATGCATATCCATGGTCCCCACCCGCCCAGTTCCCCCCATCCCACCCCTCCAGACCTTCGCCCCAAGCCATTGTAAGCACTCCTATTCCCTTAGCACTGTGACACTAGCTATCTTTTCCACACATAACAGTATAGGTTTCCATGTTACTCCCTCCATGCTTCCCCCTCCCTATTTCTTCCCCACAATGTCCCTATGTCTATGCTCTGTCTGTTTTTCCATGAGTTCCCTGCGTGTGTTATCAAGACCGTCCTACTGGATTCCATATATGTGTGTTAGTATACTGTATTTGTCTTTCTCTTTTTGACTTACTTCACTTTTGATGATAGGTTCTAGAGCCAGCCACTTCATTAGGACTGAGTCTTCTGCATTTCTTTTAACAGCTGAGTAGTATTCCATTGTATATATGTACCAGAGCTTCTGGATCCATTCATTCGTCGATGGACATCTAGGTTGCTTCCAAGTTCTGGCTATTGTATAGAGAGCTGCAATGAACATTGGGGTACAGGTGCTTCTTTCAGTTTTGATTTCATCAGGATATAGGCCTAGTAGTAGGATTGCTGGGTCATAGGGTGCTTCTATTTTTAGTTTTTTAAGAAATCTCCATACTGTCTTCCACAGAGGCTGTATCAGTTTACATCCCACCAGCAATGCAAGAGGGTTCCTTTTTCTCCGCACCCTCTCCAGCATTTATTGTCTGCAGATTTGTGGATGATGGCCATTCTGATGGGTGTGAGGTGGTATCTCAATGTAGCTTTAATTTGCATTTCTCTAATAATAAGCGAGGTTGAGCATCGCTTCATGTGCTTTGGGGCCATCTGTATGTCCTCTTTGGAGAGGCGTCTCTTTAGATCTTTTTCCCATTTTTCGATTGGGTTGTTCGTTTTCCCTGTGCTGAGTTGTCTGAGTTGCTTGTAGATTTTGGAGATTAATTCTTTGTCTGTTGTTTCATTTGCTATGATTTTCTCCCACTCTGTGGGGTGTCTGTTCAGCTTTTTTGTAATTTCTTTTGCTGTGCAAAAGCTTTGAAGTTTCATGAGGTCCCACATGTTCATTTTTCTTTTCAGTTCTGCTATTTTAGTTGGTGGGTCAGAGAAGATCTTGCTTTGATTGATGTCCTTGAGGGTTTTGCCTACATTCTCCTCTAAGAGATTGATGGTTTCTGGTCTTACATTTAGGTCTTTAATCCATTTTGAGTTGATCTTAGTGTATGGTGTCAGGGAATGTTCCAACTTCAGTTTTTTGCATGTAGCTGTCCAATTCTCCCAGCACCACTTGTTGAAGAGGCTGTCTTTGTCCCATTTTATAGTTTCTCCTCCTTTGTCAAAAATAAGGTACCCATAGGTGCGTGGGTTTATCTCTGGGTTCTCTATCTTGTTCCATTGGTCGATATTTCTGTTTTTGTGCCAGTACCATACTGTCTTGAGGACTGTTGCTTTGTAGTAGAGTCTGAAGTTAGGGAGGCTGATCCCTCCAGCTCTGTTTTTCTTTCTCAGGATTGCTTCGGCTGTTCGAGGTCTTTTGTGTTTCCATATGAGCTGTGTTATTCTTTGGTCTAGTTCTGTGAAAAATGTCAATGGAAGTTGAATAGGTATTGCATTGAATCTGTAGATGATATTTGGTAGTAAGGTCATTTTCACAATATTGATTCTTCTGACCCAGGAACATGGAATATCTCTCCATCTGTTTAAGTCGTCTTTAATTTCTTTCATGAGTGTCTTGTAATTTTCTGTGTACAGTTCTTTTGTTTCTTTGGGTAGGTTTATTACTACATATTTGATTCTTTTGGTTGCAATGGTGAAGGGGATTGCCTCTTTGATTTCGTTTTCTGATTTTTCATTGTTTGTGTATAGGAATGCCAGTGATTTCTGTGTGTTGACTTTGTATCCTGCGACTTTGATGAATTCGTTGATTAGCTCTAGTAGCTTTGTAATAGAATCTTTGGGATTTTCTTTGTATAATATCATGTCATCTGCAAAAAGAGAGAGCTTGACTTCTTCCTTTCCAATCTGGATTCCTTTGATTTCTTTCTCTTCTCTTATTGCCGTTGCTAGAACTTCCAGGACTATGTTGAATAGTAGTGGTAAAAGTGGACACCCCTGTCTTGTTCCTGATCTTAGAGGGAATGCTTTCAGTTTTTCACCGTTGAGGATAATGTTCGCGGTGGGCTTCTCATATATGGCTTTCACTATGTTGAGATAGGTTCCTTCTATGCCCATTTTCTGAAGAGTTTTTATCATAAATGGGTGTTGTACTTTGTCGAAGGCTTTTTCTGCATCTATTGAGATGATCATGTGATTTTTGTCTCTCTGTTGATATGGTGTATCACATTGATTGATTTGCGGATGTTGAAGAATCCTTGCATGCCTGGGATGAACCCGACTTGATCATAATGTATGAGTTTTTTGACGTGTCGTTGAATTCTGTTTGCTAGGATTTTGTTGAGGATCTTGGCATCTAAGTTCATCAGTGAAATTGGTCTATAGTTTTCCTTTTTTGTGTTGTCTTTGCCTGGTTTGGGTATCATGGTGATGGTGGCCTCATAGAATGTGTTTGGAAGTTTTCCTTCCTGTGCAATTTTTTGAAAGAGTTTTAGAAGGACAGGCATTAACTCTTCTTTAAATGTTTGGTAGAATTCGGCTGTGAAGCCATCTGGCCCTGGGATTTTATTTTTGGGTAGATTTTTAATCACAAATTCGATTTCTGAGCTTGTGATTGGGTTGTTCAAAGTTTCTGTTTCTTCCTGGCTCAGTCTTGGGAGATTAATCCTGTCCAAGAAACTGTCCATTTCTTCCAGGTGTCCAGTTTGTTGCCATAGAGTTGCTCATAATAGTCTCAGAATCCTTTGGATTTCTGCATGATTTGTTGTAATCTCTCCTTTTTCGTTTTTGATTTTGTTGATCTGGTTCTTTTCTCTCTTTTTCTTGATGAGTCTGGCCAGAGGCTTGTCAATTTTGTTTACCTTTTCAAAGAACCAGTTTTTTGTTTTATTTATCCATACTATAGTTTCTTTCATTTCTTTCTGATTTATTTCTGCTCTAGTCTTTATAATTTCTCGTCTTCTGCTGGCTTTGGGGTGTTTTTGTTCTTCTTTTTCCAATTGTTTTAAGAGGAAGGTTAAGTCATCTGCTTCATATTTTCCTAGTTTCTTGAGGTGGGATTGTATTGCTATAAATTTCCCTCTTAGAACTGCTTTTGCGATATCCCATAGGTTTTGTATGGTCGTATATTCATTGTCATTTTCTTCTAGGAATTTTTTAATTTCTCCTTTGATTTCCTCAGTAATCAGTTGGTTTTTTAGGTATGTGTTGTTTAATCGCCATGTGTTTATATTTTTAGCGGTTTTTTTCCTGTAGTTGATCTCTAGTCTCATTGCATTGTGGTCCGAGAAGATGGTTGATATAATTTCAGTTTTCCTGAATTGACTGAGGTTAGATTTGTGGCCCAAGATGTGGTCTATCCTGGAGAATGTTCCATGAACACTTGAGAAGAAAGTGTATTCTTCTGCTTTTGGGTGGAACGTCCTAAAGATATCGATGAGGTCCATCTTTTCTAGTGTGGCATTTAAGGCTTGTGTTTCTTTATTAATTTTCTGTTTAGATGATCTATCCATTGGTTTGAGAAAAGTGTTAAAGTCTCCTACTATTATTGTGTTATTATTGATTTCTTCTTTTAAGTCTGAAAGTATCTGTCTTATGTATTGAGGTGCCCCTGTGTTGGGTGCGTAGATGTTCATGACTGTTATGTCTTCCTCTTGGATGGATCCCTTAATCATGATGTAGTGACCTGCCTTGTCTCTTAGAATCTTCTTTACTTTAAAATCTATTTTGTCTGATATGAGAATTGCTACTCCAGCTTTCTTTTGATTTCCATTTGCATGGAATATCTTTTTCCAGCCTCTCACTTTTAGTCTATGGGTGTCTCTAGGTCAGAAGTGGGTCTCTTGTAAACAGCATATATATGGGTCATGTTTCTTGATCCATTCAGCCAACCTGTGTCGTTTGGTTGGAGCATTTAGTCCATTTTACATTCAAAGTAATTATTGATACAAATGTTCCTATTGTCATCTTCTTAGAAGTCTGGGGTTTGATTTGTAGGACTTCTACTCTTGTATTTCTTGGCTATATCAGGCCCTTTAACACTTGTTGTAGGGCTGGTTTTGTGGTACAGAATTCTTTTAGTTTTTGTCTGTCTGAGAAGCTTTTGACTTCTCCATCAATTCTGAATGAGATTCTTGCTGGGTAGAGAATTCTTGGTTGGAGGTTATTCTCTTTTAGCCATTTAAATGTGTCCTGCCGTTCTCTTCTGGCCTACAGGGTTTCTGTTGAGAGATCCGCAGTTAGACGTATGGGGTTTCCTTTATATGTTATTTGTTGTTTGCTCCTAGCTGCTTTTAGTAATCTGTCTTTATATTTAGTCTGCGTTAGTTTGATTAGAATGTGCCTTGGTCCATTTCTTCTGGGGTTTATCCTGTATGGAACTCTTTGTGCTTCTTAGACGTGGTTGACTATTTCCTTTCCCATGCTGGGGAAGTCTTCTACTATAACCTCTTCAAGAATTTTTTCGTAACCTTTCTTTCCCTCTTCTTCCTCTGGAACTCCTACAATTCTAATGTTGGTGCATTTGATATTGTCCCATAGGTCTTTGAGGCTATCCTCAGTTCTTTTAATTCCTTCGGCTTTGTTCTGTTCCTCATCAGTTATTTCCACCAGTCTATCTTCCAGCACGCCTATCTGTTCTTCAGCCTCAGATACTCTACTGTTGAGGCCTTCTATCATATTTTTGAGTTCAGCAATTGAGTTGGTGGTCTCTATTTGCTTATTTTTCATTTCTTGCATGTCTTTTCTCAGTACACTGATTTCTTCTAATATTCTGTTTTTGGCGTCTTGCATCCTCATTAGTATAGTTTTTCTGAATTCTCTTTCAGATAATTTGTCTATCTCCTCCTCTGTCATTTGAAGCTGTGCTTCTCTAGCTTGGTCCTTCATTTGTGCAGTGTTTATTTGTCGTTTCATTATAGTTTTTGTTTCTTTGTGGGTGTCTGTGTGTACGGAGATCTTTTCCCCACCAGGCTTCTTGGTTGAATTCTCCCTTCCTTTGGGTTTCTGTCCTTTTAGAAGGGTTCAATGGTTTGTGTTTTGGGTGGTGTTAGGTCTTGTTTACAGGTGAACAATCTCTAGTGTTGTATGTTCTTTGATAGTGTGGGGTCTTGGAATCAGGGCTTCCACTCCGAGGATCCTTGGTTTGATGATTGGTCAGGGGGTGTAGGCTCTATGTCTGGTTTGCTATGGTGTTCCGTGATATTAGTTCAAATACTAGCATCTGAGGAGCAAGAGGTGTGTCGCTAATGGGTGACAGTCATAAAAGCATGCAGATGTTTTCTAACATAGTCATAGGATACATACATACACAGCAATAACCACATCTAACCAGTCTTACAGTGACAAAGCATAGGAAATTTTTCTGGCACATGACACAGTCAAAGGTGGTACTTGCCCGTTAAGCTTTGAGTTAATTAAAATAGTGCCTGGAAAAACAGATCTTGGGTAAGATCTAAGGTCAAGGCCTTGATCCAAGATCAAGGTCCTGGCTTGGACTATTTCATTGAAAGCAATTTTTAACTAAGACATGTGTTGGGGGTGAGGAGGTGGAGAGTGTATGGGTAATGAGAAGGAATAGATTCGACTTGGAAGGATTTTATAGGGTTATGTAGCCAAGATTAGTGTGTTGTATTGTTTAGTGCAGCTGGAAGAGAATAGTGGAGACAGGAAGGTAGGAAATATTTATCTAGGGGGTAGTGGTATATAGGAGAAAGTTTTAGATTTAGAACATAGAGGGAGGAAGGAGGGGGAACGACGAAAGAAAATTAGAAGTTCAAGAATTAAAATTTAAAAAAATATTAAAAATGAAAAAAGAAATTAAAAATTGAAAAGGGAAGAAAAACTTAATAAAAAGATATAAAAGAGAAAAAAAACCCAAAACCCAAACCTGACCTATCAAATGAATAAACAGAACCGTCCGCAACAGATAAGCAAAAAAGCTAAATACTGTCCCTGGTTTTCATCCTCTCATCTGTCTGGTGGAAGCCAGTCTGCTCGATGGTGTTGTCTTGTGCAGTGTTTATTTGTCGTTTCATTATAGTTTTTGTTTCTTTGTGGGTGTCTGTGTGTACGGAGATCTTTTCCCCACCAGGCTTCTTGGTTGAATTCTCCCTTCCTTTGGGTTTCTGTCCTTTTAGAAGGGTTCAATGGTTTGTGTTTTGGGTGGTGTTAGGTCTTGTTTACAGGTGAACAATCTCTAGTGTTGTATGTTCTTTGATAGTGTGGGGTCTTGGAATCAGGGCTTCCACTCCGAGGATCCTTGGTTTGATGATTGGTCAGGGGGTGTAGGCTCTATGTCTGGTTTGCTATGGTGTTCCGTGATATTAGTTCAAATACTAGCATCTGAGGAGCAAGAGGTGTGTCGCTAATGGGTGACAGTCATAAAAGCATGCAGATGTTTTCTAACATAGTCATAGGATACATACATACACAGCAATAACCACATCTAACCAGTCTTACAGTGACAAAGCATAGGAAATTTTTCTGGCACATGACACAGTCAAAGGTGGTACTTGCCCGTTAAGCTTTGAGTTAATTAAAATAGTGCCTGGAAAAACAGATCTTGGGTAAGATCTAAGGTCAAGGCCTTGATCCAAGATCAAGGTCCTGGCTTGGACTATTTCATTGAAAGCAATTTTTAACTAAGACATGTGTTGGGGGTGAGGAGGTGGAGAGTGTATGGGTAATGAGAAGGAATAGATTCGACTTGGAAGGATTTTATAGGGTTATGTAGCCAAGATTAGTGTGTTGTATTGTTTAGTGCAGCTGGAAGAGAATAGTGGAGACAGGAAGGTAGGAAATATTTATCTAGAGGGTAGTGGTATATAGGAGAAAGTTTTAGATTTAGAACATAGAGGGAGGAAGGAGGGGGAAAGAGGAAAGAAAATTAGAAGTTCAAGAATTAAAATTAAAAAAAGATTAATAATTAAAAATCAAAAAAAAGAAATTAAAAATTAAAAAAGGGAAGAGAAACTTAATAAGAAGAGACAAAAGAGAAAAAAAACCAAAAACCCAAACCTGACCTATCAAATGAATAAACAGAACCGTCCGCAACAGATAAGCAAAAAAGCTAAATACTGTCCCTGGTTTTCATCCTCTCATCTGTCTGGTGGAAGCCAGTCTGCTCTCGATGGTGTTGTCTTGATGACGTAGCCTTTCCCTTATGGCACCGGTCTACAAACTCACGTGCTGGCCGCCGGGACGGCGGGCTGATCCCCGTCCATCCGGCAGGGAACCGCGGCGCACTCGCCATCCCAGGGTGGGCAGGGGCGCGGGCTGATCCCAGTCCGTCGGGCGGGGGGCCGCAGTGCGCCCGCGCAATCCCGTGTTGGGCGGGGGCGTCCTGGCTCTGTCGGGCACCCGCCGGTAGCCTCTGATACCTGCCCTTCTCTCGGCTTCCTGCGTTGCGGGTGTAGCTATGGGGTGCGGCTATGGGGCTGCATGGGCTCCTCTGCTACTGGTGCGCGCGTGCACTGCCAGTTGCGCCTCCAAGTCCCAAAGGCAGGCACAAGCTTCCCCATCTGGCTCGAGCCCGGTCCCTGGTCAGCAATCTGTGGGCGACTTCCCCTTCAGCCAGTCCCCCACTAGGAGTGTTTGAACTCACCCAGTGCCAGGCGGAACGTCACGATTTTCGCCCGGCGGCCAAGCGGCGCGATCTTCACACTGGGCGCTCCCTCCCGTCTCCCAGTCGGTTTCTAGGCAGCACTCCCCGCGTTCCGTCTGGCCTCAGGTCGCTAGGCAGCAAGCGCGCTCTGCTCGGCCCTGCTCCGGTATCCTGTCTTCGCAGTGTCTTAATTTCTGCGGGTGATCCATGTGGATCCGAGTGAATTCTTGGAGTTTTCACGCTGAGTGCTGCCCTCTCTCCCCCAAGGCTCTGCTTAGGCCCCCTTATAGGGCACTTGCTGGCGCGCTCTCCATCAGCGCGGTCTGGCGTGGGGGTTAGGATAGAGGATTCTTAGAACCCTAGCTCCGGGAAATTTCTGGTTGTTCACTCTTCTACTCTCGCGGACCTGCGGAATTCTTCTGTCGTCTAGCGGCTGGTTTGTTGGTGGTGGTTCTTTTTTTGATTATTTCTCAAGACTACTGGCCAGTACTCTTGGTACTGACACAAAAACAGAACTATAGACCAATGGAACAAGATAGAGAACCCAGAGATAAACCCACGCACCTATGGGTACCTTATTTTTGACAAAGGAGGAGAAACTATAAAATGGGACAAAGACAGCCTCTTCAACAAGTGGTGCTGGGAGAATTGGACAGCTACATGCAAAAAACTGAAGTTGGAACATTCCCTGACACCATACACTAAGATCAACTCAAAATGGATTAAAGACCTAAATGTAAGACCAGAAACCATCAATCTCTTAGAGGAGAATGTAGGCAAAACCCTCAAGGACATCAATCAAAGCAAGATCTTCTCTGACCCACCAACTAAAATAGCAGAACTGAAAAGAAAAATGAACATGTGGGACCTCATGAAACTTCAAAGCTTTTGCACAGCAAAAGAAATTACAAAAAAGCTGAACAGACACCCCACAGAGTGGGAGAAAATCATAGCAAATGAAACAACAGACAAAGAATTAATCTCCAAAATCTACAAGCAACTCAGACAACTCAGCACAGGGAAAACGAACAACCCAATCGAAAAATGGGAAAAAGATCTAAAGAGACGCCTCTCCAAAGAGGACATACAGATGGCCCCAAAGCACATGAAGCGATGCTCAACCTCGCTTATTATTAGAGAAATGCAAATTAAAGCTACATTGAGATACCACCTCACACCCATCAGAATGGCCATCATCCACAAATCTGCAGACAATAAATGCTGGAGAGGGTGCGGAGAAAAAGGAACCCTCTTGCATTGCTGGTGGGATGTAAACTGATACAGCCTCTGTGGAAGACAGTATGGAGATTTCTTAAAAAACTAAAAATAGAAGCACCCTATGACCCAGCAATCCTACTACTAGGCCTATATCCTGATGAAATCAAAACTGAAAGAAGCACCTGTACCCCAATGTTCATTGCAGCTCTCTATACAATAGCCAGAACTTGGAAGCAACCTAGATGTCCATCGACGAATGAATGGATCCAGAAGCTCTGGTACATATATACAATGGAATACTACTCAGCTGTTAAAAGAAATGCAGAAGACTCAGTCCTAATGAAGTGGCTGGCTCTAGAACCTATCATCAAAAGTGAAGTAAGTCAAAAAGAGAAAGACAAATACAGTATACTAACACACATATATGGAATCCAGTAGGACGGTCTTGATAACACACGCAGGGAACTCATGGAAAACAGACAGAGCATAGACATAGGGACATTGTGGGGAAGAAATAGGGGGGGGGAAGCATGGGGGGAGTAACATGGAAACCTATACTGTTATGTGTGGAAAAGATAGCTAGTGTCACAGTGCTAAGGGAATAGGAGTGCTTACAATGGCTTGGGGCGAAGGTCTGGAGGGGTGGGATGGGGGGAACTGGGCGGGTGGGGACCATGGATATGCATATGACTGATCTGGGAACATACATGTCTGTGAACAACAAAACTCTGTAAAACCTTTAAAATAAAGAATCAAAAAAATAGCAAATAAATAAATAAAGAAACAAACAAAGAAATGCAGAAGATTCAGCCCTAATGAGGTGGCTGGCTCTAGAACGTATCATAAAAAGTGAAGTCAGCCAGAAAGAGGACAAGTACAATATACTAACACATATATATGGAATCTAGTAGGATGGTGATGGTGGCACATGCAGTGAAGCGACGAAAAGACAGACATGGACAGTGGACATATGGACATTGTGGGGAATTAACAGTGGGTGAGAGGCGTAAAGGAAGTAGCTTGAAGGCCTGTACTATCATATGTGAAGAAAATAGCTATAGTCATTGCTCTGTGAGAAAAGCAGATCCTTCACAGGTGCTGTATGACGGTTTGGAGGTGTGGGATTGGGGGGATATACATATGACTAATCTGAGAACATACATATCTATAAACAACAAAACTCTGTAAAAGTTAAAAGTAAAATGAAAGTTAAAAAAAATGATTGTGGGGTCTTTGACTTTTCTTTTTTGAATGTGATATATTGCATTGATATGCGTATGTTGTACCATCCTTGTGAACTTGGATTGAATCCCACTTGGTCATGGTTTATGATTTTTTTATATGTTGTTGGATTGGTTTGCTAATATTTTGTTGAGAATTTTTGTATCAATAGTCACCAAAGATACTGACCTGTGATTTTCTTTTTTGGTAGTTATCTGTGTCTGGTTTCATGTCAAAGTGATGGTGGCTTCATAAAATGTCTTTGGGGGGTGTTCCCTCCTCTTCAGTCTTTTGGAAGAGTTTGAGAAGGATTGGTGTGAGTTCTTTGTATATTTGGTAGAATTTGCCTGTGAAGCCAACTGGTCCCAGACTTTTGTTTGTAGGGAGGGTTTTGGTTTTTCTTTTTTCATAGTTTTTTTTTTTGACTTCTATTGATCCTTCATTCACTTATCTTTTTTTTTCGGTGGGGCTTGGGTTGGGGAGGAGTGCTTACAATGGCTTGGGGCGAAGGTCTGAGGTGGGATGGGGAACTGGGCGGGTGGGGACCATGGATATGCATATGACTGATCTGGGAACATACATGTCTGTGAACAACAAAACTCTGTAAAACCTTTAAAATAAAGAATCAAAAAAATAGCAAATAAATAAATAAAGAAACAAACAAAGAAATGCAGAAGATTCAGCCCTAATGAGGTGGCTGGCTCTAGAACGTATCATAAAAAGTGAAGTCAGCCAGAAAGAGGACAAGTACAATATACTAACACATATATATGGAATCTAGTAGGATGGTGATGGTGGCACATGCAGTGAAGCGACGAAAAGACAGACATGGACAGTGGACATATGGACATTGTGGGGAATTAACAGTGGGTGAGAGGCGTAAAGGAAGTAGCTTGAAGGCCTGTACTATCATATGTGAAGAAAATAGCTATAGTCATTGCTCTGTGAGAAAAGCAGATCCTTCACAGGTGCTGTATGACGGTTTGGAGGTGTGGGATTGGGGGGATATACATATGACTAATCTGAGAACATACATATCTATAAACAACAAAACTCTGTAAAAGTTAAAAGTAAAATGAAAGTTAAAAAAAATGATTGTGGGGTCTTTGACTTTTCTTTTTTGAATGTGATATATTGCATTGATATGCGTATGTTGTACCATCCTTGTGAACTTGGATTGAATCCCACTTGGTCATGGTTTATGATTTTTTTATATGTTGTTGGATTGGTTTGCTAATATTTTGTTGAGAATTTTTGTATCAATAGTCACCAAAGATACTGACCTGTGATTTTCTTTTTTGGTAGTTATCTGTGTCTGGTTTCATGTCAAAGTGATGGTGGCTTCATAAAATGTCTTTGGGGGGTGTTCCCTCCTCTTCAGTCTTTTGGAAGAGTTTGAGAAGGATTGGTGTGAGTTCTTTGTATATTTGGTAGAATTTGCCTGTGAAGCCAACTGGTCCCAGACTTTTGTTTGTAGGGAGGGTTTTGGTTTTTCTTTTTTCATAGTTTTTTTTTTTTTTGGCCACTTCTATTGATCCTTCATTCACTTATCTTTTTTTTTTTTTTCGGTGGGGCTTGGGTTGGGGAGGGAGGGGAGCGGGTGGGCCACTTCTATTCGTCTTTCATTTATCTATTTTCATCCATCTTTGTTTTTTGGCTCCTGTGGGCCTCCCATCGCAGTGGCGTCTGTCGTTGCAGAGCGCCGGCTCTGGGCGCATGCGCTCCAGAGCTCTGGCTTGGTAATTGGACACATCAGTCCAGCCGCTCCGCGGCATGTGGGATCTTTCCAGGCCAGGGATCGAACCGGCGCCCCTTGCACTGCAAGGCGGTGTCCTTACCCACTGGACCACCAGGGGAAGCCCCTTACTTATCTTTTTTGTTGTTGTTCTTTGGCCTGTGTGGGCCTCCCATTGCAGTGGCCTCTCTCGTTGCAGAGTACCGGCTCTGAGCGCATGCACCTCAGAGCTCCAGCTCGGTAGTTGGACACATCAATCCAGCTGCTCTGTGGCACATGGGATGTTCCCAGGCCAGGGATCGAACTGGCACCCCTTGTACTGCAAGGTGGTGTCCTTACCCACTGGACCACCAGGTTAGCCCTGAGGGTTTTTTTTTTTTTTTTAAATGTTATATTTCACTTTTAGTGATTGGTCTGTTCAAATTAGGTATTTCTTCTTGTTTCAGTTTTGGTGGGCTATTATTAGAAAGTTGACCATTCTAGGCTGTCAGATTTGGTATATAATTTTTCATAGTATTTATATGTATGTACATATATATATGTGTAGTTTATATATGTATTTCTGTGATATTGGTGGAGATTTCTCATTTTTCATATCTTGCTTTGTTTATTTGGGTTCTCACAATTTTCTACTTGGTAAGCCTGGTCAGAGGTTTGTCAGTTTTGTTTCAAATCTGCTCTTGGTTTTAGTGATTTTTTTTTTTCTACTATTCTTTCATCTCTATTGTTTATTATTTCCTTCCTTCTACTGACTTTGGGTTTTATTTATTCTTCTTTCTTTTTTTAATAGATTTTTTTTTTTAATTTTGGCCCCTTTTATTGGTTGTTTTTATTTATTTTCTTCCATCTTTATTCTTTGGCATGTGTGGGCCTCCCATTGCAGTGGCCTCTCTCACTGCAGAGCACCAGCTCTGGGTGCGTGCACTCTCGAGTGCTGGCTCATAATTGGACACACTGGTTCAGCCGATCCTTTGCATGTGGGATCTTCCCAGGCCAGGAATGGAACCAGTGCTCCTTGTACTGCAAGGTGGACTCTTTACCCACTGGGCTACCGGGGAAGCCCTTGTTTGTTCTTCTTTTTTCTAAATCTTTTAGGTGGCAACTTAGGTTGTTTACTTCTACTTGAAATTTTTCTTTTTTTTTTTTTGAGGAAGTTCTGAACTTTCCTATAAAAACTGATTTTCCTGCATCCCATGCTTTATATTATTCTATAGGTCTCTTATATTATTTTCTTCTTCTTTAATGACTTTCTGCCTGTGGCTTTGATTGGATAATTTCCATTATTCTGTCTTCCAAATCGCTTAGTCATTCTTCTGCATTATTCACTTTGCTGTTCATTGCGTTTAGCTCAGGTTTTATCTTGGCAAATAAGTTTTCTAACTTTTCTTGACTCCTCCTTATAGTTTCTAGTTCCTTTTTACAGTAACTCATATTTCTGTTGATACCTTTTCTTAATTCTTTACTTCAGTACCTTCATTAACTCCTTTTAAAGTTGGTGTCTCTTAGAATGAAGAGATCTGTTTTGTTGTTCCTTCAGGGGATTTCTCTCTGTCTATGAACTGGGAGTGGTTTCTCTGCTTCTTTTGCTTGTATTTCTGTTATTCTGTGAATTTAGGAGAAACAACTATCTACTATAATCTTGGAGAGCTATTTATAGCATTCCGGTGTAGCTTGTATGGGTTTAATACATGTTTGGCATGAGGGCTGTTTTTTATTTAGAGGCTTTGTGTCTCTTTCCTCAGCATGTGCTGGCATTGTTCCTTTATAGGGGACTGTGCAGATGTGTGGCTCACGCATGCCCTCATGGAGGTATGGGCACTGACCAGTACCTACTTTTTGGACCCTCATTGGCACTGGTTTGCACCCACCTCTGGAATCTGAGATGGCAGCAGCGGCTCAGGCCTGCCCCCAGAGGTCTTGTAGGTGGCCTGCCACCTGAAAGTGTGTGTAGAAAAACAAGTTTACATGGCAATCCCACCCCTCTGTGTGCCCCCAAAATGGCACCTTGCTTCTCTAGAGTCCCCAGGCTTATCGTACTCCTTCAGTTATGACGCCCACACCCTAACCCAGTCAGTCTCTCTCCATGCAGCCAACATCCGTCCTCCCTGGTCTGACATCCAGAGTCCAAGCCTCAGCATCCAACCCCTGTCTGCCCCAACAAACAAATGAGGAGTGTCTCAGGCTGGGGAGTGCTGGGTGGCAGCAGAAACCATCTGTGCAAGTCTCTCTACTTTGTCCTCTGCAAACAGGTTGCTCCTCTTAGGCTCTGAAGCTCACTTCTGTCCTGACTGATCTCCCTGCCAGTAAAGGAACTTCCCATGTACAGAAACCTTTCCTCTTTCATAGCTCACTCCAAGAGGCACAGGTGTCATTCCAATTCCTCTTTCTCTCTTTCCATTTTTAAATTTAATTTTATTTCTAATTGGAGGATAATTGCTTTACAGTTTTGTGATGGTTTCTGCAATACATCAACATGAATCAGCCATAGGTGTTCCTGTGTCCCCTCCCTTCCCTCCCGTCTACCCCCGTTCTGTCCCATCCCTCTAGGTTGTCACAGAGCACCTGCTTTGAGTTCTCTGGGTTATACAGCAAATTTCCACTGGTTATCTATTTTACATATGGTAGGTATATATTTCAGAGTCATTTTCTCAAGTCACCCCATCCTCTCCTTGCCCCCACTGTGACCCTAAGTCTGTTCTTTATGTCTGTCTCCTTTGCTACCCGGAATAAGTACCATCTTTTTCTTTTGTCCTACACAGTTATGTGGAGATGTTCTTGTCCTTTTTGAAGTCTAAGGTTCTCCCAGTGTTTAGTAAATGTTCTGTGTGGATTTGTTCCAAGTGTAAGTATATTTTGATGTATTTGTGGGAGAAGATGAGCTCCATGTCCTACTCCTCCACCATCTTGATCTAATCCTTGTAGTTCTTTTGTTAAAACAGATGTGGGGGCTACTGGGTTTGCAGTACCTACTTTTGGACCCTCATTGGCAATCTGAGATGGCAGCAGCGGCTCAGGCCTGCCCCCAGAGGTCTTGTAGGTGGCCTGCCACCTGAAAGTGTGTGTAGAAAAACAAGTTTACATGGCAATCCCACCCCTCTGTGTGCCCCCAAAATGGCACCTTGCTTCTCTAGAGTCCCCAGGCTTATCGTACTCCTTCAGTTATGACGCCCACACCCTAACCCAGTCAGTCTCTCTCCATGCAGCCAACATCCGTCCTCCCTGGTCTGACATCCAGAGTCCAAGCCTCAGCATCCAACCCCTGTCTGCCCCAACAAACAAATGAGGAGTGTCTCAGGCTGGGGAGTGCTGGGTGGCAGCAGAAACCATCTGTGCAAGTCTCTCTACTTTGTCCTCTGCAAACAGGTTGCTCCTCTTAGGCTCTGAAGCTCACTTCTGTCCTGACTGATCTCCCTGCCAGTAAAGGAACTTCCCATGTACAGAAACCTTTCCTCTTTCATAGCTCACTCCAAGAGGCACAGGTGTCATTCCAATTCCTCTTTCTCTCTTTCCATTTTTAAATTTAATTTTATTTCTAATTGGAGGATAATTGCTTTACAGTTTTGTGATGGTTTCTGCAATACATCAACATGAATCAGCCATAGGTGTTCCTGTGTCCCCTCCCTTCCCTCCCGTCTACCCCCGTTCTGTCCCATCCCTCTAGGTTGTCACAGAGCACCTGCTTTGAGTTCTCTGGGTTATACAGCAAATTTCCACTGGTTATCTATTTTACATATGGTAGGTATATATTTCAGAGTCATTTTCTCAAGTCACCCCATCCTCTCCTTGCCCCCACTGTGACCCTAAGTCTGTTCTTTATGTCTGTCTCCTTTGCTACCCGGAATAAGTACCATCTTTTTCTTTTGTCCTACACAGTTATGTGGAGATGTTCTTGTCCTTTTTGAAGTCTAAGGTTCTCCCAGTGTTTAGTAAATGTTCTGTGTGGATTTGTTCCAAGTGTAAGTATATTTTGATGTATTTGTGGGAGAAGATGAGCTCCATGTCCTACTCCTCCACCATCTTGATCTAATCCTTGTAGTTCTTTTGTTAAAATTATTTCTAAGCACTTTATTCTTTTTGGTGTAAATCTAATTGTTTTCTTAATTTTATTTTCACTTTGTTTTTCTGAGTGTAGATGGAGAAAATTCCCTTGTATTCCTAGTTTGTTGAGTGGTTTTATCAGGAAGTGGTGCTGGATTTTGTGACATTCTTTTCCTATCTGTTGATATGATCTCATGGGATTTGTCCTTTATTCTATTGATGTAGTGTATTTCATCAATTGATTTTCAGATGGTAAATCCAGCTTGCATTTGGGGGATAAATTATGGTGGTGTATGTTGATAGATTTAGTGTGCCTATATTTTGTTGAGAATTTTTGTGTCTATATTCATAAGTAATATTATTAGTCTATAGTTTTCTACTGATATCTTTGTCTGGTTTTAGTATTAGCGTAATACTGGCCTTATAGAATGAGTTGGGAAGTGTTCAAGAGTTTGTGAAGAATTGGTATTAATTCTTATTAATGCTTGGTTGAATTTACTGGTAAAACTATCTGGTTCTGGATTTTTCATGGTGGGTAGTTTTTTGGTTACTAATTCAATCTCATTATAGTTCTGTTCATATTAACTGTCTCTCCTGAGTCAGTTACAGCAGTTTGTGTCTTTCTAGGAAATTATCCATTTTATTCAGTTATATTTTAAAGCAGTTTAATAATAAGAGAAATCTTGAGGAATTCCTTGGCAGTTCAGTGGTTAGGACTCTGCACTTTCACTTCTGTGGCCCAGGTTCAGCCCTGGTCAGGGAGCTAACATCCTGCAAGCTGTGTGGCATAGCCAAAAGAAAGAAAAGAAACAGAAAAGAAGGAAGAAACCTTGTAATGATCCATGAAGTTAACACTTCTGGTTTCTTACTACTTTGTGTAGATCAATACTTCCATCTGTTAACATTTTCTTTCTGCTTAAAGGACTTGCAGTGCAGGTCTGAGGGTAATGAATTTTCAATTTTTTAATGTCTAAAAAAAAGTTTGTTGCTTAAGGTTCTCCCAGTGTTTAGTAAATGTTCTGTGTGGATTTGTTCCAAGTGTAAGTATATTTTGATGTATTTGTGGGAGAAGATGAGCTCCATGTCCTACTCCTCCACCATCTTGATCTAATCCTTGTAGTTCTTTTGTTAAAATTATTTCTAAGCACTTTATTCTTTTTGGTGTAAATCTAATTGTTTTCTTAATTTTATTTTCACTTTGTTTTTCTGAGTGTAGATGGAGAAAATTCCCTTGTATTCCTAGTTTGTTGAGTGGTTTTATCAGGAAGTGGTGCTGGATTTTGTGACATTCTTTTCCTATCTGTTGATATGATCTCATGGGATTTGTCCTTTATTCTATTGATGTAGTGTATTTCATCAATTGATTTTCAGATGGTAAATCCAGCTTGCATTTGGGGATAAATTATGGTGGTGTATGTTGATAGATTTAGTGTGCCTATATTTTGTTGAGAATTTTTGTGTCTATATTCATAAGTAATATTATTAGTCTATAGTTTTCTACTGATATCTTTGTCTGGTTTTAGTATTAGCGTAATACTGGCCTTATAGAATGAGTTGGGAAGTGTTCAAGAGTTTGTGAAGAATTGGTATTAATTCTTATTAATGCTTGGTTGAATTTACTGGTAAAACTATCTGGTTCTGGATTTTTCATGGTGGGTAGTTTTTTGGTTACTAATTCAATCTCATTATAGTTCTGTTCATATTAACTGTCTCTCCTGAGTCAGTTACAGCAGTTTGTGTCTTTCTAGGAAATTATCCATTTTATTCAGTTATATTTTAAAGCAGTTTAATAATAAGAGAAATCTTGAGGAATTCCTTGGCAGTTCAGTGGTTAGGACTCTGCACTTTCACTTCTGTGGCCCAGGTTCAGCCCTGGTCAGGGAGCTAACATCCTGCAAGCTGTGTGGCATAGCCAAAAGAAAGAAAAGAAACAGAAAAGAAGGAAGAAACCTTGTAATGATCCATGAAGTTAACACTTCTGGTTTCTTACTACTTTGTGTAGATCAATACTTCCATCTGTTAACATTTTCTTTCTGCTTAAAGGACTTGCAGTGCAGGTCTGAGGGTAATGAATTTTCAATTTTTTAATGTCTAAAAAAAAGTTTGTTGCTTTTATTCTTGCAAGTTACTTTTTCTGAGTGTAGAAAACTAGATAGGCATGTTTTCCTTTCAGTTCTATAAAGACATTGCTCTATTGTCTCTGTTTCTTGTGTATGTATCATGTGTGTTTCTCCTTTGGCCACTTTTAGGATTTTCTTTTCATCAGTGAGATTTGAGCAACTCAATTATGAGCCTTTTTTTTTTTTAATCATGAGCCTTTTTTTAGTTTTATTTGTGGCTTTTGTATTTGGTATTCATTGAGCTTCTTGGATCTATATGTTGATAGTTTTCATCTAATTTGGAAAAATTTCAGCTTTGTTGCTTTAAATATTTCCCATAGGCCCTCCCCATTATTTGGAGAGTGTCTAGGTCATGTCCGACTCTTTGCAGCCCCATGAACTGTAGCACTCCAGGCTTCTACTGTCCTTCACTCTCTCCCAGAGTTTGCTCAAATTCATGTCCAGCAAGTCGATGGTGCCATCCAACCAACTCATCCTCTGTCACCCTCTTCTCCTCCTGCCCTCAGTCTTTCACAGCATCAGAGTCTTTTTCATTGAGTTGGCTCTTTGTATCAGGTAGCCAAAGTATTTGAGTGTCAGCATCAGTCCTTCCAATGAATAATCAGGGCTGATTTCCTTTAGGGTTGACTGGTTTGATCTTCTTGTTGTCCAAGGGACTCTCAAGAGTCTTCTCCAAAATTGCTATAGTCATTGCTCTGTGAGAAAAGGGGATCCTGCAGGGGTGCTGTGTGACGGTCTGGAGGAGTGGGATGGGGGAGATATACATATGATTAATCTAGGAACATACATATCTGTAAACAACAAAACTCTGTGAAAGTTAAAAGTAAAATAAAAGTTTAAAAAAATAAAGAGCCTTCTCCAGAACCACAATTTGAAAGCATCTGTTTTTTGGTGCTCAGTCTTCTTTATGGTCCAACTCACTATTTATATAGATATAAATATATAGATATAGCTGCTTAAAGTGGTCATACTGACTGCTTGAATCTTACCAGGTGCTTTATTTATTTTTTTCCTCCTGTATTTTGAGCAATGTCTGTTATGTCTTGAGTTCATTAATACTTTGTTCTGAAATAGCTAGCCTGCTGTTAATCCCATTCAGTATATTTTCAACATTGATGTTTTCATCTCCTTAGTTCAATTTGGGTCTTTTTTTTTAATGTCACTTTTCTCTCTTCCTATTTTTTTCTGAACATGATCTTTATAAAAATACAATTATAATAACTTTTAATGTCTTTCTCTGTGAATTCCAGCATCTGCATCTTTCTAGGTCAACTTCAATCATTAATTTTTAATTATGGTTTGTGGGGTTTTTTTATTCCTGATGATTAGTTTTGTTTGGGTGTCAAAAATGTTGACTTTTATTTTACTGGATGCTAGATATTTTTATATTTCTATAAATATTTGTGAGGCTTGTGCAATTACATGGAAACAATTTGATCCTTTCAGGTCTTGTTTTTAAGATTTGTTGGCAAGATTAGGTCCATGTTTAGTCTGGAGCTAATTATTTCCCACTCCTCCACTACTGAGGCAAAGCCTTTTTGAGTACTCTACTCAATGCCCCATGGGTTTTGAGGTTTTCCAGTCTGTCTGGTGGGAACATTCACTATTCCTGGCCCTGTTTGAATGCTGAGTTCTGTATCTTCTGATTTCTGTGTGATTCTTTGGTTAGTCTCAGTTTTTTCGTATGTCTACCCTGATCAGTACTCTGCTGCACACCCAAAGGGTGTCCTGTTTGGATCTCTGACTTTCTCTCCCTGTGCAGCTCTGTCCTCTGGTACTGTATCCTTTGAACCTAGTTGCTTTGGTCTCCAAGGGCTCAACTTCTCCAAAATTGCTATAGTCAGGGAAAAATCCTGCAGGGTGCTGTGTGACGGTCTGGAGGAGTGGGATGGGGGAGATATACATATGATTAATCTAGGAACATACATATCTGTAAACAACAAAACTCTGTGAAAGTTAAAAGTAAAATAAAAGTTTAAAAAAATAAAGAGCCTTCTCCAGAACCACAATTTGAAAGCATCTGTTTTTTGGTGCTCAGTCTTCTTTATGGTCCAACTCACTATTTATATAGATATAAATATATAGATATAGCTGCTTAAAGTGGTCATACTGACTGCTTGAATCTTACCAGGTGCTTTATTTATTTTTTTCCTCCTGTATTTTGAGCAATGTCTGTTATGTCTTGAGTTCATTAATACTTTGTTCTGAAATAGCTAGCCTGCTGTTAATCCCATTCAGTATATTTTCAACATTGATGTTTTCATCTCCTTAGTTCAATTTGGGTCTTTTTTTTTAATGTCACTTTTCTCTCTTCCTATTTTTTTCTGAACATGATCTTTATAAAAATACAATTATAATAACTTTTAATGTCTTTCTCTGTGAATTCCAGCATCTGCATCTTTCTAGGTCAACTTCAATCATTAATTTTTAATTATGGTTTGTGGGGTTTTTTTATTCCTGATGATTAGTTTTGTTTGGGTGTCAAAAATGTTGACTTTTATTTTACTGGATGCTAGATATTTTTATATTTCTATAAATATTTGTGAGGCTTGTGCAATTACATGGAAACAATTTGATCCTTTCAGGTCTTGTTTTTAAGATTTGTTGGCAAGATTAGGTCCATGTTTAGTCTGGAGCTAATTATTTCCCACTCCTCCACTACTGAGGCAAAGCCTTTTTGAGTACTCTACTCAATGCCCCATGGGTTTTGAGGTTTTCCAGTCTGTCTGGTGGGAACATTCACTATTCCTGGCCCTGTTTGAATGCTGAGTTCTGTATCTTCTGATTTCTGTGTGATTCTTTGGTTAGTCTCAGTTTTTTCGTATGTCTACCCTGATCAGTACTCTGCTGCACACCCAAAGGGTGTCCTGTTTGGATCTCTGACTTTCTCTCCCTGTGCAGCTCTGTCCTCTGGTACTGTATCCTTTGAACCTAGTTGCTTTGGTCTCCTCAGACTGTCAGCTGCCCCTTGTCAACTCAGAAGATTAGCTGGGCTCTTCTTAGGAGGGGACTTCCCGTGTGATGACCTGGAAACTAAGGCAATTCGGTGTGCATTGACTTTCTTGTTATTCCAATAATCAGTGTACTTTATTACCTAATGGTCAGTATCTTGAAAATCATTGTTTCGTATATTGCAGGGTTTTTTCTTTTTGTTGATTGTGTTTAGTTGTTTCAAGTGTGAGAGGAAATCTGGTCTATGTTACTTCATCTTGGCTATAAAAGGAACTCTTTTTAGTCTGTTTTACAGAGTAAGTATTAATGGCACCTAAGGTTTCTTTCTGGGGCTTTCTTGGTGTCTCAGTGGTAAAGAATCTGCCTGCCAACACAGGAAACTCAGGAGATTCAGGTTCAGTCACCAGAGTCGAGAAAGATCCCTTGGAATAGGAAATGGCAACCCAGTCCAGTCAGTATTCCTGCCTGGAAAATACCATGGACAGGGGAGCCTGGCAGGCTTAGTGACTAAACAACAACAAAGATTTCTGTCTACTGTGAGCTCTTTGATTTTATTTCATATCTGTGACAGTTCCTTTTCCCATTTTGACAGTATTCCACTCTCTGCTGAATACTTACCGTCTGCTTTTGGTGCTTGGGATTAACTTTGGGTTATCGATGAACCTTGTTTATCATACAGATACGCTACAGAGTCATAGCAGTCTAGGTGAAACGGCATAAAAATGGGTGTGTTCTCTAATACTGTTCTTAACATATTTAGACATGTCATGATCCATTTTTTTAGGATGTTATTAAATAGTTCCTTTTGGGAACTAGGCAAATGAGACTTTAATTGGAATGCTTAAAGTAGAATACTTGTTTATGTTTAACAACCACAGAATTGTGCAGCTAACATTTATATTCTGAAGTAATTACAGTAACTTTTCTTTCATTTCAGTGGATAATAGTCAACATAAGATACTCAACTGTAAGATAGGCATGTAAGATATCTCAGACCTATGTTTTGCTTAAAGAAGAGAGAAAGAGGACCTTGGCTTTAATGCTATCACTTAATAATTAAGATAACCATGTTTAAATTAAATCTTTTCATTTCTGGCCCTGTTTTTCCTAGACAAAAATGAAGATAATAACACTATTTTGAAAGGATGGCATGAGAAATGTATAAAAATACTTTATAAATCAGTATTTTTCAAGATATTTGCATCACAATTCACAAATATATTTTATGTGGATAGCTCATTCTTATGCATGTATGTGTGTGGATTACAGCACAAAATTTACTACCAATATGTGATGTGTACCAGTATTTCCTGTTCTGTTTCATTGAAAGCCTTCAGTGGGCGTGTGTACACTCAGTTGCGTCCAACTCTTTGCAACCTTGTGAACTGCCTGCCAGGCTCCTCTGTCCATTGAATTTTCCAGGCAAAAACACTGGAGTGGTTTCTCCATCTCCTGCTCCAGGGGATCTTCCCAACCCAGGGATCAAACCTGCATCTCTTGTGTCTCCTGCATTGGCATGTGAATTCTTTACCACTGTGTTGTGGTAAAGAACATCTTAATCAACTCCCATGTCTAAATAACAATTTGGTGGGGTAAAACCTTTAAATCAAAGACCATTTTTCACAGAGAATTTAAAAAGTGTGGTTCTGTATATTCCCTTTCCGTAAATTTTAATTTTGCTGTTGAAAAGTCTTGCTATTTGATTTTTCATTCCTCTGTTCAGTGATCTGTTTTCTCCTCCTAAAAGGTTTGGCACTTGGTGGAGGGGTTTGCATTCTTTCTTTTATATCCTGGGGTTCTAACTTTCATCTTGATGTGTTATATTGTGTATCATCCATTGTACTATATAGGACTTAAACCCTCCTCAACAGGTGATTTTTGTCCTTTGATTCTAGAAACTGTCTTAGTAAATACTTCTGTAATGATTTTTCTCTCCTTTGTTTTATTTTTCATTCTTGAACTTCTATTATTTGAGGTACTAGGCTTTCTATACTGATTTCCTAACTTTCTTAACACTAAAATCAATTTTCCGTCTGTCTTTTTGTTCTGGTTTTCTTAGAAATTTGCACAACTTTATCTTCCAGATCTCCTGTTGAATTTTTATTTTAGTTATTCTATGTTTAACCATTTTAAAGTTCTTACTTGTCCCTTTGAAATAAACTGTTGTTGCTTTGAAAAAAAAAAATACATTGCCTATATGAAGAAAAAACTATGAGGTATCATCTTAATGAAAGATTGGAGTACTGAGATTATATGGTGTTAATTCTAAATATTCCCAAAGTTTGAAAATATATTTTATGTGGATAGCTCATTCTTATGCATGTATGTGTGTGGATTACAGCACAAAATTTACTACCAATATGTGATGTGTACCAGTATTTCCTGTTCTGTTTCATTGAAAGCCTTCAGTGGGCGTGTGTACACTCAGTTGCGTCCAACTCTTTGCAACCTTGTGAACTGCCTGCCAGGCTCCTCTGTCCATTGAATTTTCCAGGCAAAAACACTGGAGTGGTTTCTCCATCTCCTGCTCCAGGGGATCTTCCCAACCCAGGGATCAAACCTGCATCTCTTGTGTCTCCTGCATTGGCATGTGAATTCTTTACCACTGTGTTGTGGTAAAGAACATCTTAATCAACTCCCATGTCTAAATAACAATTTGGTGGGGTAAAACCTTTAAATCAAAGACCATTTTCACAGAGAATTTAAAAAGTGTGGTTCTGTATATTCCCTTTCCGTAAATTTTAATTTTGCTGTTGAAAAGTCTTGCTATTTGATTTTTCATTCCTCTGTTCAGTGATCTGTTTTCTCCTCCTAAAAGGTTTGGCACTTGGTGGAGGGGTTTGCATTCTTTCTTTTATATCCTGGGGTTCTAACTTTCATCTTGATGTGTTATATTGTGTATCATCCATTGTACTATATAGGACTTAAACCCTCCTCAACAGGTGATTTTTGTCCTTTGATTCTAGAAACTGTCTTAGTAAATACTTCTGTAATGATTTTTCTCTCCTTTGTTTTATTTTTCATTCTTGAACTTCTATTATTTGAGGTACTAGGCTTTCTATACTGATTTCCTAACTTTCTTAACACTAAAATCAATTTTCCGTCTGTCTTTTTGTTCTGGTTTTCTTAGAAATTTGCACAACTTTATCTTCCAGATCTCCTGTTGAATTTTTATTTTAGTTATTCTATGTTTAACCATTTTAAAGTTCTTACTTGTCCCTTTGAAATAAACTGTTGTTGCTTTGAAAAAAAAAAATACATTGCCTATATGAAGAAAAAACTATGAGGTATCATCTTAATGAAAGATTGGAGTACTGAGATTATATGGTGTTAATTCTAAATATTCCCAAGTTTGAATATAGTATAAATATGTGTAACTTTATTAATAATTTATTCAAGATTATATCTCCACATTTTTAGTTTTAGTGCTTCTTTTCCCTGATAAACCAGGCTAGTAATAACTTACAAATAATGAAAAGAGATACATCTGAGTTTTCAACAGTGAAATTTAAGTGGTTTTTTATGGTGAGAATTACAGTTTTGAAACATGTTGTAAGTCCTGGAACTAATATGAGCTTTGCATCCTTATTTTTTACTTAGGTTTCTTAATACCAATTTTTTCCTTATTTTTTTCTGTATCACTTAAAATAAGATTTTGTAATCAGCAAAGTAGATCCCTGTAAGTCCTGGAACTAATATGAGCTTTGCATCCTTATTTTTTACTTAGGTTTCTTAATACCAATTTTTTCCTTATTTTTTTCTGTATCACTTAAAATAAGATTTTATAATCAGCAGAATAGATCCCATCATACTAAAACTTGTGAATTAAAATTTTAAGGATACTTGATTATCTTTTGGTTAACTAAAGTAATAAATGGCTAAAGATAGTTAAGTATGTTATTCATGATCCACTAGCCTAATGAAATTTGAAGCTATCCTACAATTTGTACAGATATGTGCCACAAAAAAAACACACATTGCAGCATTTTTCATGGAAAGCAAATCTTTCCAAATCACTAAGAAACTGACGAGGGTCGATGTTCCCTAGTAAACCTCCTCCCATAGGTTCTGCTGCAGTGGTAGGAACCAGCTCTGCGAAAAGCTGGCTCTTGTATCATGTCTTCTGACAAACACCTCAGAGAGTAGTTCTCTTGCAGTGGAGGCCTCGCTGCTTCCTGTCCACTAGGTTTAATCTTCTCTATTTCTAGAATTAAGGATCCTTAGTTTAGAAAGAAACGTGGAAAAGCTGGTTGTGGTATGAACAAAAGTATGTAATTGTATAAATTTATAGCCAGTTCTTGCCGTTTTTTCCTGCAGATAAACTGTGCTTGCCTATATGAAGAAAAACTGTGAGGTATCATCTTAATGAAAGATTGGAGTACTGAGATTATATGGTGTTAATTCTAAATATTCCCAAGTTTGAATATAGTATAAATATGTGTAACTTTATTAATAATTTATTCAAGATTATATCTCCACATTTTTAGTTTTAGTGCTTCTTTTCCCTGATAAACCAGGCTAGTAATAACTTACAAATAATGAAAAGAGATACATCTGAGTTTTCAACAGTGAAATTTAAGTGGTTTTTTATGGTGAGAATTACAGTTTTGAAACATGTTGTAAGTCCTGGAACTAATATGAGCTTTGCATCCTTATTTTTTACTTAGGTTTCTTAATACCAATTTTTTCCTTATTTTTTTCTGTATCACTTAAAATAAGATTTTGTAATCAGCAAAGTAGATCCCTGTAAGTCCTGGAACTAATATGAGCTTTGCATCCTTATTTTTTACTTAGGTTTCTTAATACCAATTTTTTCCTTATTTTTTTCTGTATCACTTAAAATAAGATTTTATAATCAGCAGAATAGATCCCATCATACTAAAACTTGTGAATTAAAATTTTAAGGATACTTGATTATCTTTTGGTTAACTAAAGTAATAAATGGCTAAAGATAGTTAAGTATGTTATTCATGATCCACTAGCCTAATGAAATTTGAAGCTATCCTACAATTTGTACAGATATGTGCCACAAAAAAAACACACATTGCAGCATTTTTCATGGAAAGCAAATCTTTCCAAATCACTAAGAAACTGACGAGGGTCGATGTTCCCTAGTAAACCTCCTCCCATAGGTTCTGCTGCAGTGGTAGGAACCAGCTCTGCGAAAAGCTGGCTCTTGTATCATGTCTTCTGACAAACACCTCAGAGAGTAGTTCTCTTGCAGTGGAGGCCTCGCTGCTTCCTGTCCACTAGGTTTAATCTTCTCTATTTCTAGAATTAAGGATCCTTAGTTTAGAAAGAAACGTGGAAAAGCTGGTTGTGGTATGAACAAAAGTATGTAATTTTATAAATTTATAGCCAGTTCTTGCGTTTTTTTTCCTGCAGATAAACATATTCATGTTTTTCTTTATATAGACTCCAAACCTTTCCAGACTTGTAGGAAATTTGTTGCTGTGTAATACAGTGGAAAGAATTATGTGATCTAATGCTCAAATAATCTGCTGGAAGAGTTTGGGATAAAAATGTTTCTTAATGTGTTTCCCAGATGTCTGTGGCCTTTTGAAATTGCTTTTCTACCCACTTAATTTTAGACTCTTCGATCAGCTGAGTTGAACTATAGAAATTAATGAAGTAGAATGCTTGAACTGAATAAACTGTAAGAAAATATCTTTCTCTAGAAAGCCATTATCAATATAACAAAAACAGTTTATAGGAACTCAGCTCCCAAATGGTGATATGTTATAGGTGGGAAATGGCGAGTTAATTGAAATATTATATTAGTAAAAGAGTTATATGTGATGTAATTTTCAAATAGGACCCAATAGAATCTATGTAACAGTAACTATGCTAAACATTATTTTAATATTTCCTTGATTCATTCAGGTTTTGGACGTGTAGATATTCTGGTTGAAAGTATAACGTGTGATATTTTAGTCTTTTGTAAAGTATTTTTTCTTAGTATTTTCCAGCATTTACTGAATATTCTGTGGTAGTGCCTCTCATAGTGTTCTGCCTATGGTATCATATAACTAAGTTTACTGACACTGTCAACAGTTTGATATACTTAAGCAAACTAAATTTTGATTGATTCTGATCTGTTTCTTTCAGAAAAATCACCACCCATATCATGGATTCTATCAGATTGTGTAGATCAGATGTTTTCATTCTGGATGTCATGGTGACAGTGTAGGAAATATGCGTTATTTCTCATTTCTGCAAGTGTTCTTCCCCGCTGAAGGAAGCGATTTTTAAAGCTACAAACAAATTCATTTTTTTACCTTTTATGGAAATCTTGATTTTGTTTTTACTTTTTTATAACCTTTTGTAAAAGTTATGAACAAGCAAAGAGCTCATCTCATTGGGCAAGTCCACATTAAGAAGCATGCCTAGAAGAGGACTGATTCTCCAGACTCGGACCCACTGGCTGCTGTTGGGTCTTGCTTTACTCTGCAGTTTGATATTATTTTTATACCTTCTGGAATGTGCCCCCCAGACTGATGGAAATGCATCTCTTCCCGGTGTCATTGGGGAAAATTATGGTAAAGAGTATTATCAAGCCCTCCTCCAGGAGCAAGAAGAACATTATCAAACTAGAGCAACCAGTCTGAAACGTTTCCAGACTTGTAGGAAATTTGTTGCTGTGTAATACAGTGGAAAGAATTATGTGATCTAATGCTCAAATAATCTGCTGGAAGAGTTTGGGATAAAAATGTTTCTTAATGTGTTTCCCAGATGTCTGTGGCCTTTTGAAATTGCTTTTCTACCCACTTAATTTTAGACTCTTCGATCAGCTGAGTTGAACTATAGAAATTAATGAAGTAGAATGCTTGAACTGAATAAACTGTAAGAAAATATCTTTCTCTAGAAAGCCATTATCAATATAACAAAAACAGTTTATAGGAACTCAGCTCCCAAATGGTGATATGTTATAGGTGGGAAATGGCGAGTTAATTGAAATATTATATTAGTAAAAGAGTTATATGTGATGTAATTTTCAAATAGGACCCAATAGAATCTATGTAACAGTAACTATGCTAAACATTATTTTAATATTTCCTTGATTCATTCAGGTTTTGGACGTGTAGATATTCTGGTTGAAAGTATAACGTGTGATATTTTAGTCTTTTGTAAAGTATTTTTTCTTAGTATTTTCCAGCATTTACTGAATATTCTGTGGTAGTGCCTCTCATAGTGTTCTGCCTATGGTATCATATAACTAAGTTTACTGACACTGTCAACAGTTTGATATACTTAAGCAAACTAAATTTTGATTGATTCTGATCTGTTTCTTTCAGAAAAATCACCACCCATATCATGGATTCTATCAGATTGTGTAGATCAGATGTTTTCATTCTGGATGTCATGGTGACAGTGTAGGAAATATGCGTTATTTCTCATTTCTGCAAGTGTTCTTCCCCGCTGAAGGAAGCGATTTTTAAAGCTACAAACAAATTCATTTTTTTACCTTTTATGGAAATCTTGATTTTGTTTTTACTTTTTTATAACCTTTTGTAAAAGTTATGAACAAGCAAAGAGCTCATCTCATTGGGCAAGTCCACATTAAGAAGCATGCCTAGAAGAGGACTGATTCTCCAGACTCGGACCCACTGGCTGCTGTTGGGTCTTGCTTTACTCTGCAGTTTGATATTATTTTTATACCTTCTGGAATGTGCCCCCCAGACTGATGGAAATGCATCTCTTCCCGGTGTCATTGGGGAAAATTATGGTAAAGAGTATTATCAAGCCCTCCTCCAGGAGCAAGAAGAACATTATCAAACTAGAGCAACCAGTCTGAAACGCCAGATTGCCCAACTGAAACAAGAACTGCAAGAAATGAGTGAGAAGATGAGATCATTGCAAGAAAGAAAGAATGTAGGGGCTAATGGCATAGGCTATCAAAGCAACAAAGAACAAGCACCTAGTGATCTTCTAGAGTTTCTTCATTCACAAATTGACAAAGCTGAAGTTAGCATAGGAGCCAAACTACCTAGTGAGTATGGAGTCATTCCCTTTGAAAGTTTCACCTTAATGAAAGTATTCCAGTTGGAAATGGGCCTCACTCGTCATCCTGAGGAAAAGCCAGTTAGAAAAGATAAGCGAGATGAATTGGTAGAAGTTATTGAAGCTGGCTTGGAGGTCATTAATAATCCTGATGAAGATGATGAACAGGAAGATGAGGATGGTCCCCTTGGAGAGAAACTGGTGTTTAATGAAAATGACTTCATAGAAGGTAATGTGAAAAATGTGTTAGTCCATAGTTATGTTAGTATGACAAAATTCTATTATTGTATGCTGGTAATAGGTCAGAAAAAGTTATAAGGTGATCAAAATGGAATAGAAAATAAGGACCAGGGTGATAGAATGTATCTAAACTTATATAGCAGCATACTCCCCAAGTTGAAGGGATGTTAGGATTGTGTGTGTATTTGCATGTATATGTGTTTATTTGCACTCATCTCTAAATTGGTCTTGGTGTTCCTCTTTTATATTTTTTAAGATGTATGAACTAAGGCTCAAGATTTGAAAATCATTTGCTAAAGGAAAGAAGAACCACCTAATTTAGATTAGTGGTTATTCTGTATTCTGTGTGGAGGAGAAACACATGTCAGACCATCAAGGAGGCATACATAATTTTGAAAAACAGATTTGACACTAGGAAAATAAAGAAACCTGTTTTCTTAATACAAACTTCAGAAAGCACATATAATTTTTATATGTTAAGATGGGACACGGCTCAAAAGTTGAGGAGCACTTGTATAAATTTAAGAAATTTGTTGATTGGTATAATTACAGATTATATCAGGAATAATTATAGATTCCAACCCATCTCCATCTTAATACCCCATGCTAGATATTTAATTGTAGACTTAAAACCATTTTGAATATAACTATTTCTTAAAAGTTCTCTCTGGTTGATTCTGTAAACAGTATGCCACATGTAGTTTGTTTTGTTTTGTTTTGACTCCGAAGCAGTCATGGGTATCACTTCCTGTAATGTAGTATCTTGAGCCTTTGGAGGTTGTTAGGGAGGGCCTTGTGCTTTTCTGTGGCATTTCAGCTGTCTTCTCCCTGTAGCCATCTCTTATTATCCCTGTCACTTCCTGCAGTTTTTGATGGGTTGTTTCTTTCAAACCTCCTGTAGTTTTCTGAAAGCTCAGCTTTTTGTCTTTTCACTGTGTGTGTTATAGCTTATGGCAGAATTGAAAGCTGCAGAGGAAATAACTAAGATGATGAACAGGAAGATGAGGATGGTCCCCTTGAGAGAAACTGGTGTTTAATGAAAATGACTTCATAGAAGGTAATGTGAAAAATGTGTTAGTCCATAGTTATGTTAGTATGACAAAATTCTATTATTGTATGCTGGTAATAGGTCAGAAAAAGTTATAAGGTGATCAAAATGGAATAGAAAATAAGGACCAGGGTGATAGAATGTATCTAAACTTATATAGCAGCATACTCCCCAAGTTGAAGGGATGTTAGGATTGTGTGTGTATTTGCATGTATATGTGTTTATTTGCACTCATCTCTAAATTGGTCTTGGTGTTCCTCTTTTATATTTTTTAAGATGTATGAACTAAGGCTCAAGATTTGAAAATCATTTGCTAAAGGAAAGAAGAACCACCTAATTTAGATTAGTGGTTATTCTGTATTCTGTGTGGAGGAGAAACACATGTCAGACCATCAAGGAGGCATACATAATTTTGAAAAACAGATTTGACACTAGGAAAATAAAGAAACCTGTTTTCTTAATACAAACTTCAGAAAGCACATATAATTTTTATATGTTAAGATGGGACACGGCTCAAAAGTTGAGGAGCACTTGTATAAATTTAAGAAATTTGTTGATTGGTATAATTACAGATTATATCAGGAATAATTATAGATTCAACCCATCTCCATCTTAATACCCCATGCTAGATATTTAATTGTAGACTTAAAACCATTTTGAATATAACTATTTCTTAAAAGTTCTCTCTGGTTGATTCTGTAAACAGTATGCCACATGTAGTTTGTTTTGTTTTGTTTTGACTCCGAAGCAGTCATGGGTATCACTTCCTGTAATGTAGTATCTTGAGCCTTTGGAGGTTGTTAGGGAGGGCCTTGTGCTTTTCTGTGGCATTTCAGCTGTCTTCTCCCTGTAGCCATCTCTTATTATCCCTGTCACTTCCTGCAGTTTTTGATGGGTTGTTTCTTTCAAACCTCCTGTAGTTTTCTGAAAGCTCAGCTTTTTGTCTTTTCACTGTGTGTGTTATAGCTTATGGCAGAATTGAAAGCTGCAGAGGAAATAACTAAGATATGTGAAATGTCTTCATGTCTGCCTAAGAATAAAGGGACCTATGCCCATTTTGTACTCTGTAGCTTCTGCCTTTTTTGTTTTTTAATATCTCTCCTAAGATTCTGTCATGTACAGGTTTTTTTCTGTATGGAACATACTTTGTTCCTTGCTTTTCCCCCATTGTGCCTGTTCCCTCATCAGACAGATAGTTACTGAGAATGATTTAGTAACTCCTGTTCCTCTTTCAGACTTCAGCTTAGATGTCCTTTCTTCTGGGAGGTCATCACCAACCTGCAAGTTTAATAAGATAGCAGTATTCCTGTGTGTTCTTGTGGTCTCTGCTATGTGCCGCCTCTCTTTGTCTGACTTCATTCTCTCTAGAGTCTGTGTGCTTGGATATATATATATCTATTATTATTTCTTTATTTTTCTGTCTCCCTCGCTAGACTGACCCTTCCTCAGAACTGGGACCGTGTGGCCCTCTTTATGTCATCAGTATCTGGCACAAATGCACTCAGTTCGTGTTTGTTAAACTGAACCAAGCAACAGAAGTTTTGACTCTCAGGTCTAGAATTTAATATTGCTAGAAGTTATTTCTTCATTTTCATCATTTGGTTTCTGCAGTGATGGATTCTGCTATTTAAAAAGTCATATGTAAAAAGGAATCATTATCATTTGGAGTATATCCTATGGATTGAATAATATAGCAAAACATTGTTTTAACCTCTTCTTTTAAAAAAATAGTTGTTACTGACTGTATAATGGGGATAAAACTTCCCAAATATATAAAAAGTCTGTAAGTCTGGTTTCACACTTGACTGTTGAGTAAAATCCGTAGTCATCCTGAATTGGTGAATTTTGACATGGAGGCATCTTTGTTCCCCACTCTTTCCTTTAGGTTATTATCGCACTGAGAGAGATAAGGGCACACAGTATGAACTCTTCTTTAAGAAAGCAGACCTTATGGAATATAGACACGTGACTCTCTTCCGCCCATTTGGACCTCTCATGAAGGTGAAGAGTTCTGAAAGCTCAGCTTTTTGTCTTTTCACTGTGTGTGTTATAGCTTATGGCAGAATTGAAAGCTGCAGAGGAAATAACTAAGATATGTGAAATGTCTTCATGTCTGCCTAAGAATAAAGGGACCTATGCCCATTTTGTACTCTGTAGCTTCTGCCTTTTTTGTTTTTTAATATCTCTCCTAAGATTCTGTCATGTACAGGTTTTTTTCTGTATGGAACATACTTTGTTCCTTGCTTTTCCCCCATTGTGCCTGTTCCCTCATCAGACAGATAGTTACTGAGAATGATTTAGTAACTCCTGTTCCTCTTTCAGACTTCAGCTTAGATGTCCTTTCTTCTGGGAGGTCATCACCAACCTGCAAGTTTAATAAGATAGCAGTATTCCTGTGTGTTCTTGTGGTCTCTGCTATGTGCCGCCTCTCTTTGTCTGACTTCATTCTCTCTAGAGTCTGTGTGCTTGGATATATATATATCTATTATTATTTCTTTATTTTTCTGTCTCCCTCGCTAGACTGACCCTTCCTCAGAACTGGGACCGTGTGGCCCTCTTTATGTCATCAGTATCTGGCACAAATGCACTCAGTTCGTGTTTGTTAAACTGAACCAAGCAACAGAAGTTTTGACTCTCAGGTCTAGAATTTAATATTGCTAGAAGTTATTTCTTCATTTTCATCATTTGGTTTCTGCAGTGATGGATTCTGCTATTTAAAAGTCATATGTAAAAAGGAATCATTATCATTTGGAGTATATCCTATGGATTGAATAATATAGCAAAACATTGTTTTAACCTCTTCTTTTAAAAAAATAGTTGTTACTGACTGTATAATGGGGATAAAACTTCCCAAATATATAAAAAGTCTGTAAGTCTGGTTTCACACTTGACTGTTGAGTAAAATCCGTAGTCATCCTGAATTGGTGAATTTTGACATGGAGGCATCTTTGTTCCCCACTCTTTCCTTTAGGTTATTATCGCACTGAGAGAGATAAGGGCACACAGTATGAACTCTTCTTTAAGAAAGCAGACCTTATGGAATATAGACACGTGACTCTCTTCCGCCCATTTGGACCTCTCATGAAGGTGAAGAGTGAGATGATCGACATCACTAGATCAGTTATCAATATCATCGTGCCGCTTGCTGAGAGAACTGAAGCATTTGCACAGTTTATGCAGAACTTCAGGTAACTCCCTGAGCTTAGTGATCTGGCTGAGTGTTCTTACAAAAAGGACATTCCATGCCATTTTATTTAATTTACCTTCACTGAGTATGATTACTTAGAATTATAGAATAATTTTTGAGGTTTTGAGGAGCTCTATGCTTTTAATATTCCCTTTATTCTTAAGGCATGTATCGTATTGTGTTATTGACAATTTGAACTGTGCAGTAAGTTGAGCATAACAACTATTGGGAACTAAATTTGATTACCTTCATAATTGTGTTTGAATTCATTTTAGGACAAGCTGAATTTTTAAAAATAACTTTATGGAGGCATGACTTACATACAATAAAACCGACCTATTCCAAGCATAGAGGTTTCATGACTTTTGACAAATGTATACATTCATGTAATGGCCTTTCCAATTAAGATATGGAACTTTACTATCTCCCCAGAAAATACCCCTGAGAACAATTTGAATTTCAAAATTGAAAGAAAATTTAGAAATATAAATATTCAAGTAAAAATAGGAGAATGTCTACCTTGGGAAACAGAAACTAACAGTTTTTAAAAGAAACTTTTTTAATCATTAAATTTGGGTATTTTTATATGCTGAAGTATTAAAAAATTAACAACTACATATTAGGGTAATGACTTGAAAAAGGGTTTTGCTTTTTTGTTTTAATGTAACAGTTGTCATGTTTCTAATACTTTAATATGATAATCTTAATTCTTGGTAATCCCAGTCATTGTTCTCATTGAAGTTGTTGGATATAGAAGCTAGTTAGCGTAATTCTGTTGCTGAATATCTAGAAATTGTGCTTCCAAATAACTTTTATCTTTTTGAATTGCTTGCTTGAGATTAGATTTCCTAAAACATTTTTAATTGCCTTTTTGGAATTACTTTAGATGCTACATTATTCTTTATAAAGTTAATGATCTCAATCATGACAAATATTTATTTTTTGATGATAGGTATAATTTATCTGATTAACCAATCTGAGGACAAAATAACTTTTGACCCAAAACTTGGATTATTTATTTATTTGGTTTTGAACTGATTGAACTTATTTCTTTGAGTAGCTTAGTTTGCTTCTGAAGGAAGTAGCAAAGCAAAAGTTCTGAAAATGTTTTGAAATGTGGCAGCTCCTTGGGCTGCTTACAGTGGCCCCTCAAGTGTTGAGACATCTATGTTGTTAGCTGTGATCCCTTTAATAAAAACAGCAATATTACTAGTTTTATATTTACTTAGCTTTGTGTGATTCCATTCCAAATGAGTAATGCTTCATTTGTTTTCTTGTTAAAGCTTCGTATGATTGCCTTCTCTGAATGGGTAGTACCTCTCATATTTTCCTGAATAAACTTTATTTTTCAATCCTGTCAGGGATGTGTGTATTCATCAGGACAAGAGAATTCATCTCACAGTGGTGTATTTTGGTAAAGAAGGACTATCTAAAGTCAAGTCTATCCTAGAATCTGTCACAAGGTTGGTGAGCCATGTTCAACTTTATGTATAGTAACAGAAGAATGAGAATTTCAAATACATAATGAATTAATCATTTGAATAACTTCTGTTAAATTATACATTAAGGTATATTTTATATGCCCTAAAAAGTTAAATTAAAAAATTAGAAAAAAAAAAAAATTGTCTACCTTGGGAAACAGAAACTAACAGTTTTAAAAGAAACTTTTTAATCATTAAATTTGGGTATTTTATATGCTGAAGTATTAAAAAATTAACAACTACATATTAGGGTAATGACTTGAAAAAGGGTTTTGCTTTTTTGTTTTAATGTAACAGTTGTCATGTTTCTAATACTTTAATATGATAATCTTAATTCTTGGTAATCCCAGTCATTGTTCTCATTGAAGTTGTTGGATATAGAAGCTAGTTAGCGTAATTCTGTTGCTGAATATCTAGAAATTGTGCTTCCAAATAACTTTTATCTTTTTGAATTGCTTGCTTGAGATTAGATTTCCTAAAACATTTTTAATTGCCTTTTTGGAATTACTTTAGATGCTACATTATTCTTTATAAAGTTAATGATCTCAATCATGACAAATATTTATTTTTTGATGATAGGTATAATTTATCTGATTAACCAATCTGAGGACAAAATAACTTTTGACCCAAAACTTGGATTATTTATTTATTTGGTTTTGAACTGATTGAACTTATTTCTTTGAGTAGCTTAGTTTGCTTCTGAAGGAAGTAGCAAAGCAAAAGTTCTGAAAATGTTTTGAAATGTGGCAGCTCCTTGGGCTGCTTACAGTGGCTCTCCAAGTGTTGAGAAATCTATGTTGTTAGCTGTGATCCCTTTAATAAAAACAGCAATATTACTAGTTTTATATTTACTTAGCTTTGTGTGATTCCATTCCAAATGAGTAATGCTTCATTTGTTTTCTTGTTAAAGCTTCGTATGATTGCCTTCTCTGAATGGGTAGTACCTCTCATATTTTCCTGAATAAACTTTATTTTTCAATCCTGTCAGGGATGTGTGTATTCATCAGGACAAGAGAATTCATCTCACAGTGGTGTATTTTGGTAAAGAAGGACTATCTAAAGTCAAGTCTATCCTAGAATCTGTCACAAGGTTGGTGAGCCATGTTCACATTGAAGTTCTTTATGTATAGTAACAGAAGAATGAGAATTTCAAATACATAATGAATTAATCATTTGAATAACTTCTGTTAAAAGTTGGCTGAGCATGTGAATGGTGAGGGTAGTAAGTTCCTTATTTCACCCTTAAGTTTATTCATGCAACTCTAATGACCGTCGGTTCCTTAACCTCAGCATAGCATGATTAGGCTGCTCTTGCTCTACGGCCCACTCACCGTGATTCTGTGTATTTGCCTCCATTTACTCTTCATTATCTTCTTTCGAACTCTACCTTTTTCTAAATCTAACCCCTTCACTTTGGTATCATCTCCTGAGCTTGTCTCTTACTTGCCATGTTTCTTTCCTTCCATTTTCTAAGTTCTTTCTCTCCCTGCAAATGATGCTTAGGTCTCCCCCAGCCTTCAGAGAGCCCCACCTACTCGGCATTACCCAGTACTACTATTAGGGTTCTGTCCTTTCACAGCTAATAAAACTCACACAACAGTAGTCCTCTAACCAAGCAACTCATATAGTACCTGTCACATAGAGGTTTGAATTAATGAATTAGTAATTCCTTAATACTCCATTATTAATTCTGTAGCTTCTCAGCCTTTTCATCTCTAAATTATGGGCCCAGAGTCATGACCTAACTTCCCAGATTCAGCCTTTTTTCTGTCATCCTCTTTGACTGCTTTCTTACACTTGACACCTAACCAGTATGTCCTTCTTGAAACTCTCTTCTGATCCTCTGATGTTCGTAAAATGTATTTTGTAAATGTAGATATGTTAGAATGTAAGGTACTAGGTTGATTGTCTTTCTGACCACATCAACTCTGTATCCTTTACTTGCTTCTTTACCTTTCTGCTAGTTGTTAGCTGTGATCCCTTTAATAAAACAGCAATATTACTAGTTTTATATTTACTTAGCTTTGTGTGATTCCATTCCAAATGAGTAATGCTTCATTTGTTTTCTTGTTAAAGCTTCGTATGATTGCCTTCTCTGAATGGGTAGTACCTCTCATATTTTCCTGAATAAACTTTATTTTTCAATCCTGTCAGGGATGTGTGTATTCATCAGGACAAGAGAATTCATCTCACAGTGGTGTATTTTGGTAAAGAAGGACTATCTAAAGTCAAGTCTATCCTAGAATCTGTCACAAGGTTGGTGAGCCATGTTCACATTGAAGTTCTTTATGTATAGTAACAGAAGAATGAGAATTTCAAATACATAATGAATTAATCATTTGAATAACTTCTGTTAAAAGTTGGCTGAGCATGTGAATGGTGAGGGTAGTAAGTTCCTTATTTCACCCTTAAGTTTATTCATGCAACTCTAATGACCGTCGGTTCCTTAACCTCAGCATAGCATGATTAGGCTGCTCTTGCTCTACGGCCCACTCACCGTGATTCTGTGTATTTGCCTCCATTTACTCTTCATTATCTTCTTTCGAACTCTACCTTTTTCTAAATCTAACCCCTTCACTTTGGTATCATCTCCTGAGCTTGTCTCTTACTTGCCATGTTTCTTTCCTTCCATTTTCTAAGTTCTTTCTCTCCCTGCAAATGATGCTTAGGTCTCCCCTAGCCTTCAGAGAGCCCCACCTACTCGGCATTACCCAGTACTACTATTAGGGTTCTGTCCTTTCACAGCTAATAAAACTCACACAACAGTAGTCCTCTAACCAAGCAACTCATATAGTACCTGTCACATAGAGGTTTGAATTAATGAATTAGTAATTCCTTAATACTCCATTATTAATTCTGTAGCTTCTCAGCCTTTTCATCTCTAAATTATGGGCCCAGAGTCATGACCTAACTTCCCAGATTCAGCCTTTTTTCTGTCATCCTCTTTGACTGCTTTCTTACACTTGACACCTAACCAGTATGTCCTTCTTGAAACTCTCTTCTGATCCTCTGATGTTCGTAAAATGTATTTTGTAAATGTAGATATGTTAGAATGTAAGGTACTAGGTTGATTGTCTTTCTGACCACATCAACTCTGTATCCTTTACTTGCTTCTTTACCTTTCTGCTAGTTGTGGCCACTCCCTAAGAGTCCAGCTTTGGCCGGCCTTTCTTCTCGAGTCGTTCAACTAACATTCATTGAGTCCCACCGACTATGTTCCAGGTACACTGCTTGGGAATCTGACTGGGGTGGTTGATAAAGGACTGGGCACAGAGGAGAGAGTGCAGTCCCTACTCCAGAGGATCTGGCAGCGTTGGGGTATGAGGAAAAAAGACTCTTCTCCTTCCCCTTCGCCAGCTGCTCATTCTGATGGCCTTCTTTGAGTTCACATTATGATCGTTCTCACGATCCCTGGGCTTGATGTCTGAGAGCAGCGTCTTTCATTCCTCCTTTCCCTCTGATGAGTCAGCCTCTGCTCACTGCACAGGACCTCTGCTCTGTCCTTTCCTTGCTGCCACCTCCCTAGCCCAGGTTATTTTCCCTCCTTACCATTTTCCCATCACCTACCAAGTGTCAATAGCTCATTAATCAACACTCTTCTGTGGCAAATTATGGAAACTTATTAAACTTATTTTGCATTTGCTTGACGAAAGTAGGAGCATTTTGAAGAATCTTGGATATCTCCACAGATTAAAGGGATTATTATAACCAAATTTAATGAAGACTAGCAAAACAGCTTTGGTAGTCTCAGTGACTGGGACCAGAGATTTGAATACCATCAGAATTCTCTTGTTTTCTTGTCTGTTTTTCTCTGCATGTTGACTTCATTCTCCTGTTGAAGACTAGCTTCTTCCACATGTGAGATATATGGCTGTTGGCGGCTCTGAGCTCTCATCTTCTCAGCTTTGCCATCAGAAAGGAAAGAGCTTTCTCCTAGTCCAGTTGAGAAAATCCCAGGGAAGGACTTTTGACCCCTCTTGAGTCAGTCACTGAGGCCAGTTGGGGTGGGAGTGTTTTGATTAGCCCAGTTTGAGTCTAGATCCTGCCCCTAGGTAATCACTGTGGTTGGTATATTCTATGATTATGTCCTCCATTTGGTGCTGGGAGTGTGAGGTGGTGATCGGCAGTTTCTCCAGGAGAAGAAAGAGATTTACAGCCTATAAAAGGGGCAGGGGTCATGGGCACTCAGAGTCGACTCCATGCACTATTGGAAGCTTGGCTTCCATCTTTCCAGCCAGCTGTCCCCCAGTGCAGCAGTTCTCCAACTTTAGCATCAGTCACCAGGAGTGACTCATCTCAAGAGAGACACAGATGCTTGGCTCCTCCCCTAATAGCTGATTCAGGGGTTTGGGGTGGGGCCTGAGAATTTGTGTTTCTAATACATTTCCAGGCAGATCTGATGCTGTGGGTGCAGCGACTTGGTTGTGAAAGCCACTGCCCTGGTGGAAAAACCCTGAGTCCTTCTTGATTTCAGAACACTGACCAAGTTCTTTAACCTCTCGTGGAAGGTTCTCCTCAACCTAACCCTTTTCTAGTCTTCCCACATTGTTGCCATTTTAGGATCCCTGTGTTCCAATCTGATTTGTCTGATTCCTGTTCTTTTTTTAATGGGGATGGCCTCTGCTCTGTCCTTTCCTTGCTGCCACCTCCCTAGCCCAGGTTATTTTCCCTCCTTACCATTTTCCCATCACCTACCAAGTGTCAATAGCTCATTAATCAACACTCTTCTGTGGCAAATTATGGAAACTTATTAAACTTATTTTGCATTTGCTTGACGAAAGTAGGAGCATTTTGAAGAATCTTGGATATCTCCACAGATTAAAGGGATTATTATAACCAAATTTAATGAAGACTAGCAAAACAGCTTTGGTAGTCTCAGTGACTGGGACCAGAGATTTGAATACCATCAGAATTCTCTTGTTTTCTTGTCTGTTTTTCTCTGCATGTTGACTTCATTCTCCTGTTGAAGACTAGCTTCTTCCACATGTGAGATATATGGCTGTTGGCGGCTCTGAGCTCTCATCTTCTCAGCTTTGCCATCAGAAAGGAAAGAGCTTTCTCCTAGTCCAGTTGAGAAAATCCCAGGGAAGGACTTTTGACCCCTCTTGAGTCAGTCACTGAGGCCAGTTGGGGTGGGAGTGTTTTGATTAGCCCAGTTTGAGTCTAGATCCTGCCCCTAGGTAATCACTGTGGTTGGTATATTCTATGATTATGTCCTCCATTTGGTGCTGGGAGTGTGAGGTGGTGATCGGCAGTTTCTCCAGGAGAAGAAAGAGATTTACAGCCTATAAAAGGGGCAGGGGTCATGGGCACTCAGAGTCGACTCCATGCACTATTGGAAGCTTGGCTTCCATCTTTCCAGCCAGCTGTCCCCCAGTGCAGCAGTTCTCCAACTTTAGCATCAGTCACCAGGAGTGACTCATCTCAAGAGAGACACAGATGCTTGGCTCCTCCCCTAATAGCTGATTCAGGGGTTTGGGGTGGGGCCTGAGAATTTGTGTTTCTAATACATTTCCAGGCAGATCTGATGCTGTGGGTGCAGCGACTTGGTTGTGAAAGCCACTGCCCTGGTGGAAAAACCCTGAGTCCTTCTTGATTTCAGAACACTGACCAAGTTCTTTAACCTCTCGTGGAAGGTTCTCCTCAACCTAACCCTTTTCTAGTCTTCCCACATTGTTGCCATTTTAGGATCCCTGTGTTCCAATCTGATTTGTCTGATTCCTGTTCTTTTTTTAATGGGGATGGTGGGGAGGGAGGGGTGCAGGCAGGCCACTTCTATTGGTCTTTCACTTGTCTATTTTCATCCATCTTTGTTCTTTGGCTCCTGTGGGCCTCCTATTGCGGTGGCCTCTGTTGTCGCAGAGCACCGGCTCTGGGCGCATGCGCTCCAGAGCTCCGGCTCGGTGATTGGACACATCAGTTCAGCCGCTCCGCGGCACGTGGGATCTTCCCAGGCCAGGGATCGAACCAGCGCCCCTGGCACTGCAAGGCGGTGTCCTTACCCACTGGACCACCAGGGAAGCCCTGATTCCTGTTCTTTAAAAAGCTTTCTACTTTATTGCCTTCTTGCTTTTGAGATTAATTGGAATGACCTTTATAGTCATTACTGAATTCAGGATTTTAACCAAGACATAACTTAAATTCTGCTTCTAACATCTTCTCTAACTACTTCAGACAAGAGCAATCTTTTTTCTCAGAACTGCATTTCATTCATTCAATCAAAGTGTTTACTGCGCTTACACACTATGAGAAGCACTGTGTCCATAGTAATGAACAGAAGAAAATCCCTACTCTCATGGAGCTTCCATTCTAGTAGGAAACACTCAGACACGTCTGGTGGTACTGAGGAAGACAATGCTGGGCGGGAGGATGGAGACTGAAGAGAAGGGAAGTCAGGGCTACTTCACATGTAGTGTGAGGGCTCTCTCTGATGATGGGACATTTGAGCAAAGATCTAAGGAATTCGAAGAGCATTCTTCGTATGTATATTCATGTGGACTGTGTTATTTATTACAAGAGAATATGACTGTTTTTCCATGTGTGTATTTCTTAACCCCCCCAATAGGTTTTTAAGATCCTGAAAGGTAGTGGCCTCTCAACACATACTGACTTCACACCGCTTGCATGTTGCCTCGAATGTGGGCATCTAGTTGAATATCTGTCCCTGGTGATGGTCAGACACAGGAAGCTGATGATTGCCTTTCCCTATGTGGATATAGACCTAACATAATAAATACCTGAGGTGTAAAATATTTTTTTGCAAGTTGTGTTAAAAGAAGAGAGTCAAAAGTGGGACTTACCATTTGCTGTATGTGCTTTCCTCATAGTGAGTCTAATTTTCACAATTACACCTTGATCTCATTGAATGAAGAATTTAATCGTGGACGAGGACTAAATGTGGGTGCCCGAGCCTGGGACAAGGGAGAGGTCTTGATGTTTTTCTGTGATGTTGATATATATTTCTCAGCCGAATTCCTTAACAGCTGCCGGTTAAATGCCGAGCCAGGTGCGTAAAATCTTGGTAGGTAAGTTGAGTGTAGAATTTAGAACAATGTCAGCGCTTCCCATATTTTGAATCAAGTTAATTAAGTTTTTAAGTTCTATTTGGTATAATTAATTGGATTTTTTAAAAATTTTGGCCTCTTTTATTGGTTTTTTATTTACTTATTTTCATCCATCTTTATTCTGTGACCTGTGTGGGCCTCCCATCGGAGTGGCCTCTCATTGCAGAGCACCGGCTCTGGGTGCATGCACTCCAGAGTGCTGGCTCATAATTGAACACACCCATCCATCTACTCCATGGCACGTGGGATCTTCCTGGGCCAAGGATCAAACCTGTGCCCCTTGCACTGCAAGGCGGACTCTTTATCCACTGGACCACCAGGGAAGCCCTAATTGGAATATTTTAAGTAGCAAAATGAAAATTTGGCCCTCTGAAGTTTTTCTTTTATGAAGTTTTCTTTTATAAAAGTTGTTCTTTTATGGCCAGATTCCAATGTGTGTGTTGAATCCATAAGAACAAATGCAGAGAAATAAAAAGTCTTGAAATTGACAAGGAAGAAGTAACACCCATGAGAAAAAGCAGAGCAGACAGCACGGTGTGTTAGTCAGGTGTGCTAGTCAGAAGCACTCCCTTCCTCAGGTAGGTGGCGCCAGCGCAATTCTTCGTATGTATATTCATGTGGACTGTGTTATTTATTACAAGAGAATATGACTGTTTTTCCATGTGTATTTCTTAACCCCCAATAGGTTTTAAGATCCTGAAAGGTAGTGGCCTCTCAACACATACTGACTTCACACCGCTTGCATGTTGCCTCGAATGTGGGCATCTAGTTGAATATCTGTCCCTGGTGATGGTCAGACACAGGAAGCTGATGATTGCCTTTCCCTATGTGGATATAGACCTAACATAATAAATACCTGAGGTGTAAAATATTTTTTTGCAAGTTGTGTTAAAAGAAGAGAGTCAAAAGTGGGACTTACCATTTGCTGTATGTGCTTTCCTCATAGTGAGTCTAATTTTCACAATTACACCTTGATCTCATTGAATGAAGAATTTAATCGTGGACGAGGACTAAATGTGGGTGCCCGAGCCTGGGACAAGGGAGAGGTCTTGATGTTTTTCTGTGATGTTGATATATATTTCTCAGCCGAATTCCTTAACAGCTGCCGGTTAAATGCCGAGCCAGGTGCGTAAAATCTTGGTAGGTAAGTTGAGTGTAGAATTTAGAACAATGTCAGCGCTTCCCATATTTTGAATCAAGTTAATTAAGTTTTTAAGTTCTATTTGGTATAATTAATTGGATTTTTTAAAAATTTTGGCCTCTTTTATTGGTTTTTTATTTACTTATTTTCATCCATCTTTATTCTGTGACCTGTGTGGGCCTCCCATCGGAGTGGCCTCTCATTGCAGAGCACCGGCTCTGGGTGCATGCACTCCAGAGTGCTGGCTCATAATTGAACACACCCATCCATCTACTCCATGGCACGTGGGATCTTCCTGGGCCAAGGATCAAACCTGTGCCCCTTGCACTGCAAGGCGGACTCTTTATCCACTGGACCACCAGGGAAGCCCTAATTGGAATATTTTAAGTAGCAAAATGAAAATTTGGCCCTCTGAAGTTTTTCTTTTATGAAGTTTTTCTTTTATAAAAGTTGTTCTTTTATGGCCAGATTCCAATGTGTGTGTTTGAATCCATAAGAACAAATGCAGAGAAATAAAAAGTCTTGAAATTGACAAGGAAGAAGTAACACCCATGAGAAAAAGCAGAGCAGACAGCACGGTGTGTTAGTCAGGTGTGCTAGTCAGAAGCACTCTTCCTCAGGTAGGTGGCGCCAGCGCATGTAGGCGTGCGCTCATGCAGAGGCCTTGGATACAGATGGTGCTTGGGCTCCAGACTGCTACTATACTTTGTGTTATGTGGTACATATTTTTGAAAATGGTAAGAACAAATGACTTTTTTATATTTCAAATATTATCCTAATGTGAGAAGGAGGTTCTCTATATTAAAAGTTCTCACAGATAAAAAAAAAAATGCTCTCACAGTGAATGTTTCTATATAGAACTACTCACTCAGATCACACAGGTTATCTTTTATTTATTTATTTATTTATTTTTTCACAGAGTTTTGTTGTTTACTGCTACACATCAACGGTCATCTTCTTACAAATCAGTTGGCTGGGGATGGTTGTCAGCAACTCTGAGAGTCGGGGAGGGGAGGGTAAATGAGGGTTTGAGTTACTTTCTTTGCAGCAGACAGCATGAAGTCCAGAGTATGGTAGTTGAAGGAACCATATTTGCTTAATGTAAAAGAAATATTTACTCTAAAATATTTTATATACACTGTTTCTTTAATGTAAAAGAAATAGATTTGCCTTGGGGAAATTGAGTTCCCCTTCCCTAAGTGGGTTTTAATGAAGATGAGACAAACGTCTGCTGGGGATTTTGTAATAAAAAGACTGCCGCAGGGCACTGTGCGATGGCCTGGAGGGGTAGGATGGGGGTGGATATACATATGACTAATCTGGGATCATACATATCTGTAAACAACAAAACTCTGTAAAAGAAAAAGTAAAATAAAATTTTTTAAAAAAATTATATATATATATAATATAAAGACTCCTGTATTACGTACAGGGTCCTTGGCCATTTCTGAGCACTTCCTCTATTACCGTATCTGATTGAGGCCAGTCTCAGCAAGGAGCTTTCTGTTGAGGGGAGATGGGCTAGTTAGCTTTAAGGGTCTCTTCACTGATAACAATTTGAATGCTAGTGACAAGGTTTTTTGAGAGGACCATTACATCAGGTACTTTTAATTCAGTCTTCCCAAGTTTTCCAAATTTTGCTCAGATCTTTCTTCAGTACTGTATTTTAATTATTCTCTATATATCCATTGTACAGTATCCTTTGGACTTAATGTTTCTATGATTTATTTTGGAGGGTGGGCTTAATAGAAGTTTCAGACTTTCTTGGATCGTCTCCAGACTGCTACTATACTTTGTGTTATGTGGTACATATTTTTGAAAATGGTAAGAACAAATGACTTTTTTATATTTCAAATATTATCCTAATGTGAGAAGGAGGTTCTCTATATTAAAAGTTCTCACAGATAAAAAAAAAAATGCTCTCACAGTGAATGTTTCTATATAGAACTACTCACTCAGATCACACAGGTTATCTTTTATTTATTTATTTATTTTTTCACAGAGTTTTGTTGTTTACTGCTACACATCAACGGTCATCTTCTTACAAATCAGTTGGCTGGGGATGGTTGTCAGCAACTCTGAGAGTCGGGGAGGGGAGGGTAAATGAGGGTTTGAGTTACTTTCTTTGCAGCAGACAGCATGAAGTCCAGAGTATGGTAGTTGAAGGAACCATATTTGCTTAATGTAAAAGAAATATTTACTCTAAAATATTTTATATACACTGTTTCTTTAATGTAAAAGAAATAGATTTGCCTTGGGGAAATTGAGTTCCCCTTCCCTAAGTGGGTTTTAATGAAGATGAGACAAACGTCTGCTGGGGATTTTGTAATAAAAAGACTGCCGCAGGGCACTGTGCGATGGCCTGGAGGGGTAGGATGGGGGTGGATATACATATGACTAATCTGGGATCATACATATCTGTAAACAACAAAACTCTGTAAAAGAAAAAGTAAAATAAAATTTTTTAAAAAAATTATATATATATATAATATAAAGACTCCTGTATTACGTACAGGGTCCTTGGCCATTTCTGAGCACTTCCTCTATTACCGTATCTGATTGAGGCCAGTCTCAGCAAGGAGCTTTCTGTTGAGGGGAGATGGGCTAGTTAGCTTTAAGGGTCTCTTCACTGATAACAATTTGAATGCTAGTGACAAGGTTTTTTGAGAGGACCATTACATCAGGTACTTTTAATTCAGTCTTCCCAAGTTTTCCAAATTTTGCTCAGATCTTTCTTCAGTACTGTATTTTAATTATTCTCTATATATCCATTGTACAGTATCCTTTGGACTTAATGTTTCTATGATTTATTTTGGAGGGTGGGCTTAATAGAAGTTTCAGACTTTCTTGGTGACTATCAGAGGTTAACCTACATCTGTGGATAAGGTAATGGAAACCCACTCCATATTCTTGCCTGGAGAATTCCATGAACAGAGAAGCCTGTTGGGCTATAGTCCATAGGGTCACCGAGTCAGACACCACTGAGCAACTATCACTCACTCACTCACTCAACCTACATCTGTTACGGCTGATTTGATGACATAATGATTAATAAATGGCTCACCTCATGAACAGCTAAGAGAATACTTTTGAGCATAGCCCCAGAGTCAAAGAAAATTAACATGTCCAAAGGAAATAAAGCACCCTTTAGTCTTTTTTCCTCTGTTCTTTTGCAAGGTTGTAGTTGCATAGCCTGACTTACTGATATATTGTAGAATCATCATTCATGATCATCAGTATGAGGTTTCAGTAATCTGAACACTGATAAAATATAGTATTAATAAAATCATCAAATGTAACAAAGAAAAACTTTAACAAAGTTGTAGCAGATATTGCAATAGATGTCGGTGCTTTGTTACTTCTTTTTTGTGATATAAACATTGATTCTAATTTATAGGTAAGAAAGTGTTTTACCCTGTGGTGTTCAGTCTTTACAACCCTGCCATTGTTTATGCCAATCTGGATGTGCCGCCACCTGTGGAACAGCAGCTGGTAAGTCTCTTACCATCAAGTTATGAAAGCCTCAAAGATCCTTTCTAGGTTCCTTAATGTTTATTTCATAAGTAGAAAGTTTCAGTTAAAAACTGTAGTTACTATAAATACATTTTCATAGTGTACCCTCCTCCATAAAATGCTTTCATATTTCAGAATTTTGTCATTCTTGCAGGGGTGTTGGCAGTGGGGGAGGAAAATCTATGTTCTATATTTTGACAATTTTATGGTCGTTTCTACCAACTTACTTTTAGTAGTACTAAAAATAAAAATTAATTTTAAAACCTTACAAGAAATTAAAACTACTAAATAGTTAGCTTTAAGGGTCTCTTCACTGATAACAATTTGAATGCTAGTGACAGGTTTCTTACCCAAGTTTTCCAAATTTTGCTCAGATCTTTCTTCAGTACTGTATTTTAATTATTCTCTATATATCCATTGTACAGTATCCTTTGGACTTAATGTTTCTATGATTTATTTTGGAGGGTGGGCTTAATAGAAGTTTCAGACTTTCTTGGTGACTATCAGAGGTTAACCTACATCTGTGGATAAGGTAATGGAAACCCACTCCATATTCTTGCCTGGAGAATTCCATGAACAGAGAAGCCTGTTGGGCTATAGTCCATAGGGTCACCGAGTCAGACACCACTGAGCAACTATCACTCACTCACTCACTCAACCTACATCTGTTACGGCTGATTTGATGACATAATGATTAATAAATGGCTCACCTCATGAACAGCTAAGAGAATACTTTTGAGCATAGCCCCAGAGTCAAAGAAAATTAACATGTCCAAAGGAAATAAAGCACCCTTTAGTCTTTTTTCCTCTGTTCTTTTGCAAGGTTGTAGTTGCATAGCCTGACTTACTGATATATTGTAGAATCATCATTCATGATCATCAGTATGAGGTTTCAGTAATCTGAACACTGATAAAATATAGTATTAATAAAATCATCAAATGTAACAAAGAAAAACTTTAACAAAGTTGTAGCAGATATTGCAATAGATGTCGGTGCTTTGTTACTTCTTTTTTGTGATATAAACATTGATTCTAATTTATAGGTAAGAAAGTGTTTTACCCTGTGGTGTTCAGTCTTTACAACCCTGCCATTGTTTATGCCAATCTGGATGTGCCGCCACCTGTGGAACAGCAGCTGGTAAGTCTCTTACCATCAAGTTATGAAAGCCTCAAAGATCCTTTCTAGGTTCCTTAATGTTTATTTCATAAGTAGAAAGTTTCAGTTAAAAACTGTAGTTACTATAAATACATTTTCATAGTGTACCCTCCTCCATAAAATGCTTTCATATTTCAGAATTTTGTCATTCTTGCAGGGGTGTTGGCAGTGGGGGAGGAAAATTTATGTTCTAGATTGTGAAAATTTTATGGTCATTTCTACCAACTTACTTTTAGTAGTACTAAAAATAAAAATTAATTTTAAAAACCTTACAAGAAATTAAAACTACTAAATAAGTAAGAAGAAATATATACTGTGAGAAATGACTCAGAAAGTCTTGGAATGGAAATGCCATATATCAGAACTTAAGAGTGTTGACAAAGTTTTACAAGTTTTGGAAAAAAACTTCCATGGAATAATTAATGCAGATTTATAGAAAAGTTAGGAAAAATAGTCTAGAGAGTTCCTTACTTCGCCTAGTTTCCCCTCATGTTAGCGTCTTACATAATCATAGTTCATTTTTCAAAATTAAGAAATTAACCTTGGTAAGTTACTTCTAACTACATTGTAGATTTTATCAGGATTTCACCAGTTTTTCTACTACACTCCTGTTTCTCTTCCAGTATGCAGCCCATTGTATATTGAGTTTTGTCTAATCTTTTATTGTTATTAATAACATTAACAACAAAAAGGAAACAAATGAACCAAGAAGACAACATGTTTAAAAAATGAAAAATAACTTCAGGAAAGAAACAAAGGCAGAAATCAATGAACCAAAAATAATAGGTTCACAAATACAGGAACTTATTCTTCATGTGCAGAAAAAATTAATCATAAAGTTGACGGATTCAGGGTAAAAAAGAAAACACAAAATAGGAAATTAGAATAAGAAAGCATTAAGAGAACTCAATCTCATATAGTAAGTTTAAAATTTTCTAAATAGGACCTCCCTGGTGGTACAGTGGATAAGAATACACCTGCCAATTCAAGGGACATGAGTTTAATCCCTGGTCTGGGAAGATGCCACATGCCTCAGAGCAACTAAAGCCTAAATGCCACAAATACTAAGCTCAAGGGCTGCAACTGCTGAAGCTTGTGCACCTAGAGCCATTGCTCTGCAACTAAAGAAGCCACTGCACTGAGAAGCCCATGCGCTGCAACCAAGAGTAGCCCCAAGTTGCTGCAACTAGAGAAAGTCCACACATCACAGTGGAGACCAGTGCAACCCAAAGAAAATTCTAAATAAAAGGAAAGATTTGAGAGTTTATCAAATATCAACATGAGCTAAATTCATATTTCAGAATTTTGTCATTCTTGCAGGGGTGTTGGCAGTGGGGAGGAAAATTTATGTTCTAGATTGTGAAAATTTTATGGTCATTTCTACCAACTTACTTTTAGTAGTACTAAAATAAAATTAATTTTAAACCTTACAAGAAATTAAAACTACTAAATAAGTAAGAAGAAATATATACTGTGAGAAATGACTCAGAAAGTCTTGGAATGGAAATGCCATATATCAGAACTTAAGAGTGTTGACAAAGTTTTACAAGTTTTGGAAAAAAACTTCCATGGAATAATTAATGCAGATTTATAGAAAAGTTAGGAAAAATAGTCTAGAGAGTTCCTTACTTCGCCTAGTTTCCCCTCATGTTAGCGTCTTACATAATCATAGTTCATTTTTCAAAATTAAGAAATTAACCTTGGTAAGTTACTTCTAACTACATTGTAGATTTTATCAGGATTTCACCAGTTTTTCTACTACACTCCTGTTTCTCTTCCAGTATGCAGCCCATTGTATATTGAGTTTTGTCTAATCTTTTATTGTTATTAATAACATTAACAACAAAAAGGAAACAAATGAACCAAGAAGACAACATGTTTAAAAAATGAAAAATAACTTCAGGAAAGAAACAAAGGCAGAAATCAATGAACCAAAAATAATAGGTTCACAAATACAGGAACTTATTCTTCATGTGCAGAAAAAATTAATCATAAAGTTGACGGATTCAGGGTAAAAAAGAAAACACAAAATAGGAAATTAGAATAAGAAAGCATTAAGAGAACTCAATCTCATATAGTAAGTTTAAAATTTTCTAAATAGGACCTCCCTGGTGGTACAGTGGATAAGAATACACCTGCCAATTCAAGGGACATGAGTTTAATCCCTGGTCTGGGAAGATGCCACATGCCTCAGAGCAACTAAAGCCTAAATGCCACAAATACTAAGCTCAAGGGCTGCAACTGCTGAAGCTTGTGCACCTAGAGCCATTGCTCTGCAACTAAAGAAGCCACTGCACTGAGAAGCCCATGCGCTGCAACCAAGAGTAGCCCCAAGTTGCTGCAACTAGAGAAAGTCCACACATCACAGTGGAGACCAGTGCAACCCAAAGAAAATTCTAAATAAAAGGAAAGATTTGAGAGTTTATCAAATATCAACATGAGCTAAATTCATGGTAATATTGTTCATGAATTTAGTCAGTTCATGAATTTAGTTCATGTTGCTATTTTATAAAAGATTATGTTAGTATTTTATAAATAAGAGATGGAAGCTCTGAAGAGACTAAGAACAATTTAATATACTAGAAGAGTTATCAAACAGTTAACCTGCATATATATATATATATATATATATATATATATATATATGTATGTATGTATGTGTATATATATATGTATATATACATATATATTTTTTACTGGTGAGTTTTTCTAGACTTTCAAAGAACAGGTCATAGTACTGCCATAACATCTACTTAATATATTTTCTGAGACCAGCATTATCTTCATACCAACCATGGCAAAGGATGGTATACACAGACATACATACACACAGACTTCCACATTATCTGCAGGCCAGTGTAACTTAGGAATATAGATAAAAATGAGGTCAAAATGGTAAACTGAGCATCCGCGTCTGTCTTATCTAACACCCTGAATCCTTTATAGGAATAAATTATTAAAAATGAAAAGGCATATTTGATAATGAGAGAAGTGCCATTAGGAGATCTAAACTTTGAGAAATTCCTGTAAGATGACAATAGTTTTCATAAAATTCATCAGTGGAGGAGAGAACAGTCTAGAACATGTTCAGGAAACCCTGAAGATGAGGCTGCCTGCATCCGCTGTGCCCATGGAGGACAGGAGTGGTGGAGTCTGTGTGCTTCCCTGGGGGGTGTGCTGAGCAGCAGGCATAACAGGCACTGACCCACAGGCTGAGGCCATGTGTGTGGTCCCTGGAGCTAGAGAGGAGGGTAGGACCCTGGGAATAGCCACTGCTTGTAGGGTGGGTGCAGAACCCCAGATTCTGAAGGTGAACTGCTGTTGGCACATTTTGTCCAAGACCATGTTTAGCCCCTTCTTAGTATTACTGGAGATGTTATGTTAGTCACTCAGTCGTGTCCAACTCTGCGACCCTGTGGACTGTAGGCCAGGCTCCTCTGTCCATGGAATTCTCCAGGCAAGAGTACTGGAGTGGAGTGGGTTGCCATTTCCTTCTCCAGTTACTGGAGATAGACCCCTGTAATCATAATTAACAACCTTGGGGTTTTGAATAATGAGTTTTGAAACAGAAACGACCAGCAGCTTACCATAACTAGCTAAAAATTGGAGGGAAACTAACACTATGAAAGAAGATCACATTTTAATAGATAGAAAAGTTAATACATGAGAATATGAATATAGATAGAAAACAGCTTTAAATTAAATATGAAGTGAAGTGTTAGTCATTCATTCATGTCCAACTCTTTGTGACCCCATGGTCTGTAGCCTGCCAGACTCCTCTGTCCATGGGATTCTCCAGTCAAGAATACTGGACTGGGTTGCCATGCCCTCCTCCAGAGGAACTTCCCAACCCAGGGATCGAACCTGGATCTCCTGCTTTGCAGGTGGATTCCTTACCATCTGAACCACCATGGAAACCCTGTTAAATATAGTTGTAAGGAAATTGAAATGTTAATTTCGTAAAATTGTTGTTAAAAAAAGAATTGGGGCTTCCCTGATGGTCCAGTGGGTGAAGAGTCTGCCTTTCAGTGCAAGGGGCACTGGTTCGATCCCTGGCCCGGGAAGATCCCACGTACCATGGAGCTGGCTGAACCAGCGTGTCCAATTGCAGGCCAGCATTCTGGAACACTCGCGTCCAGGACAGGTGCTCTGCAACGAGAGAGGCCACTACAGTGGGAGGCCCACACAAGCCAAGGAATAAGGACGGATGAAAATAAATAAAAAACTGATAAAAGAGGCCCCAATTAAATATATATATATGTGTGTGTGTGTGTGTGTGTGTGTGTGTGTATACATACTCCTTTAAAAAAAGAATTGAACTTGGAAATTATGAGATTATAAAACTGAGTAATTGGCCTGAATAGCAGAATGGTTACAGTTGAAATGGATTTGTAAACTAGCAGAGACAGGTCACCTGGGCATACAAAGACCAGGAGATGACATAAAAGAAAAACTGAGATGTGGGAGATCAATTCAGAAGCTCTAAGATTGTTAAATAATTGGAGTTCCAGAAGGGAGAGAAAAGAGAGAACAGAGTAGGGAGGAAATAGAAGAAAACTTCAAGGAACTAAAGAAAGATAAATTTTCTGATATTGAGAACAGAGGTTAAGGGATAGTCCTGACAGTTATCAGAGACACCCAAAATAGGAAACCCTAGCTTGTCTACAAAGCATAATGATTAGATTGGTGCTTGTGGCCTTTGTGATAATATTGGTACTAAAAAATAATAAAGCAGTACCTTGAACATTCTGAATAAAAATAACTTCACAATTATATAATCCATATTTGACCCATATGAGAGCAAAATAGACATTTTTGAACACTGAAGAACTCAAAGTTTATTACTCATAAACCTTTTCTAATTCAGTCAAATGAGAAATTAACACATTGAAAGAGGAAGACCTGAGAATAAAACAGTGGTCAACAGCAATAGGAAAGAACCCTGTAAAATTATTTAAATGGTTGATGAAACACATAATAATAATTTTTAAAAGTTAAATAGCAATTTATGGTACAAAAGTCAAAGGCTATATACATGGTGTACTTACATGTATTACATAACTCTGTCCCAAGATACCCAGAAGCAGTGACATCTTCACAGTAATCAGCGTGCCCAGCTCCCAGATCTTAGGACTGGGACGGGAATAGAGGAGCCTGGAACGTCTTGTAGATGTAGAACAAGAGGATGAGGGTATGTCAGAGGAACACCAGTGCCTGAAAGAGCTCCCAGTGGAAGAGCTAGAATGGTCTGAGCAACAAAATAGATAGCTTAGTACTGGATTACAGTGCCATCCTAAAACATATTCCTGAGTCCATATTGATACAAATAAGTTTGTGAGTGAATAAATAGATAAATAATAAATATTAGATTGTTAGGTTGATTAGAATAGGTAGGGAAGAAGAGACACAGAATTCTGAATAACTTTTGTAGAGACTCCCTTTTCAAGAAGTTGGAGCTAGGTGACTCGTTTCCTAAGAAACAAGTATATAGTCTACGGCCATACCACCCTGAACGTGCCCGGTCTCGTCTGATATCAGAAGCTAAGCAGGGTCGGGCCTGGTTAGTACTTGGATGGGAGACCGCCTGGGAATACCGGGTGCTGTAGGCTTAAAAAAAAAAAAGAAAGAAACAAGTATATAAAAAGAAAACTGTTTAACTTTTCAACAGAGAAGCCTGGCAGGCACCACCTTAAACTACGTAAAAAAGGCTAATGTCACTAGTGTTGTACCCCCTCGTATGATGTAACAAGAAGGGCACGCCACCCTTGTGGTATTTCTTCCAAAAACCTATAACCCCAACCTCATCATGAGAAAAAGCTCCAGACAAACCTAAATTGAGGGACATCCTGTAAAATACCTGACCATTACTCTTCAAAACTGTCAAGATCTTCAAAAATAAGACTAAGGAGACATAACACCAAATGTACTATAGTGCCCTGGACTGGATCCTAGAACAGAAAAAAAGGACATTAAAGGAAAAGCTGGTGGAATCCAAATAATGGAGTTAGTAATATATCAGTGTTAGTTTCTTAGTTTTGACACATGCACAACGATAAATAGCTGAGAATAAAACAGTGGTCAACAGCAATAGGAAAGAACCCTGTAAAATTATTTAAATGGTTGATGAAACACATAATAATAATTTTTAAAAGTTAAATAGCAATTTATGGTACAAAAGTCAAAGGCTATATACATGGTGTACTTACATGTATTACATAACTCTGTCCCAAGATACCCAGAAGCAGTGACATCTTCACAGTAATCAGCGTGCCCAGCTCCCAGATCTTAGGACTGGGACGGGAATAGAGGAGCCTGGAACGTCTTGTAGATGTAGAACAAGAGGATGAGGGTATGTCAGAGGAACACCAGTGCCTGAAAGAGCTCCCAGTGGAAGAGCTAGAATGGTCTGAGCAACAAAATAGATAGCTTAGTACTGGATTACAGTGCCATCCTAAAACATATTCCTGAGTCCATATTGATACAAATAAGTTTGTGAGTGAATAAATAGATAAATAATAAATATTAGATTGTTAGGTTGATTAGAATAGGTAGGGAAGAAGAGACACAGAATTCTGAATAACTTTTGTAGAGACTCCCTTTTCAAGAAGTTGGAGCTAGGTGACTCGTTTCCTAAGAAACAAGTATATAGTCTACGGCCATACCACCCTGAACGTGCCCGGTCTCGTCTGATATCAGAAGCTAAGCAGGGTCGGGCCTGGTTAGTACTTGGATGGGAGACCGCCTGGGAATACCGGGTGCTGTAGGCTTAAAAAAAAAAAAGAAAGAAACAAGTATATAAAAAGAAAACTGTTTAACTTTTCAACAGAGAAGCCTGGCAGGCACCACCTTAAACTACGTAAAAAAGGCTAATGTCACTAGTGTTGTACCCTCGTATGATGTAACAAGAAGGGCACGCCACCCTTGTGGTATTTCTTCCAAAAACCTATAACCCCAACCTCATCATGAGAAAAAGCTCCAGACAAACCTAAATTGAGGGACATCCTGTAAAATACCTGACCATTACTCTTCAAAACTGTCAAGATCTTCAAAAATAAGACTAAGGAGACATAACACCAAATGTACTATAGTGCCCTGGACTGGATCCTAGAACAGAAAAAAAGGACATTAAAGGAAAAGCTGGTGGAATCCAAATAATGGAGTTAGTAATATATCAGTGTTAGTTTCTTAGTTTTGACACATGCACAACACTGTGATTGTAATATTTAGGAGAAGCTAAAGCTACATGGGACCTCTTACTATGTTGCATTTTTTTATGTAAACCTGAAATTATTTTTAAATAAATCTATAAACATTTTACTTGGAAAACAAAAGAAATGCAAAATGGACTCAACCTATGAGAGTGAAGAGCTAATATTCTTACCTGGTTTGGGAAGATGTGAGCAAAGAATGATGTGAAAGTAGATTCATTCTAGATGTTATATAGAAAAATAAGTGTAAGTTCTTCCACTTCAAATTCTAGTTTCCCACTTGGTAACCATTGCAAGTTGTTTAATCTTTCTAAGCTTCACTCTCCTCACTTAACAAGTATAAGACAAAAGTTTGCTCTGTATAATGTTTAAAGATACATTAGAAGTAAATAGGAAATACACCAAACAGGAAAAATGTAAAAAACATTTGCTAATAATTCACAGTAACCATTTTGAAATAGTCAGTCTTAGCTGGGGTTCAAACAACAGGGTGATACTTTTTTCTGCAGTTAAATCACTGTTTTTGAGAACAGCCACATGAGTGAGGCTGGTGGGGTAGGGTCTCTTCCATCCCTGCCAGCGGTGTGGGAATGCAGGTGCACTTTCTGGGTCAGGAGTTGTCAGACCAGTTCATCCCTTTGGTCCAGTCATTTCCACTCCAGGAGTCTCTCCTGAGGAAATAATTAGAGGTGCAGAGCAGCAATATGCATCATATCAACAACAGTCAAAGCAAGCAGAGCTCTAATTTAAAAAAAATGAATTGAATTATAGTATTTCTTTTCAACGAGCTAAAAAAGTCATCTAGTGTTGTACCTCGTATGATGTAACAAGAAGGGCACGCCACCCTTGTGGTATTTCTTCCAAAACCTATAACCCCAACCTCATCATGAGAAAAGCTCCAGACAAACCTAAATTGAGGGACATCCTGTAAAATACCTGACCATTACTCTTCAAAACTGTCAAGATCTTCAAAAATAAGACTAAGGAGACATAACACCAAATGTACTATAGTGCCCTGGACTGGATCCTAGAACAGAAAAAAAGGACATTAAAGGAAAAGCTGGTGGAATCCAAATAATGGAGTTAGTAATATATCAGTGTTAGTTTCTTAGTTTTGACACATGCACAACACTGTGATTGTAATATTTAGGAGAAGCTAAAGCTACATGGGACCTCTTACTATGTTGCATTTTTTTATGTAAACCTGAAATTATTTTTAAATAAATCTATAAACATTTTACTTGGAAAACAAAAGAAATGCAAAATGGACTCAACCTATGAGAGTGAAGAGCTAATATTCTTACCTGGTTTGGGAAGATGTGAGCAAAGAATGATGTGAAAGTAGATTCATTCTAGATGTTATATAGAAAAATAAGTGTAAGTTCTTCCACTTCAAATTCTAGTTTCCCACTTGGTAACCATTGCAAGTTGTTTAATCTTTCTAAGCTTCACTCTCCTCACTTAACAAGTATAAGACAAAAGTTTGCTCTGTATAATGTTTAAAGATACATTAGAAGTAAATAGGAAATACACCAAACAGGAAAAATGTAAAAAACATTTGCTAATAATTCACAGTAACCATTTTGAAATAGTCAGTCTTAGCTGGGGTTCAAACAACAGGGTGATACTTTTTTCTGCAGTTAAATCACTGTTTTTGAGAACAGCCACATGAGTGAGGCTGGTGGGGTAGGGTCTCTTCCATCCCTGCCAGCGGTGTGGGAATGCAGGTGCACTTTCTGGGTCAGGAGTTGTCAGACCAGTTCATCCCTTTGGTCCAGTCATTTCCACTCCAGGAGTCTCTCCTGAGGAAATAATTAGAGGTGCAGAGCAGCAATATGCATCATATCAACAACAGTCAAAGCAAGCAGAGCTCTAATTTAAAAAAAATGAATTGAATTATAGTATTTACTTTGGTGACTGTCATGTGTCAAGAGAGAATGTTCATAAAGTGGAAGTAAATACAACCATGTAAATATAGAAGTAAAAGTAAGGTTAAAAAAAGGGAGATAGGGCTTCCCTGGTGGTCCAGTGGGTAAGGACACCGCCTTGCAATGCAAAGGCCGCCGGTTCGATCCCTGGCCTGGGAAGATCCCACGTGCCACGGAGCGGCTGGACTGATGTGTCCAATCACCGAGCTGGAGCTCTGGAGCGCATGCGCCCAGAGCCGGTGCTCTGCAACAACAGAGGCCACCACGATGGGAGGCCCACATGGGCCAAAGAACAAAGATGGATGAAAATAAACAAATGAAAGACCAATAGAAGTGGCCCACCTGTTCCCCTCCCTCCCCACCCCACCCCCCACCAAAAATAAATCAATCAATCTTTAAAAAAAAAAAGATAGTCTGTATATATTGTAGATACATTAATACTATAATAGTATTTTTATATACCCTTTTCTTTGTGCAAGGTTCTATTCTGTTTTTGATACACGTTAACTCATTTATCCTGTAACAGCCTCTGAGGTAGGCACTGTTTTTACCCCTATTTTATAACTGGAGAGCCAGGCATGAATGGGTGCCCCTCCCCCAAAGCACAGACCACCAGAGTGGGCCCAGGAGCCCAGGCAGTGTTGGCCCCATAGTCTCCACTCTGTTGTATTAACTCATTAAATAGTGAGCATCCCTTCTATGCCAGCTGTTATTCACCACTGGGACCCCCAGATCCGTACAGACATGGTTATTGTTCAAAAGAATCTTTAGTCTGGTAAGAAGAGACAGAAAATAAGCAGTTAGCAAATGACCAGCAGATCATGAGAACAGGCTGCACTGTGAAGAGTGAGGTTTCAGTGTTGTGTTTGGTCCTAAAGACCTCTCCAGGATGGGGCTGAAGGAGCAGCATCCGCATGACAGGAAGGAAGCTGCTGCACTGTGATTGGGAAAGGCAGTTCCGGACAGAAAGACAGCTAGCACACTTCCTAAGGAGGCTGGAGCGCAGTGGCTGAGGGGGCACAAAGCAGAGCCTGCTCATACCCCTGTGAGGGGATTGAATTTGTGCTATGGATGATAGACAGCCTTGGGAGCTCAGTTCTTTGGAGAATGGGTTGTGTGTGGCTCCAACTGCAAATAGCCAGTTAGGCTTTTGCAGTAAATCAGGGGAGGTGCTGTGGCTTGGGTGCAGGTGATTGCAGAGGAGGATTGGGTATGGTTTAGAAATAGTGCTTGCTGTTGGATTAGACGTGGGGAGTGAAGGAGAGAGACGGTGGCAGAAAGAGAGGTCAGGACTTTGTTCTGAGCATGGTGGGTGCGTGTCGCCCAGTAGACGTCCGAGGGAAGGTGTCAGATTCCCCAGGGATTCCTGAACCTGGAGTCGAAGGGGCTGAGGGCTGGAGATGCAGCTTGTGTGTGGATAGCTGAATCCCACACGCTTAGGAGAAAGGTAAGTGAAGAAATGCAGTTAACAGTCAGGGATTAGGGACTTCCCTGGTGGTCCAGTGGCTAAGACTCTGAGCTCCCAGTGCAGGGGGCCTGGGTTCAATCCCTGGTCAGAGAACTAGAGCCCACATGCTGCAAGTAAGACTCAGCACAGCCAAATAAATAAAGATACTTTAAAAAAAAAAAAAAATCAAGGATGATACACAATGTGAGTTCCCTTCAGCTTTCCTCAGTGAAACATGCTAATTTAAAAATCAGAACCAATGACTCTTTCTCCAAATCTGATAATATTTGAAGAATTTTCATAATATTATAATATTGGCATAGGGTAGAAATGTCAGAGTGGATGTTTTAATGGTTTATACCAGGATTACATGTATATTTTTGACTGAGGAGATAAGAATATTAGAGCTTAATCTTGGTTTTACCACAGAAGTTATGCCTGTATAGATTTATTTATTTATTTAACAAGTAGTTGGGCTTCCCCTGGTGGTCCAGTGGGTAAGGACACCGCCTTGCAGTGCAAGGGGCGCCGGTTCGATCCCTGGCCTGGGAAGATCCCACGTGCCGCGGAGCGGCTGGACTGATGTGTCCAATTACCGAGCCAGAGCTCTGGAGCGCATGAGCCCAGAGACTGCGCTCTGCAACGACAGACGCCACCGCCATGGGAGGCCCACAGGAGCCAAAGAACAAAGACGGATGAAAATAGAGAAATGAAAGACCAATAAGAAGTGGCCCGCCCACTCCCCTCCCTCCCCAACCCGACCCCCGCCCTAAATAAATAAATCTTTAAAAAAAAAAAACAAAAACAAGTAGTTATTGAAAGCCTATCCTGTGCCTTGTATTATTCTAGCCTAGAGATATAGCAGTGATCAAAATTAACAAAAAGTCCTGCCCTCAGGAAGTTTTACATTCTACTAGAAGAGGGAGAGAAGAAGCTTTCCCTGCCACAACCCTCCCAAATGGAATAGGAAAATTTCTGTTTTGTTTTTGAGCTCCTACCTGAGCCAGGTCCTCAGTATTGCCTGGTTCATTGTTTCCCACCTGGCTCTCCCATTCTGCATAGCTGCTTTTTCAGACTGTCCCTGCTCTTCTCAGAAGTTCCCTCCTCTAGAGACCTGTCTATTCCTGTATCCTTGCTCTCTGTAAGGATTTTCATGTGGTTTCCCTGTACATCGCTGAGATTCATTACATCCAGAACCTTGCTCCACATCATTCCTCCTGGGCTGGCCCTTTCCCCATGCGCCCACTCCTGGAGGGGGGCTGGTTACCATCATGTACCCATTCTCAAGACCAGTCTGCGGTCATCCTTGGGTGATCCTCCCTCTCATCCTTTACTCCTGCCCGTTCAGTTACTTGCCGTCTCTTTCAGTTCTGTGTCCTGCGTCTTTTTCATGTCCATCAAAGTTATTTACTGTTTGTGCATACCATTATAGTCTCTACCACCAACTCCCATCCCCACGTTGTAGCTGTCGCCTCTTAACCAGCCTCCCTGCCTTCATTCTGGCCTTCGTGCCTCTTCTCTCCTCTCGCTTGTCAGCCAGAGTGATCCTCTAGAAGCATCATCTGCTCACATCACTCCTCTGCTCCTACTCTTCAGAAGAGTCCCTGTTGCCATTCCGACAAAGCCCAGACCATGTGACGTGACACACGCAGTTCTCTCTGACCCTGCAGATCCCTCTCGGCCAGGGGTCAGTGGCCTGTGACCTGCGGGCCAGATTTGGCCTGCCGCCTGGTTTCGTATAGCCTGTGGTTGAAAAATATTTTTAAAAGGGTAGTATTTCATGGCACTGAAAATTACATGAAATTCAAATTTCAGTGGCTTTAAAGTGTTTTGGAACACAGTGTGCTCATTTGACTATCTGTTGTTAATGACTGCTTTCCCACTACACTGGCAAAGTTGAGACAGAGATTCTCTGTTCTGCAGAGCCTAGAATATTTACTGTCTACTTCCTAGTTTTTTATCCAAATCCTGAGACCTGCTCTGCATTCATGTGGACCTCTGTGTCTGACTCCCGTGTTTAGTCCCATCGTTTTTCACCCATAGTGTTCTCTCCCATCTCAGGCCTTTGCACAAACTGTCCTTTGCCTGGAATGCTCTCCCAGTACGTCATCTTTCACTTGACTAACTCCAGCTTCTCTCTTAGATACCAGCTCTCACTTCGTTTCCTGGAGGAAATTGTCTCAGAACGCTGTAGTTTGTGTGCAGGGCCTCTCTTTGCTTTCTGTCACCCTCCTTACAGCCGTCTCCTCACTTCCCCTCCACACCCGACTAGACTCCATGGGCATTCATGAGCCACAGCCTCTTTTCTGCTCTGTACTCACCTCCTTTGTCCCTCACTCCTTCCAGTGCTTTCTCTTAGAATCCCAGCCTCACTAAGGACAACTCTATCAAGCACGCTCCAGAGCAGCAGAACGTGGAGAGTGAGAACCACCCAGTCCCACTGCACAGCATAGCTTTAAACACATGACTGCGGACCCGGACCTCAGGTTCCAGGCTGCCTTAGAGTCCTGTGCCTTACTCCAGCCCCCGCTCTGCCTTCCAGGCCAGCCACACTGTCCTCCTCATGCCTCCCACCACCCCTCACCACCCCGCAATTCACATATCCTACTTCCTGTTTCACTTAGCAAGGAGAAGCAGTCAGGCCTTCTCTTCCTTTTTCCTCCTGTCAGAGACCCATGGCCTCACTGGCTCTGTGTCACGCCTCAGCCTCTCTCCAGTCTGAGTGGAGGAACTGCCCACATCCCTTCATAAGGCCAGCTTGTCCTTCTGTAGTGAACTAGATAGACCTCCCTCTCGGCCAGGGGTCAGTGGCCTGTGACCTGCGGGCCAGATTTGGCCTGCCGCCTGGTTTCGTATAGCCTGTGGTTGAAAAATATTTTTAAAAGGGTAGTATTTCATGGCACTGAAAATTACATGAAATTCAAATTTCAGTGGCTTTAAAGTGTTTTGGAACACAGTGTGCTCATTTGACTATCTGTTGTTAATGACTGCTTTCCCACTACACTGGCAAAGTTGAGACAGAGATTCTCTGTTCTGCAGAGCCTAGAATATTTACTGTCTACTTCCTAGTTTTTTATCCAAATCCTGAGACCTGCTCTGCATTCATGTGGACCTCTGTGTCTGACTCCCGTGTTTAGTCCCATCGTTTTTCACCCATAGTGTTCTCTCCCATCTCAGGCCTTTGCACAAACTGTCCTTTGCCTGGAATGCTCTCCCAGTACGTCATCTTTCACTTGACTAACTCCAGCTTCTCTCTTAGATACCAGCTCTCACTTCGTTTCCTGGAGGAAATTGTCTCAGAACGCTGTAGTTTGTGTGCAGGGCCTCTCTTTGCTTTCTGTCACCCTCCTTACAGCCGTCTCCTCACTTCCCCTCCACACCCGACTAGACTCCATGGGCATTCATGAGCCACAGCCTCTTTTCTGCTCTGTACTCACCTCCTTTGTCCCTCACTCCTTCCAGTGCTTTCTCTTAGAATCCCAGCCTCACTAAGGACAACTCTATCAAGCACGCTCCAGAGCAGCAGAACGTGGAGAGTGAGAACCACCCAGTCCCACTGCACAGCATAGCTTTAAACACATGACTGCGGACCGCGGACCTCAGGTTCCAGGCTGCCTTAGAGTCCTGTGCCTTACTCCAGCCCCCGCTCTGCCTTCCAGGCCAGCCACACTGTCCTCCTCATGCCTCCCACCACCCCTCACCACCCCGCAATTCACATATCCTACTTCCTGTTTCACTTAGCAAGGAGAAGCAGTCAGGCCTTCTCTTCCTTTTTCCTCCTGTCAGAGACCCATGGCCTCACTGGCTCTGTGTCACGTCCTCAGCCTCTCTCTCCAGTCTGAGTGGAGGAACTGCCCACATCCCTTCATAAGGCCAGCTTGTCCTTCTGTAGTGAACTAGATAGACCTCATTTCTGACACCTAAAAACGGATGTCCATCCAGCCATTCCTTACTCTCGCCTGTCCTAACATTTTGCCTCTGCTAGATCATTGCCATAAACCTACTGAAATACCACTTAGGTTTGGGAAATGTAGTAGCTGTTCATTGACCTGAGGCCACATTCTTGACCTTGCTTTCTGACCTCTTGGCACACTTGTTCCTTTACTGTTAGTCGAACACTCCAAGTGTTCTTCTACCTCAGAGCCGTCATGCATGCTTCTGGAATGATCTCCGGGTATTTGGATAGCTTACTCCCTGATTTCACGAGGGTCTCTGCTCTAACTTTACCTCTTCAGACCTTTTGTGGCTGTTACACCTACAATGGGCTTTCTTTCTTGCTCTTTCTTTGGCCTACAACATCTTTCTTCCTAGCATGTGTCAGCACCTGAGACCTGTATTTATTTATTTGCTATTTTCCCATCAAAACGGAGACTCTGTGGTAGCAGGCACTCAGTCACCTCTGTCATGGCTGGGCCCCCACTGAATTATGAATGTTAAAGGGCAGTTTATCAAAGCTTCAACTTTTATTTGCGTCTATGTGCCCACTATCATCAAAGCCCTGGTTTTTTTCTTTTTCTGTGACCACGCCATTTTTTTTTTAAGTTTCTTTTTTTTTAAATGTTGGCCCCTTTAATTGGTTTTTTATTTATTTATTTTCACCCATCTTTATTCTTTGGCCTGTGTGGGCCTCCGATTGCAATGGCCTCTGTCATTGCAGAGCACTGGCTCTGGGCACATGCGCTCCAGAGTGCTGGCTCATAATTGAACACACTGGTCCAGCTGCGCGCAGCAGGTGGGATCTTCCTGGGCCAGGGATCGAACCAGTGCCCTTGCACTGCAAGGCGGACTCTTTGTCCAGTGGACCGCCAGGAAGCCCACCACTCCATTTTAAAGCTGGTTTCCTTCCTCCCCTAGCCTCCTCCAGTCTGAGTGGAGGACCCATGGCCTCACTGGCTCTGTGTCACGTCCTCAGCCTCCTCTCCAGTCTGAGTGGAGGAACTGCCCACATCCCTTCATAAGGCCAGCTTGTCCTTCTGTAGTGAACTAGATAGACCTCATTTCTGACACCTAAAAACGGATGTCCATCCAGCCATTCCTTACTCTCGCCTGTCCTAACATTTTGCCTCTGCTAGATCATTGCCATAAACCTACTGAAATACCACTTAGGTTTGGGAAATGTAGTAGCTGTTCATTGACCTGAGGCCACATTCTTGACCTTGCTTTCTGACCTCTTGGCACACTTGTTCCTTTACTGTTAGTCGAACACTCCAAGTGTTCTTCTACCTCAGAGCCGTCATGCATGCTTCTGGAATGATCTCCGGGTATTTGGATAGCTTACTCCCTGATTTCACGAGGGTCTCTGCTCTAACTTTACCTCTTCAGACCTTTTGTGGCTGTTACACCTACAATGGGCTTTCTTTCTTGCTCTTTCTTTGGCCTACAACATCTTTCTTCCTAGCATGTGTCAGCACCTGAGACCTGTATTTATTTATTTGCTATTTTCCCATCAAAACGGAGACTCTGTGGTAGCAGGCACTCAGTCACCTCTGTCATGGCTGGGCCCCCACTGAATTATGAATGTTAAAGGGCAGTTTATCAAAGCTTCAACTTTTATTTGCGTCTATGTGCCCACTATCATCAAAGCCCTGGTTTTTTTCTTTTTCTGTGACCACGCCATTTTTTTTTTAAGTTTCTTTTTTTTTAAATGTTGGCCCCTTTAATTGGTTTTTTATTTATTTATTTTCACCCATCTTTATTCTTTGGCCTGTGTGGGCCTCCGATTGCAATGGCCTCTGTCATTGCAGAGCACTGGCTCTGGGCACATGCGCTCCAGAGTGCTGGCTCATAATTGAACACACTGGTCCAGCTGCGCCGCAGCAGGTGGGATCTTCCTGGGCCACGGATCGAACCAGTGCCCCTTGCACTGCAAGGCGGACTCTTTGTCCAGTGGACCGCCAGGGAAGCCCACCACTCCATTTTAAAGCTGGTTTCCTTAAAGGACTGCAGCAGTTACAGACTTCACATCTACACCTTCCATCAGGCACTGGCAAACCTACTCTGTAAAGAGCCACATCGGAAATATTTTAGGTTTTGCAGGCCATAAATACCTGTTACAACTATTCAGCTCTGTCATTGTGCCATGAAAACACCCCTAAGCAATTCATAAGCAAATGAGTGTGGCTGTGTTACTGTGAAAATATGTACAGAGCCAGGTGGCTGGCCAGATGGAGCCTGGAGGCTGTAGTTTGCTTGCTCCTGCCCTGCACCATCCCAAGGGAGCAAGCATCTTTTCTAGTAGCTCTCTCAGAAGAATGAGGAGGCTTTGTTTTCCAAAGTTCTCAACAAACCTCCTGTTTTAGCATGTTGGCCTGAACATTATTGAATGCCTGTTTGTGAAGCAGTTCCTGAGAGAGTGCGGTGAGACTGTCTTACTGACAGAGAGGGCGCACAGTCCACTCTGATGCTGCTGGTGGCAGGAAGCTCACCCAGCTCATGGGCTACATGGGGCCAGGTAATTACCTGAGCAAAACTGTACACAGTCAGGAACGGGGAAGGGAAGGGGGTGCTGGCCATGCACTGCATACAGTCTGCCGTGTAGATGTGATCAGTGGATCACAGTATGTGCTTGCACCACCAGTGTCCTCCTAAAGGAGAAGACAAGCCTCCTGAGGTCAGGTGTTACACTCTGATAATCAGTAACTTCAGCTTGCAGCTCAATAAGATTTGAATCAATTAAGTTTTTTTTCTGTGACCACGCCATTTTTTTTTAAGTTTCTTTTTTTAAATGTTGGCCTTTAATTGTTTTTATTTTTTTATTTAGTTTCATCCGTCTTTATTCTTTGGCCTGTGTGGGCCTCCCATTGCAATGGCCTCTCTTTTTGCAGAGCACCAGCTCTGGGCACGTGCGCTCCAGAGTGCTGGCTCATAATTGGACACATTGGTCCAGCTGCGCGCAGCAGGTGGGATCTTCCTGGGCCACGGATCGAACCAGTGCCCCTTGCACTGCAAGGCGGACTCTTTGTCCAGTGGACCGCCAGGGAAGCCCACCACTCCATTTTAAAGCTGGTTTCCTTAAAGGACTGCAGCAGTTACAGACTTCACATCTACACCTTCCATCAGGCACTGGCAAACCTACTCTGTAAAGAGCCACATCGGAAATATTTTAGGTTTTGCAGGCCATAAATACCTGTTACAACTATTCAGCTCTGTCATTGTGCCATGAAAACACCCCTAAGCAATTCATAAGCAAATGAGTGTGGCTGTGTTACTGTGAAAATATGTACAGAGCCAGGTGGCTGGCCAGATGGAGCCTGGAGGCTGTAGTTTGCTTGCTCCTGCCCTGCACCATCCCAAGGGAGCAAGCATCTTTTCTAGTAGCTCTCTCAGAAGAATGAGGAGGCTTTGTTTTCCAAAGTTCTCAACAAACCTCCTGTTTTAGCATGTTGGCCTGAACATTATTGAATGCCTGTTTGTGAAGCAGTTCCTGAGAGAGTGCGGTGAGACTGTCTTACTGACAGAGAGGGCGCACAGTCCACTCTGATGCTGCTGGTGGAAGGAAGCTCACCCCGAAGCTCATGGGCTACATGGGGCCAGGTAATTACCTGAGCAAAACTGTACACAGTCAGGAACGGGGAAGGGAAGGGGGTGCTGGCCATGCACTGCATACAGTCTGCCGTGTAGATGTGATCAGTGGATCACAGTATGTGCTTGCACCACCAGTGTCCTCCTAAAGGAGAAGACAAGCCTCCTGAGGTCAGGTGTTACACTCTGATAATCAGTAACTTCAGCTTGCAGCTCAATAAGATTTGAATCAGATTAAGTTGGAAATGTTAAGAATCCTGTGCTCATGGGGATTACTGTATTTTTTGTTGTTTTTTTAAGGATTTAATAATATAAAGGCATGTTATCAATTAAGTGCTTCCTTTTTCATAGGAAAAAATACTTGGAAAATATCTTGTTTCATTGTTGATTGAAACCACTTCTGGTTTTTGAGGGATTAAATTGAAGTTTGTTTTTTAAACTTAAGGTTCACAAAAAGGATTCTGGCTTTTGGCGAGATTTTGGCTTTGGAATGACTTGTCAGTATCGATCAGATTTCCTGACCATTGGTAAGTACATGTAACATTTAAGAATAAGACTTAGGTGTTTACTATAATATCTTATATCGTTTTTCTAAAAGGTCTCAGATTTGAATGCTTTCCTCTTAAATTACGAGATTAGCCGAAGGATCTGGAAATACGAAAGACAAAGTGAGTTTATAATTAGTGTCTTTGACTAGAAAAATGTTCATAAGGATAAGATACCTACGTTTGCAGTTGTTTCTAGTACTCTTACAAAAGATCTGTACCTAACTTTGGTGTTGTACTCACGAATTGTTACAGCTAGAAGCAGTGTTGGATTATCTAGTTCAAGGACTTTCATATTTTTTTAATTTTGAGGAAACCACCTTTATTTGTCTTTTGAACATAATGCAGAATTTCAGTATGTAAAATAAATGGGGGAAAAAAGCCTCTTCACTCCAGCTCTGGTTGTGGTTGGAGTAGGTCACTTGGAATCACTGGCTTAATGTCCACTTGCCTACACCAGGCTGACCATGAAGAATCTGGTCCGAGCCACCTGCCCCACCCTGCTGTCAGTCTTACCCAGCAAAAAATAAAGCATCAGAGTTTAGTTTACGGAAGCCTTATTCATTCATTCCATGTCTCCTGATTCACTCAGGGACTCCCTTTCCACTGCACACTAGAATGTAGTAGTAGAATACATAAATGTAGGTCTATTTTACCTTCATTTTTATAGTCAGCCATTTGCTTTGGAAATTCCTCCACCTTGTCGTTTTTATCTCTGTAACAAATGATGAAAAATGAGCAAATAGTAATAAAAAGACTATTAAATGAAACTAATGCCTTTTCCCCCTGATGTCTTGCTTCATAAAATAGTAAGGATACAGCACCACCTTCTGACCTCTGTTGTTTCTCACTGCTCCTTTCTTGTTTTTTCCTCATATTCCCATTAGGTGTGTGTTGGTGCAGTTGGCAGTGTTCCACATCTCTCTGAGACGGTTCATTCTTCTTCATTCTTTTCCTCTCTTCTTCATATAGCTAATCCCAGTTGATGTCTTCTGGTTCACTGATTCTTCTGTTAGTTCAGATCCAATTGTTGGGCTGCACTAGTGAATTTTTCATTTGAGTTATGGTGCTTTTTAACTTCAGAATGTATTTTTTAAAAAAAAAAAAAATTGGCCTCTTTTATTTTTTTTTATTTATTTATTTTCATCCATCTTCATTCTCTGGCCTGTGTGGACCTCCCATTGCAGTGGCCTCTGTCGTTGCAGAGCACCGGCTCTGGGCACATGCACTCCAGAGTGCTGGCTCATAATTGGACACACTGGTCCAGCTGTTCCGCAACAGGTGGGATCCTCTCAGACCAGGGATCGAACCAGTGCCCCTTGCACTGCAAAGCGGACTCTTTATCCACTGGACCCCCAGGGAAGCCCAGAATTTCCCTTCTTACAAACATATAATTTCCATCTCTTTATTAGTGGTCTCTACTTGGTCTGCTTCTTTTTGGATATATGGGTCACAGTTTTGTTTCTTTCAACAGCCTTCCTTTTTAAAAAACTACTCATTTTAGCTAATACACTGTGTTGATTCTAGATATTGATTCCCCCTGCCTTCAGGGCTTATTTTTGTTATTGCTTGTTTCTTTCTTTATTGGCTACACCAGCACCATGAAGCTGTCAGACCCCCTTACCCAGCGAAAAAGAAAGCATCAGAGTGTAGTTTACGGATGCCTTATTCATTCATTCCATGTCTCCTGATTCACTCAGGGACTCCCTTTCCACTGCACACTAGAATGTAGTAGTAGAATACATAAATGTAGGTCTATTTTACCTTCATTTTTATAGTCAGCCATTTGCTTTGGAAATTCCTCCACCTTGTCGTTTTTATCTCTGTAACAAATGATGAAAAATGAGCAAATAGTAATAAAAAGACTATTAAATGAAACTAATGCCTTTTCCCCCTGATGTCTTGCTTCATAAAATAGTAAGGATACAGCACCACCTTCTGACCTCTGTTGTTTCTCACTGCTCCTTTCTTGTTTTTTCCTCATATTCCCATTAGGTGTGTGTTGGTGCAGTTGGCAGTGTTCCACATCTCTCTGAGACGGTTCATTCTTCTTCATTCTTTTCCTCTCTTCTTCATATAGCTAATCCCAGTTGATGTCTTCTGGTTCACTGATTCTTCTGTTAGTTCAGATCCAATTGTTGGGCTGCACTAGTGAATTTTTCATTTGAGTTATGGTGCTTTTTAACTTCAGAATGTATTTTTTAAAAAAAAAAAAAATTGGCCTCTTTTATTTTTTTTTATTTATTTATTTTCATCCATCTTCATTCTCTGGCCTGTGTGGACCTCCCATTGCAGTGGCCTCTGTCGTTGCAGAGCACCGGCTCTGGGCACATGCACTCCAGAGTGCTGGCTCATAATTGGACACACTGGTCCAGCTGTTCCGCAACAGGTGGGATCCTCTCAGACCAGGGATCGAACCAGTGCCCCTTGCACTGCAAAGCGGACTCTTTATCCACTGGACCCCCAGGGAAGCCCAGAATTTCCCTTCTTACAAACATATAATTTCCATCTCTTTATTAGTGGTCTCTACTTGGTCTGCTTCTTTTTGGATATATGGGTCACAGTTTTGTTTCTTTCAACAGCCTTCCTTTTTAAAAAACTACTCATTTTAGCTAATACACTGTGTTGATTCTAGATATTGATTCCCCCTGCCTTCAGGGCTTATTTTTGTTATTGCTTGTTTCTTTCTTTATTGGCTCAGCTTTACTATTTTAGTGACTCGTGGCTTCCCATCCTCTACCTCATTTCTTAAGTTACTCATCAGGGCATGTGCAGTCATCCTGACGGGTGACATTGGATTTAACAGGTCTCTTTCTGACTTGTCTCTTCCCATGCCTCTGTTGGTGTTACTCCCAGCTATTAGGCTGCGTGAATTTGCTGATTTGACATTGCTCTGGGACATAGTTTGCTCCACAGTCAGAATCAATTAAATTAAACCCATTTTAAAGTGTTAGTTTTCAGTCGTGACTGATTCTCTGCAACCCCACAGACCGTAGCCCACTAGGCTCCTCTGTCCATGGGATTCTCCAGGCAAGAATACTGCAATGGGTTGCCATTCCCTTCTCCAGGGAATCTTCCCAACCCAGGAATCAAACCCAGGTCTCTTTCATTGCAGGCAGATTCTTTACCATCTGAGCTTGGAGGCAGGTTTTTGAGGTTTGTTTGGACCCCAGGAGGGCTCTTAGCTGTTTCTCCTCCATCCTCTCTCTTGTAAACTGACTGGCCTACATTTTAGCTTGCACTAATGGGCTACTAGCATCCTCTTAATTGTTTACTACCAAATCTTCAATATTTACAAGAGACCCTTTAGTCAGTTCTTTTGGAAAGAGCTCTGGAGCATTTGTCCTTACGGATTGCCTCTTTCCCTGAGAAGAAGCTCTGAGTCTCTGCTCTAGATTTGGGGGCAGAGACAGTGGCACAGTTCTCTAGAAGGACACCCCTGCCTTATGATCAGAACAGTAAGTGGGAACCAAAGGGCCCCTCTCCCTTTTGGAGAGCCTCTACCCTGTGAATGTGGGCCGAGCGGGAGACGGGGAACTCCCCTCAGCAGCCCTTGTTTGAAATTTTGCCTCTTTTATTTGGAACTTCTGTTCCTTTCCTTCTTTCCTTCAGGCGGTTCTATTACACATACGTTACACTTTGGTAGTTGTCCCATAGTTCTTGGATATTCTGTTCTGTTTTTTTTTTTTTTTTCTTTTCTCCTCACAACTCCCAGCCTTCTTTCTCTTTCCCTTCAGTCTCGGAAGTTTCTGGTCACATTTCCAGAGGCATTCTTCATTTTTCTTTTTTTACATTTTTTCTTTTTATCGAACATTTCTTAAGTTACTCATCAGGGCATGTGCAGTCATCCTGACGGGTGACATTGGATTTAACAGGTCTCTTTCTGACTTGTCTCTTCCCATGCCTCTGTTGGTGTTACTCCCAGCTATTAGGCTGCGTGAATTTGCTGATTTGACATTGCTCTGGGACATAGTTTGCTCCACAGTCAGAATCAATTAAATTAAACCCATTTTAAAGTGTTAGTTTTCAGTCGTGACTGATTCTCTGCAACCCCACAGACCGTAGCCCACTAGGCTCCTCTGTCCATGCGATTCTCCAGGCAAGAATACTGCAATGGGTTGCCATTCCTTCTCCAGGGAATCTTCCCAACCCAGGAATCAAACCCAGGTCTCTTTCATTGCAGGCAGATTCTTTACCATCTGAGCTTGGAGGCAGGTTTTTGAGGTTTGTTTGGACCCCAGGAGGGCTCTTAGCTGTTTCTCCTCCATCCTCTCTCTTGTAAACTGACTGGCCTACATTTTAGCTTGCACTAATGGGCTACTAGCATCCTCTTAATTGTTTACTACCAAATCTTCAATATTTACAAGAGACCCTTTAGTCAGTTCTTTTGGAAAGAGCTCTGGAGCATTTGTCCTTACGGATTGCCTCTTTCCCTGAGAAGAAGCTCTGAGTCTCTGCTCTAGATTTGGGGGCAGAGACAGTGGCACAGTTCTCTAGAAGGACACCCCTGCCTTATGATCAGAACAGTAAGTGGGAACCAAAGGGCCCCTCTCCCTTTTGGAGAGCCTCTACCCTGTGAATGTGGGCCGAGCGGGAGACGGGGAACTCCCCTCAGCAGCCCTTGTTTGAAATTTTGCCTCTTTTATTTGGAACTTCTGTTCCTTTCCTTCTTTCCTTCAGGCGGTTCTATTACACATACGTTACACTTTGGTAGTTGTCCCATAGTTCTTGGATATTCTGTTCTGTTTTTTTTTTTTTTTTCTTTTCTCCTCACAACTCCCAGCCTTCTTTCTCTTTCCCTTCAGTCTCGGAAGTTTCTGGTCACATTTCCAGAGGCATTCTTCATTTCTGTTACATTGCTTTTTATCGTTAACATTTCTTCTGATTCTTTCTTAGAATCTCTGTTTACATTGCCATCAGTTCTTGCATGTTGTCTACTTTTTCCATTAGAGTCCTTAGCATATTAATCATCAGAGTGAAAGTCACTCAGTTGTGTCCATCTCTTTGCGACCCCGTGCGCTGTAGCCCGTCAGGCTCCTCTCTGTGGAATTCTCCAGGCAAGAATACTGGAGAGGGTAGCCATTCCCTTCTCCAAGGGGTCTTCCCAATCCAGGGATTGAACCGAGGTCTCCTGCATAGCAGGAGAATTCCTTACCATCTGAGACACCAGGGAAGCCCATAGTTAATCATAGCTCTTGTAAATTCACAGTCCTATAGTTCCAGCATTCCTGCCATATCTGAGTCTGGTTTTGATGTTGCTGTTTCTCTTTAAACTTTTTTGTCCTTCAGTTTGCCAAATTTTATTTCCATAGTGAACATAATGTATTGGGTAAAGGAGACTGCAGTAAGTAGGCCTTCAGTGATGTGATGGTAAGGCGTGGGAGAAGTATTCTCTAGTCCTGGGATAAGAAAGTGACCTGTTTATTTTCCCTGTCTAAACCACCCCTGATACTTCTTCTGACTTATTCTTACCTACAAGGAAGAAAAGCCAGGGTACATCAGACATAGCATTTAGTAAAGCTGTGACTGTTCAGAGTAATACTTTTCAGAGATCTCAGGATTCTTGTCATCCTGTGAGTGTGAAATTAAGTAACTAACATAGGATTATTTGACAGAAGACATCATTTGGAAGCCTAGTTTTTAATTAAAGAATTAATTTTTTCTCCATTTCTAAGAATCATTTCTAGCTTTTGAAAAAACTCAAAATATTTTGTATTCTCCAGGTTTCTTTTTTTTTTTTTTTTGCCCACTTCTATTGGTCTTTCATTTATTCATTTTCATCCATCTTTGTTCTTTGACCCGTGTGGGCCTCCATTGTGGTGGCCTCTGTTGTCGCAGAGCACCGGCTCTGGGCGCATGCGCTCCAGTGCTCCGGCTCGGTGATTGGACACATCGGTCCAGCTGCTGCGCGGCACGTGGGATCCTCCCAGGCCAGGGATCGAATCGGAACCCCCTGCACTGCAAGGTGGTGTCCTCACTCACTGGACCACCAGGGAAGCCCTCTCCAGGCTTCTTTAAAGTTAGTTCAGCTGAAACCAACTTAAAAATAGTGTGAATTTGATCTCACATGCTCTAGGCAAGGCTGTAAGTGACATTTACGTGGCTGGATCTGCTTGATTCTCTTTAAGTTCTTAACTGAGCAGCACATACTTGACCATTTCTTTCTCAGGATGCTTTCTTCACTTGACTCCTGTGATGACACATTCTCCAGAATTTGCTTCTTTCTCTGGGGCTGCCTCAGTCTCTTTTGCTAACTTTCTCTGCCTGTTTGTCCTCTAAATATGTGGCATTTCTTAGCATTTAGACCTGGGCCCTGTTGTCTTTGTAAACTTTATTAGTAATTTCATCCACTAATGTGGCTTTAAATCATGTGTGTCCATTCTCAATTTTATGTGTACCACTTGACTCATTTCTTCTGTTTTCTCCTCTGGAAAATTTTCTGTGACCCAGAAAAACTTGGATCGCAAAGGATAGAAGGAAAATATAATAAAACATTAATGGTGGTGATACTGTAGGTGATTTAGATTTCCTTCTCTTTTGACTTTCTAGAGGTTTTCTATAAAACTTTGAAGTTTACAAAGTATTCTCAAATATTTAATCTGATTTTGACAATCTTTGCAACAGACTCTTTAGCTTCCTGATATCAGCCAGTAACTGAATTTCTAAACCAAGATGTCAGTCTTCTATTTCAGGTGTCTTTGGACTGTACATGCCATCTCATTTGAAGCAGAATGTTTAAATCTTTATCAGGTTTGACTGTGGTCTGGCTGCCAGGCAGCTATTTAATAGTGTGAGTTTTGATCCTGCAGGTGGATTTGATATGGAAGTCAAAGGCTGGGGTGGAGAAGATGTTCATCTGTATCGAAAATACTTACACGGTGACCTGATTGTGGTTCGGACTCCAGTTCCTGGTCTTTTCCATCTCTGGCATGAGAAGCGCTGTGCTGATGAGTTGACCCCTGAGCAGTACCGCATGTGTATCCAGTCCAAAGCCATGAACGAGGCCTCTCACTCGCACCTGGGAATGCTGGTCTTCAGGGAGGAGATAGAGACACATCTTCACAAACAGGCGTACAGGACAAATAGCGAAGCTGTTGGTTAATGTAATCGTTCACATGTTAGTCTGAACCACAAACCAGCATTATTTATTTAGCCTTAATTCCAACTCCAGATGCAGTGCCTCTTCCAAAAGGACATGCTTATCCTTTGTGTTCTTGCTGACGTTACTTCAGCAGTTTAGCTGTGAGAAAAAAAAGCACTGTTGTAATGCGAAGTCTCTTTTCTTGAGCATACCTCACTGTGGGTCAAAACTCAAAATCTGGTACTAAGATAAGAGTAGTCTTGAGTTAATTTCTGCCTGGCTTCATGTTTTGATGTGTACCCTGCTTTTGTATGGGCTGAGGGTGGATTGTGTTGTGCTAAAGGTGAGTTCATTTGGGGGGTTTGATGTGTACCACTTGACTCATTTCTTCTGTTTTCTCCTCTGGAAAATTTTCTGTGACCCAGAAAAACTTGGATCGCAAAGGATAGAAGGAAAATATAATAAAACATTAATGGTGGTGATACTGTAGGTGATTTAGATTTCCTTCTCTTTTGACTTTCTAGAGGTTTTCTATAAAACTTTGAAGTTTACAAAGTATTCTCAAATATTTAATCTGATTTTGACAATCTTTGCAACAGACTCTTTAGCTTCCTGATATCAGCCAGTAACTGAATTTCTAAACCAAGATGTCAGTCTTCTATTTCAGGTGTCTTTGGACTGTACATGCCATCTCATTTGAAGCAGAATGTTTAAATCTTTATCAGGTTTGACTGTGGTCTGGCTGCCAGGCAGCTATTTAATAGTGTGAGTTTTGATCCTGCAGGTGGATTTGATATGGAAGTCAAAGGCTGGGGTGGAGAAGATGTTCATCTGTATCGAAAATACTTACACGGTGACCTGATTGTGGTTCGGACTCCAGTTCCTGGTCTTTTCCATCTCTGGCATGAGAAGCGCTGTGCTGATGAGTTGACCCCTGAGCAGTACCGCATGTGTATCCAGTCCAAAGCCATGAACGAGGCCTCTCACTCGCACCTGGGAATGCTGGTCTTCAGGGAGGAGATAGAGACACATCTTCACAAACAGGCGTACAGGACAAATAGCGAAGCTGTTGGTTAATGTAATCGTTCACATGTTAGTCTGAACCACAAACCAGCATTATTTATTTAGCCTTAATTCCAACTCCAGATGCAGTGCCTCTTCCAAAAGGACATGCTTATCCTTTGTGTTCTTGCTGACGTTACTTCAGCAGTTTAGCTGTGAGAAAAAAAAGCACTGTTGTAATGCGAAGTCTCTTTTCTTGAGCATACCTCACTGTGGGTCAAAACTCAAAATCTGGTACTAAGATAAGAGTAGTCTTGAGTTAATTTCTGCCTGGCTTCATGTTTTGATGTGTACCCTGCTTTTGTATGGGCTGAGGGGTGGATTGTGTTGTGCTAAAGGTGAGTTGGAGCATCCTGTCCTTGAGAGGATGGAGTGTGTCAAAAAGGGGTCTTCACCTGCTGACCACTGAGTCCACCTGCTTGGTTTTAAGTGAAGATCTTTGGCCAGTTGGTTGATGAGTCCTTTTTCAATGAAGCAGAGCATAATTAAATGACATATCTAAACTTTCCAACTAATGAAGAGCAGGTAGAGACAAAAATTCCTCAACTTTGTGTTGCCTAGCCCTCTAAATGTCTATTTTTAAACAAATGGGTAATAGTAGAAAATATTAAGTGAAGAGTCTATGACTTGATTAAAAGTATAATATGATGCTAATGTATCATCATGTTCAGGATTAGGAGTCTTAAAGTTGCTGTAGACTGTTTTGAACAAATAGAAATGTGGAAGCGCCTTTAACAGAACAGTTATGCTGCAGTAAAGGACACGAGGGGTGTCTGGGAACACCAGTTTACATGAGCCAGGCTCTAGCAGGGCCTTCTTGTGGCTCAGAATAGATGAACAGAGCATGGGGTTGCGTGTTTTTTGCTTTGTATTGTCTCATTTAGCATGGATCCATATGTTTGTATTATCCTTTTTCTCTAGTATGTTAATTATGCTATGTTTGCATTATTATAATACTTCGAGGTGAGGGGAAGTTTCACTGAGGGGAGAAAAACCAAACAAATTCAGTGAGGTATGCCATAATATACTGATTCAAGGAAAGGGCAGAAGGGAGAGGTTGCTTAAATGAAAATCTGAATTATAGTATATTTTAGGGAAAAATGTAACTTGCAGATAGAATGATGTTTTAATGGAGGTATAAATTATATTAATGAGACAAGATGAATTATATTCAGATAGGACTGTACTGGGCTATTTATCACACATGGATCTTTTATCATAAGGTCAATTGCTATATCCACAAGTTGGAGATATGGTGAAAGGCATGCATAGATTTTTGAACTTTTGGCTTTTAAAAGGGACCTATATAGGATTCTTTCTGTTTGTATATAAGCCCCTGAAAATTCATGGAAGATAAGTCATTACTCTTTTTTGCTCATATCATATCTGAAATATTATAAATCCAAATTTCTTGGTGCTATGTGATTTCAATTTTACAGTAACTCTTGCTAAATAATCTTATAAGTATTAAGTTGGGCAGCATTAGGCTTGGTCTTTTAAGATGTATAAATGTTTTTTGCAAAATTGTTCAGGTCATTGTCTCCTTTTATATATAGTTATTTATTGCAAAGACCAGTGAAGGTATTTAAAGTGAGAGAACATAAATATTTGCAGAAATGAGTTGTAGCTTGTTTTTTGACAAAACCAAATGAATTTTTTCTTCTTTTTTTAAAAAACAAGCTTTTAACTTAAGGATGGAAGCTAAGCAATGGAAACATTACTATGTTTTTGATAGTAAACAGTATCAATAAAGTATTTTATTACCAAAAGTTAAATGAAAATGTCATAAGTTAATTTCTTTCTGTTGTATCAAATACAGAAAATTGTGTGAATGTAATTGTGTGCTTTAAAGACTGGCAAAGCCAACACCAGTACAGCAGCTGTACAGATTAGACTCTGGAACTGTGTCAGTGAAAGGCCTCTGGGCATTTTTTTGATCACATACCTTCACTCTCTCCGTATTAGTCACTGTCCTGATGATTTTTCTGATAATTTTTCACTTATTTTTCTTCACAGTTTTCCCTACTACGTATGTATCTCTAACCAATAGACTATTTTGCCTGTTTTGAATTTATATGCATATGATTTCATCATATATTCTTTAACTTTCCAGTATTATGTTTTTGGGATTCACTCGTGTTCATCTCAAAATTCATTTTCATTACTGACTGGTATTCTGCTAAATGAATATATTACAGTGTTTATTCTCCTGTTTATAGGTATTTGGATCACTTGTAGTTTTTAGGTTGTTTGTTTGCTTATTGGCTTTTGCTGTCACAGGCAATGTTGCCATGAATACTGCTGTGCGTGTCTTATGAGCATATGGGAACTTCTCTAGGAGGAATGATGCTAAGTCATCAGTTAAGTCTGCATTCAGCTTACTTCCCCAAGTGGACCGCATCCAGCACTGTAAGAGATACACTTTGCATCCTTGGCAATGCTTAATTTTGTCAGACTTACTTTTTTAATTTGGGAGAGTTTCGCTATTGGATAGGATATAAGTAAATCATGGAAGATAAGTCATTACTCTTTTTTGCTCATATCATATCTGAAATATTATAAATCCAAATTTCTTGGTGCTATGTGATTTCAATTTTACAGTAACTCTTGCTAAATAATCTTATAAGTATTAAGTTGGGCAGCATTAGGCTTGGTCTTTTAAGATGTATAAATGTTTTTTGCAAAATTGTTCAGGTCATTGTCTCCTTTTATATATAGTTATTTATTGCAAAGACCAGTGAAGGTATTTAAAGTGAGAGAACATAAATATTTGCAGAAATGAGTTGTAGCTTGTTTTTTGACAAAACCAAATGAATTTTTTCTTCTTTTTTTAAAAAACAAGCTTTTAACTTAAGGATGGAAGCTAAGCAATGGAAACATTACTATGTTTTTGATAGTAAACAGTATCAATAAAGTATTTTATTACCAAAAGTTAAATGAAAATGTCATAAGTTAATTTCTTTCTGTTGTATCAAATACAGAAAATTGTGTGAATGTAATTGTGTGCTTTAAAGACTGGCAAAGCCAACACCAGTACAGCAGCTGTACAGATTAGACTCTGGAACTGTGTCAGTGAAAGGCCTCTGGGCATTTTTTTGATCACATACCTTCACTCTCTCCGTATTAGTCACTGTCCTGATGATTTTTCTGATAATTTTTCACTTATTTTTCTTCACAGTTTTCCCTACTACGTATGTATCTCTAACCAATAGACTATTTTGCCTGTTTTGAATTTATATGCATATGATTTCATCATATATTCTTTAACTTTCCGTATTATGTTTTTGGGATTCACTCGTGTTCATCTCAAAATTCATTTTCATTACTGACTGGTATTCTGCTAAATGAATATATTACAGTGTTTATTCTCCTGTTTATAGGTATTTGGATCACTTGTAGTTTTTAGGTTGTTTGTTTGCTTATTGGCTTTTGCTGTCACAGGCAATGTTGCCATGAATACTGCTGTGCGTGTCTTATGAGCATATGGGAACTTCTCTAGGAGGAATGATGCTAAGTCATCAGTTAAGTCTGCATTCAGCTTACTTCCCCAAGTGGACCGCATCCAGCACTGTAAGAGATACACTTTGCATCCTTGGCAATGCTTAATTTTGTCAGACTTACTAATTTTTGCTAATCTAGTGGGCTTTAAGCATGAATTGTAGGTACGATTTTCATTTCCAGTCTTTTTGCACAGTATTATATAACTTCATAGAAAATTTTCACATATTCTGGGTATCAATTCTTGCTGGTTAAATGTTTGCAAATATTTTCTCCCAGGATGTTACTTGTCTTTTCCCATTCTTGATCGTATTTTTTGGGTGAATAAAAGTTAACTTTAATGTGTTTAATTAATCTTTTTCCTTTATGTATTCTTTTTATTACTAATTTATGACTTCATAATAGAGAAGAGTATCTTAAAGATACTTAAAGAGTATCTGTTGTTCTGTATTATCTTCTACATAGCTTTGTTCTTAAAGATTGTCATGGTTATTTGTAGCCTTTGCACTTTCATAGAAGTTTTAGAATAAGTTTGTTAAGTTTCATGAAAACTTTTGTGAATTCTTACTAGAATCTCATTGAATCTATAAAATCATTTTGGGGAAAATGTACATTTTATTATACAGAGCCCCCCTGTCCTTGAAATGATATTATCTATTTCAGTCTTTATTGTCTTCAATTAAGTTTTGTACTTTTTCATACAGTAGATTTACATGTATTTGTTAATAGATTTTTTTCCTAGATAGTTTGCATTTTTGATGATTGTCTACTGCTGGTATTTAGAAATCAAACTGACCTGTGTGTTCAGTAACCTTGCCAAACACAATTTTTTTTTTTTTTTTTTATTGTCACACCAGCACATAGGATCTTAGTTCCCTGACCAGGGATCAAATCCATGTCTCCTGCAGTGAAAATGCAGAAGCTTAACCACTGGCCCACCAATCAAGTCCCAAACACAATTAGAATGTATTTCTAGTTTGCATTTTTCCTGTTATACAATTGTATATCTGTGAGTTTGTGGAAGTTTTGTTTCTTTTCAGTTTCTATGTTTTTATTGTCTTAAACTGTGCTTGTTAGGATTGTTGTGCAGTATTGGCTAGAAATGGTAAATAGTGGACTTCTGCCCATATTTCTGATTTCAAGGGAGACATTCACAATTTCATCAGTTAAGAATGATATTTGTTGTAGGTGTTTGTTTATAAATACCCCTTATTAAGTGACCTTCTGTTAGTACTTGGCAAGTTTTTATCATGCTTAAGAGCATTTATCAAATATTTTTACTGTATCTTTCGAGATGATTATATGATTTTTCCCATCTTTAATATGTTGAATTGATGAATTAATTTTCTGAAGTACCCTGGCATTCCTGGGGTAAACACCAGCCTGTCATATCCTTACATATTGCTGGATTCAGTTTGCATGCATACACGCATTTATTTACATATCTATATATTTGTGCATGGCTGTGTGTGTGTATATATATATATATGTACTTTTTTCAGGTGTTTTTATGTGTGTGAGTATTATACCTCATTTCTTATCCTTGGGCCTTTCTATAAAGGTTTTGCTCGCTTATAAAATGTTATGTGATTCTTTGTACTGTTTCCAGAAAAGTTTTGTACAGCTGTAATTATTTCTTCCTTGAATATTTGACCAAACTTCCTGAAAGCTACCTGGGCATGAACTTTCCTATATAAGAAGATCTCTGATCACTAGTTCATTTTATTTAATGATTGTAGAACTGTTCAGATTTTCTTTCTTCTAGAGTCAGTTTTGATTGAGGTAAGGTGGCTGTTTGCTAGAATTCATACTGATAAACTTGAAATTTTAGATGAAATGGACATGAAAGCTGTGTGCCATTTCCTCTTGTTATTTGTGTAATATGTGTGGGATCTATCATGGTAGCCTCTTTTTTATTGATAAGGTTGTGCTTTTCTTTTTTCTTAAATAGTCTTACCAGATGATGGCAAATGTTTCTCAGTCCTTCCAAATACTAACCCTTTACCAGCCACATAAAGAGAGATCCAGTTGCTTCACATCCTCCCCAACACAATATTTTCAGCGTTTTTAATTTAGACTCTTTAATTTCTGTTGGATGTGTACAGTTATCTCATCTTGATTTTAGTTTATCATTAGGAAAATGATGTTAAGTATCCTTTCATATGCATACTGGCTATTTGGATAGTGAAATGCCCATTCCATTTTTTTGCCCTTTTTCTTTGACTGGCTTTTTTTTTTTCTTTTTAATTGATTGTTTTTAGGAGTTGCTTCTTATTTCTGATTTCAAGGGAGACATTCACAATTTCATCAGTTAAGAATGATATTTGTTGTAGGTGTTTGTTTATAAATACCCCTTATTAAGTGACCTTCTGTTAGTACTTGGCAAGTTTTTATCATGCTTAAGAGCATTTATCAAATATTTTTACTGTATCTTTCGAGATGATTATATGATTTTTCCCATCTTTAATATGTTGAATTGATGAATTAATTTTCTGAAGTACCCTGGCATTCCTGGGGTAAACACCAGCCTGTCATATCCTTACATATTGCTGGATTCAGTTTGCATGCATACACGCATTTATTTACATATCTATATATTTGTGCATGGCTGTGTGTGTGTATATATATATATATGTACTTTTTTCAGGTGTTTTTATGTGTGTGAGTATTATACCTCATTTCTTATCCTTGGGCCTTTCTATAAAGGTTTTGCTCGCTTATAAAATGTTATGTGATTCTTTGTACTGTTTCCAGAAAAGTTTTGTACAGCTGTAATTATTTCTTCCTTGAATATTTGACCAAACTTCCTGAAAGCTACCTGGGCATGAACTTTCCTATATAAGAAGATCTCTGATCACTAGTTCATTTTATTTAATGATTGTAGAACTGTTCAGATTTTCTTTCTTCTAGAGTCAGTTTTGATTGAGGTAAGGTGGCTGTTTGCTAGAATTCATACTGATAAACTTGAAATTTTAGATGAAATGGACATGAAAGCTGTGTGCCATTTCCTCTTGTTATTTGTGTAATATGTGTGGGATCTATCATGGTAGCCTCTTTTTTATTGATAAGGTTGTGCTTTTCTTTTTTCTTAAATAGTCTTACCAGATGATGGCAAATGTTTCTCAGTCCTTCCAAATACTAACCCTTTACCAGCCACATAAAGAGAGATCCAGTTGCTTCACATCCTCCCCAACACAATATTTTCAGCGTTTTTAATTTAGACTCTTTAATTTCTGTTGGATGTGTACAGTTATCTCATCTTGATTTTAGTTTATCATTAGGAAAATGATGTTAAGTATCCTTTCATATGCATACTGGCTATTTGGATAGTGAAATGCCCATTCCATTTTTTTGCCCTTTTTCTTTGACTGGCTTTTTTTTCTTTTAATTGATGTGTAGGAGTTGCTTCTGTATTCTGAATATGAGTCTTGTCAGATATATATATTGTAAACATCTCCCAGGCAGTAGACTGGTCTTCATTCTCTTAATGTTGTCTGTTAATAGGCAAAAGCTGTTAGTTTTAATAAAGTCCAGTTTGTCAGGTTCTTTTCTTTTGTGGCTAGTGATTTTGGTGTTAAATTTTAAAACCTTTGCCTACTCCACAGCAAAGAGTAAATGTTCATATTTTCTTTTCAATGCTTTATTTATTGCCTTTCATATTTAGATCTGTGAGTCATATGGAAAGAATCTTTATGTAGTAGACAGTCAAGGTTCATCCTTTAGAATTTTTTTAGTGAGGGTATGATACCAGGCTCCATTTTAGTTTATAAATATCTTTATCTCATTTAAGAAATATTTTTTGAAGAGTTTAGAATTCTAGGTTGAGACATTTTTTAACACTGTCCGCTTTAATAATATATTCAGTTATTTTACCAGGAAAAGTGAGTTTATTCAGGAATAACCAGAGGAATTGCAATCTGGGATAAGTTAACCATGGGGGACCAAGTCAGAGAAAAAGAAAAGGAAACTTGCTTCTGTACAGTGAGATGGGGAGTTGGGAGGAACTGTATTAAGCACGGGGCTCATTGGAGGAAGCTGGAAGTGCATTCTCCTTGGTGGGCTCTATAGTCTCTGGAGAAAGACACGCTTGCTCTCTTCCTGGTTGGTGGTAAAGCAGGCAGCACCTTCCTGTGATGAGCTGTTTGCTCCCGTTTCTTCCTCTTGTAGTAGCTGATGTTGTGTCACTGGGTATGAGCACTCCCCTCCTGGCCTGTTCCAGCTCAAGCTGAGGTTTCTTTAATTCCGGAGCACATGGACGTTATGAGTCCACTGTCTTCTGCCTTCACTTGTTCCTGTTGTGAAATAAGCTGTCAGCTTAACAGTTGATAGGTTGTTAAAGGTAATCAGTGTCCTTTTTCTCTGGCTGTCTTTAAAATCTCTTCTTTATCTCTGTTCTGTATTTCTATGATATGTCTATATGGAGATTTTTTTTCTTTCTTTCTTATCTTGCTTGAGAATCTTTGGGCTAATTGGATTGTCTTTTGTCAAAATAAAAGATTCTCAGTTATTACATTTTCACTGTCTCTGCCTCATCCTCTCTCTTTCCTTCTGTAACTGGTAACAGATGCTAAATCTGTTTCATGTTTTCCAACCTTTGTCTTTCTGGGTTTACCTTCTGGTAATTTAAACAGAATTTTGTCCAAATGGATTTAGATAGAAATAGAGCATTTGTATAAATAGGTAATTCATACAAAAATTTATCCAGATAGAGTGTCTAGAAATGAAAATTAATTTTTAAAATCTAGTAGATAGGTTTAACAGTATATAGACACAGCTAAGGAGAGACTTTTCCAACTAGAATATAGATCAGAATGTTTGCTTCTGCTGGGTAACTTAGGAACAGTACCAGTTCAGGGCCATGTTATACTAAATTCTGAACTCGAAGCTTTTTGGACCAGTGCAATTTGTGCTGCAAAACTGTGTGAACCTCACTGATTTGTGATTATAAGTTATTGAGGGGTAAATTTTCCCCATCTCCATTGAGAGCCAAGGTTCAAAATAGGCAGTCATCCTTAACTCCCTTAGTGTGGGATTGAAACAGGAGTGTTTTATTTCAGGTTCACTGTTATGCTATGGGGTGGCTTTTTGAGATGTCAGCTTTATGGGCTAGGATCTCCTACTTGACCCTTCTTGAGCAGGCTCTGGATTTTCCTTCCTGACTGCTTTGTGAATTGAAAATTAAAGCTCTGAGTTCCTGCCTTTGTTTGAATGTTACAATGTTCCATAGGTTTATCAGTCGATTTCATAGGTAAGCACTTAGGTCTTCCATGCTGCCATTAATGGACAGGTGTTTAACTCACTCTTACATTCTTTTTGCCTCCATTTTTTAAAATTTTTAATTAGAGGATCTGTTGTTTAGTAATCACTAAGTCTTTGTGACCCCCATGGACTGTAGTCCACTAGGCTCCTCTGTCCATGGGATTTCTCAGACAAGAATATTGAAGTGGTTGCTTAATAGGTAACTTTTCATGTCCTTTTTCTCTGGCTGTCTTTAAAATCTCTTCTTTATCTCTGTTCTGTATTTCTATGATATGTCTATATGGAGATTTTTTTTCTTTCTTTCTTATCTTGCTTGAGAATCTTTGGGCTAATTGGATTGTCTTTTGTCAAAATAAAAGATTCTCAGTTATTACATTTTCACTGTCTCTGCCTCATCCTCTCTCTTTCCTTCTGTAACTGGTAACAGATGCTAAATCTGTTTCATGTTTTCCAACCTTTGTCTTTCTGGGTTTACCTTCTGGTAATTTAAACAGAATTTTGTCCAAATGGATTTAGATAGAAATAGAGCATTTGTATAAATAGGTAATTCATACAAAAATTTATCCAGATAGAGTGTCTAGAAATGAAAATTAATTTTTAAAATCTAGTAGATAGGTTTAACAGTATATAGACACAGCTAAGGAGAGACTTTTCCAACTAGAATATAGATCAGAATGTTTGCTTCTGCTGGGTAACTTAGGAACAGTACCAGTTCAGGGCCATGTTATACTAAATTCTGAACTCGAAGCTTTTTGGACCAGTGCAATTTGTGCTGCAAAACTGTGTGAACCTCACTGATTTGTGATTATAAGTTATTGAGGGGTAAATTTTCCCCATCTCCATTGAGAGCCAAGGTTCAAAATAGGCAGTCATCCTTAACTCCCTTAGTGTGGGATTGAAACAGGAGTGTTTTATTTCAGGTTCACTGTTATGCTATGGGGTGGCTTTTTGAGATGTCAGCTTTATGGGCTAGGATCTCCTACTTGACCCTTCTTGAGCAGGCTCTGGATTTTCCTTCCTGACTGCTTTGTGAATTGAAAATTAAAGCTCTGAGTTCCTGCCTTTGTTTGAATGTTACAATGTTCCATAGGTTTATCAGTCGATTTCATAGGTAAGCACTTAGGTCTTCCATGCTGCCATTAATGGACAGGTGTTTAACTCACTCTTACATTCTTTTTGCCTCCATTTTTTAAAATTTTTAATTAGAGGATCTGTTGTTTAGTAATCACTAAGTCTTTGTGACCCCCATGGACTGTAGTCCACTAGGCTCCTCTGTCCATGGGATTTCTCAGACAAGAATATTGAAGTGGGTTGCAGTTTCCTTATCAGGGGAATCTTCCTACAGGAAGGACCCGTGACTTCTGCACTGGCAGGCAGATTTTTCCACTGAGCCACTAGGGAAGCCCTAACTGGAGGATAATTGCTTTACAATGTTGCATTAGTTTCTGCTGTACGGTCATGTGAATCAGTCATAAAGGTACATGTCCCCTCCCTCGTGAGCCTCCTTCCCACCCATGCCATCCCACCCCTCAGGGTCACCACAGAGCACCGAGCTGAGCTCCCTCTGCTGTACCGCAGCCTCCTCCTGGCCGGCTGTTTTACACGCGGTGGTGTGTGTATGTCAGTGCCGCTCTCTCAGTTCAGCCCACCCTCTTTCCTGCTGTGTCCACAGCTCCGTTCTCTACTGCGTCTGTGTTCCTGCCCTGCAGATAGGTTCATCTGTACCATTTTTCTAGAGTCCATATGTATGCATTAATATTCGATACTTGTTTTTCTCTTTCTGACTCACTTCACTCTGTATGGACAGACTCTGGGTTCATCCACATAACTACAAATGACCCAATTTTATTCCTTTTTACGGCTGAGTACTATTCCATTGTGTATATATGTACCACAGCTTCTCTATCCATTCATCTGCTGGTGGGTATTTTCTTTCATTCTTGACAACATTGTTCCCTTCACATTGCTGCTGAAGATCCATACCTGAGTCTACGAGTGTTGCTGCTGCTGGGCGGGGACCCACAGCTCGAGAAGCACTGCCTGAAGGGACCCCATGGGGAAGGCCCGTCCCGTGACTAGCCAAGCCAGCTCGCCTCCCACTACCAGCACAAGCTCCAAGTCCAAGATGCAGACCATAGGATGTGCTGAGGTACGTAGAAACTTCCAAAAATTACTTTACCAAGAAATTAAGGATGCCATTGATAAAATGGAAAGACCTCAAAAGTGTTTTCATTGACCCAGAGCTTACTTAGGCATCCTCACAGGGCTTCTCGTTTGCTCCATAAACACCTGTGCTGTCCATGCTACGAGGCACTTGGAGGGGCAGCTGGCAGCAAGGCCCCACAGGCCTGGCTCTGTCCAGCACCATGGCCACTGGCTATTTGAACGTAAATAAGTCAGAGTCCTATTCCTCAGTCGCACTGGGTGCATGTCCGTGCCAGTCCCTTGGTGCACCCGGCAACCCCTGTGCTGGATGACCCAGTACAGCGTCCCCCCCCACCCCAGCACAGGAAGCGTTCTGCTGGGCAGCACTCCTAACCGGCTCAGCTGGCCCTGAGGAGCCGCATCGAGTTTGCGGAGCTGGCCTCGTCCAGCCTGGGCATGGCTGACAGCTTGGCCGTGAGACGGATCGGAGAAAAGCAGCATCTTTCTTTTCCTTCAGTTTCACCAGCTCTCATGGTCCCCTCAACAACTCTTTCCTCTAGCACTCCCGAGGGTGACCCACTGAAACAGAAGGAGAACTACGCTGCAGAAACACGTCAGCCGGCTGGCGCACCCCAGCACCCCCAGCCCTGGAGAGATCCACAGAGCCCATGGAGCCCAGAGGTTCTCATTAGTCCTGCAGCGAAGGGACCTGGACAGTCGCTGAAGGTAGGCCCTGAACTTACATGACCACCTGATTCAGGCTGCTGGTGATTTCTGCCTGGTTCTGTCCTTGAGGACAGGAGACTAGAACATGCCTCTTGCACAATTTTGGTCTTCTTTCGCCTAGTCTCTCTGAAGCCCTTTGTCAGAGCGTGGCGGTGAGAGTCCCTGTTCCGTCTCTGAACGGCCGTGGTGGGGTCTCATCCTCCCCGGACCTCCGGCTCGCCTCACCGCCCACACAGAGACCAGGCACACGAGGGGAGCGACATGGTCTTTTATTGATGCAAGTACGTCCAGTCACACCAACAGCTGACATCCTGCGCTATGGTACAGCTTTACACTCACGAGTTCAGCTCCAAATACCAAAACATGAGTTAGGGTATGTACCAAACTGGAAAAATAAAATGTAGCAAATGTAGACACTGTGGCAGGTCGGTAAATAGGGGACTTGATGGCCTGAAATGCTGATAAGACCTCAAAAGTGTTTTCATTGACCCAGAGCTTACTTAGGCATCCTCACAGGGCTTCTCGTTTGCTCCATAAACACCTGTGCTGTCCATGCTACGAGGCACTTGGAGGGGCAGCTGGCAGCAAGGCCCCACAGGCCTGGCTCTGTCCAGCACCATGGCCACTGGCTATTTGAACGTAAATAAGTCAGAGTCCTATTCCTCAGTCGCACTGGGTGCATGTCCGTGCCAGTCCCTTGGTGCACCCGGCAACCCCTGTGCTGGATGACCCAGTACAGCGTCCCCCCCCACCCCAGCACAGGAAGCGTTCTGCTGGGCAGCACTCCTAACCGGCTCAGCTGGCCCTGAGGAGCCGCATCGAGTTTTGGAGCTGGCCTCGTCCAGCCTGGGCATGGCTGACAGCTTGGCCGTGAGACGGATCGGAGAAAAGCAGCATCTTTCTTTTCCTTCAGTTTCACCAGCTCTCATGGTCCCCTCAACAACTCTTTCCTCTAGCACTCCCGAGGGTGACCCACTGAAACAGAAGGAGAACTACGCTGCAGAAACACGTCAGCCGGCTGGCGCACCCCAGCACCCCCAGCCCTGGAGAGATCCACAGAGCCCATGGAGCCCAGAGGTTCTCATTAGTCCTGCAGCGAAGGGACCTGGACAGTCGCTGAAGGTAGGCCCTGAACTTACATGACCACCTGATTCAGGCTGCTGGTGATTTCTGCCTGGTTCTGTCCTTGAGGACAGGAGACTAGAACATGCCTCTTGCACAATTTTGGTCTTCTTTCGCCTAGTCTCTCTGAAGCCCTTTGTCAGAGCGTGGCGGTGAGAGTCCCTGTTCCGTCTCTGAACGGCCGTGGTGGGGTCTCATCCTCCCCGGACCTCCGGCTCGCCTCACCGCCCCACACAGAGACCAGGCACACGAGGGGAGCGACATGGTCTTTTATTGATGCAAGTACGTCCAGTCACACCAACAGCTGACATCCTGCGCTATGGTACAGCTTTACACTCACGAGTTCAGCTCCAAATACCAAAACATGAGTTAGGGTATGTACCAAACTGGAAAAATAAAATGTAGCAAATGTAGACACTGTGGCAGGTCGGTACTAGAACTGATGGCTCCGTGACGTGCACGCTGATGTGAAAGCTCCTTAACACATGGACAGAAAAGGTTCTAACGCTGTATTCCAAATATAGATTCTCAGGTTTTAAACCTTTATCTCAAATACATAAACAAAGCAGTATGTACTATCAGTATACAATATGTACTATTTAGAGCATCTGAAAAGTGCAAAACCACTGTGACAATACAGTGTGAATATCCTTGCTCCGCCCAGGGCTGAGGGCGACATCAGCAGCGGGTCACAGAGCCCCTCCCCTCCGAGGCATCCTCTTCACCCCTCCGGGCTCTCCTAGGAATTTCGAGAATTAGCAACTAACGGGCTGTCCTCCCCCCCGGCCTGCCAGCAGGACAGGACACCAGCCGTGTGGAGAGAAACGGGCTGAGCAGTCCCAGTCTGCTTGGGTGGAATGAAAGCCCACCGCGAGGGAGACAGCGTGGCCCCACTTCTGGCCTTGTCGTGGTCCCATGGCCAGGAAGTCGGACAGAAAACGGAGCGCACACCTCGAGTCTGGGTGTGGAAAACAACTCCAGGTGTTGGGCAGTTTATGTGAGTGGGCTCCGGCAGACACTGGCCTGGCTAACTCCGGGTCACAGGTTCCGTTAGGGGAGTCCCCCCCCAGAGGGAAGGAGGATACTGATCTGCTGCGTCTTTCCACTTTGTACTTGGACGTCAAGGTGGCTTTCAGTGTCCCCATCCTTGTCCTTTGTTTCCTCTTTATTAGAGCTGTGTGTGTCAGAGCGATAGCCTGGAAAACTACTCCCCTCCTTACGTTGTTTTAGATTCTCTCTTCTCCTAAAATGCAGTTGGGGAGCAATTTGCCAGACATATTCCAACAGAGAATATGCTGCCAGGTATCCCCCTTCCTCCCCGCCGACCCCCATAAATCCCTGATAAAGGAAAATGAAAATGTAAACTTTGGAAAGCCCGTGTTCAAGGTGCACTTCTAGAAGTTCGCAAATGAGACCTCCCGGCCCCCCGAGCCCTTCCTGCCGGAACCTCGCGGGCCTGGGCGCGGAGGGCAGCGCTCTCCCGGCGCCTCCAGTGGCACTGGCTGCGGGCCAGCAGAGACCGGCCACCAGTACCCTCTAAGGCACTAACCTGACATCAGAGACACGGCTGGAAAGGAGGCAGGGCTCACATTGGTTTTGGTTGGGATTTTTAAAATATTTTTTTGTAAGATGTTAATAATCAAAAGTAGAAAATAAAAATCTACATTTCATTAGAATAAGATGTTATCATGGACGCCACCTCCCATGATACTCTTTCCCCACCCCTCCCAAAGCAGGGCCCCGCCCTGTTGTTTGAAGTAAACAAAAGAACTGTTAAGTGCCAAAGGTTGATGCATGAAATAATTACCTTTTTTTTTCCATAAAAGTTATGTACAAAATGGACCCCAACCAGTGAGGCCTCTTCATCTCAACCCATTATCAATCACAATTAAAACTCAGTTCGTACATGTGCTTCATCCGGTGTCTGCAGGCCATGTCCGTGCCTTCAGGCTCTGTTAAGTAGAGTGGTCCTAAAGGTAGGCAGGGAGCGAGGAGAGGGTCAGGCGGCCGCAGGCCCCACCCCTGAGTGCCCCAAGAACCGGCCAGGGAGGGAGGGGTCAGGGAGGCTCAAACCCCACGTCCTCAGCCTGCACCAGGGACGGCTCCCCACTTCATCCTTCCCCTTGCTTAGAGCCACAGGCCTGGGGCGCCCGCACTGCCCCTGGAGCTCTCCTACCTGAGGGTCTTCCAGCTGTCCTTTTCCATGTGGTTCTCGGGACCTTCGCTTTCAAAGGAGGCGATGAAGAGTGCTGAGAGACGAGAGGTCCCTCAGAAGCCGTGCTCATGTGTGGTCAGTGTGCCCCCACACCACTTACCCCCTCTCAGACCCTCCCTTCCACGGTGGAGTGAGGCCTAGGAGGCGACTCCCAGACCAAGGAGGCCGTGACGTCTGGTCCCCAGTCTCTGCTGCGTGGGGCTCCTGGGACTCAGAGGTCTCCTGACTCGGCAGCACTGGCCCAGCCCACTTCTGGCTCTCGGGTGGCCTCAGGAGCCCAGTCTGCTGCAGCCCACTTGCATACGTCCTCCCCTGCGAGCCGAGCTTCCCCAACATAGCGTGAGAACAGTGACCCTGGCAGAGCACCCCGCCAGAGTCAGGGTGTGTGGAGGGGGAGGTGGCCCTCACCTTCTTCGCTGTAGATGGGAGCCGTCAGCAGGTAACTCTGAATCTTCTTGTCCTTCTCGAAGGGACACTCCACCTGTGTCCATGTCATGAACTCATGGATCTGTCTGGAGATCTCCCAAAATTTCTGAAGGGTTAGAAGATAAGTCACCTTAAACCTGAAAACTTGGGCAGAGGACATAGGCTCTGCTTTCCGTCTGCTGCTCACTTCCCTGATCCCAGCGAGATAGGACAGTAGCCCTAGAGAGCTGACTCACAACCATGGACGCACTAAGTGCAAAGCCTGGCCAGCCCCACCCAGCACAGCACCACCCACCGGAACATGCCCTGATCTCACTCGTGGGGGTGGGGGCCGCGTGTCTCCTAGCCCTGTAGCAGGTCACCACCACCCAGAACTGGGGCCTCAGCAGTCGTGACCCGCCCTGGCACTTTCCGTCCGACAAGGCTATTCTGCCACAGGTCACTGCCTGGCAGCTCACAGGCAGATTCTGCCTGTCCAAGAGCAGGGACAGACCGCAGGGGCTGAGCTGACCTTGAAGTTAATGTGTCCATTGGGCAAATGGTTGGTGTGGATTTTGTGCAGGAAGTAGATATCCTTAACGAAGAGGTTGAACACGGGGATGACGATCTTCTCCCGGCTGCTGTTGGCCATTTGGGACCTCTGCGTGGCCCCCTGAAGGGCAGTGCGGTAGTTGCAGAAGTTGCTGGACGGGTCCATGTGGTGCTGTGGGCAGACAGGAGGACAGGGTGAGCCCCCTGCCCCACTCAGACCTGCTCAAGCCTATGGAGGGAGCACAGAGGCACCTGGCTGGGCCAGGCCTTCAAGTCGGGGTCCGGGCATCCTGGGAGAAGCCGGAGCGAAGACTGGCAGCTGGCTCACAGCTCGTCCCCGCCCTGCTGAGCCTGGGTCTTTGCTCCTCAAAACCTTCTTGTGCCTTTCTGCCTAGGCTGACAGCCCCACACCCGACCAGCTCCACAAGACCTGAAGGCTCTCAAGGCTGCAGACTCACCAGCCAGCTCTGGGTCACGCGGATGACCCGGAACCTCAGGGAACAGGCCAGTCTCCACTTCGTCATCCTTCGTCATCCCAGGGATGACCTGGGGCTGTCGACTGCCTTCGCCAGACTTCCCGCTAATCTCCCCCCAGACTCTGCTTTAGGCAGTGCCGGTTCTGACTGAAGCCCCGAGGCCAAGGATGCAGGGGCTCCCTGCCTTCTGGGGGCAGTGAGGCCAGGCCGGCCGACACGCCCGACCCGGGACGGCACTCGGGCAGGAGGTCCGCAGCCGGGCCGGAGCGTGATGGAGCCCCTGCCCAGGCTGACGCCTACCTCTAAGACATCGAACTTGGCCGTCTTGACTTTGGACCACGTTTTCTTCAGCCTCGCCACGGGACTGAGGTTCATGCCGGCTGCAGGGGGTGACAGGCCTGGGTCAGGCTGGGGCAGGTGGGCCCCGCAGCGCCGCAGGCGAGCCCCTGGAGCCCACACACTCACAGATGATGGCCATCATGGAGTTGAAGTTCCCAATGTTGAAGCACTCTCGGGCCACATCGATGAAGAACTCCAGCATGCGGGTCCGGTGCTTCTTCTTCACCACCTGGGGGCAGTCAGACGGCTCAGCACCGAGGGTCGTCCCCTCCAGCACCGGCCCCGAACGGCAGCCTGCTCGGGAACTGCCTGTGCCCACCGCGCTGCGGGACCAGGGCTGAGGGGATTTAAGGCATCACTATTGGAAGTGGGGTGGGAGGCGGTTGACTCTTCCTAGGCCCTGATAATGAAAGCTTCCTGTCCCCACTTAGGAAGGGTCATCATCTGAGGGCAACAGGAGGCAGAGTGCCTCCGGGGTCAGAAGGGCACTCTGCCCCACCGTGGCCGCCGAGGGCACTCACCCGGCACACCTCGGTGGCCACCAGCATGCTGAGGCAGTTGAACCAGTTGTCGTAGGCCTCCAGGCTGTAGGTCTTGGTCAGGTCCGGGCATCCTAGGCTGCACTCAAGCCCCCCAGCCTGGGTCTTTGCTCCTCAAAACCTTCTTGTGCCTTTCTGCCTAGGCTGACAGCCCCACACCCGACCAGCTCCACAAGACCTGAAGGCTCTCAAGGCTGCAGACTCACCAGCCAGCTCTGGGTCACGCGGATGACCCGGAACCTCAGGGAACAGGCCAGTCTCCACTTCGTCATCCTTCGTCATCCCAGGGATGACCTGGGGCTGTCGACTGCCTTCGCCAGACTTCCCGCTAATCTCCCCCCAGACTCTGCTTTAGGCAGTGCCGGTTCTGACTGAAGCCCCGAGGCCAAGGATGCAGGGGCTCCCTGCCTTCTGGGGGCAGTGAGGCCAGGCCGGCCGACACGCCCGACCCGGGACGGCACTCGGGCAGGAGGTCCGCAGCCGGGCCGGAGCGTGATGGAGCCCCTGCCCAGGCTGACGCCTACCTCTAAGACATCGAACTTGGCCGTCTTGACTTTGGACCACGTTTTCTTCAGCCTCGCCACGGGACTGAGGTTCATGCCGGCTGCAGGGGGTGACAGGCCTGGGTCAGGCTGGGGCAGGTGGGCCCCGCAGCGCCGCAGGCGAGCCCCTGGAGCCCACACACTCACAGATGATGGCCATCATGGAGTTGAAGTTCCCAATGTTGAAGCACTCTCGGGCCACATCGATGAAGAACTCCAGCATGCGGGTCCGGTGCTTCTTCTTCACCACCTGGGGGCAGTCAGACGGCTCAGCACCGAGGGTCGTCCCCTCCAGCACCGGCCCCGAACGGCAGCCTGCTCGGGAACTGCCTGTGCCCACCGCGCTGCGGGACCAGGGCTGAGGGGATTTAAGGCATCACTATTGGAAGTGGGGTGGGAGGCGGTTGACTCTTCCTAGGCCCTGATAATGAAAGCTTCCTGTCCCCACTTAGGAAGGGTCATCATCTGAGGGCAACAGGAGGCAGAGTGCCTCCGGGGTCAGAAGGGCACTCTGCCCCACCGTGGCCGCCGAGGGCACTCACCCGGCACACCTCGGTGGCCACCAGCATGCTGAGGCAGTTGAACCAGTTGTCGTAGGCCTCCAGGCTGTAGGTCTTGGTCAGGTCCCCTCGGCACTGTGGGGACACAGCAGTCACAGGGAGCCTGAGGACGCCGCCAGTGGGGGCTGTTCCACCCCACCCCCAGAACCAAGGAGCTGTGGCCAGAGGAGGAGGCTGCACACGGTGAGCGCTGGGGGCTGCTGGACAGGCCCCCGGGGCAGGCCTAGGCCTCCCGGGAGCGCCCTCCAAGCCCTGCAGGGCTCAGCTTGCAGGCCTCTGGGGACACTGATCCCCCACCCCAGCATGGCCATCCACTGCCCCCAGGAGCAGACGCTGGGAGGCCAGGCCCATGCATGTCAGTTGTGAGGCCCCCACCCCCACAGCGCTCACCCTGTGCTTGTCCCGGGAGTCCATGTGGCTGACAATCTGCATCAGGTCCTCGGGGTGGATGCCGCTGACCCTCTCCTGGGGGTAACGGGGAGAGGGACAGGAGGGATGACCAGCTGCCCCCCTCATGCCGGCCCCACCCAGGGGACACCCCCGCCAGGGACCCTCCTTGATCAGAGCACCCAGGGGGCAGGCCCCCCGGAAGTAACCCAGGAGGCTGGAAGCTGCCCCACCAGGAGCGGCGGGGACAGGACTGTGCAGAAGCCAGAAGGCCATGGCTGCTTTGTGCAGGGTCCCTGCCCAGCCCAGGGCGCAGGCAGGACAGGGGTGCCCGAGCAGGTCGGGGAGCTCTGCCTGGAAGCCCTCACCTCTCCCCAGGCCCCTCCTCCCTCCTGAGGTCACCGTCCAGGCCCTCCTGTGAACACGGGTCTGCCCTGGCTGACGAACCTGCCCAAGGCAGTGGTCAGAACCACCCCGTGGGCTTCCCCTGACAAGACCCCCGTCTGACGGGCAGGAAAAAGCCTGCAGCACCCTGTGGGGAGGTGCCGGGTGGGGGTTGAGCATCAGGGAGTGCGCCCCAGCCCCGCCCTGGAGGAGTGCCCCCGGCACTGACCAGCTCGATGTGCGTCAGCTGCTGGGCCAGCACCAGGGGGTCGCAGCACACGCCCAGGATGTCCTTCTGAGCAGCCGGGGGCTTGGCCTTGAGGACGGGTGCTCTGTCCACGGCCGGCGAGCGCAGCTTCTCTCGCAGCTCCTGCAGCTGGCTCCGGGCTGCCAGGGACAGCAGCAGGCTCTGCGTCATCTGGGCGACGGCCTTCTTCACGGTGCCGCTCTCCTGCAAGGGGCGGGGCGGAGCAGGCGCTGCGGGGGCTGGCGGCACCCGCTGGAGGGACCCAGGTTTCCACAGACTCAGCTCTCGCTAGGCCCCCAGCCCGCCCACCCCCAGGGCGGGAGCTCCGGGCCACAGGGGGGTCCCCCATGCAGAGGATCTCGGGGCAGGTCTGTGTGTTGCCAGTGCCAGCCAGCTGAGCTGCCCTGGGGGGTGGTGGACAGTGGAACCCCCCAGCAGCCATCTTCGGAAGAGTGACCACAAAGGGGACATGTACCACCCGAGACAAGGCACCTGCCAGGATTCAAGGGGGCCTCACCTCATCACACTGCGTGACCCGGTGGGTGATGGCCTTCAGTTCGGCCATGGCCTTCTCGTCCTGGAAGTCATAAGGGAAGGCCTCTGTCCACTCCTTCAGCAGCTGCACGATCTTGGCTGAGAAGGACTTCAGCTTGGCCTGGTCGGGGGCAGGGTGAGGTCTGAGCCTCCAGAGAGGGTGACAAGGTGGCACATGGCACAAGCACCCCTGTTCTGTGAATCCCTTCCACGCGTCCCCCACAGGACCTGTGTCCCCCTCCTGAGGCTGGGCTGAGAGCTGGGGGTAGGGACAACCTCCCCCCGCCCCCGTCCACTGCGCTTCTGTCTGTCCTGCTGTGCTTCCCATTCCCCGGAAGCCAGCCCTCCTCTTCGCTTAGAATCCTTTTCAAGAGGCCTGTCACCACCCTGGCATGGGGAACTAGTTTCAGGTGCCATAATTAGAAGTTACCCATGAAAAACATGACGAAGGGCTTCCTGGTGGCTCAGTGGTAAAGAATCCACCTGCCAGTGGAGGAGGCACTGGTGCGATCCCCGATCTAGGAAGATCTCACATGCTGCGGAGCAGCTAAGCCCGTGCGCCGCACCTCCTGGGCCTGTGCTCTAGAGCCCAGGAGCCGCAGCTACTGAGCCCACATGCCCTAGAGCCCGTGCTCCATCGCAGAAGATGCCACTGCAGTGAGAAGCCTGTGCGCGGCCACTGGAGAGGAGCCCTCACTCGCCACAACTTAGAAAACCCCGCAGCAGCCAAGAACCAGCACAGCTAAAAATAAAACATACATAATTTAAAAACATGGGAACCAAGCAAAATCATGCATGTTAAGAGGCTGTAGCCACCCAAGTGCCGGGCAGGGGTACAGATACCCCAGACGTCCTCTCCGGGTCCACATGCATACACAGCCCAAGGCTGGGTGCAGGATGCTCAGCCACCACCTGCCGGCCAGTCCTCAGTGCCCAGCCCCGTGCCGGCCCACCAAACCCTTCCTGGGCCTGCCTTGGCTCCTGCCTGGCCCTGACCAGCTCCCTGCACCCTCCTGGCTCACCTGGTCCGTCCTGGCCTTGACTGTTCAGGGCCCAGCTCCCTCATGAGCCCACTCCCCACACCACCCTGCCCCCGCACCCACACCAGCCTTCACCCACCTGATTGGCCCCCACCTGTGCCCTGGTGGAGGTTCGCATGCCCTCCAGGGCCTCCCCCAGCCAGTTCAGGCAGAGTCCAGTGCACACAGCACCCTGGAGGCCCTGCTGACACACGCAGCGCCCAGGTGTCCACTGCACCTGCACTCAGCAGGAACAACAGCCCTGCCTTCCCTCCTCAGAGGCTCACCCCCGTAGCGGCACTCCAGACAAGGCAGGTGGGCTCGTCCCAGGCTCCTCTCAGGCCTCTGCTGCCTCCTTGCTGACCCTCAGCCTCGAATTCCATCTCCCACTCACTTGTTCTGGCTGTTTTCCACCCAGACCTGAAGAGGTCCCCAGGCTGCAGTTGGTGCCCATTCCCTTCCCAGCCCAGCAACCCTGGGAAGGGCACCCCTGGAGAGCTGTTCACCCACAAACCTCCAGTGGGAGGAAGCCCGGCCAGGTGAAGGGACAGGTCATCAGGAACAGGCCCTGCTGGCTTTTTGCCAGTCTGCCCACCCCTTCCTCCGCATCAGTCCCTGAGTTTCTAAAGTCCACACGCCAGCCCCTTGCCCAGGGCCTCAGGGATGAACTGTGGTTTTTTTTTTTTTTTTGGTCACTTCTATTGGTCCTTCATTTATCTTTTCATCCATCTTTGTTCTTTGGCCTGTGTGGGCCTCCCATCACAGTGGCCTCTCTCACTGCAGAGCATTGGCTCTGGGCGCATGCGCTCCAGAGCTCTGTCTCCGTGGTTGGACATACCAGCCCAGCCGCTCCGCAGCACATGGGATCTTCCCAGGCCAGGGATCAAACCCGTGCCCCCTGAACTGCAAGGCGGTGTCCTTATCACTAGACCACCAAGGAAGCCCAAACTGTGGTTTCTTAACCATCCTGACCGCCCGAAGCTGACTCAGAGGACATGATGGGGACAAACAGCCCTATTTGAGTCACTGAAAACTTCAGCCTGAAGGTGCCGTCTCCCACCTCCTTAGAGGGAGCGGTGACCAAGGCCCCACTGGCTTCTCCACCGGCTGTACCCGGATTCTCCTTCTGGGAGTCCTGGCACTGAGCAGGAAAGCCGTCCACTGTGAGCCCTCCCTGCGGCAGGTGTAGGCACCCGCTCACGCCAGTCCCTCCAGCACCCCGGGGGGTGCACTCAGCTCCCCGTGCGCCTCTGCAGACCCCCAGGAGGCCAGACAAGCAGACTCGCCCCCAACGGGAAGCGTGCCGCGCCAGCTCAGCCAGGCCCCGTCCTGAGCCGGCTTCTCGCCCAGGCGCGAGCGAGCGGGGCCGCTGGGCCACGGAGACAGGCACAGCCGGGAGCTCGCCTTTACCTTCTCAGACCCGGCCTCCAGCTGCTGCCTCTGCTCCACGCAGATCTGACCCACACGTGCCAGTAGGTCATGAGGCGGGATGAAGACCCGGGAGCTCAGGAGAAACGTGAAGATGTAGGTCCTCTGAAGAGAGATGGGGAGAGAGTGAGCAGTGAGTCAGGTCCCGCACGGCCCCCAGGGGTGGCACGGCCTGCTCTTCAACCTGGTCCACCGCCCCTGGGCCCCGCCTCCCCCGCGTGGCTCCCCTCTCAGTGCAGGCCCTTCCTCGTCCTCATTGCTCCCCAGTCCTGCCCACTGTGCAAGGCACAGATGAAGCCCCACTTCGTGGCAGGGTTCTCTCGGCCACCTGCCGTGACCAGCTCAGCTCCCAGCACCATTAGTCTGCTGGGAGGCTCTTCTGCCCACTGCCCGACCCCGTGCTGGGAACCAAATCCACAATGGTGGCTGTTGGCAGGGCCCTCCAGGCCTAGGTGGACCCTGCTGCCCAGCCCACAGCGCTCCCTGGGCCAGGCTCCCAAGCTTGCTCTGTGCTAGACCCTCAGTGGCTGATGGGCCAGGACCTAGCTGAGGGTTGGGTTGGTGGGGGTCTCATCTGTAGGGAGGGGCAGGGCCTCCTTGGAGGAAATGCTACAAGCCCCTGCATGATCACTGACCAGCTGTGGGCCGCATTCACCTGCCTCCCAGGTCCACATCCACATGTCCTTGTCACTGGGCTGTGGTGCAGGCTGAGGGGCGCTCGTGGTCTGAAAGGTGGTAGGGGGCAGAGTCCACAGTTCTTAGAAGTATTTGCCTGACAGGCTCTGCCAGGCCCCTGCCTGCAGACAGGGTGGACTTGGGGATGGAGAGGCTGCTTGGGGCCTCCCTGGGACACTAGTCAGAGAGCAGTCCAGCCCCGCCTGGGGGCCAGGAGTCTCTGCCCCAACTCTAGGCCTGAAGGAGCAGGTCTTCTTGCTCCAGCCTAAAGCCAGCTGGGCCTGCGGCTCTGGAACCAGGCTCAGCCCTCGGGCCCTCCCAACCCCATTGGCCACAGAGGGGGGTCTCCCTGGAGCAGCAGAGGATCCTCTTACCCACCCAGCCCTGGCAATGCCAAACTTCCCACTTCCTGTCCCCAGACTGTGCTCCTGTGCCCCAGCTGGTCAGTATGGGACCCTCAAGGACCCCATTGAAGCAGAAGGCTCCGAGCATGAAGAAAGGCACCCAGTGGTTCCATGTCAGCGGTCTTAGCTAAGGGCAGAGGAGAGCCCAGGGCAGGAGCTGGCAGGGGTCCCCAGCCACCCACATCTGTAGGGCAGGGGCGGTGAGAGAAAGGTGGCGAGCCCAGGTGCTCAGTGGAGGGGCTGCTGCCTAGTTGGTCCCGATTCTGTTCCCAGCCCACCCTTTGCTCTCTCCTGGGGCAGAGGCCGGGAACCCCGAGGGCACAGTGCTTTGGGGACAACACTGGATGAGCTGGCTGAGGAAGCTCCTCCCCCTGACACACAAGGGCACACGGACCAGCACTGGGGTTGGCGGTCCCTGCCCCTGGGGGCTGCAGCCCTGACCCAGGCTCCTTCAGGTGTTGGGGTCCCCCCTTCCCAACTCTGCCACCTGGCCCCTCAGCTGCTACTTCTGCACCACCACCACCACCAGCCCCCGCCAGTCCCTGAGGGGATGTATGGGGTGGATGGATACACAGAGGCATGGACAGAGCCCAGGAGGGAAGAGGTCTGACAGGTCGGGGCGGGCCAGGAACCCCGAGTGACTCCCCCACCCTTCCCCGCAGCCCCGTGTGGGGCTCTGCCCCCGGAGGGAGGGGCACTTGGCGCGGGAGCCGGAAACAACCCCGCTCCACCACGAGACGCCACCTACTGGTGGCGTAAGGGAAGCCACGTGACCAGGGACACTTCCTCACTCTTCCGAGATGGGCCCACCTCAACTTGGGGTGAAGAGGAGGACTGCGCTTGCAGGCGAAGGCCCATCCCCTGCCCACCCAGGCAGGTGCCCCGGGGGCTGCATGCGATGCGCCTGGACAGGCTGACCCTCTTCCGTCTGAACCATAGCGGTTCAGGAACGACCTCAACGTCGCAGCTCAGGGACGGGCCCTCCCCAGGACCCCGAGGCACGGGCCTTGCCTCTTGGCCTCCTCCCCAGGGCCATCTCTTCCCCGCCCGGGGACAGCAGGGGCCAGGGTGGGAGGGGCAGGGCAGCACAGGCGGCGGGGTGGGGCTCCCTGCCGCCCCGCGCGGGCCACCGCCGCTCCATTCCCTCTGACGGCCTCCCGGCCCAGCCCAGGTTGTCCCCATCGGTCACCAGACACTCACATCGGGGTAATAGTCCACTGTGGGGACCAGGTGCTCCATCAAGGCCTCCAGGGACCCGGAGATGAGACGCCCGTCCTGGAAGATGAGGTCCCCAGGGCCGCCAGCCCCGCCTCGCTCCCCCATGCCGGGCTGCCCCTGCGCACTACAGCTGGGCCCGAGGATGCTGGAGAAGACCACGGACGTCTGGGGCATAGTTTCCTGGGAGAAAGGAAGGGGGCAGTGAGGCATCAAAGGCTCCTCTGCCAGGCCCTCCTCCCGGCTGCTGGCCGCCGGCAGGGCCCGAGCCCCGGCCAGGCTGGGAGAGGGTCATTAGCTGTCAGCGCAGGTGGAGGGCAGGCTCCTCAGTGGCCCCGAAGCTGCTGATCAATGTGTCTGATAAATGTTTCTTCAGCGCCTGCTCTGTGCATACCTGGCCCCATTCCTGGGCCCTGGACTCAGAGTGCGCTGCCTCCTGGGGTTCCACCACAGTGGGAAAAGAGAAACTATGGGGAAAAAGATTAAAATAGCACCAGGAGAGTGCCTAGAGCTGCTCAGGCATCCGCGGGGAGGTGGCCCTGAGACAGACTGATGGTGTGCGCCATGCAGCTTCAGGGACAGAAGAGGGGTTCCAGCACGAGGGCAGCCAGGGCCAAGGTCCTGAGGCCGCTGTGGGGGAGGGGCTCAGCAGGAGCGCGGTGTGGGGAGTGCCGGGCCGACTGTGCACCCTGCCGGCCCTGGGTGCAGCGTGTGGGCGGTGCTGGAGGCATCCGGCCCTGAGCACAGGAGTGACCTGACTCGGGGTGAAGGTCATCGTGGCTGCCGTGCGGAGACCCAGTAAGAGAGCAATCTGAAGCGAACTGGTCTGGGGTTTGCCACAAGAAATCCCTGGAAGAGATGGCTCAGGTGAGGTGCCAGCCGAGGAGGAGTGGGGCAGGGTCAGCTTGGACGCTGTGACGGACGGTCTTCAGTCTGGTGAGCGACTGACCAGCCCGGGGACGGGCTCTGAGGCTGGGTCCTGGGGAAAGACCTGGACCTTGCTTTGGACTCGCTGGATCTGAAATGTCTATTAGACGTGGGTGTTGGGCACCAGTCTGGGGCTCTGTGTGACAGGGGCTGAGGGTAGCTACCTGGCACTGCAGCCGGGCTCTGCCGGAGGCTCTCCAGAGGCCCGGGAGGGTCTGCAGCTCCCGGGCCTCAGTTTCCTCGCTGCCCAGGCAGCCGGCTGCCCCTGGAGGGGCTCCGTGGTGGGTGCATGCCTGCCAGCCGGAAAGACTGTGCCTGAGGGTGCCAGGGGCGCTGCCAGGAGAGAGGGGTCGCTCCCTGCTGCTGCCAGGGGCGGGGGCCAGCCTCCCCACTTGCTGGGCAAGTCCCCCACTGCAGGGCACAGAAGCTAAATATGAGTGGAGGAGCTGGGCTTCCTGCCTTGGTGGCAACCCTGGCTAGGTCTCAGCCGTTCCAGTCACACCAGGCAGGCACCGCCACCCCACGCCCAGCTCCCGCGGCGGCCACGCTGACCTCCCCATGCCCGGGGAGCAGAAAGAGCCCCCAGGGCTGACCTGCGGTGGATGACGCCTCCAGCCGGCCCTGGTCTGCTCTCTCACCCAGACCAGGGCGGGGCCCAGAGCCCTTCCGACCTCCGTTCCCCGCCATGCACAGCAAACAGCAGCCAGGTATTTTACTGCCGTGAGGGGCCCCTCCAAGGGCTTTACCAGCAGAGCCCACACCTGCCCCACAGCACACCAGCCAAGCCTCACATCAGGGCGAAAGGGCCCCTGGGGCCAAACCACACTGGCTTCTCTGCCAGATGCCTGGAGGTTACCTTAGAATTCTCAGAAACTCCTTGGAGAGGCGGGCAAGTGCTCAAGGGAAAATTCCCAGGGCCAGGGCCAGGACCACAATGTGGCCCCTAGGCTCCCTGCTGCCCTGGCTCTGTGGATTTGGACTCACAGAATGCTCCCTGCAACTCACGTTAGAATGCACATTCCTGGGTCCCACTGGGTCAGAAACTTTGGGTGGCCTTCTTGGGTGCTCAGGTCAAAGCATCACTGACTCGAGCAAACCTTCATCTTTCAGATCGTGAAACACAGGCTGCACAAGAAGGAACTCAACTGAGGAGACCCTAGGATGTCCAAGTCCAGCCCCGGCGTCACCACCTCTGGGAAGCCTCCCTGGCTTGTCCCTGGAGTGCCGACCCTCGAGGCCAGAAGTGCCTGATCACCGCCTCCACACCTTCCGGTCTGGCTGGAGCCCCCTCTGTGGCCAGGCTCAGGACACATTTGTGGAAGGAAACAGTGGCGGCACCCACGCTGCTCTGCGGCCGCCTCTGGCCCTGGAGGGGACGTGAACTCCAGCGCTTCAGCTAAGGCGCCATGTACTGTGGGGAGACTTCCCTGTGATCACACAGTTCTGGGCTCAAAAGATGGCCCGAGAGGAAGGACATCCTGACCCCAATCATCTCGATCATCAGAGACGGCAATTTCGGAGCCACTGGCCTCTCCCCAGTGGAGAGAGTGGGCTGCTCCGGCCCGGAGGTGCCGTGGAGGGAGCACAGTGACACCCCTGTCTCACACAGCCCCTGCCCCACCCTCCACCGGGCGAGTCCACCTGCAGGGACCCCTGCCCCGGGCTGGGGAGGTCAGGAGCCAGCGGGCATCCAGCCTGGGGACTCAGCTCCCCAGCTCTGCCGCCCATGAGGGGATGGGCGAGCCTAGCAGGAGGTCCGGGGCGAGTTCTACTCGGGCCCACCGCTCCCTGGGAGCCTCAGCACTCACTCTCCCTTGACAGGCGAGGGGCAGACGATCAGGGTGGGGCCCACTACTGGGGGGGACCCCGCATCCTGTGTCCTGGGCTGTACCTCCCTCGTCCTGCAGCTCCTACCGCAGGATTCCCCACCATGGCGGGGGGCACTCTGTCCTCCAGAGCCTGTGTCCCACCGACACCGGCCCACACACCGCCCAGGAGCCCACAGGGATGAGCAGCCGGGTGAGGCCCAGCCCTCCAACCTGGGCTGGTGGCCCCTCCCACAGCCGCTGGGCCGAGGACCCCACCACTGGACACCCCAGCTGCACAGGATCCTGTCAGTCATTAAGTGATAAGCACAGACATGTACATGATATACAGGTGAACACACAGAGAACACCCCGCTATCCACTGCCACAGTCAGCAGAGTTCCCTGCAAGGGAACAGAGCAGGGAGGTACTCGCTTTCCCTTCCACACAGCTGTCAGCTATTTTCTAAGTGGCACATCTATCTTGTCCTCTTTTAAATAACAGTTCTCTTTTAGTGTAAAGGGACTGTGTTTTGAAATCAGCACTTTATTTTATAAAGGCAATAATGAACAGGTGCAGCCGCAGGGCTGGGCCTATGGACCAAAGTGTGGCCATCATCTAGAGGGTCACCTGTGAGGTGGGCTTCGAGGCAGAGGCCCAAAACCCACTCAGGGAATGGGGAGAGCCCACAGGGGCTGTGTGGGACCACCCCAGTCTCTCCCCTACCCGAGGGTCCTGCCTGGAGCCAGGTCTCCCTGCCTACATGCCTCTCCCCCATTCTCTGTATCCTGCGCCCTGTGGATCCTGAGAACCCCCCCCACCCTGAGCCCCTTCTTACCCACCCAGACCCTAGCAGAGCCCACCTTGCACAGCACTGAGCACCCTGGGGAGGGTCTCCAGCCTCAGTGCCAAGTGGGAGGAGACAGGTTCCCTGAGTGGGCTTACCTGGACGGGAGTTTGGAGCAGCCGTGGGTTTGAATCCCAGGTCTGCAGCAGACCAGCTCCTTGTTCCTGGATGAGTCTACCCAGCCTGGATTGGCTCAGCTGTCAAAGGGCAGTGACGGCAGGACCACCCCTGTTGGGGTGGCTTGACATCTCTGTTGGCCACCGTAGCCCCTCTGGTCCCTCCTGCTCGTGGGGGCCTCCTCTCAGGTCCAGCGAGAGCCACACACCTGTGTGTCCATTGTCCTCGACTGGACTCCTTCTCAGGAAGCAGCCACTCAGAGCAGAGCACCCAGGCAATCGGGGCGCTTTTCTCAAGAAGAAACTCATCATGAGCAACTATGATCAGAAGTGCGGTAGCTCTTGGGCTTCCCTGGTGGCTCGGTGCTAAAGAGCCCACCTGCAGGGCGGGAGACCCAGGTTTGATCCCTGGGTGGGGAAGATCCCCTGGAGGAGGGTATTCTTGCCTGGAGAATCCCATGGACAGAGGAGCCTGGTGGGCTGCAGCCCATGGGGCCACAATGAGTTGGACACGACTGAGCTCCTGAGCACGCATGCACTGTAGCCACTAGACGCTGTTCCCGCTGGACTGGGCGTGCACCCCCATATCGGTCACCTTTCTGCCCCCCACTTCGCCTAGGTGGGTACATGCCTCTGGAGCAGCCTTGGGAGCAGATGCCAGCGGGGTCCCACACGCAGAGGTGGGGCTGCAATCATCGCTGAGCCCCAGGGGCCATGCAGCAGAGGGAGAAGGCCTGCAATCTCTCCTCACACGAACTGCAGATTCACACCCCATGACCTGCTTTGTAAACTCAGTGCCTGTGGAACATCTGAGCAGACAGGGAGCGCTCCCACGGCAACTCGTGGGCTGCACACACAGGGGCTGCGCCAGCCCAGAGTCTGAGCTGCCCCCACAGAGGCCTGGGTGCGTGAGTACTGCAGTCTGGAGAGCTGGCCTCTACCAGTGGCAGGGTGAAAACAATGCCTGAGAGACGGCAGGGCTAACTTTCAGCATACACATGGTTAAGGTAGGTACGGGAGGAGTATCAACCACAGTGGAATCCAAGAGCTTAGAGCATGCTTCCGGGGGCACAGCTCCAGAGGCGAATACTCAGTGACTCCACTCCCAGTGGGAGCCTCACACAAAAGATCAGAAACAGGGATTTCCCTGGTGGTCCAGTGGCTAAGACTCTGTGCTCTCAATGCTGGGGACCTGGGTTCGATCCCTGGTCAGGGAACTAGATCCCACATACCGTAACTAAGACCCAGTACAACCAAATAAAATACATTAACAAAAAAATTAAAAAAAAAAAAAGATCAGAAACAGCTAAGAAACAGATCCAGGGGCTGCTACACCAGCAACCAGGGAGCAGACCCCTGCTCTGACAGGGCAGAGACACCCACGTAGCAAAGGGGAGACCCTGCTCAACACCCAGGGCAGGCTCTGGTCACAACATCCGTCACACAGCCCATCCAGGGGGTAAACGGCCAGCAAACAGAGGAGAGGAGGCAGACATTCATACTAAAAACAGCCCTCACACCAAAAATATTAAACCCTCCTAGGGAGGACCCTACCTAAAAACAGCCCACCAAGACAGTGTGAGGGTCTGGCACTGGGAAGAGCCCCAGAGCATTTAGCCCTGAAGCCCAGCAGGGCTTGAGTGCAGGAGAACCACAGGGCTGGGGGAATAGAGACTCTCCTCTTGGAGGGCACAATAAGGTGTCACAGGCACTAGGACCAAAGCAGTGCCTCTGCAAGAAGCTGGGTTAGACATACCTGGTGACCTTGGAGGGTCTCCTGGGGCGGCAGTCAGCTGACCTGAGCCCGCAGGCTCCAGAGCTGGACCACCTCAAGCCAAACAACTCGCAAGACAGGCACACGGCCCTCCCATCAGCAGACAGGCTGCCTGAGGCTGTACAGAGCTCGAGGCCACCTCAAAACACACTGCTGGACATGGCTCTGCCGATCATAGAGACAAGACCCTGCTCCACCCACCAGAGGGCGGGCACCAGTTACCCGCCAGGAAGCCTGTACAAGCCCCAGTACCACCCTCAGCCACCAGGGGGCAGACCCCAGGACAGAAGGGACTACTATCCTGCAGCCTGCAGAAAGGAGACCACAAACACAGAAAGTCAGACAAAATGAGACGACAGAGAAATGTGATGCAGATGAAAGCACAAAATAGAAAACCCCACAAGAACAACTAAATGAAGTGGAGACAGGCAGTCGAGCTGAAAAAGAATTCAGAGAAACCACAGTAAAAATGATGCAAAATCTCAATAAAACAACTGAGGCACAGACTGAGAAGACAAGAGAAACATTTAACAAAGATTTAAGGAACAGGGCTTCCCTGGTGGTCAAGTGGGCAAAGACAACCGCCTTACAGTGCAGGGGCAATGGTTCAATCCTTGGCCTGGGAAGATCCCACATGCTGCGGAGTAGCTGGACCAATGTGTCCAACTACCTAGCTGGTGCTCAGGAGAACATGTGCCCAGAACAATGGGAGGCCCACATAAGCCAAAGAACAAAGATGGAAATAAATGAAAAACCAATAGAAGTGGCCAAGGGGAAAAAAAAAAAAGATTTAAGGAACAACAACAACAAAAAAAGATAAGCAACACAATAAATGAAAGGAAAAATATGTAAGGAATTAATAGCAGAGTAACTGAAGCAGAAGAACAAATAAGTTAGCTGGAAGACAGACTGGTAGAACTAACTGCCATGGAGTATAATTAAGAAAAAAGAAGGAAAAGAAATGAGCACAGTGTCAGAGACCTCTGGGAAAACATTAAAGGCATTAACATGTACATTAGATGGATCCCAGAAGAAGACAACAAAGAGAAAGGGCTTGAAAAACTATTTTAAGAGATGATAGCCCAAAACTTCCCTAAAAAAAGTCACCCAAATTCCAGGAAGTGCAGAGAATCCCATGAAACCAAGAGGGAACATGCCCAAACACATATGAATCAAACTGACAGATATTAAATACAAAGAAAAATATTAAAAGCAATAAATAACACAAAAGGAAATCCCCATAAGATTATCAGCTGGTTTTCCAGCAGAAACTCTGAAGGCCAAAAGGGAATAGCAGGGTATGTATAAAGTGATGAAAGGAAAAACCTTCACCCAAGAATACTCTACCCAGCAAGGCTCTCATTCAGATTTGATTGAGAAAGCAAAAGCTTCAGGGGCAAACAAAAGCTAAGATCATTCAGTGCCATCACACAGATTTACAACAAATGCTAAAGGACTTTCTCTCAGCGGGAAATGCAAACCAAAGAAAGTACAATAGACAAATGCACAAAAAAGAAAAAGTAACGCAAACACAACACTAAAAATAGTCACCAAATTATAAGAGAACAAAAGAGGAAAGGAAGAAAAAAAAAGACTAAAAAAAAAAACAAAAACAAATCCAAAACATTAAGAAATCATACTTATCAGATATTACCTTAAATGTACATGGATTAAATGCTCCAACCAAAAGACAAAGACTGGCTGGATGGATGCAAAAACAAGACCCACATATATGCTATCTATAAGAGACTCACTTCAGAACAGGGATGCATACAGGCAGTGAGGAAATGGAAAAAGATATTCCATGCAAAGTGAAATCAAAAGAATACTGGAATAGCAATACTCATATCGGACAAAGTAGATTTTAATTAAAAGACTATTGGGGACTTCCCTGAGGGGCTCAGCGGTAAAGAGTCCACCTGCAAATGCAGGAGACATGGGTTAGATACCTCGGCCAGAAGGACCCCACATGCCACAGAGCAACTAAGCCTATGTGCCCAACTACGGAGCCTGTGCTCTAGAGCCTGGGAAGCACAACCACTGAGCCCACGTGACACAGCTACCAAAGCCTGCGTACCCTAGAGCCTGTGCTCCACAACAAAAGAAGCCAACACAACGAGAAGCCTAAGCACCACAACTAGAGAGGAGAGAAAGCCTGCAGAGCAAAGAAGACCCAGCACAGGCAGAGATAAGTACATTAATAAAGACTACGATGAGAGACAAAGAAGGACTCTATGCAATGATCGAGGGATCAGAGAAGAAGACAACAGCTGTAGATATATCTGTATCCAACACAGGAGCACCTCAGTATAGGAGCCAAATGCTACCAGCCGTAAAAGGAGAAATCAGCAGTAACACAACAACAGAAGGAGCCTTTAACACCTTACACCAATGGACAGATCAAGACAGAAAATCAATAAGGAAATAAGCCTTAATAATATATCAGACAAGACAGACTTAATTGAAACTTATACGGCATTTCATCTGAAAGAAGCAGAATACACTTTCTTCTCAAGTGCACATCGAACATTCTCTAGGATAGGTCACATCTTGGGCCACAAATAAGCCTTGATAATTTTAGAAAACTGAAGTCATATCAAGCATCTTTTCCAACTACAAGACTATGAGATTAGAAATAAATTACAGGAAAAAATTGTAAAAGACACAAATGTATTAAGGCTAAACAACATGTTACTGACCAATAAAGGGATCACTGAAGAAATCAAAGAGGAAATCAAAAACATCAAGAGATATATGACAACAAAAAACATGATGATCCAAAATTTATGCAGTTCTAAGAGAAAAATTTTGTGATACAGTCTTGCCTCAGGAGACAAGAAAAATCTCAAATAACAATGTAACCTTACACCCAAATCAACAAGAGAAAGAAAGACAAACAAAACCCAAAGTTAGCAGAATGAAAGAAATCATAAAGATCAGAACAGAAATAAATGACATAGAGATGAAGAAAACAATAGAAAACATCAATGAATTTTTAAAAACTGGTTCTGTAAAAAGAAAAACGAAAGAAAGAAATGGAAAGGGCTCAAATCAATATAATTAGAAATGAAAAAAAAAGTTATAGTGAACACCACAGACATACAAAAAGATCATGAGACGACTACAAAGAATTATATGCCAATACAAGGAACAACCTGGGCTTCCCTGGTAGCTCAGTGGTGAAGAGTTCACCTGCCTATGCAGACAAATCAGGGTTTGATCCCTGATCCGGGAAGATACCACATGCTGCAGGGCAGCTAAGCCTACGAGCCACAACTACTGAGCCTATGCTCTAGAGCCTTGGAGCTGCAACTATTAAGCCCATGGGCCGCAACTATGGAAGCCCTTGTGCTCTGGAGTTTGAGCTCCACAACAAGAGAAGTCACCGCAACAAGAAGCCTGCTCACCTCAACTAGAGAGTAGTCCCCACTCCCTGCAACTAGAGAAGAGCCTGCGGCAGCAGTGAAACCCAGAAGAGCCAAAAATAAGTTAATAAATAAAATTAATAATCTGGGTCATACATATCTGTAAACAACAAAACTCTGTAAAAGTTAAAAATAAAATAAAAGATAAAAAAAAAAAACTAAAAAAAAAAAAGGAACAGCCTAGAAAAAATGGTCAAATTCTTAGGAAGGTACAACCATCAAAGGCTGAGCCAGGAAGAAATAGTAGATAGGACAAGAGCAATCACAAGTACTGAAATTGAAACAGTGATTAAAGATTTTTCAAACAAAAGTCCAGGATGAGATGACTTCACAGGTGAATTTTATTTATAATATTTAAAAAAGAGTTAAGACCCATCCTTCTGAAACACTTTCCAAAAATTATAGAGGAAGGAACATTTCCTCTATAAGCCAACATCACCTTGATATCAAAAAACAAAGATATCACAAAAAAAGAAAATTATGGGTGAATATCACTGCTGAACATAAACACAAAAATCCTCAAAATCCTAGAAATTCAAATCCAACAACACGTTAAAAAAGACCATACACCATGATTAGGTGAGATTTATCCCGTGATGCAAGGATTCATCCACATATGTAAATAAATCAATGTGATAACACCAGATTAACAAACTGAAAAATAAAAACTATATGATTATCTCAATAAATTCTTTTGACAAAATTCCAAACTCATTTATGACAAAAACTCTCCATCAACTGGGCACAGAGGGAACCTTTCTTAACATAAAAAAGGCCAAATACAACAAGCCACAGCTAACTTCTCAATGGTGAAAACCTGAAAGCATTTCCTCTAAGATCAGGAACAAGGCAAAGATATTCAGTCTCACCAGTTTTATTCAACATAGTTTTTGAAGTTCTAGTAATGGCAATCAGCAAAGGAAAATAAAAGGAACCCAAATTGGAAAAGAAATAAAACCATCGCTGACTGCAGATGACATGATACTATACACAGAAAAAATGATACTATACATAGGATCTTTTAAAATGTTTATTTACTTATTTATTTTTGGCTCTTCTGGGTTTTCACTGCTGCTGCAGACTCTTCTCTAGTTGCAGGGAGTGGGGGTTACTTTCTAGTTGAGGTGAGCAGGCTTCTTGTTGTGGTGACTTCTCTTGTGGAACTCAGGATCTAGGGCACAAGGGCTTCTGTAGTTGCGGCCCAATAGTTGGGCTCAATAGTCACGGCTCCAAGGCTCTAGAGCACAGGCTCAATAGCTGTGGCTCAAGGGCTTAGTTGTCCTGCAACATGTGGGATCTTCCCGGATCAGGGATTGAACCCATGTCTCCTGCAAAGGCAGGCGAACTCTTCACCACTGAGCTACCAGGGAAGACCACATACATAGTATTCTGAAAATTCTAAAAACATTACCAGAAAACTACTAGAGCTCATCAATAAGTTTGTTAAAGTTGCAGGATACAAAATGAATACACAGCAATATCTTGCATTCCCATATAGTATCAATGAAAGATAAGAAGAGAAATTAAGAAAACAATCCCACTTACCACTGCATTAAAAAGAATAAACTATGTGGGCTTCCCTGGTGTTCCAGTGGGTAAGGACACCGCCTTGCAGTGCAAGGGATGCCGGTTCGATCCCTGGCCTGGGAAGATCCCACGCGCCGCGGAGCAGCTGGACAGATGTGTCCAATTACCGAGCCGGAGCTTTGGAGCGCATGCGCCCAGAGCCGGTGCTCTGAGACAACAGAGGCCACTGTGATGGGAGGCCCTCACGGGCCAAAGAACAAAGACGAATGAAAATAGAGAAATGAAAGACCAATAGAAGTGGCCCGCCCGCCCCCCTCCCTCCCCAACCCGTCCTCCCACGCCCCACCCCAATAAATAAATAAATAAATACATAGGAGACAACATTAAAAAAAAAAAAGAATGAAATTAGGGGGCTTCCTTGGTAGTCCAAGTGGGTAAAGGGTCTGCCTTGCAGTGCAATGGACACCAGTTCAATCCCTGGCCAGGGAGAATCTCACATGCTGCCGAGTGATTGGACTGGTGTGTCCAATTAGGAGCCAGCACTCTGGAGCACAAGCGCTGGGAGCCGGTGCTCTGCAGCGAGCGAGGCCACTGCAAAGGGAGGCCCACACAGGCCAAAGAATAAAGATGGATCAATAAAAGAGGCCTCAATCTTTTTTTAAAAAAAGGAATGAAATTAGAACATTCTCTAACACAAAACACAAAAATAAACTCGAAATGGATAGAATACTTCAATGTAAAATCGGATACTATTAAACTTTTACACATAGGCAGGACATTCTCTGCTATAAACCTTTTTGAATCCACCTCCTAGAGTAAAGAAAATAAAAACAAAACTAAATAAATGAGACTTAATAAAACTTCAAAGCTTTTGCATAGCAAAGGAAACCATAAACAAAATGAAAAGACAATACACAGAATGGGAGAAGATATCTGTGTACAAAGCTACCAACAAGGGATTAATCTCCAAAATATACAAACAGCTCATAAGCTCAATAACAAAAAAAACTCAATCAGAAAGTGGGCAGAAGATCTAAACAAACATTTCTCCAGATGGCCAAGAAGCACACGAAAAGATGCTCAACATCACTAATTATTAGAGAAATTGAAATCAAAACTACAATGAGGTATCATCTCACACAAGCCAGAGTGACCATCCTCAAAAATGCTGGAGAGGATGTGAAAGAAAGGGAAGCCTCCTACACTTTCAGTGGGAACGTCGGTACAATCATTAAAATGGAGGTTCCTTCAAAACCAGATATAGAACTCCGGAGCTTTGGCGCATGCGCCCAGAGCCGGTGCTCTGAGACAACAGAGGCCACTGTGATGGGAGGCCCTCACGGGCCAAAGAACAAAGACGAATGAAAATAGAGAAATGAAAGACCAATAGAAGTGGCCCGCCCGCCCCTCCCTCCCCAACCCGTCCTCCCACGCCCCACCCCAATAAATAAATAAATAAATACATAGGAGACAACATTAAAAAAAAAAAAGAATGAAATTAGGGGGCTTCCTTGGTAGTCCAAGTGGGTAAAGGGTCTGCCTTGCAGTGCAATGGACACCAGTTCAATCCCTGGCCAGGGAGAATCTCACATGCTGCCGAGTGATTGGACTGGTGTGTCCAATTAGGAGCCAGCACTCTGGAGCACAAGCGCTGGGAGCCGGTGCTCTGCAGCGAGCGAGGCCACTGCAAAGGGAGGCCCACACAGGCCAAAGAATAAAGATGGATGAAAACAAATAAATGAAAAACCAATAAAAGAGGCCTCAATCTTTTTTTAAAAAAAGGAATGAAATTAGAACATTCTCTAACACAAAACACAAAAATAAACTCGAAATGGATAGAATACTTCAATGTAAAATCGGATACTATTAAACTTTTACACATAGGCAGGACATTCTCTGCTATAAACCTTTTTGAATCCACCTCCTAGAGTAAAGAAAATAAAAACAAAACTAAATAAATGAGACTTAATAAAACTTCAAAGCTTTTGCATAGCAAAGGAAACCATAAACAAAATGAAAAGACAATACACAGAATGGGAGAAGATATCTGTGTACAAAGCTACCAACAAGGGATTAATCTCCAAAATATACAAACAGCTCATAAGCTCAATAACAAAAAAAACTCAATCAGAAAGTGGGCAGAAGATCTAAACAAACATTTCTCCAGATGGCCAAGAAGCACACGAAAAGATGCTCAACATCACTAATTATTAGAGAAATTGAAATCAAAACTACAATGAGGTATCATCTCACACAAGCCAGAGTGACCATCCTCAAAAATGCTGGAGAGGATGTGAAAGAAAGGGAAGCCTCCTACACTTTCAGTGGGAACGTAAATCGGTACAATCATTATGGAGAACAATGTGGAGGTTCCTTCAAAAACCAGATATAGAACTACCGTGTGATCCAGTAAACCCACTCCTGGGCATATATTCAGAGAAAACCACAATTCAAAAAGACGCATGTATTCCAGTGTTCACTGCAGCACTATTTACAATAGACAAGACATAAAAACAACCTAAAGTCTACTGACAGAGGAACAGATAAAGAAGACGTGGTACATGTATATATTAGAACATAATTCAGCCATAAAAACAAATGAAATTGCCATTTGCAGCCACATAGATGGACCTAGAGATTGCCGTGCTGAGTGAAAACTGATAGGGAAAGACAAATACTATATATATCACTTATATAAGTGGAATCTTTTTTTTTAAAGGGTACAAATGAACTTATTTATACAACAGAGACTGAATAACAGATATAGAAAACAAGTTCATGGTTACCAGTGGTGAAAGGGAGGGGAGAGATAAATTGGGAGATTGAGATGGACATAAACACACTACTATAGATAAAATAGATAACTGATAAGGACGTACTATAGATAGCACAGGGAAATCTACTCAATATTCTGTGACGATCTATATGGGAAAAAGAATCTTAAAAAGAGTTGGGTTTGGGCTTCCCTGGTGGTCCAGTGGGTAAGGACACCACCTTGCAGTGCAAGGGGCGCCGGTTCCATCCCTGGCCTGGGAACATCCCATGTGCCGCGGAGCGGCTGGACCGATGTGTCCAATTACCGAGCCGGAGCTCTGGAGCGCATGCGCCCAGAGCAAGCCATAAACAAAAAGAAAAGACAATACACAGAATGGGAGAAGATATCTGTGTACAAAGCTACCAACAAGGGATTAATCTCCAAAATATACAAACAGCTCATAAGCTCAATAACAAAAACTCAATCAGAAAGTGGGCAGAAGATCTAAACAAACATTTCTCCAGATGGCCAAGAAGCACACGAAAAGATGCTCAACATCACTAATTATTAGAGAAATTGAAATCAAAACTACAATGAGGTATCATCTCACACAAGCCAGAGTGACCATCCTCAAAAATGCTGGAGAGGATGTGAAAGAAAGGGAAGCCTCCTACACTTTCAGTGGGAACGTAAATCGGTACAATCATTATGGAGAACAATGTGGAGGTTCCTTCAAAAACCAGATATAGAACTACCGTGTGATCCAGTAAACCCACTCCTGGGCATATATTCAGAGAAAACCACAATTCAAAAAGACGCATGTATTCCAGTGTTCACTGCAGCACTATTTACAATAGACAAGACATAAAAACAACCTAAAGTCTACTGACAGAGGAACAGATAAAGAAGACGTGGTACATGTATATATTAGAACATAATTCAGCCATAAAAACAAATGAAATTGCCATTTGCAGCCACATAGATGGACCTAGAGATTGCCGTGCTGAGTGAAAACTGATAGGGAAAGACAAATACTATATATATCACTTATATAAGTGGAATCTTTTTTTTTTTTAAAGGGTACAAATGAACTTATTTATACAACAGAGACTGAATAACAGATATAGAAAACAAGTTCATGGTTACCAGTGGTGAAAGGGAGGGGAGAGATAAATTGGGAGATTGAGATGGACATAAACACACTACTATAGATAAAATAGATAACTGATAAGGACGTACTATAGATAGCACAGGGAAATCTACTCAATATTCTGTGACGATCTATATGGGAAAAAGAATCTTAAAAAGAGTTGGGTTTGGGCTTCCCTGGTGGTCCAGTGGGTAAGGACACCACCTTGCAGTGCAAGGGGCGCCGGTTCCATCCCTGGCCTGGGAACATCCCATGTGCCGCGGAGCGGCTGGACCGATGTGTCCAATTACCGAGCCGGAGCTCTGGAGCGCATGCGCCCAGAGCCAGTGCTCTGTGACGACAGAGGTCACTGCGATGGGAGGCCCACACGGGCCAAAGACCAAAGATGGATGACAATAAATAAATGAAAGATCAACAGTAGTGGCCCGCTCGCCTCCATCCCTCCCCAACCCGCCCCTCTCCCCCAAAAAAAGAATTAATAAAAAAAAAAAAAAAAAGAGTTGGGCTTCCCTGGTGGTCCAGTGGGTAAAGAGTCCACCTTGCAGTGCAAGGGGCACTGGTTCAATCCCTGGCTCAGAAAGATCCCACATGCCGCGGAGCAGCTGGACTGGTGTGCCCAATTACAAGCCAGTGCTCTGGAGCACATGCACCCAGAGCCAGTGCTCTGCAACCGGAGGGCCCATTGTGATGCGAGGCCGACACAGGTCGAAGAATAAAGATGGATGAAAATAAATAAATAAGAAAAAAGAATCTTAAAAAGAGTGGATATATGTATAACTGATTTGTTATACACTTGGCTGTACAGCAGAAACTAATATAACCTTATAAATCAAATATACTCCATTAAAAATTTTTTTAAATGACATATCCGTAGCTAAGACTCTGAGTACTTTGTGACACCAGGGACACTATTGCTAGAGCTGAATCATCTCATTAATCCTCACAATAACCCCACGTGAGAAAATGTTACTCTCAGCATGCTACCTATGAGGACAAGGCACAGAGAGGTCAAGTAACTGCCTCAGGTCACACAGCAGATAGTCTGAGGAAGCAGATGCACTTGAGGGCTTCAGAGCTGTCATTGACAAGTCTGATAAACCTTCAGAAGGCGATAAAGACGAAGGCCTGGAGATGCCAGAAGACACAGAAAAGAGTTCAAAATGGCGGGATCATCGCAGTGCCAGGATGGTCCTAGTGTGGGCTTCCCAGGTGGCTCAGTGGTAAAGAATCCACCAGCCGAGCAGGAGATCGGGTTCCTGCATCAGGAAGATCCCCTGGGGAAGGAAATGACAACCCATTCCTGAGTTCTTGCCTGGGAAATTCTGTGGAGAGAGAAGCCTGGTGGGCTGTGAGGTCACTGGAGTCCAACAGGACTCAGCAAGGAGCAGCTGCAGCCCTGCTTCCAGCGTGGCCTGGCCTGCAGTGCCACCACCTGGCCGATCCCTGAAATGCAGGGCCTCGAGTCCCAGCCCAGCCCTGCCGGGTCATGCCCGTACTCATGTGCTTGTCCCTTTGAAAGTTTTAGCCTCCAGGTGACAAGAATGACTTCACCTCGGTCAGTGCCTCTGGCCTTGGCTGTACAACAGGATCACCTGAGGAGTTTAAAAGTCCATTTTGTCCAGCTCCCACCACACCAATTCTGATCCAACTGGCCGGGGTACAGCCCGGGCACAGGTGTTTTTCAAGGCTTTCCAGGTGAAAAAAGGGGAGCAGGAAGCACAGGGAGCCTCTCTTCTGCCTCGGCGGCTCCTGGATGCAGCCGGACTCGCTTTGAGGCTGCAGATTCAGACACTGGTGGAACATTCTGGAAGCCTCCAGAGGCCAGTCCAAGGGAGGGGGAAGATGGGTCTGGGATGGGCCTAAGAATGGAGCCTCTGGGGACCGGCTCCTCCGGCCCCAGGCAGCTGGCACTTGCCTGGACAAGGCGGCGGCCCTGATGGGGTGGCGGGTGGGGATGGACGTGCACCCGCCTGCCTCCGATTCCTCACAGCTCCTCCTCTATTCTGGGCTGTGACACCAGGGACACTATTGCTAGAGCTGAATCATCTCATTAATCCTCACAATAACCCCACGTGAGAAAATGTTACTCTCAGCATGCTACCTATGAGGACAAGGCACAGAGAGGTCAAGTAACTGCCTCAGGTCACACAGCAGATAGTCTGAGGAAGCAGATGCACTTGAGGGCTTCAGAGCTGTCATTGACAAGTCTGATAAACCTTCAGAAGGCGATAAAGACGAAGGCCTGGAGATGCCAGAAGACACAGAAAAGAGTTCAAAATGGCGGGATCATCGCAGTGCCAGGATGGTCCTAGTGTGGGCTTCCCAGGTGGCTCAGTGGTAAAGAATCCACCAGCCGAGCAGGAGATCGGGTTCCTGCATCAGGAAGATCCCTGGGGAAGGAAATGACAACCCATTCCTGAGTTCTTGCCTGGGAAATTCTGTGGAGAGAGAAGCCTGGTGGGCTGTGAGGTCACTGGAGTCCAACAGGACTCAGCAAGGAGCAGCTGCAGCCCTGCTTCCAGCGTGGCCTGGCCTGCAGTGCCACCACCTGGCCGATCCCTGAAATGCAGGGCCTCGAGTCCCAGCCCAGCCCTGCCGGGTCATGCCCGTACTCATGTGCTTGTCCCTTTGAAAGTTTTAGCCTCCAGGTGACAAGAATGACTTCACCTCGGTCAGTGCCTCTGGCCTTGGCTGTACAACAGGATCACCTGAGGAGTTTAAAAGTCCATTTTGTCCAGCTCCCACCACACCAATTCTGATCCAACTGGCCGGGGTACAGCCCGGGCACAGGTGTTTTTCAAGGCTTTCCAGGTGAAAAAGGAGAGCAGGAAGCACAGGGAGCCTCTCTTCTGCCTCGGCGGCTCCTGGATGCAGCCGGACTCGCTTTGAGGCTGCAGATTCAGACACTGGTGGAACATTCTGGAAGCCTCCAGAGGCCAGTCCAAGGGAGGGGGAAGATGGGTCTGGGATGGGCCTAAGAATGGAGCCTCTGGGGACCGGCTCCTCCGGCCCCAGGCAGCTGGCACTTGCCTGGACAAGGCGGCGGCCCTGATGGGGTGGCGGGTGGGGATGGACGTGCACCCCGCCTGCCTCCGATTCCTCACAGCTCCTCCTCTATTCTGGCAGGAAGGCCAGCACCTTCTAACTGTAGACACAGTCGACTGACACAGGCGGGTGAAAGTGATTCACGGGCTCCTAGCAGCCGGGCGCTCCAGTGTCCCACCTCCCGCGCACTTGCAGGTGCGCACGAGGGCAGGCTCAGGAGCAGGGGCAGCGGGCACGCCTGCCAGCTCAGGAGACAGCCGCCGGCTCTGAGTTCTGAGGCAGCTGCCGTGGGTCAGCACTCGCCGGTTGCACACCCGGCTTACCTGGCTCTCTGGGGGCACCATGGAGGAAGAAGGTCCTCCCAGCAGCTGGGCCAGAGTCCCCATGGCCAGTCCTCAGTGGGTGCCAGGTGCAGGGGCAGAGGCCACGCCCCATCCCTCCCTGCAGGGGCAGAGCAGCACCGTGGGCGCCGAGGGTGGGCTGGGAGCAGAGAGCAAGGACCGACTGGGCCAAGGCTGAGCCTGCGGGACCCTCTGCTGCCTGCCTGGATGTGCTGGCACCAGTAGTATCCAGCAGGCTGGCCAAGGTCGGGCGGGCCGGGTGAGCCAAGCAAGGAGGCACAAGGGCTTCCTGTGGCCTCCTGATTGCCCTCTCCGTCTTTTCGCCTCCTTCCCCCCACCCCCCACCACTCTGCCTGGCCGCAGGCTGTCCTGGGCCCCTGGGCTCCGTTCCCTGCTTCCACCCAGAGCGGGACACCAGCTACACCTACACCACGGTCCAGCCCAGCCCCCGGCCTCCTGGAACACCGTTCCGATAACGCTCCCTGTCAGGACCCTCTCCTGTGACCTTCGCACGCACACCCGCTGAGTGCTCTCCCGTAGTCTCAGTCCTGGGAGCCGGGGACAGAGTCCAGGCTGGGGTTAGCAGACACCACCTCGAGGACCGTGGGGAAGCCTCTGAGCCGCCCCGAGCCTCCATTCCCTCGGCTGTGAGCGAGGGCAGTTTCTTGCCCCAATGAGGCTTAGATGAGAAAACACATCCCTAGGAGTGGGAGCAGCGCCTGGACAAGGCGGCCCTGATGGGGTGGCGGGTGGGGATGGACGTGCACCCCGCCTGCCTCCGATTCCTCACAGCTCCTCCTCTATTCTGGCAGGAAGGCCAGCACCTTCTAACTGTAGACACAGTCGACTGACACAGGCGGGTGAAAGTGATTCACGGGCTCCTAGCAGCCGGGCGCCCCAGTGTCCCACCTCCCGCGCACTTGCAGGTGCGCACGAGGGCAGGCTCAGGAGCAGGGGCAGCGGGCACGCCTGCCAGCTCAGGAGACAGCCGCCGGCTCTGAGTTCTGAGGCAGCTGCCGTGGGTCAGCACTCGCCGGTTGCACACCCGGCTTACCTGGCTCTCTGGGGGCACCATGGAGGAAGAAGGTCCTCCCAGCAGCTGGGCCAGAGTCCCCATGGCCAGTCCTCAGTGGGTGCCAGGTGCAGGGGCAGAGGCCACGCCCCATCCCTCCCTGCAGGGGCAGAGCAGCACCGTGGGCGCCGAGGGTGGGCTGGGAGCAGAGAGCAAGGACCGACTGGGCCAAGGCTGAGCCTGCGGGACCCTCTGCTGCCTGCCTGGATGTGCTGGCACCAGTAGTATCCAGCAGGCTGGCCAAGGTCGGGCGGGCGGGTGAGCCAAGCAAGGAGGCACAAGGGCTTCCTGTGGCCTCCTGATTGCCCTCTCCGTCTTTTCGCCTCCTTCCCCCCACCCCCCACCACTCTGCCTGGCCGCAGGCTGTCCTGGGCCCCTGGGCTCCGTTCCCTGCTTCCACCCAGAGCGGGACACCAGCTACACCTACACCACGGTCCAGCCCAGCCCCCGGCCTCCTGGAACACCGTTCCGATAACGCTCCCTGTCAGGACCCTCTCCTGTGACCTTCGCACGCACACCCGCTGAGTGCTCTCCCGTAGTCTCAGTCCTGGGAGCCGGGGACAGAGTCCAGGCTGGGGTTAGCAGACACCACCTCGAGGACCGTGGGGAAGCCTCTGAGCCGCCCCGAGCCTCCATTCCCTCGGCTGTGAGCGAGGGCAGTTTCTTGCCCCAATGAGGCTTAGATGAGAAAACACATCCCTAGGAGTGGGAGCAGTGCCGCTGTGTGCCACCTGCATCTGGGACCCGCCGCCATGGCACGCAAGCAGCACAGCACGGCCTGCCACCACTTCTGTCCAATGGCCTCTGACCTATGGCCTCACAGCCATCAGCAGGCCACTGGCCCTCTGCCCTGGGCAGTGAGACCCCGTGGCTCCACCCCAGTCCCTGTGCTGTACACAACCCAGCAGTCTGGGCGGGGCCGGGTAAAACCCCCCCGGGGCAAACTCAGATCAAAGATGCACTCAGTCTCTCTCCAAAGACGTCAGGCAGGGCTGACCACTGGAACACCCCCCGTCACCTACCTGCTCGCCTTCCTCCCTCCCGTGTCCCCGGGACCAGCTCCCCAGCAAAGTGCGCTCACACGTTAGCCTTGTTCCCGGCTCCATCTCTAGGGAGGCTGTGCTCAGAGAAGGGAAGCCACTCTTCTGGGTTCCTGAGCACCCCACCCCCGCGTCTAGATGAGGCCCAGCCGAAGGCTCCCAAGTGCCCCGAGGGCCAGGGCTTCAGAGCTGCTACCCCTTGACCTGGGCCCAGCCCTCCCTCCAGACGCTGGTTTGGGGCAAGTGACTCCAAGCCCTGACCATGTGTCAGACAACCCTGTCCCTCAGCTTCCTGGTGTGAGTGTGGCGGTAGAGGAGGGGAGAGCCACAAGGAGCCTGGCTTCTAGACCAGGAACTCACACTGGGCGTGTCCGCGTTCAGACAGTAAACACATCCTCTGAGTTCTGCGCAGCCCGGCAAGGACTCTGTGAACACGGGATCCTCTCCACAGGGTGCGGCAGGGAGCACATCCCTGGGCGGAAGATCCCTGGAGGAGGAACGCACACCTACCAGGTCCAGCCAGCCGGCCTCCTGGAACACCGTTCCGATAACGCTCCCTGTCAGGACCCTCTCCTGTGACCTTCGCACGCACACCCGCTGAGTGCTCTCCCGTAGTCTCAGTCCTGGGAGCCGGGGACAGAGTCCAGGCTGGGGTTAGCAGACACCACCTCGAGGACCGTGGGGAAGCCTCTGAGCCGCCCCGAGCCTCCATTCCCTCGGCTGTGAGCGAGGGCAGTTTCTTGCCCCAATGAGGCTTAGATGAGAAAACACATCCCTAGGAGTGGGAGCAGTGCCGCTGTGTGCCACCTGCATCTGGGACCCGCCGCCATGGCACGCAAGCAGCACAGCACGGCCTGCCACCACTTCTGTCCAATGGCCTCTGACCTATGGCCTCACAGCCATCAGCAGGCCACTGGCCCTCTGCCCTGGGCAGTGAGACCCCGTGGCTCCACCCCAGTCCCTGTGCTGTACACAACCCAGCAGTCTGGGCGGGGCCGGGTAAAACCCCCCCGGGGCAAACTCAGATCAAAGATGCACTCAGTCTCTCTCCAAAGACGTCAGGCAGGGCTGACCACTGGAACACCCCCCGTCACCTACCTGCTCGCCTTCCTCCCTCCCGTGTCCCCGGGACCAGCTCCCCAGCAAAGTGCGCTCACACGTTAGCCTTGTTCCCGGCTCCATCTCTAGGGAGGCTGTGCTCAGAGAAGGGAAGCCACTCTTCTGGGTTCCTGAGCACCCCACCCCCGCGTCTAGATGAGGCCCAGCCGAAGGCTCCCAAGTGCCCCGAGGGCCAGGGCTTCAGAGCTGCTACCCCTTGACCTGGGCCCAGCCCTCCCTCCAGACGCTGGTTTGGGGCAAGTGACTCCAAGCCCTGACCATGTGTCAGACAACCCTGTCCCTCAGCTTCCTGGTGTGAGTGTGGCGGTAGAGGAGGGGAGAGCCACAAGGAGCCTGGCTTCTAGACCAGGAACTCACACTGGGCGTGTCCGCGTTCAGACAGTAAACACATCCTCTGAGTTCTGCGCAGCCCGGCAAGGACTCTGTGAACACGGGATCCTCTCCACAGGGTGCGGCAGGGAGCACATCCCTGGGCGGGAAGATCCCCTGGAGGAGGAAACGGCTGCTCTCCAGTGCCTGGAGAATTCCACGGGTGGAAGAGTCTGGTGGGCTACAGTCGTGGGGTCACAAAGAGTCGGATCCAGCTGAGCCCACGGCACACTGCGTCCCCACAACTCAGGTCAGAGGCCCTTTCTAGGGACTCAGTCAAAACGTTTAGATTCTGAGTATATGTGGCTGCTCTGTACACACACACTTGCACACCTTCTGTGGAGGGCCGGGAGGAAACGGAGGCACGGTGGGGGCGTGAGAGGCCCTCTCGGGCAGCCCCTGTGCTGTGAGAGATGCAAAGGTGGGAAGAGAGGACTTTTAGGGATTTTCCGTAGAAGATTATGAATAAAATTCCCTTTTGCAGCATTTTCAAGAGACTTCAGCTAGAGATCTGGGGGCCACTCGTGGCTACAGGGCTTTCTAATGTGGTACAGGGGCGTCCACGCCCCCCGTCAGGCAGCAAAGTCACGGGGAGGGCACCTGCTGCCGGCCACACACGGACAAAAGCCAGACGCCCCCATGTGCACAGCTTTGGTGACCTGGGGGGCAGTCCTTCCACTCACAAACTCCACTGTGCCCAAGAGGGCCTTCAGAGCCCCGCGCCTCCCGTCACACAGGAGCCCCTGAGCCCCGGGGCCGCAGCTGCGACCGAGGTCCGGGGCTGCCGGCCTCTCTAGATGCCCCCGGCCCACTCGGTGCTCCCAGATGCGCCGGCCATTCTGCCCTCGCACATCTTCACGTCCTCCACCCGCACAGCCGTCCAGGCCCGCGGAAAGGCCTGTGCAGGAATTTTCCTGCCTCCTGCGGAGAGGTCCGCGAGGCCGGCGCCTCGTAAGGCTCCCACTGGGCGTGTCCGCGTTCAGACAGTAAACACATCCTCTGAGTTCTGCGCAGCCCGGCAAGGACTCTGTGAACACGGGATCCTCTCCACAGGGTGCGGCAGGGAGCACATCCCTGGGCGGGAAGATCCCTGGAGGAGGAACGGCTGCTCTCCAGTGCCTGGAGAATTCCACGGTGGAGGAGACTGGTGGGCTACAGTCGTGGGGTCACAAAGAGTCGGATCCAGCTGAGCCCACGGCACACTGCGTCCCCACAACTCAGGTCAGAGGCCCTTTCTAGGGACTCAGTCAAAACGTTTAGATTCTGAGTATATGTGGCTGCTCTGTACACACACACTTGCACACCTTCTGTGGAGGGCCGGGAGGAAACGGAGGCACGGTGGGGGCGTGAGAGGCCCTCTCGGGCAGCCCCTGTGCTGTGAGAGATGCAAAGGTGGGAAGAGAGGACTTTTAGGGATTTTCCGTAGAAGATTATGAATAAAATTCCCTTTTGCAGCATTTTCAAGAGACTTCAGCTAGAGATCTGGGGGCCACTCGTGGCTACAGGGCTTTCTAATGTGGTACAGGGGCGTCCACGCCCCCCGTCAGGCAGCAAAGTCACGGGGAGGGCACCTGCTGCCGGCCACACACGGACAAAAGCCAGACGCCCCCATGTGCACAGCTTTGGTGACCTGGGGCGCAGTCCTTCCACTCACAAACTCCACTGTGCCCAAGAGGGCCTTCAGAGCCCCGCGCCCCCCTCCCGTCACACAGGAGCCCCCTGGAGCCCCGGGGGCCGCAGCTGCGACCGAGGTCCGGGGCTGCCGGCCTCTCTAGATGCCCCCGGCCCACTCGGTGCTCCCAGATGCGCCGGCCATTCTGCCCTCGCACATCTTCACGTCCTCCACCCGCACAGCCGTCCAGGCCCGCGGAAAGGCCTGTGCAGGAATTTTCCTGCTTCCTGCGGAGAGGCCCGGCGAGGCCCGGGGCGGCCTCGTAAAAGGCTCCCACTGCTGAAGCTGTCACGAACCATTTCCTTAAGCATATCTGGGTAAGGAATGTGACACTCCAGACAGACACCCCATTACTGCAGCATCCGTGCGCCGGGCTGTGGGTGCTCGCCACTATCTGGGGGCAGCCCTGCACCCCTTCCTGAGGTGCTCCCATGCCTGGAGTCTTCCCCTGCCTCATCGCGTGCCTCTCAGCCCTGGAGAGCGATGGTCTCTGACCAGGAGCAGGGCCTGTGTGGGCCTCCGGCTCGAGGTCCCAGCTCTGGGCAGGAAGGCGGGGTGGGAGGGGAGGTCAGGAAGGGACGTGGGCGGCAGGTGGGGCAGAGACCTCACTCTTCAGGAACAACTTGGGGGGACCCACCCATGGGCTCTCCGGGGTCCTTGGACTTCCTGGCCTCACATGCCCAGTCAGCCTCTGGCAACATGAACTCGGCTCTCAGGAGGTATCCTGGGGAAGGGAAGGCACCACCTGATGAGCATCACAGCCCCCACCCAGAGGGCCTGCAGGACGTTTCTCAGCCCCAGAAGGACTAAAGGAGGAGTCAGACGCAGCTGGCTCTGCCCAGCTGAGAGGCGGTATCCATAGCCCAGGGAGGGGACAGACTCCTGTGCAGCTAGACAGGAAAGTGTCCGGCCTCCATTCAGCTCCAAAGGGGAGAAGCTGTCTGGGGCGGGTTCCCAGGGTACAGTCAAAATTCAGGACCCCTTTCGATCCTGGAGTCTGCAGTTCTGGAAGTCTCTAAGAAATGGAGAAGCAGAGATAACCTTTCTTTGACTAACCTCCTTTATTTTCTGGGTGTGATGTGGCCTGTAGGACCTTAGTTCCCCAACTAGGGATTGAACCTGTGCTCCCTGCAGTGGAAGTGCGGCGTCTTACCCACTGGACCACCAGGGCAGGCCTGGCCATTTGTACCTGAGATGTCTCTCGTCAGGAGCTGGGAGTTCAGCCAGGTGCTGGATACGATGTATCACCCAGTGCCATCCCCTCAACTCAGAGGGCAGCGTGGAGATGCCCGTTTCTTAGACAAGGACGCCAAGTGCAGAGGACTTGCCCAAGGCTGCCCAGGCAGGCAGTGCTGAGTAGGTGGGCCCAGGCCTGCCTGCCCCCCCACCCTGCCCCATCTGGGCACTGTCATGCCTCCTCACCATCGTGCCTGGCCAGGGCATGACCCTCTGAGCATCAGATGAGGGCCGAGGCCCTCGCCCTGGGCAGGAAGGCGGGGTGGGAGGGAGGTCAGGAAGGGACGTGGGCGGCAGGTGGGGCAGAGACCTCACTCTTCAGGAACAACTTGGGGACCCACCCATGGGCTCTCCGGGGTCCTTGGACTTCCTGGCCTCACATGCCCAGTCAGCCTCTGGCAACATGAACTCGGCTCTCAGGAGGTATCCTGGGGAAGGGAAGGCACCACCTGATGAGCATCACAGCCCCCACCCAGAGGGCCTGCAGGACGTTTCTCAGCCCCAGAAGGACTAAAGGAGGAGTCAGACGCAGCTGGCTCTGCCCAGCTGAGAGGCGGTATCCATAGCCCAGGGAGGGGACAGACTCCTGTGCAGCTAGACAGGAAAGTGTCCGGCCTCCATTCAGCTCCAAAGGGGAGAAGCTGTCTGGGGCGGGTTCCCAGGGTACAGTCAAAATTCAGGACCCCTTTCGATCCTGGAGTCTGCAGTTCTGGAAGTCTCTAAGAAATGGAGAAGCAGAGATAACCTTTCTTTGACTAACCTCCTTTATTTTCTGGGTGTGATGTGGCCTGTAGGACCTTAGTTCCCCAACTAGGGATTGAACCTGTGCTCCCTGCAGTGGAAGTGCGGCGTCTTACCCACTGGACCACCAGGGCAGGCCTGGCCATTTGTACCTGAGATGTCTCTCGTCAGGAGCTGGGAGTTCAGCCAGGTGCTGGATACGATGTATCACCCAGTGCCATCCCCTCAACTCAGAGGGCAGCGTGGAGATGCCCGTTTCTTAGACAAGGACGCCAAGTGCAGAGGACTTGCCCAAGGCTGCCCAGGCAGGCAGTGCTGAGTAGGTGGGCCCAGGCCTGCCTGCCCCCCCACCCTGCCCCATCTGGGCACTGTCATGCCTCCTCACCATCGTGCCTGGCCAGGGCATGACCCTCTGAGCATCAGATGAGGGCCGAGGCCCTCGCCCTGGGCACGCAGATAAGTGCGCATTCCATGGCATCAGTGATGGGCTGCCGAAAGCTCATCCGTGAATGCCAAGCTAAGCATCCCAGCCTCCTAGAAAAGGGGACAAAATGGCCCTGAGGGCCCATCCTGCATGAGCCCCCGGGATTTGCCAGGAGGTTGGAGGAGGGGCGCCAGTCAGCCCTGCTCTGCCAGGCGCTGCAAGGCGGGCTTCTTTGGGAGGCAGCACATGGGCTTCTATTTTTTAACCTACTCAACAAAACGGAGACTATTTTTAGCTCAGCAAGCTGCAGGGCATCACAATTAGCAACTGAAAATTACACATCTTGCCAGTCTCCCCTCTGCTGACTGGAGGAGAGCGAGAGCAAGCGCTCTGGGGGGAGCCGGTATCAGCCCCGGCCCCCACCCTGGTGGGCCACTCAACCAAGAGGGCAGCCTGGGGCAGATTTCAGAATGAGTGCCTTCGTGGCACTATCTCTGGTTTCACCCCAGTTCCAGAAACACCCAGCCTTGGTGGGAGCAGGACAGGAGCCCCGTCGGCACTCAGAGGCCACAGTCAGGGAGAGACCTAGCTGCTGGCTGCTTGGACCAGGGACCTCTGCTGGAGACCTTGAGGTGGCTGAGACGGACCTCCTGTCCCATCTGCAAAATGGAGCCAGTCACCTGTCTAGAGCAGACTGTTTGGTTCTCTGACGTCATTCACACGGAGGAGGTGGGTCACTCCGTGACCAATTGACCATTCATTCCTTCATTCATCGGCGTCTTACCCACTGGACCACCAGGGCAGGCCTGGCCATTTGTACCTGAGATGTCTCTCGTCAGGAGCTGGGAGTTCAGCCAGGTGCTGGATACGATGTATCACCCAGTGCCATCCCCTCAACTCAGAGGGCAGCGTGGAGATGCCCGTTTCTTAGACAAGGACGCCAAGTGCAGAGGACTTGCCCAAGGCTGCCCAGGCAGGCAGTGCTGAGTAGGTGGGCCCAGGCCTGCCTGCCCCCCCACCCTGCCCCATCTGGGCACTGTCATGCCTCCTCACCATCGTGCCTGGCCAGGGCATGACCCTCTGAGCATCAGATGAGGGCCGAGGCCCTCGCCCTGGGCACGCAGATAAGTGCGCATTCCATGGCATCAGTGATGGGCTGCCGAAAGCTCATCCGTGAATGCCAAGCTAAGCATCCCAGCCTCCTAGAAAAGGGGACAAAATGGCCCTGAGGGCCCATCCTGCATGAGCCCCCGGGATTTGCCAGGAGGTTGGAGGAGGGGCGCCAGTCAGCCCTGCTCTGCCAGGCGCTGCAAGGCGGGCTTCTTTGGGAGGCAGCACATGGGCTTCTATTTTTTAACCTACTCAACAAAACGGAGACTATTTTTAGCTCAGCAAGCTGCAGGGCATCACAATTAGCAACTGAAAATTACACATCTTGCCAGTCTCCCCTCTGCTGACTGGAGGAGAGCGAGAGCAAGCGCTCTGGGGGGAGCCGGTATCAGCCCCGGCCCCCACCCTGGTGGGCCACTCAACCAAGAGGGCAGCCTGGGGCAGATTTCAGAATGAGTGCCTTCGTGGCACTATCTCTGGTTTCACCCCAGTTCCAGAAACACCCAGCCTTGGTGGGAGCAGGACAGGAGCCCCGTCGGCACTCAGAGGCCACAGTCAGGGAGAGACCTAGCTGCTGGCTGCTTGGACCAGGGACCTCTGCTGGAGACCTTGAGGTGGCTGAGACGGACCTCCTGTCCCATCTGCAAAATGGAGCCAGTCACCTGTCTAGAGCAGACTGTTTGGTTCTCTGACGTCATTCACACTCGGGGAGGAGGTGGGTCACTCCGTGACCAATTGACCATTCATTCCTTCATTCATTCCCAAATATTACCAAGGCCCCACCTATATACTGGAAATATGCCAACAAAGGAAACAGGGTCTCTGTACCCACCGAGCCCGCTGGGGCAGGCTGTGACTGGCATGCACAGTGACCATGTAGATTAGGATGTGATATGATGGGTTAGAAGGAGATCAGTGTTCTGGAAGAGGAAGAAGAGGGGAGAAAGGTCAGGAGAACAGCTGCCAGCCTGAATGAAGACACCCGTAAGTCAGAGAGTTCCCTCCTGGGCGCAGTTCTTGCCCTCCCCGCTTTCTGATCTTAAGCTCAAATGTGCCTGCCGCCTAGAGTGGTCTGCCGAGACCACACACGAAAGATACCCAGGGTTTGGCGGCGAATGTGGGCTGGGGGGTCCAGCAGGCTGGGAGTGACACCTGGCCACCCCACGAGCCGGGAGCCAGCCCCTCCTCTATAAAATAGCGCCTCCAGCAGTGGCTTCACAGGGGATACTGCGGGTGGCTGAGGCCACCACACTCAGGCCAGGCTTAGTACCTATGGTTTCAGTGGAATCAGAACTGCAGGACACTGATAGGCCCCGGGGACACCTGTCCTCAAGAGTCCCACCGCCTTCCTAGACATGGTTATGGGGGCTGGCGCTGCTCCTCTCCTAACCCCCGTCTCTGCTCTGGACACACACTCTGCCCAGCCACTGGGCCCCTGAGGTGGACAGGGAGAAAGCAGAGAGAAGCTCCTCCTCCTTCCAGGCAGGCATATCTGATGACCTGGCCTCACTGCCCTGTCTTTGCACATGGGGGCTCAGAACGGGCTCTGGGGACTTCCCTGGCTGTCTAGGACTTTCCTGGTGAACTCAGTGCTTTTTACCACTGAGGGTGCAGGTTCAACCCCTGGTCAGGGAACTAAGATCCTACAAGCCTTGTGTGCTAGGTTGCTTCAGTTGTGTCTGACTCTTTGCAACCCCATGGATTGTAGCCCGCCAGGCTCCTCTGTCCATGGGATTCTCCAGGCATGAATATTCAAGTGGGTTGCCATTTCTTACTCCAGGGGATCTTCCTGACCCGGGAATCGAACCGTGTCTCTTAAGTCTCCCACAATGGCAGGCAGATTCTATCACTAGCACCACTTGGTAAGCCCTGCAGCACTGCCAAATTTATTTATTCATTTTTTTAAATTAAAGAACTAGCTCTGCCTTAGAGATGGCTGCTCTGCTCGGGGTGGGGAGCGGGGCAGGGATGACAGCTCTGTGGAGAGGTCTCCTTGGTCCTCACCCCGTGGCCCTCCCAGCAGGGCAGACCCCGGGAGGGCATGGCTGGCCACATCCTTGCAGGCGGGGCCAGGGGAGCAGCTTGCAGCTTCCGTCCTCCCAGCCTGATGAACTCCGCGGGGAATGAGGGCCAGGGGTGGCGTTTTTCATAGAAACCAAGCTTCAAGAAATCATATTTGTAAGGCCAGGAAGAAGAGCCGTATGTACCTCCGTGCACCCTCCGGGCTGGCCAGGACAGTCCCCAAGGCCGGCGGAGGGCTGCGGGCCGGACTCCAGCTAGGAGGCGGCTGCCATGGGAACCAGAGCCACACGCACCTCGGCGCCTTCTCCACAAAGGCCAGCCTCCGAGAGATGCCGACAATCAAAGCTTTGTTACAGATGCATGATTCATTTTTTTTTCTCCTTCTGAATTCCTTCCTATTACCAAATCCTATTTGAATTGACTAAAGGAATCTTACCATCTCCCCTTCACCCTCCTAAATGCAGATTCTGCCGAGTCCGGGTTTTCTCCTCCTCCTTTTCTCCCTTTCTGCCCAGTCAGCTTCTTTTGGTGGCTGCTCAAGGGACAAAATGTCATTGTCCACCAATAACCATCCCATTATCGAGCCCCGAGAGGCCTGGGGAGGAGCAGGTAGGATTTCAGAGAATCCCTGCCCTTTTCTCGGAGGGCCGGCTGCGGGCATGCTGGCCTCCCACTCAGGACCTCAGGGCAGGGGGAGGGTGCCCAGGGCCTCCCCGCCCCAACCCCCTTCCCCTCTGGCCTCAGATTCCACAGGGGTCACTGTGCGCTCCTGCACACAGGCGGGTGACTCTCAGACTCCTGGAGGCTGAGCTGGGCACAGTCTCAGACAGAAGGCTGAGGACGCTGAGATAACCTTGGGAGGCACTCTTGGGGGTCAGGGGGCAGCCCCTCACCTCCACTGGAGTCCCGCCTCTACAACCCCCTTCTTATACAGGGCATCCACTAAGATTGTTGCTAACAAGTGTGTGAAGCAGGATCTGGGGCAGCCAGAGCTCCCACCAGTCAGGATTCCAGGTTCCAGAAGGGAGTGTCTGACTCAGGCTCCCCCCGCTCCCTACACTGGCAGAACCCCAAGGGGTTGCAGGGCATGGCCATGAGTGAGCAAGACAACACGGGACCTGGTCAGAGCTGAGGGTCCTTGGGAGGCAGGGCCCCTAGATGGGGGGAGTTGGGGGGATAAGCCACACTCAGGCCTGAGCAGAGAGCAGCCTCTGTACCTACCCCCAGGCAGCCTGGGGGTGCCAGGGCACAAGGAAAACAACGTGCAGTTCTTTTATTTCTAAATGACATCTAATTAGGCTGAGCAACGATTTTCCTTTGTGTTTAAAAACAAATAAAAATCAATTGCCTTTGCCTGAATTGTCATCCTCCTGGCAGAGGCCCAGAGTGGCACCCCTGGGACCCCACTGCTCTGCGGGGGCCAGAGGCTTCTGTGTGCCAGCCTCTGGGTAGAGGCGGCAGGCGCCCAGCTCCCTGCTGGGCCCGAACAGCCACGGCCTGTCTAGTGGCCTTGGCCTCTCAGAAACAGGGCCTGGTCACGCGCCTTAAGAGACCCAACAGAAAGATCTCCTACTCCCAGGCACGCTCCTGTCCACAGCAGCTTTCCTGCCACATGCCCCGTGTCTCCTGCAGAGCTGGCCGGCCCCCAGGAGCAGCAGCAGCACGGCTGTCTCTGTCCCTCGCCGGGGGACTGCACTGGCCCACACGCGGCTGGCACGGTAGCCGTCCCTCTCATTTTCTAGACAAGGAACAAAGCCCCAAGGGTTTAAGTCATCAGTCCTAGGCCTGATAGCTCCAAAGTGGTGAACCCTGGTGAGTGGGACCACATCACAGTCTGATTTGAAACCCAGGACCATCAGCGCATGCTCTAGAGAAGGGAGGTCAGGTGCAGAGTCTTCACTCCATCTGACCCTGGTCAGCTGGAGCCGGCCAGGGTCCCTGTGAGATGCACAAGGCCTGGCCCAGGAGGAGCCCCCTGCTTGCAGAGTGCATGGCGGGCCAGGAGCACAGCATTGTAGGGGTGTCAGGGCAGGGTCTGAGGGCCAGTTGTGCATGTACACAAGGCTAAGATTGTTGCTAACAAGTGTGTGAAGCAGGATCTGGGGCAGAAGGGAGTGGGTCTGACTCAGGCTCCCCCCGCTCCCTACACTGGCAGAACCCCAAGGGGTTGCAGGGCATGGCCATGAGTGAGCAAGACAACACGGGACCTGGTCAGAGCTGAGGGTCCTTGGGAGGCAGGGCCCCTAGATGGGGGGAGTTGGGGGGATAAGCCACACTCAGGCCTGAGCAGAGAGCAGCCTCTGTACCTACCCCCAGGCAGCCTGGGGGTGCCAGGGCACAAGGAAAACAACGTGCAGTTCTTTTATTTCTAAATGACATCTAATTAGGCTGAGCAACGATTTTCCTTTGTGTTTAAAAACAAATAAAAATCAATTGCCTTTGCCTGAATTGTCATCCTCCTGGCAGAGGCCCAGAGTGGCACCCCTGGGACCCCACTGCTCTGCGGGGGCCAGAGGCTTCTGTGTGCCAGCCTCTGGGTAGAGGGCGGCAGGCGCCCAGCTCCCTGCTGGGCCCGAACAGCCACGGCCTGTCTAGTGGCCTTGGCCTCTCAGAAACAGGGCCTGGTCACGCGCCTTAAGAGACCCAACAGAAAGATCTCCTACTCCCAGGCACGCTCCTGTCCACAGCAGCTTTCCTGCCACATGCCCCGTGTCTCCTGCAGAGCTGGCCGGCCCCCAGGAGCAGCAGCAGCACGGCTGTCTCTGTCCCTCGCCGGGGCACTGCACTGGCCCACACGCGGCTGGCACGGTAGCCGTCATCTCATTTTCTAGACAAGGAACAAAGCCCCAAGGGTTTAAGTCATCAGTCCTAGGCCTGATAGCTCCAAAGTGGTGAACCCTGGTGAGTGGGACCACATCACAGTCTGATTTGAAACCCAGGACCATCAGCGCATGCTCTAGAGAAGGGAGGTCAGGTGCAGAGTCTTCACTCCATCTGACCCTGGTCAGCTGGAGCCGGCCAGGGTCCCTGTGAGATGCACAAGGCCTGGCCCAGGAGGAGCCCCCTGCTTGCAGAGTGCATGGCGGGGCCAGGGAGCACAGCATTGTAGGGGTGTCAGGGCAGGGTCTGAGGGCCAGTTGTGCATGTACACCCTAGGGGCCCCAGGCCAGGCGGCCAGATTCAGGCCTTCCCTCCAACAGCCTCTCTGCCAATGAGTGACATTCATAGAAGGGTTCCACCTAGTGGGCCATCCTGCACATCCCCACAGCACCCTCCAAGGTACTGCTGACCATGGTCCAGATGAGGTGCAGCCCAGGAGGCTAAAGACAGCCTGAGGTCACACGGTCGGGCCAGGCAGAGCCAGGGACAGCCCATGAGTCCAGCCCGCAGGATGGGTCTTTCTGCCAAGTGTTGAAAGAGAAAGGCAAGCTGCCCACTGTGCCCAGGGAACAGGTCTGACAGCCAAGCCCCAGGCAGGGAGCTCTGCTTTGTGGACCGGAAACAGGCAGGACAACAACTAGAACTTTTCTACAGTTCCCACATGTGGTCCAGACCCAAAGAGACGGTGGTAGAAAGGAATGAATATACTGCAGGGCATTCTCTCAGGACGTGGGGATGGAAGCATAAAGAGAAAACACGCACAAACTATCATGTCCTAAGAACAGCAAGGGATGTTCTTCTATCTGACAGTATTTATCTCCACTGTTCATACATCATATCACCCATGAAACCCCAATGGAGCCTCCAAACAGAAAGGTTCAGGCAACCGGATGATACGTCTACAAACGAATGATGAACCAAAAAAATTCACCCACTTGATAAAAAACTTCCCTAAGTCATGTTTGTGTTCAAGTAGCAATCAAAATTCCAACTGCACACAGCTGGAAAAATAACCCGTACAAGAAATCTCATGAAACATGGCCAAAGCTGTACTCAGAGAAAAATTCATAGACTTCAATATATTTTAAGTAAACAGAGGAAAATGAAAACAAAGTAAAAACTTGACTCAAAAGGCTAAAAAGAACTTCAACACAAAACAGACATTCAGCAAAGCAAACTCGAGGAAGGAATTACTACAAGAGAAATGAATGGATTTAAGGAAAGGAAGAAGGGGAAGACTTGCTCATTACGTTCAAGAGCTGGCTTTCTTCTGAAGACACACTCTGGCAATTGTAATCAACCAAAGGATGGAAGAAAGGAAGCTAGCAGAGAGGGAAAGAGGGAGGGAGGCTGGGAAGAAAGGAAAGAACAAAGAGAGAAAGAAATGCAAACATAGAGGATTGAAAAAGAGAATCTAACCACATTTACAGAGAAGAAACTTTAAAAGGATAGATGGTATAAATCTGTGCTAAAAGGTGTGAAAGCATTTTGAACTGGGGTATTACCTAGAAAATATAAATAACCAAAGTAGGCTAAAAATACTTAGAACCACCTAGATGTCCATTGATGAATGAATGGATACAGAAGCTCTGGTACATATATACAATGGAATACTACTCAGCTGTTAAAAGAAATGCAGAAGACTCAGTCCTAATGAAGTGGCTGGCTCTAGAATCTATCATAAAAAGTGAAGTAAGTCAAAAAGAGAAAGACAAATACAGCATACTAACACACATATATGGAATCTAGTAGGACGGTCTTGATAGCACATGCAGGGAACTCATGAAAAACAGAGCATAGACATAGGGACATTGTGGGGAAGAAATAGGGAGGGGGAGGCATGGAGGGAGTAACATGGAAACCTATACTGTTATGTGTGGAAAAGATAGCTAGTGTCACAGTGCTAAGGGAATAGGAGTGCTTACAATGGCTTGGGGCGAAGGTCTGGAGGGGTGGGATGGGGGGATCTGGGTGGGTGGGGACCATGGATATGCATATGATTGATCTGGGAACATACATGTCTGTGAACAACAAAACTCTGTAAAACCTTTAAAATAAAGAATAAAAAAAAGAGAGAGAAAAAAAGAAAAAAAAATATTTAGAACCCTCAAAGACCAATAACCATAGTGCAAATTAAATAAGTTGACAGCCAACTAAACCTCAGGGAAAAATAAAGGCAAGCCCTAGCTAAGCCAGTTTGCAAAATGAATTATTTTAAGCCTTGGAGAGTCAGATAATTTTATATGATATTTAAACTATTTCAACTACACAATTCATACTGAAAATCTTTCCTATTCATTTTATGAAGCTAACATAACCATGATTTATAGATGTAACAAATATCTCCCCTAATAGAAAAGTACAGATAAATTCTCACCTATGAATACAGATGAAAAATACCCCAAGCAACATATCAGCAGAATGAACCCAGCAGCATTTCAGAGCACAACTGAGCCTGACCCAGTGGGATTTACTCCAGGAACAGGATGATTTAGCTCAGAAAAGTTAATAAGTCAACACTTTAATAGGTCCAAGAAGGAAAGGAATTTGATGATTTTGCCAGATACAGGAAAGCCTTGGATGAGTATTCACTCTTGGTGTACACTCTCGGCAATTAACATAGGAATGAAGTGTACCTCACGATGAAGAGCATCTGAAATTTAGGAACAATTTCAGACTTTACAGCAAAACACCAGAGACCTCTTCATTAAAATGAAGATCAAGCCAAGGACAACCGCTATTACTGAAAACTGCGGTGTACCTTTTAGAAAACACAGTTAAGATCAGAAAAAATTTAAAAAGTACATTAGAAATGAATTAAATCACTCCTGGGTTTTCCAGGGAGCTCAACTGAAAATCTGTTCAAACAAATAAGAGAATTATCAATTACCTAACACACATTTTTTAAGAAGATCAATAGCTTACCTATCAACCTTCCCAGGAAACACCCCGACTCAGTCCGTGTGGAGTGTGAACTTTCACCCCAGTGATGAAAAGGAAGAGGGGGGTGTGCTGGTGGGTGCGTACATGCCCTGGGGCTTCCCAGCTCTGTAGGGCTCCCAGCCACTGGCCAGGAACATGTCCCCAGTGGGCCTGCTCTGCCACCCACGCCAGCCACCCAACCCGCAGCCCCCTTTCCTGGCCACAACCCCCTGGACAGTGGCCATCCCGCCCCGTGGGCTGGGCACCTCTGCCTCCCTCTTCTAGCCCCTGGCACGCCCAGGGGTCCAGGCTCTGGGGTCGGCCAGCCCCAGCACGAATGTCGGCTCCTCCTGGCCTGCTCGTGGTGCTGCCCACGCCTCCGCCTCCTGCGTCACTGGAACAGGGACCTCGCGAGGGTCAGAGGGACCCGAGAGCGGGCTCCCAGGGCCTCTGACTCACACTCGCCACGGACGGGGGCGGCTCGTGCGGCAGCCACACTGACCTTTGGGAAATGCCGTGGGCTTGGCCCCAGCCAGGCAGGTGGGTGCGAACGGGCCAGTGAGGGTGGGATGAAAAATACCCCAAGCAACATATCAGCAGAATGAACCCAGCAGCATTTCAGAGCACAACTGAGCCTGACCCAGTGGGATTTACTCCAGGAACAGGATGATTTAGCTCAGAAAAGTTAATAAGTCAACACTTTAATAGGTCCAAGAAGGAAAGGAATTTGATGATTTTGCCAGATACAGGAAAGCCTTGGATGAGTATTCACTCTTGGTGTACACTCTCGGCAATTAACATAGGAATGAAGTGTACCTCACGATGAAGAGCATCTGAAATTTAGGAACAATTTCAGACTTTACAGCAAAACACCAGAGACCTCTTCATTAAAATGAAGATCAAGCCAAGGACAACCGCTATTACTGAAAACTGCGGTGTACCTTTTAGAAAACACAGTTAAGATCAGAAAAAATTTAAAAAGTACATTAGAAATGAATTAAATCACTCCTGGGTTTTCCAGGGAGCTCAACTGAAAATCTGTTCAAACAAATAAGAGAATTATCAATTACCTAACACACATTTTTTAAGAAGATCAATAGCTTACCTATCAACCTTCCCAGGAAACACCCCGACTCAGTCCGTGTGGAGTGTGAACTTTCACCCCAGTGATGAAAAGGAAGAGGGGGGTGTGCTGGTGGGTGCGTACATGCCCTGGGGCTTCCCAGCTCTGTAGGGCTCCCAGCCACTGGCCAGGAACATGTCCCCAGTGGGCCTGCTCTGCCACCCACGCCAGCCACCCAACCCGCAGCCCCCTTTCCTGGCCACAACCCCCTGGACAGTGGCCATCCCGCCCCGTGGGCTGGGCACCTCTGCCTCCCTCTTCTAGCCCCTGGCACGCCCAGGGGTCCAGGCTCTGGGGTCGGCCAGCCCCAGCACGAATGTCGGCTCCTCCTGGCCTGCTCGTGGTGCTGCCCTACGCCTCCGCCTCCTGCGTCACTGGAACAGGGACCTCGCGAGGGTCAGAGGGGACCCGAGAGCTGGCTCCCGGGGCTTCTGACTCACACTCGCCACGGACAGGGGGCGGCTCGTGCTGCAGCCACACTGACCTTTGGGAAATGCCGTGGGCTTGGCCCCGCCAGGCAGGTGGGTGCGAACGGGCCAGTGAGGGTGGGGTTGTTCCACTGCAGGCCGAGACACAGGGCTGTGGGTTGGCCAGAGAAACCCCAATAGCCCACTGACCAGCCTGAGGCCCCCGGGCCAGAGCGCTTGGGGCTGCAGAGCGCTGGGGCTGGGGGTAGAGAAGTGGAGAACCACGGTAGAGGCCCTCGCAAATGTGCCCTGCCGGTCCGCCACCCAGGGCTCTCTAATCTGTCTGCCTCCGGGCCCCACTTGTCCTGGAGCCCCCAGGGCTGCAGCCGGCCCACAACCTGGCACAAGGGACACTGTGGTCACAGGGCCAGCTCTGACCCCTTACCCGTGGCTGAACTCAGGCCAGCCACAATCTCAGCTTCCCTATGTGTGAAAAAGGGAAGCAGAACTAGGAAGTCTCCCTGGGCCACTGCAGCCCTGTGTCTGCTTCTTCCTTCCTCACTTGTCTAGTCGACAAACATCCCCGAGGTCGTCTGACCAGTGCTGCGCAATTGGAGCTGGAGGATGCCGTGGAGCTCCGTGTCTGCCAGCAGAGGCAGCAGGGCCGTGTGAGCAGCCTGGGATCAGAGGTCGGGGCTGGCTGCTAAGGGACACGAGGTCGGGGGGAGGTACAACTCTGTAGGGAGAAGTCAGGGAGGACATCCTGGAGGAGGTGATTGTCCAAGGATAACCAGGGAGTTTCCAGTGGGTTAGGAGGAATAACAGGGACATAAAATAGGTCTCCTTGCTGACACCACAGCCCTGACAAACCAACGCTCTTCTGGTCACTCACCAGCAGCTGCCCAGTGGGAGACCCCCAAGGAGCCCAGAGGTGTGGAGGGTACAGACGCTTCCACAGGTATGGGTATCTCAACTCCATCTCTCAGGTCAAACCCTATCCATCCCAAAGCCAATGGCCGAGCCCACGTGGCCCCTTTGCTTGGCGGGTATGTGACTTCCAGGTGGGACCGTCCCCAGTGCTCCTTCACCTTGGAAGGCAGCCAGATTGACCCAAGATGCTGTGGCTCCCTCCACTGACTTTGCCTCCCCGAGTGGAGCTCACACAGGCTCTCCCAGCCCCAGCAGTTGGCGGGCACGGTCAGACGGGAGCGTGGTGCCCGCGGCTGGCTATCTGGGACCCGCACACACAGGTGCAGGCAGCGTGGCCAAGAGGCGGCAAGAGCCTGCAGGAGGAGCGAGCTGGGGCTCCGAATCAGCACCCCAGGCCAGACCCTCCCCGGACTCCATATCAGCCCCCAGTGACAGGTGACATTGCCCCGGGGGTGTCAAACCGACCCTTCTCCCTCCCGTCCCCACCTGCAGCCTCTTCCGCCTCTCCTCCTCGCGTCAGCTGCCTCTTCTCCGTCTCTACCCTACATCGCCGCCATCAGCAAGGCCTCTCGCTTTACCTTCAGAGTGGCCTCTAACCGGCCCCTCTCTCCTCGAGGCCCTCAGCCGAGCCCCCGGGCCACTGCGCTGACCAGACCATCCTCTCGCCTCACCAGCTCTGGCCCTGACACCAGCCTCCAGGCGGCTTCCTCTTCCAAGCTTGGCCTGCATTCTCCCGGGTGTCTTGGCTCCCGCTGTCTCTATCTCCCTGCCTCCCCTCCAGCAGGTCCTCAGGTGGAGACCCTCCCTGCATGCCCTTCTCAAGGCAGCCTCACACCGGTGGCCAGTGTGCTGGGCACTGGACATGTTCGCCATGTCACCAGGCTGGAGCAGAGCGGCCACTGCTGGTCCTAGTGAGACTGAGCGGGGCCACGTGACTCATCTGGCTCAAGAGCCATGAGCAGAAGGGACGTGAGGCACTCTGAAGTGGGGCACTGAAGTGTCAGCACAAGGGCCTCTCCCGCTCTGCCAGGCCCAGGTCCTTGAACAAGGAAGGCTTGGGGCAGGGCCCCGTCAACCCATGATGGACAAGCCAGTGAGTGAAAATTACAGGGTGCTGTTATCAACGCCTGGCTTTGGGGGTTGTTTGGTTACTGCTGATAACCTAAACTATCCTGCCTGATGCCCCCCTTGATATTTTCTACTCCTGTTTCCTGCTTTACTTTTTCTCTTTAACACTTATCACCATGTAACATTCTGTAGTTCATTTATTGACTGTGCTTTTTTTTCCTGTCTCTCTTACTAGAAGGTGAGCCATGAGGACAGGGACCTTGGTCTGTATCTGGTTTCCTGCTGAATTCACAGAGCCTGCACAGAGCAGGTGCTCAATAAATGTGTAAGGAGTAAGTGAAAGAACACAAGAAGGAATGCGTCCTGCTCAGCCCTGCTGCAGCCCCCTTCTCTGCCCCCGCCCCGTGCACTGAGCCTGAGGTCCCGGTCTACACTGATGAGCGCCAGGCCGAGAGGGCTTAAACAGCTGCACCTGAATCGCATTGCCTGATCATCTCAAAGGAAGGAACAGCTGTGGAAATGCAGCACTGCCTTATGCTCAGGATTAATTCCAGGATAGGTTCTCAACCTCCCTTCCCTGCAGAAAAGAAGCTGCCCCTCTCCAGGGGCCCACACCCCTGGAAGCCCGGGCTGGGGGCTGACTGGCTCCCCTCAATCCACAGGTGCCAGTGGGCCCACACAGACAGTCCTGCCCCACTAACTGCCTCTCTCTCACACACACACACACATCCCATATATAAACATGCCCACGTTTTCATACTCACTCTCGCTCACATCACACACACACACACCTCCCACGTGCCCACCTCCTTACAGTCCTCCTCTCCCTGCACCTCCTCCAGGGCCAACAGGTGGTTCTGTGCCCCTCGAGTCCAGAAAAGGATCCACTGTCGTCAGGACTCTCACACGCCTGACTGTGCCAGTGTCAGGACACGGCAGCCACCCTCCTGTCGGCTCTGCTGTCACCTGCTTCCCCTGCGCTGTCCACCCCACAGGGGGTCCGTAACAGGTGTGAGGTGCCCCTCAGCCTTAGACTATCACTGGCCTCTGCTGGACGGGCCAGGAAAGGCAGTGACAGCCTGGGCTGCCGTCCGTTCTGAGCCCTGGCAGCAGACGCCTCAGGTCGGGGGCTGAGGGATGGGATTGGGGGGAGCCGATACAGGGAGAGGTTCCCAAGGGCAAGCTCCTTCCAGGCCTGGCCGAAGATCCTACTTCCTTGCCGGGAGGTCAGCACCGCTTCCCGAGCTCAGCGGCGCTAGAAGCCCGCGGACCCACGGCAACCCAGAGGCTGCCCTGCGAGCGCGTCCTCGTCACCGCCTCCGCGACCCGCCGTCCCCAACTTGCCACGCGCCGCAGCCCTACCTGGGGCTCCAGAAACATCCTGGCTGCCTGCTCCCGGCACTGTCCCCCGGCGCCCGGGGCGTCCCGCGTGCGCCCGCCTCTCTGCCAGCTCTCGCCGGAGCAGCTCCGAACCCTCGCCCCGCCCGCGGACTTCCCCACGCCCGCCCCCTCCCGCGGGGCGGGGCCGGGCCGGGGGAGGGGCCGAGGGGCCGCGGAGGCCGGGGAGGGGCCAGGGCCGGGAGCGCTAGGAGTCTGGGTGGGGCCGAGGTAAGGGCCCCTCGGGTAACGAGAGCCTGGGTGGAGCCAAGGGGCCGTGAGACAGAGTCAGGGGCCGGGTCGGGGCTCGATGGGGTTCGAATGGGGCGTGGCGTAGGGGGCGGGGAAAGGGCCGGAGGGGCGGTGCGCTGCTGGAGGGCCGTGAGGAAGGTGCACGGGTTGGGGGTGCAGGGAGGGGCGCAGCGTGGGCCGTGCGCACAGGCCTGCCGCTGATTTTGGGGGCGCCGGGAGTCCGGGGGGAGCGGGCCGTGGCATCAGTACAGAGGCCACAGCAGGGTATCAGCGCTGGGTGCTCCGGACCGGCTGTGCCACTAGGCGAAGGGACGCCGTGCGGGTAGGTGCATAGCGCAGGGCGGAGCGGTCGTGTTGGTGAGATCCAGCTCTTGGAGAGCCGCCTGCGCCCCCATATCCTCCCTCGAGCCTCTCTTCCCCCTCCACAACCTCACCTCATCGGGTTGGCCACCGTCTGGCTTGAATGCCTCCACTACAGACTTGCCTTTTCTGTCGGCTCTGACCTGCTTCCCTGGCTCCCAGGGGTCCGTAACAGGTGTGAGGTGCCCTCAGCCTTAGACTATCACTGGCCTCTGCTGGACGGGCCAGGAAAGGCAGTGACAGCCTGGGCTGCCGTCCGTTCTGAGCCCTGGCAGCAGACGCCTCAGGTCGGGGGCTGAGGGATGGGATTGGGGGGAGCCGATACAGGGAGAGGTTCCCAAGGGCAAGCTCCTTCCAGGCCTGGCCGAAGATCCTACTTCCTTGCCGGGAGGTCAGCACCGCTTCCCGAGCTCAGCGGCGCTAGAAGCCCGCGGACCCACGGCAACCCAGAGGCTGCCCTGCGAGCGCGTCCTCGTCACCGCCTCCGCGACCCGCCGTCCCCAACTTGCCACGCGCCGCAGCCCTACCTGGGGCTCCAGAAACATCCTGGCTGCCTGCTCCCGGCACTGTCCCCCGGCGCCCGGGGCGTCCCGCGTGCGCCCGCCTCTCTGCCAGCTCTCGCCGGAGCAGCTCCGAACCCTCGCCCCGCCCGCGGACTTCCCCACGCCCGCCCCCTCCCGCGGGGCGGGGCCGGGCCGGGGGAGGGGCCGAGGGGCCGCGGAGGCCGGGGAGGGGCCAGGGCCGGGAGCGCTAGGAGTCTGGGTGGGGCCGAGGAAAGGGGCCCCCTCGGGTAACGAGAGCCTGGGTGGAGCCAAGGGGCCGTGAGACAGAGTCAGGGGCCGGGTCGGGGCTCGATGGGGTTCGAATGGGGCGTGGCGTAGGGGGCGGGGAAAGGGCCGGAGGGGCGGTGCGCTGCTGGAGGGCCGTGAGGAAGGTGCACGGGTTGGGGGTGCAGGGAGGGGCGCAGCGTGGGCCGTGCGCACAGGCCTGCCGCTGATTTTGGGGGCGCCGGGAGTCCGGGGGGAGCGGGCCGTGGCATCAGTACAGAGGCCACAGCAGGGTATCAGCGCTGGGTGCTCCGGACCGGCTGTGCCACTAGGCGAAGGGACGCCGTGCGGGTAGGTGCATAGCGCAGGGCGGAGCGGTCGTGTTGGTGAGATCCAGCTCTTGGAGAGCCGCCTGCGCCCCCATATCCTCCCTCGAGCCTCTCTTCCCCCTCCACAACCTCACCTCATCGTAGGTGTCCACTACAGAGCTACAGCAGGTGCTTGGCCACCGTCTGGCTTGAATGCCTCCCCTCACGGGGCTCTCACTCCACACAGCTCTGACCGCAAGCGTCCCACGGAACTCTCTGTCCTTCTGTTTCCTTGAGTGAACACAGGGGACACAGCAGCTGCTTTTGTGGGAGGACTAATCTAAGACACGGCGTGGGGCGGGCCTGGCACATGGCACAGCGAGGCGTCATTCCGCCCCCAGGAGTCCCAGCGCTGAGAAAGAATCCTGTCAGGTGACGGATCTTCCCCTGCACCGCGTTCCTGCGTCGCCCCCAGCCCCGGCTCTGAGAATTTGAAAAGAAAAGGTGGATTGAGTCTGGAAGAGTGCCCTTTCTGGGAAGTCTAGAACCGCAGGGCCCAGAGGCTGACTTCGGAGCGGGAGCAGGGCGAATCCTGGAAGAGGTGGCCCTGTCGATATTCAGGCAGATCCAGGGGGGCCGCCTCCAACAGCCCCCACCCCACCTTACCCCCAGCAGCCTTGTGAGAGCGCCATCTCTCCCCGCAGCTACTCCCTCTCCTGCGCCTGTTCTCTCACCAGTAGCAAGACTGGCCCTAGGGCTGAGTCCTGGAGGACAGCTACTTCTGGCTTGAGGAATGAGGCGCTGTGCTGAGTCCACTCTCCAGCCTCCTCCAAGAGGATGCAGGAGTTTGGAGACAGCCGTCCACCCTATTTTCTCTGCTAAGATTGGAATCCAGCTCTCACTGCCCCGGCACCTGCACTGTTAGCTGTACAGCCTTGTACAGCTTTGGGGGGAGACGTCGAGAAGAGGGGGGCAACATCAGAAGCAATGGCCAAGGCTGCAGGTGCATCAGCCCCGCCCCATCCCCAAGCTTTCACGCTGCCCTCCCTCGGCTTCTGCATCTCATTTCAGGCCAGAAGATGCAGAGCTCACAATGGCCTTCATGGGGGACTTAAAAGACACCCGGCCCTTCAGACAGCTCCACAGTGTCAAGAGGGGAGAGGGGTTTTGCCCTGAGGGATCCTGCCCGGCACCCACCCCTGCAGTCCGCAGCCCTGTCCCACAGTCCTGCAGGACAGCTGGGCCCTCAGGTGACCACAGGACTACCTCAGGAGGTCCACGCGGGCAGTTAACACCCCTACTGCCGCCTGCATCCAGAACAAGCCTTCCTCTCTGCCTCTCTAGGTGGTGTGGCCTTTAAGAGGTGGCTAAGCTGATGTGCAGCCCCACCGCACCTTTCTATACGTGCTCACTCACAGATTTCACCAGCGTCCCTAAGGACCTCGGCAAGGTAGATGCTCTCCCAGGAGGAAGGAGCACCCGCTGCCCTTTGTATCTGCGTTAGGAATAGCCTCGCAAACACGGATGGTGCTCACTCTCCTCAGCTCACAGTGTGACCGCAGCATTCATGTGTGTGCCTGGACCCATCCACATCCTTCCTGGTGCCCTGGAGGCGGGGAGGTGGGTGTGCCAGGGCTGACCCTTGCCAGGGAGTTCCCCTGCTTGAAGCTGTGGGTGGGGCTTGGCTCAGGGAGCAAGATGCTACAGGGAGAGCTTGTGGGACTGACTCGGGAACCCCGCGACCTTGCCAGAGCCGGCTTTAGAAGGTGGAGAAGACGTGGTGCAGCCAGTAGACGTGTGCTGGGGGCGCTTCTGGAAAGAGGAGGCTCCCCAGCTGATGTGAGCTGGTCATGAGGCCAGGAACAGGGCATCCATCCCATGAGCATGAGAGGATGCTCAGCAAAGAGCAAGGAAGCCTGATTCCAGGATGATAGTGACCTTGGGCCTCCTCACAAGTACAGACGCCTGGGACCGATGGGAAACTGGGACAGGAAGCTGGAGGCTGGACGCAGTGCTATAGGCTCCTAATTAGTGTCCCTGCTTCCACCTGCCTTGCCTTGACATGGCAGCTTGATTGGCCCTGTAAAAACCTATGTCAGGTCCCGCCCCTCCACCACCCAGTGAAATGAAAGCCAGGGTCCCAGCGGCCATGTGGGCACTCCCACTTGAAACCTCCCCCCTTCCACTCACCCTGCCCGAGCAGGAGGCCTGGCTCACCTCCCTCTGCTGCAGCGCTCTTCCTCTGGGGTCTTTACTGACGTGTCACCTTCTTGGTGACATATTTACAGTGCTAACCTCGACTCCCACACTTCCTCTCCCCCTGAACTTTCCTTCTCATGGTCACCTTGGTCTGACATATTCTATTTCCTTATTTGTCAGTCTCCTCTAGGGAGATCTTGAGATTTCTGAGTCCAAGGTCTTGCTCTGTGCACTGCTGTGCCCCAGGGGCTGGGATACGTTTGCCTGTGGGGGCCCTTCACACCCCTCTGTGGAATGACTATGTGTGTATGTCTGTCTGTGTACACATGTGCAGAGCTAGACACAGGTGTACACATCCGGCGCCAGCCTCATGTCCAGGACATACAGAGAACTCACACAAATCAAAAAAGTCCAAAGACCCAACTTTTTAAAAATAGGCAAAAGACTTAAAGAAGGATATCAAAAAAAGGTGATAAACATGAGAAAAAGCATTCAACTTTTGATTAGTCATCAGGGGAAGGGAAATTCACACTACTGTGTCATACGCCCTAGTGGGCATATGGTGCTGTGCACCCACCAGGATGGCTAAAATAAAAAGGTAGAAAATTACAAGTGCCGACAAGGAGAAACTCCCAGCCACTGGTGGTGGGAGTGGACCTGGTAAAGCCACGTGGGAAGCCGGACCAAGAGTGCCTATGAAAGTCGAGCATTTACAGGCCCAGAAACTCCTCACTGGTTGTAGACCCACCAGAACCTGCTCACACCGAGGACCCATCCACGAGTGTTCGAGCAGCGCTGTCCACAGTGGTTCTAAACTGGGAGCCACCCGGCTGTCCTCCCCAGCGAGGAGGCGGAACTCCACAGCGCCCCACAGCGACCAGGGTGGACACATCAGGAGCCATCTCACCTCCACCACGTGGAGCAGAAGAAACCAGGCTCGGAAGCACATCTGATCAGGATCTAAGGGGGCTGCTGGGGCTGGGTGCTGGCCACCCATGTATTTACCCCATTAAAAGTCAGCGCTGCAACATTATGACTCATACACTTTGCAGCATGCACATTACACTTCAGAACAATTTACGTGTGGAAAAAATTTGAGAGAGAGAGAGAGGAAAACAAAAAGAACATCCTAGGTAGGGCAGGCAAAGCTGTCTGAGTCCCAAAGCCCTTCCACGTGTGCTGTGAGCCACAACTCAGGGCAGCTGAACTGGGGAAAGCATTTCCAGGACACTGGTAGTCTGCTTGTCTGTCTTCATTCCCCCAAAAGTCCCCTCTGGTAAAAAGGGGCCTTCAAGGTTTCAGTTTTGGAAGATGGAAGGTGGCCTCATGTGGGTGACGGCCTTTGAGCAGAGGAAGCAGGGACCCAGGTGCCCTCTGTGGAATGACTATGTGTGTATGTCTGTCTGTGTACACATGTGCAGAGCTAGACACAGGTGTACACATCCGGCGCCAGCCTCATGTCCAGGACATACAGAGAACTCACACAAATCAAAAAAGTCCAAAGACCCAACTTTTTAAAAATAGGCAAAAGACTTAAAGAAGGATATCAAAAAAAGGTGATAAACATGAGAAAAAGCATTCAACTTTTGATTAGTCATCAGGGGAAGGGAAATTCACACTACTGTGTCATACGCCCTAGTGGGCATATGGTGCTGTGCACCCACCAGGATGGCTAAAATAAAAAGGTAGAAAATTACAAGTGCCGACAAGGAGAAACTCCCAGCCACTGGTGGTGGGAGTGGACCTGGTAAAGCCACGTGGGAAGCCGGACCAAGAGTGCCTATGAAAGTCGAGCATTTACAGGCCCAGAAACTCCTCACTGGTTGTAGACCCACCAGAACCTGCTCACACCGAGGACCCATCCACGAGTGTTCGAGCAGCGCTGTCCACAGTGGTTCTAAACTGGGAGCCACCCGGCTGTCCTCCCCAGCGAGGAGGCGGAACTCCACAGCGCCCCACAGCGACCAGGGTGGACACATCAGGAGCCATCTCACCTCCACCACGTGGAGCAGAAGAAACCAGGCTCGGAAGCACATCTGATCAGGATCTAAGGGGGCTGCTGGGGCTGGGTGCTGGCCACCCATGTATTTACCCCATTAAAAGTCAGCGCTGCAACATTATGACTCATACACTTTGCAGCATGCACATTACACTTCAGAACAATTTACGTGTGGAAAAAATTTGAGAGAGAGAGAGAGGAAAACAAAAAGAACATCCTAGGTAGGGCAGGCAAAGCTGTCTGAGTCCCAAAGCCCTTCCACGTGTGCTGTGAGCCACAACTCAGGGCAGCTGAACTGGGGAAAGCATTTCCAGGACACTGGTAGTCTGCTTGTCTGTCTTCATTCCCCCAAAAGTCCCCTCTGGTAAAAAGGGGCCTTCAAGGTTTCAGTTTTGGAAGATGGAAGGTGGCCTCATGTGGGGTGACGGCCTTTGCGGAGCAGAGGAAGCAGGGACCCAGGTGCCCACACAGGGGTCACAACAAAGACCCAGGGCCCACTAGGCCCTCAGAAGCTAGGGCTCCAGGGCAGATGCCAGCAGGCTCAGGTGAAAGTCTGATGGGATTCTGAGGGACCACAAAGAGGTGAGCACCAAGGGTGAGGGAGCAGGTGACGGGTTCTGCTTCCCGCACGCACCCCTCACCACACCACCCAGCTGGGGCTGCCCCATCCCACCAGCCACTCATCACCCAGGGCAGCCGGCTCCGGCTCTGAGTGTGATGGATGAGGAAGTGTCTGTCCGAGTTATCATTTCCTAGATGTAAAGCAGGGTTCACGACCCCAACTCACAAGGCACCCAGCAAAAAGCACGAAGCCAGAAAATCAAGCATGTGGTGGGCCCTAGAAGCTTCTCAGTTTCTAGTTCTGAGGGCTTGAGCTGTCTGGGGGCTCTGTGCCCGCCCTGGAAGCAGCCCTGGGCCGCCTGCACCCAGCCACCGCCCCTGGAGAGCCTCTCCAGTTTCCTCCATGCCCTCGCTAAGAGTGCTTAACAGGAACCTGTGGGACGTGGCATGGCCTGAGGGCCAGTCAGCAGTCTGGGTGGTCATGGGTCACCCGGCGGTCACCTCGCCCACGCTAACCCGTGAGCTTCATGGCACGGGTGTCTGACACTCCAGAGCAGGACCTTGGCTACTGACCCTGTCCTTAGGGGACCTGGACCAGTTGGGCACACCGATGTCCACTGAGGAACACACACTGGTCTCTGCATGTCCCTAACCTTGTCCCATGAATACTCCTTTTTGTAAAATAATGTTGGAAGCAAGCAAACCGCTTTGGTTTTAGGTACCACCAGAGCACAAGGGACATGGGAGGGCAAATAAGGGGACAGCAGACCATTCTAAAGCCCCCTCATACTGCTCTGCCTACATAGACAGCCCCCGTGCCTGACTGGACCACCCACAAAGCCTTCACCATCGCCTCTGCTTGCCCTTGACTGTGGCCTCTTCTTTGTTTGATGTGAAAATAGACTGAGGTAGAGCCACCCTTTTGCCAGGTTGTGTAACTTGCCGCCAAGTGTGGAACTGGGCACGTAACTAGCCATGACTAAGAGCACAGACCACCTGGGATGTGACCGCTCCCTGAAGCCGGGCCCTGTCGTCACTCTCCCACCAGCAAGCTGTGAAAGGAGCGGGTGGAAAAGAGATCTCAGGTGGCCACAGAGTCTTGTGGTACCTGCAGCGTGGCTCCCTCCCCTGGCTCAGCCTCTCACCTCTGCCACCAGGCACGGGGGTCCAAGGGTCAGATGAGCTAGGTGGGGACAGCCTATCTGGTCCTATCCCCCCAGAGAAAAAAGGGGAGCAGTTCCTAGCAGTGCTACCCTGGTCATGCTCCCCTGCATGCTGCCGTGCCTTCACCCTCTGCATGCTGAGTCACTTCAGTCATGTCTGACTCAGTGACCCCATGGACTGTACCCCGCCAGGCTCCTCTGTCCATGGGATTCTCCAGCAAGAACACTGGAGTGGGCTGCCATGTCCTCCCCCAGGAATCTTCCTGCTCCAGGGATCAAACCTGCATCTCCTGTGGCTCCTGCACTGCAGGCAGATTCTTCACCGCTGAGCCACTGGGGAAGGCCCCCTTCACACTGAGGGCCCACCCATCCTGGCCGGCAGTGGGGAGCAGAGCACAGACCCGAGTCCACTGCACATGCAGAGGTGGAGTGACCGGCCCGGGGGGCTGCAGGAGGCGCTGAGCCGGTGCCCACGGTGGCTGGGCCAGGAAGCAGGCGGGGAGCAAGGAAGTCCTAGGAGGGCTACCCGAGGCACACGCCACGGCCCTACCCACAGGCCTCACAAAGGCCCCACTCAGGTCCCTACTGTTAAAGAAACAAGTGAATTTTTCAAAGCAAGGCATTCCTTTGGGTGACACTTCCTAGCCAATCCAGCTTCTGGAGTGAAGCTGTTTGGGGGTCTACGCATAGGACCATTCACCAGCATTTATCTCCCGAGAAGGAGAAAGAAACCCCTCCCCCTGAGGAAGCCAGACTTACCCCCTGGCCCGTGCCAGCAGTGGGAGCTGCAGAGGAACCTACTTGCTGTCATGGGCGAACAGACGCCCTCTGGACCAGAGTGGCAAGGCCCCACCCGCCACGGCACCAGGCAGATTTCCATTCCTCTGAGTCAAATGTTTGGCTGATAGGTAGTCCTGACGTTAGAAGGGCCTGGCCCATTCCAGTGCTGGTCGTCATCAGAGAACAGTTCTCTGGCCAAGAGAACACAACTTCCTCATTTGGAGGCCCAGCCATGGGAGGAGGGGTCACGTGGAGGGCCAAGGGCCACAGGGACAAGGTGAGACTTCAGGGCCCCAAAGCTGGGAGGTGAGCTAGGTGGGGACAGCCTATCTGGTCCTATCCCCAGAGAAAAAGGGGAGCAGTTCCTAGCAGTGCTACCCTGGTCATGCTCCCCTGCATGCTGCCGTGCCTTCACCCTCTGCATGCTGAGTCACTTCAGTCATGTCTGACTCAGTGACCCCATGGACTGTACCCCGCCAGGCTCCTCTGTCCATGGGATTCTCCAGCAAGAACACTGGAGTGGGCTGCCATGTCCTCCCCCAGGAATCTTCCTGCTCCAGGGATCAAACCTGCATCTCCTGTGGCTCCTGCACTGCAGGCAGATTCTTCACCGCTGAGCCACTGGGGAAGGCCCCCTTCACACTGAGGGCCCACCCATCCTGGCCGGCAGTGGGGAGCAGAGCACAGACCCGAGTCCACTGCACATGCAGAGGTGGAGTGACCGGCCCGGGGGGCTGCAGGAGGCGCTGAGCCGGTGCCCACGGTGGCTGGGCCAGGAAGCAGGCGGGGAGCAAGGAAGTCCTAGGAGGGCTACCCGAGGCACACGCCACGGCCCTACCCACAGGCCTCACAAAGGCCCCACTCAGGTCCCTACTGTTAAAGAAACAAGTGAATTTTTCAAAGCAAGGCATTCCTTTGGGTGACACTTCCTAGCCAATCCAGCTTCTGGAGTGAAGCTGTTTGGGGGTCTACGCATAGGACCATTCACCAGCATTTATCTCCCGAGAAGGAGAAAGAAACCCCTCCCCCTGAGGAAGCCAGACTTACCCCCTGGCCCGTGCCAGCAGTGGGAGCTGCAGAGGAACCTACTTGCTGTCATGGGCGAACAGACGCCCTCTGGACCAGAGTGGCAAGGCCCCACCCGCCACGGCACCAGGCAGATTTCCATTCCTCTGAGTCAAATGTTTGGCTGATAGGTAGTCCTGACGTTAGAAGGGCCTGGCCCATTCCAGTGCTGGTCGTCATCAGAGAACAGTTCTCTGGCCAAGAGAACACAACTTCCTCATTTGGAGGCCCAGCCATGGGAGGAGGGGTCACGTGGAGGGCCAAGGGCCACAGGGACAAGGTGAGACTTCTGGGTCCCTCAGGGCCCCAAAGCTGGGAGGATGAAGATACCAAGGCTGGGTCCTCCAGAACACCCGTGACCTCAGGCTGGGCAGCCCTGTGGCCTTGGAGCCCGGCAGGCCACTCTGTCCAGGACAGTGGCTGTTTGCTGGGCGGTGGTGGATGAGGAAGCACGCAGGACCCTCGGCAAGCTGCCCCTGGACTCAGCAGTCATTAGCAGATGGCCCTGGGCCAGGTCACAGCTTCTGTGAGCTTCAGAAGTCCCCACCCCAAGCTGGGATAACATAGGTCACGAGGTCAACCAGGCACCCAAAAAGAGCCCGACGAGAGGACATGCGGGGACGGCAAAGGCAGGGGCTGTGGAAGGAAAGACCCTTCCCCACGCAAAGCTCCCACCTGAGAGGAGGACTGCTTGGGGCATGGGCTAGCCCGTGGGACCAGGACAGGGCGCGAATGTCCTTGTGGCACCCTGCAGGGTCTCCACCTCAGAGCCGGCAAGGGGCAGAGGGTCTGCAAATGAAGAAGTAGGAGAGGCCCGTCCACCAGAGGCAAACTGCTTACGGCAACCAGAAGCCCCAGTCTCAGTGTCTACCTGTGCCATCTGTAAAAATATCCTTAAATGCAATACACAGTGTTAGCTGGGTGGCAGGGTCACTGATGGGAAAGGAGAGAAGCAAATGACAGAGTGGGGTCCCACAAGGCACCCCATGGGAGAAGAGCCCTCCTCAGCAGCCTGGTTGAAAGCATAGCAAGTCCACACACACACGTGTGATCTTGTGTATGTGTCTGTATCAATATTTGCATGTGTGTGCTTTGTGCATGAGTGCACATAGGTATCATGGAGCACAGACACGTGTGTGTGTGTGTGTGTGCACGCACATGCCTGTGGCCTCCATGGGCATATGTATGTGCCTTTAGCACAGACGGCCGCATCCACCCTGAAAGGTTCATCAGGGAGCCTGCCCACCACTGGCTTCCCCTCTGATGTCCTCAATGGACACTTCCCGAGCTGGCCGCAGTGCACGTGAATGTCTCTCTCATCAGTACATCAACATACGTGTTCTTTTGCTAAAACCAGGACTCAAGGCTGCAGTGCACCTCCTAGGATGCCTGGTGGGAGGCAGGGCTGGTTTGGCAGTAGCCCACCGGGGTACTTGCCCTCGAGCACCCTCACCAGCTCCTAGAGAAGGGAGACCCGTTCCCACCAAGTGGGGTGTAATCAAGGGAGAGAGGGTGGCCAGGGAAGACAGGCAGTGTGGAGGGTCAGAAGAGCCTGCGGCCCCTGCTGGTTGGGCATCAGGAAAGGCTGCATCAGGCAGCACAGCTGAATGGAGTACACCCTCCAGTCTCGGGACAGGGCCCCGTGCATCTCGCTCACGGAGAATGTGATCTGACGTGTGTTCTCAGCAGTGCTCATTGCTTCTGCCTGAATGTCCCATTAGCTTCTTCCTCCAGCTGGCAGACCAGAAGGCTCTGCTTGGTTCCAGGCAGGGACAGCTGTGAGAGCCAGCCTCTCTACATAGGCTGGTTTTTACTGTCTTGGGGACGTATCCACTTGATTCTTACCTCCAAGACTTCTGTCATCAAACTGGTTCTTCTTCCTCCTCTGTGCCTTTCAGGCCCACCCTGGCACCTCCTCCAGGAAGCCTTCCTGACTCTCAGAGCATGCTCCAGGACATTGCCCTTGGATGGCCAGCACGCTCACAATGTGCACACCTTATACCCTAGCCTCCCTCCCACCGCCTCTTAAGGAGAGCTGGTGGCTCTCTGGAGGGGATCCTTGCCATCCGAGTTCCTGTCTGGGCTCCACCAGTCACATGTGCTGTGTGGTATTAGTGATGTCTGCCTCGAGTGAGGGTGTGGAGGAAGAGGGCACCAGGGCCTTGGATCTGCACCCCTCCTCCAGCTCCTCACTGGTGGGCTCCTCAACCCCTGGGTGGTATTTTACATTCCCTACTAGACTATCACTTACTCATTTTTTAAAGTTAATGAACATTTACTACATGCCAAGTTCTCAGAAGTAGGATCCCTGCTCTCGGCGTTTAGCCTGAAGGCTATGGGAGGGGAGAATGGTAAACAAAATGAACAAAATACAGGTGGTGATGACAAGAGGGAAGGCAGAGTCTGTGGGTCAAAGGTCGCCCCTGGGGAGGCGAGCCTGAAGCAGAGGCTGCTATGCTGGGGAAGAGTGCCTGGTGAAGGTACCAGGAAGGGTGTGCCAGGCAAAGGGCACAGCAAGTTCAAATGCTCCCAGAATAGAAGGAGCTTGGTGCATTCAACGCAAAGAAAGACCCATGTGGGGGCCTGCAGAGTGAGATGTGCAAGCGTGCACGCATGCTCAGTTGTGTTCGACACTGTGCAACCGCATGGGCTGTGGCCCGCCAGGCTCCTCTGTCCATGGAATTTTCCAGGCAAGCATATTGGAGCAGGTTGCCATTTCTTACTCCAGGGGATCTTCCAATCGAACTTGCATCTCTTGTGTCTCTGCATTGACAGGGGGATTCTTTAACAGTGAGTCACCATGGATACTATGGGTATCCTTGGAATTCTCCAGAAACTCAGCGAAGTTGGGATGGGGCAGAGAGGAAAGGAGACACAAGATAATCTATGAAGTTTCTCCCAGCAGAAAGTACGAAACAGAAAGTGCAAGGTTCCACGGCCCCTCTCTCGAGACTGTGAGAAGTCTCAGTGCAGCTGGGTACTAGCTTTAAGCCCCTGTGAGCTGACTCAGCAGTGACCTCTTAGGGATGCTCAGAGAAATATCAATAATCTCAGGTATGCAAATGATACCACCCTAACAGCAGAACGTGAAGAACTAAACACAGCCTCTTGATGAAGGTGAAAGAGGAGAGTGAAAAAGCTGGCTTAAAACTCAACATTCAAAAAACTAAGGTCATGGCATTCAGTCACATAAATTCATGACAAATAGATGGGCAAGCAATGGAAACAGTGACAGATTTTATTTTCTTGGACTCCAGAATCACTGCAGACAGTGACTGCAGCCATGAAATTAAAAGACATTTGCTCCTTGGAAGAAAAGCTATGAGAAACCTAGACAGCATATTAAAAAGCAGAGACATAACTTTGTCAACAAAGGTCCATGTAGTCAAAGTTACGATTTTTCCACTAGTCATGTACGGATATGAGAGTTGAACCATAAAGAAGGCTGAGCACCAAAAAATTGATGCTTTTGAACTGTGGTGCTGGAGAAGACTCTTGAGTTCCTTGAACTGCAAGGAGATCAAACCAGTCAATCTTAAAGAAAATTGACTCTGAATATTCACTGAAGGACTGATGCTGAAGCTGAAGCTCCAGTACTTTGGCTACCTGATGCAAATAGCTGACTCACTGGAAAAAACCCTGATGCTGCAAAAGGTTGACTACATGAGTTTCAGCAAACTCTGGGAGACAGTGAAGGACAAGGAGGTGGGGCGCAGAGAGATGTGCAAGCGTGCACGCATGCTCAGTTGTGTTCGACACTGTGCAACCGCATGGGCTGTGGCCCGCCAGGCTCCTCTGTCCATGGAATTTTCCAGGCAAGCATATTGGAGCAGGTTGCCATTTCTTACTCCAGGGGATCTTCCAATCGAACTTGCATCTCTTGTGTCTCTGCATTGACAGGGGGATTCTTTAACAGTGAGTCACCATGGATACTATGGGTATCCTTGGAATTCTCCAGAAACTCAGCGAAGTTGGGATGGGGCAGAGAGGAAAGGAGACACAAGATAATCTATGAAGTTTCTCCCAGCAGAAAGTACGAAACAGAAAGTGCAAGGTTCCACGGCCCTCTCTCGTGACTGTGAGAAGTCTCAGTGCAGCTGGGTACTAGCTTTAAGCCCCTGTGAGCTGACTCAGCAGTGACCTCTTAGGGATGCTCAGAGAAATATCAATAATCTCAGGTATGCAAATGATACCACCCTAACAGCAGAACGTGAAGAACTAAACACAGCCTCTTGATGAAGGTGAAAGAGGAGAGTGAAAAAGCTGGCTTAAAACTCAACATTCAAAAAACTAAGGTCATGGCATTCAGTCACATAAATTCATGACAAATAGATGGGCAAGCAATGGAAACAGTGACAGATTTTATTTTCTTGGACTCCAGAATCACTGCAGACAGTGACTGCAGCCATGAAATTAAAAGACATTTGCTCCTTGGAAGAAAAGCTATGAGAAACCTAGACAGCATATTAAAAAGCAGAGACATAACTTTGTCAACAAAGGTCCATGTAGTCAAAGTTACGATTTTTCCACTAGTCATGTACGGATATGAGAGTTGAACCATAAAGAAGGCTGAGCACCAAAAAATTGATGCTTTTGAACTGTGGTGCTGGAGAAGACTCTTGAGTTCCTTGAACTGCAAGGAGATCAAACCAGTCAATCTTAAAGAAAATTGACTCTGAATATTCACTGAAGGACTGATGCTGAAGCTGAAGCTCCAGTACTTTGGCTACCTGATGCAAATAGCTGACTCACTGGAAAAAACCCTGATGCTGCAAAAGGTTGAAGGCAAAAGGAGAAAGGGGTGGCAGAGGATGAGATGGTTGGATGGCACAATTGACTCAATGACTACATGAGTTTCAGCAAACTCTGGGAGACAGTGAAGGACAAGGAGCCTGACATGCTACAGTCCGTGGGACTGCAAAGAGTCAGACACGACTGAGCAACTGAACAACAGCAACAGGGAAGTTGTGGTGGGGCTGGGTCAGCGACCGCTACCCACAAGATTATCTGGCTCCAGTTTCAGAGAAGACTGCCAGAGAACTCATATCTGAGATCCCCTGAACGTACGTGTGTGTGTGTGTGTGTGTGTGTGTGTGTGTTGGGGATGGTGGGTGCTTTGGACCTGCAAGGTGGGGTGGAGAATGGGAGGCAGAGTTAGTACCAGCCTAGCTAGGTGAAGTGGGGGTGGGAATTCTTGGGATTTGGAGCTGCCAGCAAATGGGGGAGGGACTTCTAGCTCACAGGGTTCCTTTTATCCTTGGCCAGCTTCCAATCTCTTTCCCAACACCCCTCATGCTTCTAGAGTCCCCTTACCGCTCCCCAGGCCTTGAGGCCTCCCAGTCTGCTCTCCCACTGCAGCCTCCCCTTTGGATGGTACCCCACTCATCCAGTGGGCTGGTCCTTGGAGCCCCGTGGGGGCTCTCCTCCCTCCCACTGCCCTCTCCCCTTCAGCCTCTGTCGCCACCTCCTCTCCGCTCTATACTTCTCCAGACCCACAAACACAGCCTCCCTGACCCCTGACTCCTGTTAGCTGCCTCCCTATTTCCTTTTTCATCCACATTTCTAGAAAAAAGCAGACTGCACCTGCTTTTTTTTTTCTCCTGGTTTTATGCACCCTTCCCAGCGTGGGACTCTTCACCTTTTTCAGCCTCTGGAACAGTTTTCCCATCTCTTCCCTCACTGTGGCTGCCTGACCCATCCTGGGGCACCCGGCGACCCAGGCCCTGGACTTCGACAAGACCTAACTGCTCACAGTCACGCCTCAGCCTGGTGCCAAGCCCAGGGGAGTCCTCAGGGGCTCCATGCTGGATGCTGGGCTGGCCTGGGCTCCCCTCCTCCTGAGCTACGTCTATGCGGGGCCCTGCCCCACCCCGGGGATCCTGCCGGAGCCCCGAGGATCTGCTCACATGTACAGCTCATCCCACAGCCACCAAGACGTGGGACCAACTCCTTGTACACTATGGACAGTGCTCTAGGCCTGGCCTGACTAAGTGGGAGAGTGAGGCACTGAGCAAGCGGAGGTGTGCCAAGCCTGATGCAGGTACGTTTGAATTCCACCTTCGGGAAAAGGTTTTACCCTGAGCAGAACATATGGTCTCCCACGCTTGAGTTTCTCTATTTACTTGGCTGTCTTCAATATTTTGGAGAGTTACATTATGCCTTTTTTGCAGTTTACTTATATTTCAAGGGAGAGTTCGGGTTCCTCTTTCGATTCCCTTGGTCACTGTCCCATCCTCATGCCCACATATGGTCCTAAACCCTGAAAACGTACCCAGGTCATTGGGAGGGTCCCTGGACACTCCATCAGCCCTCTCTCCTGTGGCAGGAAGAGGCCATCTGTGGTGGACAGGGAGGCATCTGAGCAGAGGAGACCCACTGAGGGAACCCTAGGAGTGTCCAGAGGAGAGACTGGTGGTGCTGACCGGGGGTCTCTGGGAGTTCTGAGCTCCTTCCTGGGGAGGGGCCATGGCTGCCTGCCCACGAGCATCCTCAGAGCCACAGCCTGTCCAGAACCAGAGAGACTGATGCTCCAGGTGGTGGGAGGGGACCCAACACCAAACGGACATGAGGTGACCTGTGTGTGCCTGTCCTGAGGCAGACACAAATGTGCCAGGAGGGGTCACTCATAGCCCCAGAATCACGGCATCTTGGAGGATCTTGCCAAACTTCCCCCTCTTCTCACCCTAGACAGCTGTGGCCCCCCAGGTCAGAACCCCCAGTTCCCGGCTGTCACTATCTGAGGGCTGTCCTGAGGACACCTAGTGAGGGCACAGAGCTGAGAGCAGAGTGTGTGCCGCCTCCCCGCCAGGGACTCATGCCATCCTGGGGAAATGGTAGGAGTTGTGGGCACTGCCTGCAGAGAAGTGTTCTTCATTCCCCCAGCCAGAGCCAGGGCTCCTACCTGGGCATGGTCCTCCCTTGCATTCACATGTTTGTTTGCCTGGTGTGCTTGTTTATTTTGCCCATTTAAGAACTGAAAATGCAACATATGCTCATGAAAAAACACTCAACAGTACAAAAGATTACACAAGGTAAATGTCCTCTCGTCTCAGGTCACAGTCCCTCCCCCAAAACATCCACAATTATTTTTTTAAAAAGATTTATTTATTTATTCACTTTGGTAGGGGTGGGGTGGGGAGGGAAGGGAGCAGGCGGGCCACCTCCATTGGTCTTTCATTTGTCCATTTTCATCCGTCTTTGTTCTTTGGCCCATGTGGGCCTCCCATCGCGGTGGCCTCTGTCGTTGCAGAGCACCAGCTCTGAGCACATGCGCTCCAGAGCTCCAGCTCAGTAATTGGACACATCAGTCCAGCCGCTCCGCGGCACGTGGGATCTTCCCAGGCCAGGGATTGAACCAGCGCCCCTTGCACTGCAAGGTGGTGTCCTTACCCACTGGACCACCAGGGAAGCCCAAACATCCACAATTAATTAATCTTGTGTGAAACCACCCAGCATCTTCTGTGTTCACAGGATGATTTACATGCACATGTAGGGTTCTGTTTGTGATCTAAAGGCCCACATTTCACAGGCTACTTTCAACTCGCTCTTTTCTCTGGGCAACGCCTCATGTTCTGTACCAGCTGCAGGATATTCTGCTGGGTAGCTGGACTGTTCCCTAGCACAAGGCATTCAGGTGCAGCGTGATGTGTGACCACACACATACCTCAATGACCATCCTGACCAAGGGTCATTACTCAAGGTCAAAGCAGTCAAAAGGCAAAAATTCACAGAAGGGTAAATAGTTCTGAGGATATGATTACAACATGACAACTATGGTTAAGAATACTGTATAGTGGGCTTCCCCTGGTGGTCCAGTGGATAAGGACACCGCCTTGCAGTGAAAGGGACGCCGGTTCCATCCCTGGCCTGGGAAGATCCCACGTGCCGCGGAGCGGCTGGACTGATGTGTCCAATCACTGAGCCAGAGCTCTGGAGCGCATGCGCCCAGAGCCAGCGCTCTGTAACGACAGACGCCACCGTGATGGGAGGCCCACACGGGCCAAAGAACAAAGATGGATGAAAATAGACAAATGAAAGACCAATAGAAGTGGCCCGCCCGCTCCCCTCCCTCCTCAACCCGACCCCCGCCCAAAATAAATAAATAAATAAATCTTAAAAAAAAAAAAAAAAGAATACTGTATAGTACATTTAAAAGTGGCTAAGAGAGTGAGTCTTAAAAGCTACTGTGGGACTTCCCCAGAGCTCTAGTGGCTAAGACTCTGTGTTCTCAATGCAGGGGGCCCAGGTGGGATCCCTGGTGAGGAAACTAGATCCCTACACCACAGCTAAGAGTTCACATGCCACAACCAGAAGATTCAGCATGCTGCCATGAAGATCGCAGGTCCTGCATGCCACAACTAAGACCTGGCACAGCCAGAATAAGTCAATCTATTTTTAGAAAACAAAGTAAATGTGTAACCGTGGAATGATGGAGGTCAACCAAACTTTTGTGCTAATCATTTTGCAAAATACACTTACATGAAATCATCATGGTTTACACCTTAAACTTATACAATATTATATCAACAATACCTTAACAAAACAGGAAGAAAAGGAATTAAAGAAAAAGAAATTATGAAACGAATAAAAATGGAAAAACAATTAATTAATCTTGTGTGAAACCACCCAGCATCTTCTGTGTTCACAGGATGATTTACATGCACATGTAGGGTTCTGTTTGTGATCTAAAGGCCCACATTTCACAGGCTACTTTCAACTCGCTCTTTTCTCTGGGCAACGCCTCATGTTCTGTACCAGCTGCAGGATATTCTGCTGGGTAGCTGGACTGTTCCTAGCACAAGGCATTCAGGTGCAGCGTGATGTGTGACCACACACATACCTCAATGACCATCCTGACCAAGGGTCATTACTCAAGGTCAAAGCAGTCAAAAGGCAAAAATTCACAGAAGGGTAAATAGTTCTGAGGATATGATTACAACATGACAACTATGGTTAAGAATACTGTATAGTGGGCTTCCCCTGGTGGTCCAGTGGATAAGGACACCGCCTTGCAGTGAAAGGGACGCCGGTTCCATCCCTGGCCTGGGAAGATCCCACGTGCCGCGGAGCGGCTGGACTGATGTGTCCAATCACTGAGCCAGAGCTCTGGAGCGCATGCGCCCAGAGCCAGCGCTCTGTAACGACAGACGCCACCGTGATGGGAGGCCCACACGGGCCAAAGAACAAAGATGGATGAAAATAGACAAATGAAAGACCAATAGAAGTGGCCCGCCCGCTCCCCTCCCTCCTCAACCCGACCCCCGCCCAAAATAAATAAATAAATAAATCTTAAAAAAAAAAAAGAATACTGTATAGTACATTTAAAAGTGGCTAAGAGAGTGAGTCTTAAAAGCTACTGTGGGACTTCCCCAGAGCTCTAGTGGCTAAGACTCTGTGTTCTCAATGCAGGGGCCCAGGTGGGATCCCTGGTGAGGAAACTAGATCCCTACACCACAGCTAAGAGTTCACATGCCACAACCAGAAGATTCAGCATGCTGCCATGAAGATCGCAGGTCCTGCATGCCACAACTAAGACCTGGCACAGCCAGAATAAGTCAATCTATTTTTAGAAAACAAAGTAAATGTGTAACCGTGGAATGATGGAGGTCAACCAAACTTTTGTGCTAATCATTTTGCAAAATACACTTACATGAAATCATCATGGTTTACACCTTAAACTTATACAATATTATATCAACAATACCTTAACAAAACAGGAAGAAAAGGAATTAAAGAAAAAGAAATTATGGAAACTATATCAGAATAAAATATGGAAACAATGTTCACCAAACAGAGAAAACTGACAAACAGGTATACATTATTTTAAAAAAATAAAAATTCCAGTGTTGAAAACTGCAACTGAAATGAATATTTAAGGAGGGGACTCAACAGCAGATTTGTACAGGCAGAAAAAGGCCTGTAAACCTGGAGAGGCCAATTAATGCCATCCAGTCTAAGGAACAGAAACCAAAAAGAATGAAGTAAGATAAACAGAGCCTCAGCATCACACATACCAGTGGAACTCTCAGAAAGAAAAAGAAAGAAATGAGCAACAAGAATAGTGGACTGCACGCCACAACTATTGAGCCTGCGTGCAGCAACTGCTGAAGCCCAGGTGCCTAAAGCCTGTGCTCTGCTACAGGAGAAGGCCCTGCAACGGGAAGCCTGTGCACCACACTGAAGAGCCGCCCCCGCTCACCACGACTAGACAGAGCCCATGCACAGCAGCGAAGACCCAGCACAACCATAAAGAAAGAAAAGGAAAGAGTATTAGAAGGACTTCCCTGGTAGCTCAGTGGTGAAGAGTTCACCTGTCAGGCTTCCCTGGTGATCCAGTGGGTAAAGAATCTGCATTGCAGTGTGCAAGGAGCGCTGGTTTGATCCCCGGCATGGGAAGATCCCACAGGCTGCAGAGCGGTTGGACCTATGTATCCAATTACGAGCCAGCACTCTGGAGCGTCTGCACTCAGAGCTGGTGCTCTGCAACAGGAGAGGCCACTGCAATTGGAGGCCCACACAGGCCACAGAACAAAGATAGATGAAAACAAATAAATGAAAGATCAATAAAAGAGGCCAAAATTTTATATATATATATATATATATGAGTTTGCCTGCCAATGCAGGAGACATGGATTCAATCCCTGAACCGAGAAGATCCCACATGCCGCAGAGCAACTCAGCCCATGAGCCACAACTATTGAGCCTGTGCTCTAGAGCCTCAGAGCTGCAACTATTGAGCCCATGGGCTGTAACTACTGAAGCCCATGTGCCCTGGAGCCTGAGTTTCACAACAAGAGATGTCATTGCAACAAGAAGCCTGCTCACCTCAACTACAGAGTGGCCCCCACTCCCTGCAGCTAGAGAAGAGCCTGTGACAGCAGTGAAAACCCAGAACAGCCAAAAGAAAAGAAAAAAATTTAAAGAATCTTAGAAGCACCCGGTGGATAAAATGTTCAAACTCGATGAAAAACATTAATCTACACAACCAAAAAGCTCCACAAACACCACGTAGCTTCCCTATCAGAAACCAGAGAAGGGTAGGGCAGAAAGCAGTGGGATAATATATACAAAGTACTGAAAGAAAAAAGGTGTCAATCAACATTTCTTTATGGAGCAAAACAGTCCTTCAAAAATGAAGAAGGAACGGTCCACCAGACAGAAACAGTACCCATCATTAGGAGGCTTTCCCTACAATAACTACAAAAGAAAACTCTTTAGGCTGAAATTAAGGGACACTAACCAGAAACTCAAATCCGGATGACAAAATAAAAAGCATCAGTAAAAGTAACTACATAGATAAATATAGAAGATAGTTATAAATGTGTTTTATGCTTGTAAATTTTTTTCTCTTATTTGAATTAAGAAAACTACTGGGGGCTTCCCTGGTGGTCCAGTGGGTAAGGATACCACCTTGCAGTGCAAGGGGCGCCAGTTCGATCCCTGGCCTGGGATGATCCCACGTGCCGCAGAATGGCTGGACCAATGTGTTCAATTACTGAGACGGAGCTCTGGCGCGCATGCGCCCATAGCCAGTGCTCTGCAATGACAGAGGCCACTGCAATGGGAGGCCCACATGGGCCAGAGAACAAAGATGGATGAAAATAGAGAAATGAAAGACCAATAGAAGTGGACAGCCTGCCCCCCTCCCTCCCCAATCCGCTCCCCCCCAAAAAAGAAAACTACTGCATAAAGCAATAACTGTAAGTAATGCCGAGGTGTACACAATGTACAAAAATGTAAATTTTATGACACTAAGAGCACAGAGAGGAGGTAACAAAAAACTATAGAGGAGTTAAGCTTTTGTACACTACTGAAATTAAGTTGATAGCAATCTGAATTACATAGTTATCAGTTAAGATGTTAATGTTAGGGCTTTCCTGGTGGTCCAGTGGGTAAAGAGTCCACCTTGCAATGCTAGGGGCACCGGTTTGATCCCTGGCTCGGGAGGATCCCACGTGCCATGGAGCAGCTGGATTGGTGTGTCCAATTACAAGTTAGCGCTCTGGAGCACATGTTCCCAGAGCCGCGCTCTGCAAGGAGAAGCCACTGCAATGCGAGGCCCACACAGGCTGAAGAATAAAGATGGATAAAAATAAATAGATAAAAACCAATAAAAGAGGCCAAAATTTTTTTAAAAAAAAGGTGTTAATGTTAATCTGCAAAGCAACCACTAAGGAAATAACTCAAAAATGTACAGTAAAAGAAATGACAAAGAAATTAAAATCATACTACAAAATACCTAATTCAACACCAAAGAAGGCAATAATGGAGGAACAAAAGAACAAAAATGACATAACATATGAAAAACAAATAGCAAACCCTACCTAACAAGTAATTTCCTTAAACATAAATGGATTAAACACTCCAATTAAAACCAGAGACTGGCAAAATGAATTTTAAAATATTATTTAACCATATGCTGTCTACAAGAGATGCACTTTAGATTCCAAGAAAAATAGGTTGAAAGTGAAAGGATGGAAAACATATCTCATGGAAACAGTAACCAAAAAAGAGCTGGAATGGCTAGATCAGTCAAAACAGACTTTAATATCAGACAACACAGACTTTATCAGACGAAACAGACTTTAAGAAAAAATTGTTACTAGAGACAAAGGACATTCTATAATGATAAGACAGTCAATTCATCAAGAGGATATAACAATTATAAGTGTATGCTCCTAAGATTGGAGCCCCCAAATTTAAGAGCAAAATATGACAAAATGAAGAGGAAATAAACAATTCAACAAAAATAGTTTGAGACTTCAATACCCCACTTTCAGTTATGGATAAAACAACTAGACAGTAGGTGATTCTGTAAATAGAAGACTTGAACAACACAATAAACCAACTAGACCTAACAGGACATGTATAGAATATTTAACAGTAACAGAATATATATAGTCTCCTCTAGTGTACATGTAACATTTCCCAAGATACATGTGTTAGACCATAAAACATATTTTAATAAATTTAAAAGAACTGAAACTCATACGAAGTATGTTCAGTGGCTACAAAGGAAGAGCAGAAATCAATAACACAAAGAAATCTGAGAAATTCACAAATATGTGTGGACATAACATAGCCCACTCCTAAATAACCACTGGAAAAAGAAATCACGGGGAAAATTTTAAATGACTTGAGATAAATGAAAATAAAACACAACATACCAAAACTTACGGAATGCAGATAAGAATGCAGTGCTTAGAATGAAATTTTTGTTTTAATTTTACTTTTTATTTTTACAGAGTGTTGTTGTTTACAGATATGTATAATCCCAGATTAGTCGTATGTATATCCCTGGCCCCCTCCCTCCTCCACCCCCCTCCCAGTCTCCCTCATCCCACCCCTCCAGGCCATCGCACAGCACCCCTGCAGGATCCCCTATTCCCACAGCGCAATGACAATAGCTATCTTTTTCACATATGACAGTATAGGTTTCCATTATAGCTATAAATATATGTTTTTAAAAAGAAGGAAGATCTCAACTCCTCAACAATAGTACCTCTATCGTACTAGAGGTTCTAACCAGGACAGTTACAAAAGATATAAGACATAAAAGATACCCATACTAGAAGGAAGAAATACAACAATCTCTTTTGCAAATGACATGGCCTTGTGCATGAGAATTCCTAAAAAATATACATACACACAAATACACACAGTTAAAACTACTAAAGTTCAGCAAGTTTGCAGGATAGAAGATCAATATACAAAGATCAATTGTAGCGCCATATACTTGTAATGAACAATCTGAAAATAAAACTAAGAAAACAATTCCATTCTAACCAGTATCAAAAAATAATAAAATACTTAGTAATAAATTCAAGAGAAGAAGTGCACGGATTGTACACTGGAAACTACAAAACATAGTTAGAAGAAATTTCATCTTATGTAAATGGAAGGACAGCCGTGTTTCTGGGTTATAAGGCAATATGGTTAAGATGGCAATACCTCCCAAATTTATCTTCATATTTAATGTGATTCCTCCAAAACTCCAGCTGATTTTTTATATCTTTTGCAAAAACTGACAAGTTGTTCCTAAAATTCACAGGAAAATGCAAGGGACTTAGAACAAAGGACTGCAAGAACAATTTTAAAAACAAGAGCAAAGTTGGAAGGTTCACACTTCCCCATTTTAAAACTTACTACAATGCTACAGTAATCAAGTCTGTATAATACCAGGTTAGTATATATATCCAAGGGAATAGGATTGAGAGTTCAGAAATAAACTCATGAATTGACAATCAATTGATTTTTAAGCAAGATGGCAAGAAAGAGGAGCCTTTTCCCCAAAATAAAACATACTCAAACAGAATTAGATGACTTTTAGAATGAAATTTTGTTTTAATTTTACTTTTTATTTTTACAGAGTGTTGTTGTTTACAGATATGTATAATCCCAGATTAGTCGTATGTATATCCCTGGCCCCTCCTCCTCCACCCCCCTCCCAGTCTCCCTCATCCCACCCCTCCAGGCCATCGCACAGCACCCCTGCAGGATCCCCTATTCCCACAGCGCAATGACAATAGCCATCTTTTTCACATCTGACCGTATAGGTTTCCATTATAGCTATAAATATATTTTTTTAAAAAAGAAGGAAGATCTCAACTCCTCAACAATAGTACCTCTATCGTACTAGAGGTTCTAACCAGGACAGTTACAAAAGATATAAGACATAAAAGATACCCATACTAGAAGGAAGAAATACAACAATCTCTTTTGCAAATGACATGGCCTTGTGCATGAGAATTCCTAAAAAATATACATACACACAAATACACACAGTTAAAACTACTAAAGTTCAGCAAGTTTGCAGGATAGAAGATCAATATACAAAGATCAATTGTAGCGCCATATACTTGTAATGAACAATCTGAAAATAAAACTAAGAAAACAATTCCATTCTAACCAGTATCAAAAAATAATAAAATACTTAGTAATAAATTCAAGAGAAGAAGTGCACGGATTGTACACTGGAAACTACAAAACATAGTTAGAAGAAATTTCATCTTATGTAAATGGAAGGACAGCCGTGTTTCTGGGTTATAAGGCAATATGGTTAAGATGGCAATACCTCCCAAATTTATCTTCATATTTAATGTGATTCCTCCAAAACTCCAGCTGATTTTTTATATCTTTTGCAAAAACTGACAAGTTGTTCCTAAAATTCACAGGAAAATGCAAGGGACTTAGAACAAAGGACTGCAAGAACAATTTTAAAAACAAGAGCAAAGTTGGAAGGTTCACACTTCCCCATTTTAAAACTTACTACAATGCTACAGTAATCAAGTCTGTATAATACCAGGTTAGTATATATATCCAAGGGAATAGGATTGAGAGTTCAGAAATAAACTCATGAATTGACAATCAATTGATTTTTAAGCAAGATGGCAAGGGAAAGAGGAGCCTTTTCACAAACAGTACTGAGATAATTAAAAAGCCATACTCAAAAGAACCATGCTGACCCCCACTTCACAGTATATGCAAAAATCAACTCCAAAGGGATCTAAATATAATAGATAAAACTCGAAGAAAAAACATCTTTGTGCCCTGGATTAGGCAATCGTTTTTCAGTTGTGATGCCAAAACCACAAGCAACCAAATAAAAAAGAGATGAATTGGAGTTCTTCAAAATTTAAAATTTTGTGCTTCAAAGTACACTACAAAGGTATTGAAAATATAACCTCTGGAATGGAAAAAAATAAATTTGTATACCATACGCAGTAGTCGCCCCTTATCCATAATTTCACTTTAAAAATGGGTGAAGAGGGGCTTCCCCTGGTGGTCCAGTGGGTAAGGATACCGCCTTGCAGTGCAAGGGGCGCCGGTTCAATCCCTGGCCTGGGAAGATCCCACGTGCCAAGGAGCGGCTGGACCTATGTGTCCAATTACCGAGCCAGAGCTCTGGAGCGCATGCGCCCAGAGCCAGCGCTCTGCAATGACAGACGCTACCGCGATGGGAGGCCCACAGGAGCCAAAGAACAAAGACGGATGAAAAATAGAGAAATGAAAGACCAATAGAAGTGGCCCGCCCGCTCCCCTCCCTCCCCAACCCGACCTCTGCCCAAAAAATAAATAAATAAATAAATCTTTAAAAAAAAAAAATGGGTGAAGAGGGGAATATCCTGGTGGTCCAGTAGCTTAAGGTACCACTCTCCCAATGCAGAGGGCCCAGGTTCAATCTCTGGTCAGGAAACTAGATCCCACACTCAGCTAGGAGTTTGTATGCTGCAACTAAAACTCTCACAGGTCATAACTAAGACTTGGCACAGCCAACTAAATAATTTTTTTTAATTTAAATAAAAAATTAAAAATAAAAATGGACAAAGAATCTGAATGGATATTTCTCTGAAGATGGTATACAAACTGTAACACATAAGAAGTTGTTTAATTAGTTATCAAGAGAATACAAATAAAAAACAAAATGAGATACCACTCTACACCCACTAGGATGACTATAATTGAAAAAGACTCCCATAAGAAGTCTTAATGAAGCTGTTGAGGAATTGGAACTCTGGAACATAAAATTGTATAGTCTTATATCTAGAGAAAACTATAATTAGAAAATATACATGCACCCCAATGTTCACAGCAGCACTATTTACAATAGTCAAGATGTGGAAGCAACCAAAAAAATCCACCAGCAGATGAATGAATAAAGAAAATCTAGTGGATATATAAAATGGAATATTACTCAGTCATAAAAAAAGAATGAAATAATGGTATTTGCAACAACATGGAAGGATCTAGAGATGATCACACTAAGTAAAGTGAGTTAGAAAAAGACAAATACTGTATGTGGTACCTAAAATGTTACACAAATGAACTTACTTACAATACAGAAACAGATTTATAGACATAGAAGACAAAGTTATAGTTACCAAAAGGGAAAGGGGTGATGGAGGGATAAATAAGGAGTTTAGGATTAACAAATACACACTGCTGTATACTGGTCCATAAAGAAGGCTGAGTGTAGAACTGAGAAGACTCTTAAAGAGTCTTGAACAGCAAGGAGATCAAACCAGTCAATCCTGAAGGAAATCAAACCTGAATATTCGTTGAAAGAACTGATGCTGATGCTGAAGCTCCAATACTTTGGCCAACTGATGCGAAGAGATAACTCACCAGAAAAGACTTTGATGCTGAGAAAGACTGAAGGTAGGAGGAGAAAGAGGTGACAGAAGATGAAATGATTGAATGGCATCACCAACTCAGTGGACATGAGTTTGAGAAACTCCAGGAGAAGGTGAAGGACAGGGAAGCCTGGTGTGGTGCAGTCCATGGGGTCTCAAAGAGTTGGACACAACTTAGCAACTGGACAACTACTACTGTATATAAAACAAACAACAAGGTCATACTGTATAGCACAGAGAACTATATTCAATATACTATAATAAATCATAATGGAGAAGACTATGAAAAATAAAACATATATAGCTGAATCACCTTGTTCTATACCAGAAACTAACATAACACCGTAAATCAACTATACTTCAAATAAAAAACAAAATGAGATACCACTCTACACCCACTAGGATGACTATAATTGAAAAAGACTCCCATAAGAAGTCTTAATGAAGCTGTTGAGGAATTGGAACTCTGGAACATAAAATTGTATAGTCTTATATCTAGAGAAAACTATAATTAGAAAATATACATGCACCCCAATGTTCACAGCAGCACTATTTACAATAGTCAAGATGTGGAAGCAACCAAAAAAATCCACCAGCAGATGAATGAATAAAGAAAATCTAGTGGATATATAAAATGGAATATTACTCAGTCATAAAAAAAGAATGAAATAATGGTATTTGCAACAACATGGAAGGATCTAGAGATGATCACACTAAGTAAAGTGAGTTAGAAAAAGACAAATACTGTATGTGGTACCTAAAATGTTACACAAATGAACTTACTTACAATACAGAAACAGATTTATAGACATAGAAGACAAAGTTATAGTTACCAAAAGGGAAAGGGGTGATGGAGGGATAAATAAGGAGTTTAGGATTAACAAATACACACTGCTGTATACTGGTCCATAAAGAAGGCTGAGTGTAGAACTGAGAAGACTCTTAAAGAGTCTTGAACAGCAAGGAGATCAAACCAGTCAATCCTGAAGGAAATCAAACCTGAATATTCGTTGAAAGAACTGATGCTGATGCTGAAGCTCCAATACTTTGGCCAACTGATGCGAAGAGATAACTCACCAGAAAAGACTTTGATGCTGAGAAAGACTGAAGGTAGGAGGAGAAAGAGGTGACAGAAGATGAAATGATTGAATGGCATCACCAACTCAGTGGACATGAGTTTGAGAAACTCCAGGAGAAGGTGAAGGACAGGGAAGCCTGGTGTGGTGCAGTCCATGGGGTCTCAAAGAGTTGGACACAACTTAGCAACTGGACAACTACTACTGTATATAAAACAAACAACAAGGTCATACTGTATAGCACAGAGAACTATATTCAATATACTATAATAAATCATAATGGAGAAGACTATGAAAAATAAAACATATATAGCTGAATCACCTTGTTCTATACCAGAAACTAACATAACACCGTAAATCAACTATACTTCAATAAAAAATCATGCCAAAAAATTTGTGCAGTCACTTCGGAAAACAGGCTGTCAGTTCCTTAAGATTTTAAAGTTACCAACAGTTACAGTCCTAGATACAGAGTCAAGAAATTTGGAAGCTTATGCCCACATAAAAATTGTACACAAATGTTCACAGCAGCATTATTCATTTTAGCCACAAAGTGGAAATGCTTCAATATCTATCGACTTATGAACAGACAAACAAAATGTGGGAGAGCCACACAATAGAGTATTACGTGGCAATAAAAAGGAATGAAGTACATGCTACAAGATGGATGAACCTTGAGAACATCGTACCAAGTTAAAAACACTGAATGCAAAAGACGGCAAATTGAAAGAGTCCTTTACATGAAATGTTCAGAACAGGCAAATTCACAGAGTCATAAAACAGTGGCTGCCAGGGCTGGTAGGTAGGGGAAGGGGATGTGACTGTTTATGGGTATGGGGGTTTCTTTTGGAGGTAATGAAAATGTACTGGAATTAGATAGTGATGATGCTTCTATAGCCCCATGAATATACTAAAACCACTGAATTACTCACTTTAAAAGGGTGGGTTTTATGTTATATGAATTCTGCGCATGCATGCTCAGTCTTGTCCAACTCTTTGTCACCCATGAACTATAGCCCACCAGGCTCTTCCGTCTGTGGAATTTTCCAGGCAAGAATACTGGGGTGTCTCCTGCATTGGCAGGCGGGTTCTTTATGACTGTGCCACCTGGGAAGCCTTTTATATGAATTCTACATGCCAATTTTTTTTTTGTCAAGAAAAAAACAGATGGTGCAAGTTATAGGCCCAGGACAGCACCCAGTTAGACTGTATTAGACACTACAGTCTAATAGGTGAGAAAGGCCTCACTACAGACTTCATTTGTAGTTATTTAATTATGACTGAGACTGAGATTTAAAAACAAAAAGAAAAGCTTTTTTTCCTCCCCTGAAATTGCCCATTTTGAGGTTTTCCCCTTTATTCATCTGGCTTGTGGATTTTTCTTACTCATTCATTCAGTGACCACATTCTGAGCACATGACTTGCCCTGTTCTAGGGAAGCAGTTGATGGAGTCCAGGTCTCCTGGCAGAGGGAAGACGTAAATACTAAACAAGTGAATAGGCCCCAGTTGTCAGGAAGGGCCATGCAGAGAGCCAGAGCAGGCAGGGTGGACCAGGAACGGACAGGAAACACCTGTTTGAAGCACGCAGTCAGGGAAGGCCCTTTGGACGAGGTACTTCAGCAAGCCCCAAATAAAGTAACCCATGTGGGTCGGAAGGAACAGCCAGTGCAAAGGCCCTGGGGCAGGAGCATACATGGCCTTTTCAAAGAACTGGCCTTCTCAAGGTCAGTGCTGCTGAGGTAAAGTGAGGGTGGAAGGAGGTGAGAACAGACCCTACAAGGCTTCATAGGCCTGGATAGGGGCTTGTTTCCTAGGGTTGCTGTATATACCACCACAAAATGGGTGGCTTGAAACAACAGAGGTGTATTCTCTCATAGTTTGGGGTGCTGGAAGTCTAGAATCAAGGTGTCAGCAGGGCCATGTTCCTCAGGTCCTAGGGAAGGGTCCATGCTACAGTCCCTTTGCCTCTTTCTAGCTTCTTCTGGCTGCAGGTAATGCTCAGCACCCCTTGGCTTGTAGACATGCTGCTTCAATGTCTGCCTTCATGGTCACATGCCTCTATACTTACTCTCCTTATAAGGACAACAGTCATTGGGTTTTAGGACAAAGCTTCCCTGATGGCTCAGAGGGTAAAGAATCTGCCTGCAACGCAGGAGACCTGGGTTGGGAAGATCCCCTGGAGAAGGGAATGGCTACCCACTCTAATACTCTTGCATGGAGGATACCATGGACAGAGGAGCCTGGAGGGCTGCAGTCCATGGGGTCACACAGAGTCGGACATGACTGAGTCTATGGTATAGACTATAACTATCGTTACAGTCTCACACTATAATCCAGTATGACCTCGTTTTTGCTTGATTACAAAGACCCTGTTTTCACATAAGGTCACAGCACTGTTTCCACCACTCACCCCAGTACAGGGTCTTCAGACCCCGAGTCTCCTCCCACGTGTGGTGTTTCCTGCCTCTTTCATCCATCCACACAATCCTTTACTCCCCACTGGAGGGTTGCAGTGGGGTTTGACACAATCAAATTTAAACCGCTCTGATTGATTTATGGAGCCAACACCACAGGAGGCAAAATCGAAGCAGGACACCAGTTAGAAGCTCCTGAAAAACCTACAAGCTCCAGAGGATGCACAGGAGGTGAGAAGTGGCAGGTTCTGGACTTTATTGCAGAGACAGGATTTGTTCATTGATCAGATGTCGCTTTTGAGAGAAAGCAAAACCAAGGCTGCCACTGCAGCTTTAGGCCAGAGGAAAGGAAACAAAATCTATAGATTTGTAAGAGCCCTTTACGAGGCACTTCTGACTTCTAGTTCAAGAGAGGAACTGAGCACGTGCACATGTTTTACACCCTTCCCAACCTCCATGAAATAAGAGAGAACAGAGGAACTGTTGTGGAAAAGGGTGGGTGGCTGGTGGACGAGAGTGACTCATGCTTCTGGAAAACGGAAGACATGAGGGCGGGCGGATGGCAGAAACCACAGAGAAGCCTGAACAGGAAACCCCACCTTTCAGGTGGGCAAACAAAGGCCAGGCGGAGGGCTGCCCGGGGATGGGCAAGTGTCTCTCCCACCCTCCAGACTCAGGACGCGGACAGGTCATCACTGGGCTGGGAGGCAGGGAAGACTCCATGTGGAGAACGTTCCTCTAAGGGGGCCTCTAGCATGGAGCCAGAGGCCCAGGGTGAAGCCCTCCTAATACTGCCACACCCCACCTCCCCGCACCGTGTCTGCTCAGGAATGACACAACACAGGGAATAGGTGCTATGGGGCAGTCAGACCGCAGTACAGCAGAGGGAGTGCTCAGCTGACCCTCTGACCTCCTCCTTAAAATGAGCAGACAGCCCCACGTTCAGGAGGCATGTTAATAATTGCACGTTTACCTGTTCACAAGGCATGCTAACAATTCACTCTTGGGAATCAGGGCTCAGTGAGCACCACTGTCTCAAGGGTCTGAGGCCAGGAGCCTTGGGGTCAGGGTTTGTTGGGGTAGGAGATCAGGTCCTGACTTGGAGGGGGGCTTGTCTGAGAGAAGGATGGGCAGCACAAAAGCAAAAGGTCAAATGGTCAAGGGAAGAGCCGACCCCAGAGAAAAGAGACTTAAGCAACAAGAGAAGTCTTAGAAGAAGCAACTGTAGGAGACTCGTGAAACTGAATCCCTCCAGGGAGTAGGATGCTACGGCGAGGACCAAGAAGAGTTGCCAAGACCCTCCCTGGCCCCCGCCCCACAGCCAAGCCATCGCCCGACATGCAGTTCACCTGCTCTGCATTTCCCACATCTGACCATGTCCGTCTGTCCATCCCCACGGGCACACCCTAGTCCAAGTGGCCATCCTCTCCCTGCAGGACTTCCTGTTTCATGATGGCCCCCCACATCCCACCCCTTCTCCATCTGCTAATCAATCTTCACACGGGGTCGCATGCATGGTTCCTGCACACCTCAGGGATCCCTGGGTCAGGAAGATCCGTTGGAGAGGGAAATGGCAACTCACTCCAGTATTCTTGCCTGGGAAAGCCCACGGACCAGAGGAGCCTGATGGGCTATGGTCCACAGGGTGGTAAAGAGTCGGACATGACTGAAATGACTTAGCATGCACAAACACCTCAACTTAAAACCCTTCAAAGAGGACAAAACCTGGTGACGTGGCTGCCAAAGCCTAGACTCACCTCGACCCCATATGCGTTGCTGCCAGGTGGCTCTGTTCTTGCACCCCCACAGGGGCTGTTCCCCCTGCTCAGGGCACTCTCCCACCCTCCCCTGTCCCCACCTCCCTGCCTGGGAGCAGGAGCCTTCTCTTCTCAGTGCTTCCCAGATCGCGGGTGTGCTATTCCCAGGGTCATCCTGTGACTGTCATCTCTCCTACCAGACTCAGCCGTCTTCTCCACTTCCTCTCAGAACGAGCTGATTCCCTTTGATCTATTTTGCATCACCCTGGGTTTCTTTCACTTCAGAGCTACAGAAGGTTTGAGAAGGCCTGCCCCATACCACGTTGCCTCCAATTTGGAAGAGGTACTCTGGGCAACGGGCCAGTGTGCTGTGACCTTCGCAGTCTGGCCCGAGTGTCTTGCTGCTTTGATGGAGTCGGGGGTACTGGGTGGGCAGTGAGGGAAGGAGACCCAGGACCTGAGCACAGGTTGGACACGGAAGAAGCTCTGCCTTCCCTGTGATCAGACTCCAGGCACAGACATTCACAGGCTCTGAGAAGGAACCTTCTATAGAATGAGACAGGAGGCATGTTTCCACTCTCAGGATCAGGCCTCGCTGAGCACCCCTGCCCCAAGGATCTGAGGCCGAGGCTCTCGGGGTGGGGGCTTGTTGAGGCAGGAGACCAGATCCTGAGATGGAGGGGCCTTGTTTGCATCAGGGGGTGCTCACTGAGGCCTTTGGCTCCAGGCTCTTCATCAGAGAAAATGCTCCTACAGATGATTCAGTTCAGGACTTCTAAAGTTTCTTGTCAAGGCAGGACTATTCAATGTTCTCTTCAACTAGAGCCCCCAGGAGAGGACACACGGGGCTCGAAGTGGTGTCCGGCATCCTGGTGAGGTCTCCAGCTCTGCATCCCGCTGAGGGAGTCGGCGTGAGCCTTTCACCTCTCTGAGCTCCTTTCCTCCAGCACAGTACATGATAGACACCCAGACGGGTGGGCACAGTTTCCCTCCCCCCAAGCAAAGCACGCCCACAGATGCAGGTGAGGCCTCTGGAGAGAGAGGGTGGCCCTGGAGGTGGGAGACCAGGAGGGGGTCCCCTTAAGGGCGTGTGTCAAGCAGCTTTGACGATCCCTGGCTGGGGTGACGCAGAGACTGGCCCCCTGTTCGGCAAGCATCTGTCACCAACCACAAGCAGACAACTGTCCCGTGGACAGAGGACAGTCTAGATTCTGCCTGTTGTGTGACATAATTCACCCTCAAAAACTGCTCCCCCCCGGGCTTCCCTGGTGGTCCAGTGGGTAAGGACACCGCCTTGCAGGGCAAGGGGCGGCAGTTCAATCCCTGGCCTGGGAAGATCCCATGTGCCGCGGAGCGGCTGGACCGATGTGTCCAATTACCGAGCTGGAGCTCTGGAGCACATGCGCCCAGAGCCGGTGCTCTGCGACAACAGAGGCCACTGTGATGGGAGGCCCACACGGGCCAAAGAACAACGATGGATGAAACTGAATAAATGAAAGACCAATAGAAGTGGCTCGCCCGCCCCCCTCCCTCCCCAATCCGCCCCACCCCCGCTCCAAAAAAAAAAACCTTTAAAAAAAAAAAAAACTGCTCCCCTCTCACCACCTAACAAGACTGCTAAAGACAGCTTTTCAGGCTCCACCCCTGGACCCATTAAACCTGAGTCTCTGGAGACGTGGCTAGAGCGTTTATCCTTCCCACCAGCTTGAGGGACTTTCAATGTGCAGTTACGTCTGAGAACCGCTAGGTGTGGGATGTGCACACCGCCAGGGAAGGTCGGCCGGGTACCCCAGGCGAGGCCCTTAACCCATTACCTTGATTACACCTGCCCCTCACCCAGCCCCAAGGTCAGGATAAAAAAAAAAAGTCCCTGCTGCTGAGCCCACGGGGACACATCTCCCCACACTCCCAACGCAAAGGGCCCGGGTTTGTTTCCTGGTCGGGAAACTAGATCCTGCATGCCACAACAAAGACTGAAGATCCTGTGTGCCACACCTAAGACTCAGTGCAGCCAAAACAATTTTAATTTTTAAATCAAAGGCACAAGAGAGGTATCACTGTTCAGCTGTTTCTCTACCTGCTGCTTGGTCAAGGGAAGCTTCCCATAGGGCAGAGGAAAGAGGGGGCCAGATTGGGCTGGACAGTCCTCAAGGGACAAGGCTTGACCACCCTGGGAGGCAGGGGAGCCCAGCAGGCAGGACCTGTCCCGGGTCAGGCAGAGCTCCTGCAGTCTACTGAACATCTAGAAGGAAGGGTATGAGCGGGGGCCGCCGCCCCAAGAAGCAGACTGAGAGTCACAGTGGCCTGGGCGTCACACAGGGCCGAGCACACTACCCCACAAACCCCGGCCTGCCAGGGCGCCTCCACAGCCACAGGTCACTAAAGGCACCTGTTGCTCCGCTGATGGGCGCCAGGCCACGAGGGAAGCCCGGGGAGGCACCAGGAGTCCAACAGGAAGGGCCGTGGGAAGAGGTGGCTCTGAGACCGAGGCCTGGCTCCACGAGCGCTGTGACCCCGTTTCCCGTCCCAGTCCCGGGCGGATCCGCCGGTCGCAGCCACCTGGGGCCCTGGAGAGGTGTGTCCCCGTGGGCTCAGCAGCAGGCGCCCTCGTCTGCCCGTCCGCCCGGGGTGGGCTGCAGCCACATGGTGCCTCCCAGGCCGCCCCCTCGCCGTCCTGTGAGTCGGGGCTCTATCCGGCGCTCCCGGGAGGCACAAACGCTGGAGCAGGAACACACCCACACGCGTACCGAAAAGAAGAAAAAGCCACACAGATTGATTTGCTGTTCCTCACTTGCCGCAGAGCAGGAGGCGCCGGGGTGTGTGACGGACGCAGGCAGCTGTGAAAATTGAGATGTCAGCCCCGCGCCCCGGCCGCGCCATCTCACCTCCAGACGTGGCCGGGGACGCGCAGCACAGTCCTGTTCCTCCTGCAGGCCCTGGGCGGACTGTGGAATGAGCCCGGTGCGGAGGCGGCAGAGCCTCAGGCCCCTCGGGTTTGTCGGAAATCTGGGTCGTTGTCTGTACTCACGGCTCCTCCGAGGGGCACCTGGGCCTCTGCTCCTGACCACGGCCTGAGCCTCCAGGCCTGCACCCCAGGGCGCAGAGTGCCACCCGACCAGGACAAGCCGTGCTCCGGCCCAGCTCTGCCTCCAGTGGGGTGGCCTGTAGTGGGCCCCAGCCGCTAAGAGTGTCAGTTTCCTCTTGTCCTCCTTGGGTTCAGAGGAAGACAGGTGATGCTACAGTGCCCCCCCCGCCAAGCCCCTAGGACAGACTGATGGCTGATGACCAGGAACAGGCAGCAGGGGAGGGGTTCCTGGCTGGCAGGTGGCAGCATCCCTAAGGACACGCAGAGTAGCATCTAGGTCCTGCCCGGCCTGGCCAGGATGTGTGGTGTCAGAGTTCTGGATAGGGATATGGGGGGACACCTGTCCCCAGAGATGATGGAAGGAACCAGGACAAAGACTTGCCCATGTAGAGTCCCCAGGAGAAAACAGGGATCAGAGCCCCTGGTCATCAACCAGGATATCCCTCCCATCTGGGTTTGGTGTCCCAACCAGACACACATGCTCTGCACGTCAGGAGACCTGCCTCCAGGTCAGAAGCTGTCGGCAGGGGGAGCAAACCTGACTCTCCCCCAGGTTCGGCCTGGCAAGGGCAGAGGAACCTGATCCTGGGGTGGGGTAGACTGGAGTGGGGTGCGGGTCTCAAGACGGGTGGGAGCTCAACATCCAGCAGCCTCATCTAGGAGGGAAGGGGAAGAGGCATATAAGCTGTAGCTAGGGACCACCAGGCAGGTATACTGGGGTCCACAGAACACCCGTCGTGGATGGGGGCAGGGTGGGGTGAGACAGCCGAGCACGGGAATGGAGGGACAGACGGATGGAGAGAGGGAAGGAGGTCTCCGTCAGACCCGTGGCAGGGTTTCAGATCCCAGGTCAGGCACAGTGGCTTCAGCCGGGTCCGCGTGAACTCAGACGCCACACGGGAAGCACCCACGGCACTCTGCACTCCCCCCTCTCGCCCCAAACTTCGGGACTCTTAGCACTAGAGCATGCAGGACAACCTGTCTGGAGCGGAGGGCTGAGCGAGCACCAACGCAGCTCGCTCACAGGCTCTGTCTGGCTGCACGGCCAGAGGTCCACCCGCAGGAAGGGCTGGGCCCAACAGCGGACATGCTAACTCTGCCCTTCCTGCCTGGGGCGGGCGGGGCAAGGCTGGGGTTCTGTGGCTGCGAACATCCTGAGAGCAGCCCTGGGGACCCTCCCCACCCCATCACAGACTCCCTCCTCTGAACAGAGGCTCCCCCTGTGCCTCAGCCACACCAGAACTCCACGAGAGACACACGCCCCTCCCCCAGGCTCTCCTCACAGAGCACATGCTGCCCCCTTCCCGCAGCAGCTGCACCTCACCCCAAGTTCATGAGGAGCCAGATGATGGAGAGACTGCCACATTCCCTCTGGTGCCCATCACCCAAGCAGGGGGGCTGCACCCCCAGCCGGGGAAAGCCCACTGTGGGTGCTGAGGCGTGACATCCACGTGCACCAGAGAGGCTGAGCAGCGGGGGAGCCCCAGCGAGGCCTGCCCTGCGCTGAGATTGTCCCAGGCCCGCTGACTTTCTGGAGGAGGGGCCGGGCTCTCAACAGTGGATCTGGGCCCCAACTATGCCCAAATCCTGTGCCTGTGAACGTGACAAAATGGACTTTGGACAAAAACACTCCACTGCAAAAGGAACTTTTTGTGTGTCAGTCGCTCAGTCGTTTCCAACTCTTCACAACCCCATGGACTACAGCCCCCCGGGCTCCTCTGTCCGTGGAACTCTCCAGGCAAGAATACTGGAGTGGTATCCATGCCCTCCTCCAGGGGATCGTCCCAGCCCAGGGATCAAACCAGGGTCTTCCACATTGCAGGAGGATTTTTCACAGTTTGAGCCACCAGGGAAGCTTGTAGACATGATTAAATTAAGGCTCTCTAGATGAGATTATTACCCTGGATCACCCAGATGAGCTTCATCTAATCACGAGTCTGTAAAATCGGGGAGCCTGCTAGGCTATGGTTAGAGAAAGAGATGTGACGGCAGGGTGGGGTCAGAGAGATGGAGCTGGTCTCGCCTCCCCCAACCACCGCAGGCTCTGAGGTGTAGGGAGTCACATTCCAGGCCTGGGGGTGAGGGGCCCCAGCTGAGAGCCAACTGAGAATGGGGACCTCAGTCCCACAGCATGAGGAAGGCCCACCTGAAAGGGCAGGAAAAGACCCTCCCCCAGAGCCTGCAGATAGGCAGGGCAGGCCAGCCACCCTGCTGAGATCTCACTGGTCTCTGAGCCACAGAATCGTACTATGGTAAGTGGCATTTTGTGGCAGCTCGGGCAGCCACCATGTGCACATCCCTGGGGCCATGGCAGCCAGACTTGCTTCAAAGCACCAGGGAGTGCTTTGAAGCACTCCCTCACACACCTCCTGGGCTCCACGGCACAAGCTCATGTGGACATAGGCACTGAAGGCCAGCCACAACCAGCCGCTGCCCCGCGGCGCACCCAAAGAGCTGACGGTCTGCTTCCCGGTCCTTGCTGTGCTCAGGAGTGGGGCCCGGGGCTGGCACCATGGTCCCCACCCCACAAGGCCGTGTGAGGGTTGAGTGGGAACTGAGTGTCAAGCCCTAGCATGTATCAACATCGGTATCCAGGGAAACAGTATCCCTCCAGGAGTGCTCCCCGTGATCCCAGAAGCTGTCCAAGGAGGAATTGAGCTGGACCAAAACACCCAAGGAAGAAAGCCCAGGAGTCGGGGGGATGCAAAGAGGGCAGGGGGCACGCAAAGAGGGCAGGGGGCACACAGGGGCGGGAGGCTGCTCTCAGGGCCCTCTTGGGCACCCACACTGCAAACATAGCACCAAGATAACTATAAGTGGCCATCACACCACGCCCCCTCACCCCCGCACACTGACAGCCTCTCTGCATCCACTGTGGTGCCCGTCAAGGCCGCACTCCATTGGGCTGCTCCTGCCCAGGGCGCTGGGGCTGTCCCCACCCCAAACCACTCCTGCTCAGGGCAGCCCTCCACCCATGGGCACCTTTGCTGCAGGCTCCATGCAGCCTGTGGTCTGAGGCTCTTCCTGCCTGGCCCTTCCTGTCCTAATCTCTCCATCAGGGGTTCACCCAGGCACCGCCGGCCTGTCCCCTCCAGCCCCCGCCTTCAGTTTTCTCAGAGGACCTGGAACTGACACCCTCACACCCAGTTCACAGCCCTGAGACACCAGGCTTCCTGGGCCCTGTGCTGTATGGGCGGTGGAGGGATGGTGGGGCACCCCGCTCAGTGGTTGCTCTAAGGGGTGCCCTCCTTAAGGCTGTGTTTCCTGGGCACAGTGTTTACTGCTACACCGAGACTGGAACCACAGCTGTAGCTCAAGGTCACTGGGAAGAATTTCAAGCAGGGATTGTCCCTGGAGTCCCCAGATCTGTGGCTAAAGGGAGGCAGCCTCGGCCTGGCACACGGGCCGTGACATGAGTGACACTTGTACGTGTGTACCCTTGGGGGTCTGGCCACACAGGCGCCCCTGGTCTGGCTGGTGGCTGTACCTACTGGAGGCCACTGGCCCAGCAGCCCTGGCCACAGCACACAGCAGGGAAAGTTGGGGACTTTCCTCCTGGATAGAGGCCACAGCATTCCCAGGCCTTTGGAGCAGAAACCGGGCAGCACTGGGGTTTCCAGCAACCTCCCAGGAAGTCCCCTCCTCCACCGCCTGGTCACTGCCTAGCAAAGTCCAGCCCCGCTCAGCCCAGGCAAGCCCTCTGGCTGGTCAAGGTGGAAATGCCACACGGGAGACACAGGAAAACCCTCCCAGTGTCACAGAACGGCCCCAGCTCCTCCCAGGAGGCAACGCCCAGGCGCCCTCCCCACCCCCAGCCCTGGCTGGCTGAGCCATTCTCACCCCCTCGCTGGCCACCTGCTCAGCACCACTCCTCCCTGCCCCACCCACTGCCACCGCTCTGCTCTACCCTGGTCTGCACCCTCCAGGGAAGTCCTGGATAGTCGCACAGGGAGCAGTATGGAAGGCTGACCTCGGCGCCTTCTGTCAGTTTGTCCAAAGGCCCTGGATCATCTGCCACCCTCATCTTCTCTTAGGCTGTCACCTCCTGGGGCGGGGCCCGCTCTTCACGGAGTCTCCCATGTCCTGAGCCCCACACAGCCTTGTCATTTATTTCCTCAAAGTAACTCCTGTGAGGTATGCTACCAGCCCACTTTACAGGAGTGCAGACTGAGGTCAGCGATGTGAAGAAGTCCATCCAAGGACGTGAGGTACTGGTCAGGGTCAAAGTCTAAACCAAAGTACAGACTCCACATCAGGGGTCCCTGGAGGCTGGTGCTGTAGAGGAGGGGACACCAACCTCAGAACCACCAGGTGGGGGGTGTGTGGCCATTCCTGGGAGCCCCACCACCCTTGGCTCCCCATAGAAGACAGCCCTGGAGGGAGATTCTGGAGCAACCAGAGGCCTGATACCTAGCTCTGTCTGCCGGTGGACAGCCCCTCCCAAGGAAGGCTACCCAGCGTGGGGCTGGGGCATCAGTGCAGTCTGGGCTCCTCTCTGACACCCTCCTGGCTCCTCTGGTTGCCAAGCAACACTAAAAGCTTCAGCATGCATGAGAATTAGGGAGGCCCTTTCAGTCTTCTCTCCCTCTCCCCTCCTCACCCCCTGCTGCCTCTGTCAGGCTGTTTACAGTAGAGGCCAGGCACTGTGTCCCGGCCTGGGGGAAGCACGCGCAGGAGGAGGCCCTGGAGGCGACCTGACCGCAGGGAACCAGTGCTCGCTGACACCCAGGCCACACTGGGCTGGGCTTCCCGTAGCCTCCCTCAGTGCTCAGCCACGGGGCCCGGGCTCACTCACTGCTGGACTTGGGGTCCTGGGGCCAGGAGTGCTGGGGACCGGTACCAGGCACCCGCAAGCCCTCTGGCTAAAATCCACGGGAGACACAGGAAAACCCTCCCAGTGTCACAGAACGGCCCCAGCTCCTCCCAGGAGGCAACGCCCAGGCGCCTCCCACCCCAGCCCTGGCTGGCTGAGCCATTCTCACCCCCTCGCTGGCCACCTGCTCAGCACCACTCCTCCCTGCCCCACCCACTGCCACCGCTCTGCTCTACCCTGGTCTGCACCCTCCAGGGAAGTCCTGGATAGTCGCACAGGGAGCAGTATGGAAGGCTGACCTCGGCGCCTTCTGTCAGTTTGTCCAAAGGCCCTGGATCATCTGCCACCCTCATCTTCTCTTAGGCTGTCACCTCCTGGGGCGGGGCCCGCTCTTCACGGAGTCTCCCATGTCCTGAGCCCCACACAGCCTTGTCATTTATTTCCTCAAAGTAACTCCTGTGAGGTATGCTACCAGCCCACTTTACAGGAGTGCAGACTGAGGTCAGCGATGTGAAGAAGTCCATCCAAGGACGTGAGGTACTGGTCAGGGTCAAAGTCTAAACCAAAGTACAGACTCCACATCAGGGGTCCCTGGAGGCTGGTGCTGTAGAGGAGGGGACACCAACCTCAGAACCACCAGGTGGGGGGTGTGTGGCCATTCCTGGGAGCCCCACCACCCTTGGCTCCCCATAGAAGACAGCCCTGGAGGGAGATTCTGGAGCAACCAGAGGCCTGATACCTAGCTCTGTCTGCCGGTGGACAGCCCCTCCCAAGGAAGGCTACCCAGCGTGGGGCTGGGGCATCAGTGCAGTCTGGGCTCCTCTCTGACACCCTCCTGGCTCCTCTGGTTGCCAAGCAACACTAAAAGCTTCAGCATGCATGAGAATTAGGGAGGCCCTTTCAGTCTTCTCTCCCTCTCCCCTCCTCACCCCCTGCTGCCTCTGTCAGGCTGTTTACAGTAGAGGCCAGGCACTGTGTCCCGGCCTGGGGGAAGCACGCGCAGGAGGAGGCCCTGGAGGCGACCTGACCGCAGGGAACCAGTGCTCGCTGACACCCAGGCCACACTGGGCTGGGCTTCCCACGTAGCCTCCCCTCAGTGCTCAGCCACGGGGCCCGGGCTCACTCACTGCTGGACTTGGGGTCCTGGGGCCAGGAGTGCTGGGGGACCGGTACCAGGTGGGAGAGCTGGGGAGGGGGCAGGGCAGAGACGGCCTGGCTGCCAGCAAGGGCAGCCAATGACCCTGGAGCACAGTTTACAGGTCGCCTCCTTCTACAGAGGTGTCTGAGACCCAGAGGGGCAGCCGCCTGTGCCAGGCGGGAGGTGACAGAGACGACTTCCAACACAGGGCCGCGCCCTGGCCGCTGTGTGCCTGTTAGGCTCTCCGCTGGAGGGGATCGTGTGGGAGGGCAGCCTCCCTGGCTTTGGGCACGAGGAGGAGGCCCAGGCCCGAGCAGGTGCTCTGTGCGGGTGAGTCAGGGTCGATGGATGCAGGCATCTGGGAGAGACACGAAGCAGGGACCACAGCTCCGGCTCAGCAGCCCCAGGCCAGACACTCTGGGGCATCTCTGACCAGCGCCTCTGCCTGGCATCCCTGGTGCCTCCCCCCACTCCTGCCCTGAGGAGGCCCCCAAACCAACAAACACCCACAGGGCTCCTTGTCAGCAAGAGACGACTGGGACGCAGACCTCCCCAGGGGTGATGGATGCCACCTGGCCTCACAGTTGGCTCTCTCTTGAGAAGTGGTTCTCAGGGGCCCCTCACACAAGATCTGTGGGTGCCAGTCCTTCCTTCCCAGAGACAATGGAGATTCTGTATACTCTGCTTCCCTCGGAAAGCTTCAAAAACCAAATGAACACACTATGGTCCCAGCAAATCCCATGATAAACACAGACAATTTAGCTTGTTATGTAATGCAACCCTTTAACAATACTGGACCCAGCGTGGCCCGGGGCCCCTCCCAAGGAAGGCTACCCAGCGTGGGGCTGGGGCATCAGTGCAGTCTGGGCTCCTCTCTGACACCCTCCTGGCTCCTCTGGTTGCCAAGCAACACTAAAAGCTTCAGCATGCATGAGAATTAGGGAGGCCCTTTCAGTCTTCTCTCCCTCTCCCCTCCTCACCCCCTGCTGCCTCTGTCAGGCTGTTTACAGTAGAGGCCAGGCACTGTGTCCCGGCCTGGGGGAAGCACGCGCAGGAGGAGGCCCTGGAGGCGACCTGACCGCAGGGAACCAGTGCTCGCTGACACCCAGGCCACACTGGGCTGGGCTTCCCACGTAGCCTCCTCTCAGTGCTCAGCCACGGGGCCCGGGCTCACTCACTGCTGGACTTGGGGTCCTGGGGCCAGGAGTGCTGGGGGACCGGTACCAGGTGGGAGAGCTGGGGAGGGGGCAGGGCAGAGACGGCCTGGCTGCCAGCAAGGGCAGCCAATGACCCTGGAGCACAGTTTACAGGTCGCCTCCTTCTACAGAGGTGTCTGAGACCCAGAGGGGCAGCCGCCTGTGCCAGGCGGGAGGTGACAGAGACGACTTCCAACACAGGGCCGCGCCCTGGCCGCTGTGTGCCTGTTAGGCTCTCCGCTGGAGGGGATCGTGTGGGAGGGCAGCCTCCCTGGCTTTGGGCACGAGGAGGAGGCCCAGGCCCGAGCAGGTGCTCTGTGCGGGTGAGTCAGGGTCGATGGATGCAGGCATCTGGGAGAGACACGAAGCAGGGACCACAGCTCCGGCTCAGCAGCCCCAGGCCAGACACTCTGGGGCATCTCTGACCAGCGCCTCTGCCTGGCATCCCTGGTGCCTCCCCCCACTCCTGCCCTGAGGAGGCCCCCAAACCAACAAACACCCACAGGGCTCCTTGTCAGCAAGAGACGACTGGGACGCAGACCTCCCCAGGGGTGATGGATGCCACCTGGCCTCACAGTTGGCTCTCTCTTGAGAAGTGGTTCTCAGGGGCCCCTCACACAAGATCTGTGGGTGCCAGTCCTTCCTTCCCAGAGACAATGGAGATTCTGTATACTCTGCTTCCCTCGGAAAGCTTCAAAAACCAAATGAACACACTATGGTCCCAGCAAATCCCATGATAAACACAGCAATTTAGCTTGTTATGTAATGACTAAATGTCCCTCCTTGTATTTGGGGAGAGGGGGCAGGTTATATACTTTCTCCTGAAGGCTGGGGCTTGTGTCTTGCCTGATGAGACAGCCTGGGTCTCTGGGGAGAGCCAGATAGAAAATGAGTTTCTACTCTGGCATGTACCACTCTGTGACTTTTACTGGGTTTCCCAGCCTCTCTGAGCCTACTTTGTGCTTCTACAGCATTGGAGAAGGCTGCTGTCCTAGGGGGTCTGTGAGAACCAAGAGATCTCACCTTCCCTCTCATCACGCCCCCTTCCTTGCCCAAAGTCAGGGATCCTTGTCAAATGGTCAGTTTAGAGAAGGTCCCTGTAAGATCTGGCTCTTTGTGACCCCATGGACTGTAGTATGTCAGACTCTGTCCAAGGGATTCTCCAGGCAAAAATACTGGAGTGGGTTGCCATTTCCTCCTCCAGGGGATCTTCCCGACCCAGGATTCAAACCTGTGTCTCCTGCGACTCCTGTACTGGCAGGTATATTTTTTACCACTAAGCCACCTGGAAAGCCTCTTTCGAGATACAGTTTCCCCACTAATGTACAGGTGCTTTGATCCAGATGTTGTCTTGCCCCAGGCAGGGAGAGACATCAGGCCCCCGCGTGTCCTGGAAACCCTTCCAAGCTCCTGCATGCCAATTACAGGAAGTCTGATTCATCTGTGCTCTGAGTGACTGGATCCAGTGACATCCAAGAGTGATGGTCTGAGCTGGGGGTGGTGGTGGGGGAGGTGACAGGCAGAGGTGGCCTGGGAAGGCGCCCCCCTATGTCCTGGCCCTCGGCCAGCCACTGACCTCTCCCAGAGGGTTTAAGGTAAGGGCATGAGCGCCTCCAAGGGTGCGGTTGACCTGTTCTGCCCCACAATTCTGCCCCATGACTCTTGACTGATGCCAAGAGTTGGCCAAAGGCCACTGGGCAGCTCTCCAGAGACCAAAGCAAATCAAATGAAAGGTTTCCTGCTTTCTGTAAACTCAAAGGTCCCTGTGCTGAGGTCTTTGGGATCCCCAGTGTGGGAGGCGCATTCAGGTCCCAACTCAATTTGACATCCTAAGCTGGCCCTAGTGAGCCAGCATCTGGGAGCAGATTGGTGGGCTCAGGACTGCAGACCACGGTCTAAGAAGATGCCAGAACCAAGAAGGAGAGCCTTATTCTCATCCAGGCCTGAACCCCTGGGCTGGCCTGTTTGCTCTTGAGAAGTGGTCCTCAGCCTTTAGAAGCCCCTCCCCCAGAGTACCTGATTCAGGAGGTCTGGGAGTGGGGCCTGAGAGCCTGCATTTCTAACGTGGTCCAGGGGATGCTGAGGCTGCTGGTCCTGGGCTCCCTCTTTGAGAAATACTGATCTAAAATCATAGTTGGGGAACTTCCCTGAAGATCCAGTGGTTAAGAATCCACCTGCCAGTGCAGGAGACGTGGGTTCGATCCCTGGTCTGGGAAGATCCCACGTGCCACAGAGCAACTAAGCCTGTGTGTCACGACTATTGACCCTGTGCTCTGTAACTACTGAGCCTGTGTGCTACAAATACTAAAGCCTGCAAGCCTAGAGCTTATGCTCCAGGAACAAGAGAAGCCACCACAATGAGAAACCCACGCTCAGCAACAAAGATCCAGCCAAAAATAAATAAAATAAAATCATGGAAGGGAGAAGGCCTGGGAAGCAGAAGGAGGGAAGCTCTGTGGTCAGAGCCTGGCATCCCTCTCATCCAGAGGCAGCCTTGGGGTCGGCGGGAGCCCAGGCCGGGCGAGGACACAGGTGGCTCAAGACGAAGGCCACACCTCAAGGGAAGAACACGCTAGCCCCCGGGGAAAGGAGCCCTGGGCCTCAGCACCCTCGCCCACCATGGCCCCCAGACTGGACAGATGGTCCCAGGAGCTTCAAGAAATATGTCTCCCCCGCTCCCCACCTGTAGCACTTGTTCCTGCCTCTGGGCTCTTGTCCACTGCCCATCAATCCCTCAGCTTCACATCAGGGAAGGCTCTCAACCCCTAGCTGAGTGGAAGCCTGTGACTGTTCACACACCTCTGGATGTCCCAGCACAGTGTAGAATCAGACATACAGCAGTCAGGGGACCCACGCCGTGCCTGCCCTGTGGCCCCAGCACTGGATTGGCAGGGAGGCAGCTTCTGCCTGTTCATTCATTCAACAGGCCCTGGGGGCCACGTACCTGGGCGGGGAAGGGAGGAGGAAGGAGGATGCCTAAACTCTTGAGACCCTTTGTTCAGGCACCACTAATCCCAGTCTGGAGGAAGAAATGGCAACCTAGTCCAGTATTCTTGCCTAGGAGATTCCACGGAGAGAGGAGCCTGGTGGGCCTTTGTTACAGGCTAAAGCACAACCAACAAAATGCCTCAGCCTTTAGTTGGGAGTGGGAGCCTGACTTTCCTGCAGGGGATGCTGAGGCTGCTGGTCCTGGGCTCCTCTTTGAGAATACTGATCTAAAATCATAGTTGGGGAACTTCCCTGAAGATCCAGTGGTTAAGAATCCACCTGCCAGTGCAGGAGACGTGGGTTCGATCCCTGGTCTGGGAAGATCCCACGTGCCACAGAGCAACTAAGCCTGTGTGTCACGACTATTGACCCTGTGCTCTGTAACTACTGAGCCTGTGTGCTACAAATACTAAAGCCTGCAAGCCTAGAGCTTATGCTCCAGGAACAAGAGAAGCCACCACAATGAGAAACCCACGCTCAGCAACAAAGATCCAGCCAAAAATAAATAAAATAAAATCATGGAAGGGAGAAGGCCTGGGAAGCAGAAGGAGGGAAGCTCTGTGGTCAGAGCCTGGCATCCCTCTCATCCAGAGGCAGCCTTGGGGTCGGCGGGAGCCCAGGCCGGGCGAGGACACAGGTGGCTCAAGACGAAGGCCACACCTCAAGGGAAGAACACGCTAGCCCCCGGGGAAAGGAGCCCTGGGCCTCAGCACCCTCGCCCACCATGGCCCCCAGACTGGACAGATGGTCCCAGGAGCTTCAAGAAATATGTCTCCCCCGCTCCCCACCTGTAGCACTTGTTCCTGCCTCTGGGCTCTTGTCCACTGCCCATCAATCCCTCAGCTTCACATCAGGGAAGGCTCTCAACCCCTAGCTGAGTGGAAGCCTGTGACTGTTCACACACCTCTGGATGTCCCAGCACAGTGTAGAATCAGACATACAGCAGTCAGGGGACCCACGCCGTGCCTGCCCTGTGGCCCCAGCACTGGATTGGCAGGGAGGCAGCTTCTGCCTGTTCATTCATTCAACAGGCCCTGGGGGCCACGTACCTGGGCGGGGAAGGGAGGAGGAAGGAGGATGCCTAAACTCTTGAGACCCTTTGTTCAGGCACCACTAATCCCAGTCTGGAGGAAGAAATGGCAACCTAGTCCAGTATTCTTGCCTAGGAGATTCCACGGAGAGAGGAGCCTGGTGGGCTACAGTACACGGATTGCAAAGAGTCAGACATGACTTAGTGACTAAACAGCAACAAACAAACAACAAAAATCCCTGCTGTCAGTGTCCCGGCTCTGAGTAAGGCAGGCCCCGGAGCAAGACTGGGTTGTGAAAGGCCTCCTGGCACAAGAAGCAAGAGGACCCCCAGGTGTGGATTCTTCTCCTGGTGGGTTCTTCTGGCCTCTGAAGCTAGAGACCCCTGCTCACTGCCCATGATCCACACCAGCATCAGTCCATCCACAGGGGGCCTCGGCAGACCCCAGGCATCACAGGACAGGGAAGAGCTCAGGTCCCCACAAGTCAACCTGGGTGGCGCAGGACGCTGAGAGGTCTCTGGACCAGAGCCCCACTGCACTGGCCCCTCCCACAGGCCCCACCCCTGCAGACCCTGCCTTCCCATAAGACTCAGGTCTGGGCTGCCAGGGGCTCTTCTTCAGCACAAGTCTGCATCTTTTTAGGCCCTTCACTGGGAAAACTGAGTTTCTGTATTCTGCAAGGGTGCCCTGCCTCCCCAGTGCTTCAGGATCTCCTCCCAGCTGGGATTCCTGCCATGTCATGAGGCTGCCACTGTCTAATACTCCCTAATGTTCTCAACCACCCAGAGAAGCCTCTTTGGTTTCAATAGACGCTGGGCCTGTCAGGGCTTCAGCTTCCCTCCCACCCTCTCTCCTAACGCACAGACGGTGCACATCCATGGACCGACAGCTGGGATGCGTTTCTCCCCATGCCCCAGGCTAGTCTCCCTCCATGCATCCTCATCACCAGCCTCCCAAATGCGCAAGTATTTCTGCTCCAACAAGATCTAGCATTCGGGGAGGAAAAAGCCTCACCTGATATAAGAATGCCCCTCACCATATTAGGACCGATGAAAAACCAGGCTGAGTCGACCAACTCTCATGCATGTGATGTCCCACCAGGAAGCAATCACAGTCATAGCAACAACCACAGTAAATACCAGCACAGTGTACAAGGCTAAGTCCTACCAGATAAAGCAACACTACAGTATTCCTATACTACAGTGCTACAGGGCTGTACCTAAAACAAAACAAAAAAAAATGGCAAAGGCAAGTCAGTTCCACGGGGCTCTAGCGGGTAGGAGGGCCTGGTGGGCTACAGTACACGGATTGCAAAGAGTCAGACATGACTTAGTGACTAAACAGCAACAAACAAACAACAAAAATCCCTGCTGTCAGTGTCCCGGCTCTGAGTAAGGCAGGCCCCGGAGCAAGACTGGGTTGTGAAAGGCCTCCTGGCACAAGAAGCAAGAGGACCCCCAGGTGTGGATTCTTCTCCTGGTGGGTTCTTCTGGCCTCTGAAGCTAGAGACCCCTGCTCACTGCCCATGATCCACACCAGCATCAGTCCATCCACAGGGGGCCTCGGCAGACCCCAGGCATCACAGGACAGGGAAGAGCTCAGGTCCCCACAAGTCAACCTGGGTGGCGCAGGACGCTGAGAGGTCTCTGGACCAGAGCCCCACTGCACTGGCCCCTCCCACAGGCCCCACCCCTGCAGACCCTGCCTTCCCATAAGACTCAGGTCTGGGCTGCCCGGGGCTCTTCTTCCGCACAAGTCTGCATCTTTTTAGGCCCTTCACTGGGAAAACTGAGTTTCTGTATTCTGCAAGGGTGCCCTGCCTCCCCAGTGCTTCAGGATCTCCTCCCAGCTGGGATTCCTGCCATGTCATGAGGCTGCCACTGTCTAATACTCCCTAATGTTCTCAACCACCCAGAGAAGCCTCTTTGGTTTCAATAGACGCTGGGCCTGTCAGGGCTTCAGCTTCCCTCCCACCCTCTCTCCTAACGCACAGACGGTGCACATCCATGGACCGACAGCTGGGATGCGTTTCTCCCCATGCCCCAGGCTAGTCTCCCTCCATGCATCCTCATCACCAGCCTCCCAAATGCGCAAGTATTTCTGCTCCAACAAGATCTAGCATTCGGGGAGGAAAAAGCCTCACCTGATATAAGAATGCCCCTCACCATATTAGGACCGATGAAAAACCAGGCTGAGTCGACCAACTCTCATGCATGTGATGTCCCACCAGGAAGCAATCACAGTCATAGCAACAACCACAGTAAATACCAGCACAGTGTACAAGGCTAAGTCCTACCAGATAAAGCAACACTACAGTATTCCTATACTACAGTGCTACAGGGCTGTACCTAAAACAAAACAAAAAAAAAATGGCAAAGGCAACTTGAGAAGGAATGTGCTCATGTGAGGCTGCTGAGTTCTGGAAACAAGCACAAATTGCAAAAATCTGAGGAACCACATGTTGGCAAAGGAAAGAATTTAGCACTTTTTTTTTTTTTTCTTAATGAAACTAGTTCAGGGTTCACAAATAACCCTTGTTAATGAGGCAACATTTTTCATAGAATTCCACCAATGCATTAGGATGGAACAATTTGAAAGGTACCATGTTGCAATCCTGGATGCCATCCTTAGACATTGGTCATCAACAGTTCAAACAGTCAGAACGGACAAAGAGATGCCAGGGCATGAGGGTCTATCTTCCCCATGTTTACAACCTGACGTGACCAACTCCCACCACAATACTATCCAGAGGGCAACACCATGAGGCATTCTTACCCAGATAACATGAACCCCCATAACACGAAGGTGAGCTAAATTCCAGTTTAGAGGAAGTACTAGGACTGGAGGAACCAGTTAAATGACATCAAGAGGAAGCAAACAGGGCCTCCCTGGTAGTCCAGTGGGTAGAGTCCACCTTGCAACGCAAGGGGCACCAGTTTGATCCCTGGCCCGCATGTGCTTCAGAGCGGCTGGACTGGTGTGTCCAATTATGGGCCAGCACTCTGGAGCGCACGTGCCCAGAGCCAGTTGAAGAATGCCACTGCAGTGGGAGGCCCACACAGGCCAAAGAATAAAGGTGTATGAAAATAAATAAATAAAAACCAAATAAGAGAGGCCAAGGGCTTCCCTGGTGGTCCAGTGGGTAAGGACACCACCTTGTAGTGCAAGGGGCGCCGGTTCAATCCCTGGCCTGGGAACATCCCACGTGCCGTGGAATGGCTGGACCGATGTGTCCAATTACTGAGCCGGAGCTCTGGAGCGCGTGCGCTCAGAGCTGGTGCTCTGCAATGACAGAGGCCGCCGAGATGGGAGGCCCACACGGGCCAAAGAACAAAGATGGATGAAAAATTGATAAATGAAAGACCAATAGAACTGGCCCGCCTGCCCCCCTCCCTCCCCAACTCGACCCCTGCCCATTACATGTATTAAAAAAAAAAAAAGAAAAAAGAGGCCAAAATTAAAAAAAAAAAAAGAGGACGCAAACAGACAAGTCTTTGAAAACAGGACATTCTATGGACAACTCACTGAGATTATGCAACAAACCAGCAGCGTTTTAAAAGGGTGGTGGGGGAAAGGAGCAGCTTTAGGTTAAAGAGTCTTTAGGGACAATACAAATCAAACGCCTCATATGGATTTAATTTGGTTACCAATTTTACAAACCAACTGCAAAAAGGCATTTTCAAGACAATTAAGGAAAATGGCATGTGTGCGGGTGTTAGATAATAGCAAGGAATTGTTGTTAATTTTGTTAAGTGTGCTAATAACCATGTGGTTTTGTTGGAAAATGGTCTTGTTTGTTTTAGAGACCCATACCAGAATATGTAGGGGCAAATTACCGAGGTCGGGAATTTGACTTAAAGACTTCAATCAAAAGGAAAAAGAATAATAGGGGGAAAAAAGGAAAGGAAAAAAGAAGAAGAAAATTAAACAAGTGAAGCAAGTTGGTAAAATCTTTCTGAGTGTTAAGAATAGGAGGATTCATGACTTTATTCTTTTCACCTTTCAGTGTACTTGAAAATTTGCCTAGTAACAGTTAAATTGAATTATTATTTTTAAAATTTTGGCCTCTTTTATTGGTCTTTTATTTATTTGTTTTCATCCATCCTTATTCTTTGGTCTCCCATTGCAGTGGCCCCTCTCGCTTCAAAGGACTGGCTCTGAGCGCATGCACTCCAGAGCGCTGGCCCATTTGGACACACCAGTCCAGCCTCTCTGCAGCATGTGAGATCTTCCTGGGCCATGGATCAAACCGGTGCCCCTTGCACTGCAAGGCGGACTCTTTACCCACTGGGTCACCAGTGAAGCCCTAAACTTAAAACACAATATGAGCCCATGAATATTTAGTCACAGCAATGAAACCAATGAGGAAGTCTAGAAACAATCCCAAATACATATGGCAGCTCACTATATGATAAAGGTGGTATTTCAAATCAGTTGAAAAAAAGCTAATTATAAGTGGCGTTGGACAAATGGTTGACCATCTGGAAAAAAGTTAAGTTGGAGTCCAGCAGATGAATCAAATAGTCACACTTGAAAAGAAAAATGAAACCATAAGCCTATGAGAACATACAAGAGTTTCTTTATACTTTCACAGAAGAGAAGGCCTTTCTGTTTATTCGAATTCCATGAAAGTACTTGCAGGTGACCATTTTTGCCTTCAGAAATAGTAATTTCACACAAGCTCATGTATGTTACAAACCCCCAAACCATTTTTAAAATGATGGTTCTGGCTGCATACAGTTTTTAAATTTTGCATGGTAAAGATGGTAACAAACAAAATGAAAGCACATATAAATTGGGGGAAATATTTGCAACTCATACTCCAAAGTATCAGTTGCCTCAATATATAGAGAACCTCTGTGAATCAACAAGAAAAATGCCATCAACCCAACAGAATACTAAGCTAATAATTCAAACACCAGTTCACCAAAAAGAGAACACAAAGTGGCTCTTAAACATACAAAAATAAAGCAATCTAATTCATAGTAAGAGAAATTTTAACTAAAATTGCAATGAGATACCATTTCTCACCTATCAGATTGTCCAAAATAAGGGGATGGAAAAACAGAGGCTCATATAAGTCACCAACAGGGGTATAACTAAATAGGGCCATGGAGGACAGTTGGGCTCCTTTTCACCTTTCAGTGTACTTGAAAATTTGCCTAGTAACAGTTAAATTGAATTATTATTTTTAAAATTTTGGCCTCTTTTATTGGTCTTTTATTTATTTGTTTTCATCCATCCTTATTCTTTGGTCTCCCATTGCAGTGGCCCCTCTCGCTTCAAAGGACTGGCTCTGAGCGCATGCACTCCAGAGCGCTGGCCCATTTGGACACACCAGTCCAGCCTCTCTGCAGCATGTGAGATCTTCCTGGGCCATGGATCAAACCGGTGCCCCTTGCACTGCAAGGCGGACTCTTTACCCACTGGGTCACCAGTGAAGCCCTAAACTTAAAACACAATATGAGCCCATGAATATTTAGTCACAGCAATGAAACCAATGAGGAAGTCTAGAAACAATCCCAAATACATATGGCAGCTCACTATATGATAAAGGTGGTATTTCAAATCAGTTGAAAAAAAGCTAATTATAAGTGGCGTTGGACAAATGGTTGACCATCTGGAAAAAAGTTAAGTTGGAGTCCAGCAGATGAATCAAATAGTCACACTTGAAAAGAAAAATGAAACCATAAGCCTATGAGAACATACAAGAGTTTCTTTATACTTTCACAGAAGAGAAGGCCTTTCTGTTTATTCGAATTCCATGAAAGTACTTGCAGGTGACCATTTTTGCCTTCAGAAATAGTAATTTCACACAAGCTCATGTATGTTACAAACCCCCAAACCATTTTTAAAATGATGGTTCTGGCTGCATACAGTTTTTAAATTTTGCATGGTAAAGATGGTAACAAACAAAATGAAAGCACATATAAATTGGGGGAAATATTTGCAACTCATACTCCAAAGTATCAGTTGCCTCAATATATAGAGAACCTCTGTGAATCAACAAGAAAAATGCCATCAACCCAACAGAATACTAAGCTAATAATTCAAACACCAGTTCACCAAAAAGAGAACACAAAGTGGCTCTTAAACATACAAAAATAAAGCAATCTAATTCATAGTAAGAGAAATTTTAACTAAAATTGCAATGAGATACCATTTCTCACCTATCAGATTGTCCAAAATAAGGGGATGGAAAAACAGAGGCTCATATAAGTCACCAACAGGGGTATAACTAAATAGGGCCATGGAGGACAGTTGGGCAAAATCTACCAAGACTATAAATGCACCTCCATTTCACCCTGCTAGTTTATTCCTAGGGATTTATCTTACAAACATATTCACACTTGAGCAAAAGCATACGTGTGTGAGGGACCTCCTTGCAGCACTGCTCACTGCTCAGAAAAGGAGCACAAACATGGTCTGGACGGCCACCTTTCAGTCCCTGGATGAGTGAGTTATCACACATGTGTGGGTGCATGCTTCGTCACATCACTCGTACCCAACTTTTTGCAACACCATGGACTGTAGCCCACCAGGCTCCTCTGTGCATGATATCCTTCAGGCAAGAATACTGGAGTGGGTCGCCATGCTTCCCTCCTGGAGATCTTCCCAACCCACAGATCAAACCCCAGTCTCCAGTGGCTCCTGCATTGCATGTGGATTCTTTACCCTCTGAGCCACCTGGAAAGCCCTGAGTTGTCATATATATGTCCATTGTGGGAAGACCACATGCTAAAAGCATGTGGTCACTAAAAGCAGCAAGGCCACCTTACACACAGAGACAGGAGCTCCAAGATACTCTAGGAAGAGAAGCCAAGCCAGGAAGTGGTCCATCACCACCACGTGCCTGACAGGGACAAACACACTGTCAGTGTGTGGGGATCAGAGCTACGAGGCAGATACTCAGGAGATACACCAGGGCCTCAGCTAGGAGGAGCCCACAGCTGGCCAGGGATGGGAGGAGACATACTCCACCTGGACCCTTTTTAGTTTTTACTTTTTTTTTTTTTTTTTTTTATGGCCATGTGGCATGCGGGATCTTAGTTCCCTAACCAGGGATGGAACTTGTCCCTACTTTAGTGGAAGCACTGAGTCCTAACCACTGGACAGCCAGGGAATTCTCCCCTGTTTACTCTTTGAATGTTATTAAAATAACTACAATACTGGTATTTGTAAATTGAGGACGGGGAAGAGAATCCTAAGGAGAGAAGAGCTGCAGAGGGCCCCACCCACACAGCCACACACCAGCCTTGCCTCTCCCTCCCCCTCTCCCTCTCGGCTTCCCAGAGCACCCTAAATGCAACATAACTCCATTGATCTCAGCCCCTTCCCGCAAGGCAGGTCCCCTGAGCGACACCCCCACCTCCACCTCCCAGGCTCTTTTCTGGAGGAGATGCAGGGCTGTCCACTTCAGGGCTGGGACATGGCTGGTGTGGCCGGTCAGCTGCCCCTCTGCCAGAGCCATCCACACATGGACACAAGTCAGTCATGAAGGTGCCATGAGACCCCAGTCAAAGCCACAAGACCCATGGCTCTTCCCAGGGTGACATGTCATCAGTGGCAACAGTCACTGTTGGCCCCAGACTGCCCTGCTTCCTTGGCATTCCCAGAGGTCATGTCCATCTTGGGGTCATGCGCCTTCAGCCATGGAACAGCCCTGAGTTGGTCAGTGGGTCGCCATGCTGCCCTCCTGGAGATATTCCCAACGCACAGATCAAACCCCAGTCTCCAGTGGCTCCTGCATTGCATGTGGATTCTTTACCCTCTGAGCCACCTGGAAAGCCCTGAGTTGTCATATATATGTCCATTGTGGGAAGACCACATGCTAAAAGCATGTGGTCACTAAAAGCAGCAAGGCCACCTTACACACAGAGACAGGAGCTCCAAGATACTCTAGGAAGAGAAGCCAAGCCAGGAAGTGGTCCATCACCACCACGTGCCTGACAGGGACAAACACACTGTCAGTGTGTGGGGATCAGAGCTACGAGGCAGATACTCAGGAGATACACCAGGGCCTCAGCTAGGAGGAGCCCACAGCTGGCCAGGGATGGGAGGAGACATACTCCACCTGGACCCTTTTTAGTTTTTACTTTTTTTTTTTTTTTTTTTTATGGCCATGTGGCATGCGGGATCTTAGTTCCCTAACCAGGGATGGAACTTGTCCCTACTTTAGTGGAAGCACTGAGTCCTAACCACTGGACAGCCAGGGAATTCTCCCCTGTTTACTCTTTGAATGTTATTAAAATAACTACAATACTGGTATTTGTAAATTGAGGACGGGGAAGAGAATCCTAAGGAGAGAAGAGCTGCAGAGGGCCCCACCCACACAGCCACACACCAGCCTTGCCTCTCCCTCCCCCTCTCCCTCTCGGCTTCCCAGAGCACCCTAAATGCAACATAACTCCATTGATCTCAGCCCCTTCCCGCAAGGCAGGTCCCCTGAGCGACACCCCCACCTCCACCTCCCAGGCTCTTTTCTGGAGGAGATGCAGGGCTGTCCACTTCAGGGCTGGGACATGGCTGGTGTGGCCGGTCAGCTGCCCCTCTGCCAGAGCCATCCACACATGGACACAAGTCAGTCATGAAGGTGCCATGAGACCCCAGTCAAAGCCACAAGACCCATGGCTCTTCCCAGGGTGACATGTCATCAGTGGCAACAGTCACTGTTGGCCCCAGACTGCGTCCCCCCTGCTTCCTTGGCATTCCCAGAGGCGCCCGTGCATGTCCATCTTGGGGCTAGGGACTAGCTGCGCCCTCTCCAGGGAAATCCCTCCCCCAATGTCCATGCAGCTTCCTCTTCCCCTTCCCAGGGAGGCTGCCCTATTTCCTCTGTTTTGAATGGAAGGCCCTGGCACCTCCCTCCTGTGAATTGACTTCCTATTCCCTGTTCTGCCTTTCTCTCACTATTTTCAGATTGTACCCACACTCCCTGAGCCTGGGCAGGGCCTGGCACCAGGTCTTCTTCACGCACTGCCAAGGATGGGAGGATGATCAGGCATCCACCCAGGTACTTCTGGTTCTTGGATGGCTTTGCCTGAGCCCATCTCAAAAAGGGGTGAGGGCAGGCAGCACCTCAGACTATGGGTCTCACTCAGCGTGCAGTGTGGTGAGGAGCCCAGGCCCGTGTCCACATCCTAGACTGGCTACTTCTCAGCTATCCAGCCTTGGGCAAGGTTCTTAACTGCTCGGAGACTTGTCACTACAGGGGTGACAATCTCCATGGCCACCGGAGGCCCACTTGTGTCTGACCACTCCTCCACATCCACCTCCCCTGAGGCTGACAGACTCACGAGGCCACAGCCCCGCTCCTTCTCCTATCCCCCAGGGCCGGATCAACCAGGCAGTGAGCGCTTCCAGCCAAGGCACACGGCTGCAGCCTGGGGCCGGGACTCGAGGGCCTCCAGCCCAGCGCTGCAGAGGCTCACAGGTTTGCAGTGGTCACCTGCGGGAGAACATCCGCGGCCCTGAAGAAACCACACAGCAGGGGAGCGCAGGGCTGCTGGGGCTGAGCTCAGGAGCACTGACAGAGGCCGCTCCGCCCCCGAGTCACCCAGGGACCTGGCTCAACCCAGGGTGACATGTCATCAGTGGCAACAGTCACTGTTGGCCCCAGACTGCGTCCCCCCTGCTTCGGCAACATGGGGAGACAGAGGAGCCACTGAGTTCAGTTCCACGCAGGTCATCAGAGTACGTGGGCATCGGGGTGTCTAACCCTGCATGGGTGGAGGTGCCCACTGCTGGCTCTGCCAAAGGAGCCCGCCCATCAGGAAGCCTGAGGTGAAGGGCAGGGGCAGGAAAAGACAAACTCCTGGAAACAATGAAAGGATGCATTTGTAGCAACATGGATGGACCTAGGGATTGTCATACTGCATGAAGTCAATCGGACAGAGAAAGACAAATATCATACGATATTGCTTATATGTAGAATCTAAAACAGTAGTACAAAGGTATCGATTTACACAAAACAGAAACCAAGTCCCAAATGCAGAGAACAAACTTATGGTTACCAAGGGGCAAAGTAAAGGAAGGATAAATTGGGAGACTGGGATTCACATACACATATCACTATGTATATAAAACAGAGGACTAATAAGGACCTATTGCATAGCAGAGGGAACTCTGTTTAAAACTCTGTAATAAGCTACATGGGAAAAGTATCTAAAAAAAAGAGTGGACATAGGTATATGTATAATTTAATCACTTTGCTGTACACCTGAAACTCTCACAACATTGCAAATCACCTATACTTTAATAAAATGAAAATTTCCAGGGCAGGAACAGAGACGCATGGACATGTGGATACAGCAGGAAAAGGGAAGGGTGGGACAGACTGAGAAAGGAGGTTTGACAGATATACACTACCATGTGGGAAACCGCTGTGCAGCCCAGGGAGCTCAGCTCAGGGCTCTGTGATGACCCACGGGGATGGGATTGTGGAGGTGGGGAGGGGCGGGAGGGAGACCCAAGAAGAAGGGGGTATATAAGTACATACAGCTGATTCACTTCATTGTACAGCAGAATACAACATTGCAAAGCAATTATACTCCCAAACAAAATAAGCATATATAAGAAAGAAACCGCACACTTGTGAAATTTCCTCCCCCTTTCCTACCTGCGTGCTCACACTCTTATGCCCTGAGAGCTCACCCTCTTCACCCCATGCATCAGAACCCCATTTCAGGCTCTGCAACTGGGGAACCTGACCTAAGCCAGGTCTTTCAAAACCATGTGTGAGATGAGTGGATGCAACCAAAGTACTGAGAAGAGCAATCGGCACCCAGGGAGCCTGTTGGGTCTACTACATGTCTCCAGGGCTCCACAGCCCAGAAGAAGGGGCACCTCAGAGGCCCCAGAGCTCCTGCCGGGAGGAGCCCTGTCCAAGCTGAGGTGTGAGTGTGAATGTAGGGAAGCACAGGGGGCAAGGGGAGGTCATGGTCAAAGTCAGGGAAGGGAGCAAGAGCCCACTGCGGGCCTGCACGTAGGGAGAGGGCAGCAGGAAGGGCACAGGAAGGTGAGGGGAGGTGCCAAAGAAGCACGTCACCTACTCTCCACCTGCTCTTGGCTCAGAGGAAAGGCCTGGATTCAAACTCTGCCTTGGCCTCTCTCTCCAGGCCCAAGAGGTTCACGAGCAAAATTGGTATAATGATGCCAGCATTAAAAAAAGAAGTTTACCACATTAAATTAAGTCAGGTACGAGTGAAATGCACAGCACAGTCCTAGGGACAGAGGGCTGGTCAGGGCTGGTACTTGCATGTGATTGCACGCACACACACATATTCACACACACACAGAAACCACATGGACATTCAGCATGCCAAGATCCTGAGAGCACACAGGATGGTCTGGGGCTCTGGCTGCCACACTGCTCATGGTCCCGTCCTCTCCCTTCTCTGCAACCTGGGCCTTTCTCTGCACTGGCCCTTCCTTTTCTTCCTCTAAAATCGCCCCAGTGACCTCACAGAACCACAGGTCTTCAAGTCGCAGCCCAACCTCAGACCCACCTGGCATCCTCCCCTCCAGGGCTGGGAGTGGCTATGACCTGTGAATGGTGGCCACGGCCAGGGTCTGTGCTTTAAAAGCTTTGGTCTCAGGACTTCCCTGGAGGTCCAGTGGCTAAGACTGCTCACTCTCAATGCAGGGAGCCCAGGTTTGATCTCTGATCAGAAAACAATCCTACACGTGGTAACTAAGAGCTCACATGCCATAACTAAAGATCCCACATGCTGCAACAAAGATCGAAGATCTGGAATGTTGCAACTAAGACCAGGTGCAACCATATAAATAAATAATCCTTAAAAGTCCTGGTCTCTGAATTGGAGGCAAGGTAGCTTCCCCAGACCCAGCCTGGCCTGACTACAAGGAGAAGCCCAGGGATCCTGCATCCTCCCTCAGGCACCCCTGCAGTCATGGGAGGCTTGGCCACTGCTCTGACCCCTTGCCCACCAGCCCAGGCAGAGGAGGAGGCACCTGGACACGGACGTCTCAAAGGATGTGGACTCTCCAGATGAGGTCAGCTGGCGACACCTGCAGTGCCACGAAGGCTGCATCCACAAGTGTCCCTCGTGGTGTTTCTATCATCTAATTTCATTATCATCTCATTTCCATTATGATTGCTCCTTGGATTCACTACGTCTTTATACATGTGTTTTAAATTTCCCAAATACCCAGACTCTCTAGAAGCCTGGACAACTCTGCCTTGGCCTCTCTCTCCAGGCCCAAGAGGTTCACGAGCAAAATTGGTATAATGATGCCAGCATTAAAAAAAGAAGTTTACCACATTAAATTAAGTCAGGTACGAGTGAAATGCACAGCACAGTCCTAGGGACAGAGGGCTGGTCAGGGCTGGTACTTGCATGTGATTGCACGCACACACACATATTCACACACACACAGAAACCACATGGACATTCAGCATGCCAAGATCCTGAGAGCACACAGGATGGTCTGGGGCTCTGGCTGCCACACTGCTCATGGTCCCGTCCTCTCCCTTCTCTGCAACCTGGGCCTTTCTCTGCACTGGCCCTTCCTTTTCTTCCTCTAAAATCGCCCCAGTGACCTCACAGAACCACAGGTCTTCAAGTCGCAGCCCAACCTCAGACCCACCTGGCATCCTCCCCTCCAGGGCTGGGAGTGGCTATGACCTGTGAATGGTGGCCACGGCCAGGGTCTGTGCTTTAAAAGCTTTGGTCTCAGGACTTCCCTGGAGGTCCAGTGGCTAAGACTGCTCACTCTCAATGCAGGGAGCCCAGGTTTGATCTCTGATCAGAAAACAATCCTACACGTGGTAACTAAGAGCTCACATGCCATAACTAAAGATCCCACATGCTGCAACAAAGATCGAAGATCTGGAATGTTGCAACTAAGACCAGGTGCAACCATATAAATAAATAATCCTTAAAAGTCCTGGTCTCTGAATTGGAGGCAAGGTAGCTTCCCCAGACCCAGCCTGGCCTGACTACAAGGAGAAGCCCAGGGATCCTGCATCCTCCCTCAGGCACCCCTGCAGTCATGGGAGGCTTGGCCACTGCTCTGACCCCTTGCCCACCAGCCCAGGCAGAGGAGGAGGCACCTGGACACGGACGTCTCAAAGGATGTGGACTCTCCAGATGAGGTCAGCTGGCGACACCTGCAGTGCCACGAAGGCTGCATCCACAAGTGTCCCTCGTGGTGTTTCTATCATCTAATTTCATTATCATCTCATTTCCATTATGATTGCTCCTTGGATTCACTACGTCTTTATACATGTGTTTTAAATTTCCCAAATACCCAGACTCTCTAGAATTCTGTTTTGTTATTAATTTCTATCAGAACTGCACCGAAGGTAGAAAACACGGTCTGAATCACAGGGTGTCTCTGATACTCCCTGAGGTGTTGGCAGGCAGTTTCCATGAGCGTTCCCATCATTAACTGAACGGTTTCTCAAGCACCCTGCAGTTCCAGAGCCCTCCGTCCTGGGGGTGGTCCAGGCGCTGTGGGGGGCTCCAGGCTCTGCCCTAGGTGACAAGCCCACTCCTAGAAGTGATTAAGTGATTCTGTCTGCCCTGGCCTTTCCCACAGGAACAGCTCAGACCCTGGCCCACCCTGCTCACTGTCAACCCTTCCTCTGTCGTCCTGGAGGGCCCCCCGACCCAGCCGTGAGGGCCCAGGGCCCAGGTGCTCCCAGTCATTCCAGCAATGAGCACTGCCAGCCGCACTTAGACCCATCTGGGTAGGGGAGGGCTCCCAGGCCCGAGGAGGGAGGGGCGCAGGGCATGGAGGGCTCTTCCCCGTGGTGGGGCTGGCGGGGTGGGGGGGCCCTGGCCTGCCCTGGGCGGTGTGGACACGTGGGCTCTGCTGGGGGCAGCTCCGATGTTGTCCTGCTCCAGGCCTCATCCACCCAGCGGAGGCCACCCACAGCTAATCACCACAATAAAACAAATAATTGACAGAGCCTCCTGCCTGCCCAGTCATTAACTCAGGAGCGCTGCGGAGGCTCGCCTCAAAACTGCACAAGCTCCTTCCCTTGCCCACCAAAAGACCCAGGCAGAGGCAGGTAGGCCACCTGGACTACAAGGAGAAGCCCAGGGATCCTGCATCCTCCCTCAGGCACCCCTGCAGTCATGGGAGGCTTGGCCACTGCTCTGACCCCTTGCCCACCAGCCCAGGCAGAGGAGGAGGCACCTGGACACGGACGTCTCAAAGGATGTGGACTCTCCAGATGAGGTCAGCTGGCGACACCTGCAGTGCCACGAAGGCTGCATCCACAAGTGTCCCTCGTGGTGTTTCTATCATCTAATTTCATTATCATCTCATTTCCATTATGATTGCTCCTTGGATTCACTACGTCTTTATACATGTGTTTTAAATTTCCCAAATACCCAGACTCTCTAGAATTCTGTTTTGTTATTAATTTCTATCAGAACTGCACCGAAGGTAGAAAACACGGTCTGAATCACAGGGTGTCTCTGATACTCCCTGAGGTGTTGGCAGGCAGTTTCCATGAGCGTTCCCATCATTAACTGAACGGTTTCTCAAGCACCCTGCAGTTCCAGAGCCCTCCGTCCTGGGGGTGGTCCAGGCGCTGTGGGGGGCTCCAGGCTCTGCCCTAGGTGACAAGCCCACTCCTAGAAGTGATTAAGTGATTCTGTCTGCCCTGGCCTTTCCCACAGGAACAGCTCAGACCCTGGCCCACCCTGCTCACTGTCAACCCTTCCTCTGTCGTCCTGGAGGGCCCCTCGACCCAGCCGTGAGGGCCCAGGGCCCAGGTGCTCCCAGTCATTCCAGCAATGAGCACTGCCAGCCGCACTTAGACCCATCTGGGTAGGGGAGGGCTCCCAGGCCCGAGGAGGGAGGGGCGCAGGGCATGGAGGGCTCTTCCCCGTGGTGGGGCTGGCGGGGTGGGGGGGCCCTGGCCTGCCCTGGGCGGTGTGGACACGTGGGCTCTGCTGGGGGCAGCTCCGATGTTGTCCTGCTCCAGGCCTCATCCACCCAGCGGAGGCCACCCACAGCTAATCACCACAATAAAACAAATAATTGACAGAGCCTCCTGCCTGCCCAGTCATTAACTCAGGAGCGCTGCGGAGGCTCGCCTCAAAACTGCACAAGCTCCTTCCCTATAAGCCTCTAATCCCACGCAACCCTAATCCACCCAGCCACGTCCCTGGGCTGGTCCACGTGGTCAGCTCTCACCCCCCTTCACTGTCACCCCTCTCTGAGGGCGGAGATCTGGATCTGAGGGCTCACCATCCCCAGTTCACACAGCCAGGGCTGCCATCATTAACTCACTAATCAAAGCCTGACCTCAGAGAAGGAACAGAACCCGGACAGGGCTTGTTCAGAGTCCACAACCAGATGGGCACGGGCATAGAACCGGCCTTCAAGGAAGTCCTAAGCAAGAGAAGCCTGGACTTCCAAGCCTGGGCTTCCTCAAAGGCTCCTCACCCTGGGAGGTATCTGGTGCCAGGGCCCTACCTCACAACTCAGGGGCCTCCCTGGGCCTGCCCCAGGAGCCAGCTGGGGCTGGAATCCAGGCCACACCCAGAGGGGAAGGCGGCTTCAGTGACTGGCACATAGAGAGGGTGGCAGAGGGCTCCATGCAACTTGGGCAGCCTCAGTGGGGGTTGGGGAACAGGCTCTGCTAATAAGCCCATCAGAGCGCACACCCTCACCCAGCCCCCTCAGTTTCTGGGTGAGCCAGCCTCCTCCTCGGAAGCTACTCTTTGTTAACAGCGTTGCTATGACAACCGATCCAGGGAGAACTCTCTCTTCAAGGTAGAGTCTGAGGGTGACACTTGGAGGAACGGACGTGGTGGTGACAACAGGCGAGGGCCTGGCCTCCCAGCCCCACCCCCACTGCTCCTTCCTGATCAGGTCTGGATCCCCAGAGGCACCCCCTTGCCTGTCCCAGAGCTTGTGGGTCTGTTCCCCTCTCCCCTCAGCAAGGTAGCTGAGGCTGGGCACCCCCACGACACACAGCTTCCCAGACAGAAGCCTGCACTTCTCCACCCCGCCACGCAGAGCCACTCCCAGACATTCATACACTCCCCCCGAATGTCTGCTGAGTCCTCCAACACAACCACCATCTCAGAGCTGGTGGTCCAACTGGGGCCAACGGGCCAAGCATAGACTTGACTCTGAGGGACCACAGCCCAACAGCCACAGTGTATCCAGGGCACCCTCAGAGCACTCGCGCAGGAAGGCACCCTGAGGAAGGCTGGGAGCCAACCAGGTGGGGAGAGGCAGGCCTGCATGGAGCAGAAGGTTCAGCATTTTCACAAACAGAAGGTTAAAAAGGTCCCCTGGCTGTGCCATGGGGTAGGTACTGCAGGGGGAGGAGGCTGCTGGGTTCTCCAGGCCTGGCCAGAGGAGGTGGTAGTGAGGAGGCAGAGAGAGAGAAGAAGAAGAGAGATCGGGGGTGGAGGCAAACTAGCTGAGCACTCAGTCCACGCCAGGGCAGACCTGGCAGAGATCCTAGGGAGATCCTGGCTGTCCTACCTGCTCAGAGAGAAGGCGCGGCAGGGGAGGCGTAGGGGTGTGCTGACTGTGGACAGGCTGCCCCCATGGTCACCTGGGAGGCAGCCAGTAGGCCTGGGCTTGAATGCTGCCCAGGAGAACTGGGGTGGGATCAGCACCAAGGAGGGAACGGAAGCCAGGGTTGAGGAGCAGAGGGTGGAGGCCCAGGCCCTGGGGAAGGGGACACTGAGTGCTCCAGGAGAGCGGGGGGAGCACTGCAGAGCCCAGGGGACCACAGCCTGTGAGCAGCGCTGGAGATGTCCCCAGGGCTTGGAGGCTGTTTCCCAGGATGGGGGGCGGGGGGTGCACAGATGGGAGTGGGCTGGGCTGCGTGGGAGGTGACGGTGAGCGGTGAGCAAGCAGAGAACACCCTTCACAGTCAGCCCTGCGCAAGGGAGGAGAGCAGGGTGCAAAGGAGCCGGAGAGGGGAGACAGCTGAGGAATCTGTTGGGAAGCTGGGAGAAGCTGTAGGCAAGTGGCTTCACCTCTGCGGCCTTGGACTGTCAACTAGGGCAGCCGTGCCGCACGTGGGGGTGGCTGGGGCAGGAGCTGCAGAGCAAAGCGCCCCCTGAGTTCTTAATGCCCTCACCTATGGGAAGCTCCCAGCCTGCGGGGCTCGACAGTGCATCCCCTCAGAAGAAATGGGGGCCTCTCCTCTGAAAGCTGGGCCACTCACCAAGGCCCAGGCCCCTCCCCTCTGAGCTGGTGCTCGCTCACCGCTCCCCAGACTCCCCCAGCACCACAGAGAACCCCCTCAGAAGGGACACAGCGGGCCCTAAGCTCCTGCCACCACCCTGGGCGGCACAGGCCGCAACCTGCCCCGCCTCCACCACCCCAGCCAGTGCAGGTGCTCACGGCGGCCAGGGGGATGAGAGGCTCTTTCCTTGGTACTATTCCATATCCTGGACCACTGCACTGACGCTGAGGCACTCCCTGTCAAATAAGTGAACTGGGGAGAAATGTCCAATGTCCTGAATCCTGCTCCAAGGTCCCTGTGGGGCTCTGAGGAAACACTTCGCACACGAGAGCGTTCAGACACCAGAAGCCATTTCTGTCCACCTGAGGCAGGGTCAGTGGCATGCGTTCCTCACCACCCTTCCTGCCCCTCCCTGGCCCTGCAGGCACTGGTATGGACTCTGACCGTCATACCAGACACCTCTCACCTTATTGCAGGGCCTGAGACTCGTCCCAGAAGGCGAATCCCTGAGGCCATCCCTGCCCCAAGGTAACCTCCACTCCTCTCCCGGCCCCGGCCTCCCGTACTCCACGAAGGCCAGAACATGAAGCTTTTGACTCTCCCTTCCACAGTTACCGCCATGTCACTGCCAGGCTGATGTCTGCTGACCTTCCCAAAGCCTGCTGCGAGACTGGGACTTCCCGGTGTCCCCACTGCAAGGACATCCTTAATGGATCCACAGTGGCCAGCTCCCTCTGGGCCAGCTCAGGGCATCCTTGTGTTCACTCTCTGACACATTCAGTCCCAGGCTCTGTGCCCAGAAAGAGGTGAGAAGTGCACCTAGTCTTAAAAGAGGGCAGAGTGTCCTCCCCAGACCCCAGCAGACCAGGGGGCCCTGAAGTCCGGCCAGTGGGTATCAGAGGCCAGCCTTCCCTCCTGTGGCCACAGGCCCGGCAGCTTCCCACGGAAGCTGCCCTGTGACGCGGGACCTCCCTCTGTCCTCCCTGCCTCCCTCCTCAGATTCGGCCTGGAAGCCTTGTTGCTAAGTAAACACACATCTCAGGAGGGAGGTGGGCAGGCGAGGGCAAAGGGATGAGCGGCAGCCTGCCGTGGGTGGGAGCGCCACGAGGCAGATTTCTGCTCAACATTTGGAAGCTCAGAGAGAAAAAAACAGCCAGCGCAGACCAGGGCTGAAGCAAGCAGATGGCTTCAGGAGGGGAGAAGGAAGGCGGAGGCGGCCCAGCAGGGGGCAGTAGGAGGGCCGGGACACTGGGTCAAGACCACCTGGGCAGGCCTCTCCCGTATCTCTGTCCCTCCCCCTCACTGTGGCCCCGGCACCCACCCCAGCAGGTCCCGCGGGGAGGCCCAGGGGCCTTCTTCTGGGTGAGGCTGGAGGCTGAGACGTACAGCCTCCACCCACACACTCGGGACCCAGCCCCCGGCACCTAGCCCTGCACCTTCATTTGGGCTATTTGACAAATTTGTCTTTGAAACATACAGCTTCAGAACCCGGTTCTGTGGTTAAAAACCAAGCATCAACCAAAGCTATCCCAGTCCCACCCATTCGGCCTATTATTCACAGAGAGGAGACAGGTGGACTCAGGGGCACTCAGGCTACACCTGAGCATCCCAGCCTCCAACGGCTCTCTGGGGGAGGGTCCAGGAAATGGCTAGGGGGTCTGTTCCTCTGCTGGCCAGCTGAAGGATGCCCTTCCCATCAGCCTGGGCCCACAGCCCACCAGCGTCATTCAGGCTCACCCAGCACAGATGCCAGTGGTGGTGCTGGTACTTCTCCCTCGTCCCCCTCCCCTTCCTACGCCTCCTCCATCCCAGCCTCCTCCCTTACCATCCACCTCCTCCCCAACCTTCCTCCTCCTCTCCTTCTTCCTCCTCTTCCTCCCTCCCCATCCTCCTCCTCCTCCTCCTCAGCCTGCAGTTGCTAAGTTACACCAAAAACCCCTTCTTCTCTGTGTGAACTGTTCCATTTCTGCAATTTGCCAGGTGGAAGGAAGCCATCAGGCTGGCAGTTTGAGGATGCCTCCCAGGGAAAAAGAAACTTGTTGGCTGGCTCTCCGGCCCCCTGGTGACACCTGCTTAGGCTCCAGCCGAGTCATGTGCTGGAGCACCAGCTGTCCTCCCTGCCTCCCTAGTGGCTGGGCTTTAAGTAACCCCAAAGGAGGGAGGTGGGCAGGCGAGGGCAAAGGGATGAGCGGCAGCCTGCCGTGGGTGGGAGCGCCACGAGGCAGATTTCTGCTCAACATTTGGAAGCTCAGAGAGAAAAAAACAGCCAGCGCAGACCAGGGCTGAAGCAAGCAGATGGCTTCAGGAGGGGAGAAGGAAGGCGGAGGCGGCCCAGCAGGGGGCAGTAGGAGGGCCGGGACACTGGGTCAAGACCACCTGGGCAGGCCTCTCCCGTATCTCTGTCCCTCCCCCTCACTGTGGCCCCGGCACCCACCCCAGCAGGTCCCATGGGAGGCCCAGGGGCCTTCTTCTGGGTGAGGCTGGAGGCTGAGACGTACAGCCTCCACCCACACACTCGGGACCCAGCCCCCGGCACCTAGCCCTGCACCTTCATTTGGGCTATTTGACAAATTTGTCTTTGAAACATACAGCTTCAGAACCCGGTTCTGTGGTTAAAAACCAAGCATCAACCAAAGCTATCCCAGTCCCACCCATTCGGCCTATTATTCACAGAGAGGAGACAGGTGGACTCAGGGGCACTCAGGCTACACCTGAGCATCCCAGCCTCCAACGGCTCTCTGGGGGAGGGTCCAGGAAATGGCTAGGGGGTCTGTTCCTCTGCTGGCCAGCTGAAGGATGCCCTTCCCATCAGCCTGGGCCCACAGCCCACCAGCGTCATTCAGGCTCACCCAGCACAGATGCCAGTGGTGGTGCTGGTACTTCTCCCTCGTCCCCCTCCCCTTCCTACGCCTCCTCCATCCCAGCCTCCTCCCTTACCATCCACCTCCTCCCCAACCTTCCTCCTCCTCTCCTTCTTCCTCCTCTTCCTCCCTCCCCATCCTCCTCCTCCTCCTCCTCAGCCTGCAGTTGCTAAGTTACACCAAAAACCCCTTCTTCTCTGTGTGAACTGTTCCATTTCTGCAATTTGCCAGGTGGAAGGAAGCCATCAGGCTGGCAGTTTGAGGATGCCTCCCAGGGAAAAAGAAACTTGTTGGCTGGCTCTCCGGCCCCCTGGGGCATACCTGGTGACACCTGCTTAGGCTCCCCAGCCCCGGAGTCATGTGCTGGAGCACACAGCTACCCTCAGGAGGGTGTCAGCATGCGGGTCCACACTGCTTACTCTTCTCAAGGACAGGGCCTGCAGAGGACATGCCGCCCTCACCCAGGCCCATTACTCCAGAGGGCTGCCAGTCACTATGACACCTGTCCCTACAAACAAAGAAAAACTGGAGGGGGAAAACCTTCCCTTGTGCCCTGAGGCGAGGCCCTCCTCTTCCTCCCACTCTGAATCTCCTCCTATTCTGGGCTGGGGTCCTGAGGTGCCAATGCAAAGTGTCCCCAGATATCAGGGGAAATGCCCTCAGAAGCCACTGAAATCACGGTGCCATTCTGCAGATGGGGAACCGAGTCTCAAAGGCGCCTGCAGCCTGCCCACATCTCCCAAGTCAAGACCGGTTGCCTCCTGCCTGCTCACAACAGGAGCTACTGTTTTGGTCTCCAGGCCTCTCTCCTCCCTGGGCAGGGAAGGGCCTGGGCCCAGGCTAGGCTGGGAAAGACTGTGTCCAAAGGGAGGCAGGAGACCCCTGAGGGGCAGAACAGATCACTGCCTCTAAGAGGTTCTCCTGCATGCCAAGCTGACTGTGTACGTCCTGGGCTGCCAGGCAGGTGACCGTCTGGGCCCTTCCATTGCTCTGGAAGGTGGGGAAGCAAGAGAGCAGAGGGGAAGCTGAACCTGATGGGGCTCCCAGTTCTCAGCAGGGAAGGAAGGTGCCCCGGCCACCACCACATCTCAGCCCCGGGCAGCTCCCAAGAGGCAGGCGGCTTCCCCGTAAATGTCCACTAGCTCCAGCATTCCCAAGCAGCTAGAGAAGCAGGAGGCAAGGAAACTGCTGCGTGTCTCTCCCTAGACAGCAGAACCCCCTCCCCCCCACCACTATGCGCGCAGATCACAACTAGCGGAACCTGCCCCACACTCCGTTTACAGCAGGGAAAGCCTGAGGCAGAAACAGCATGGTCCTTCAACAGACCCTTGCCCACGGTGCAGAGAGGGGCATCCCAGCCTGGCCGGCTCCCCTCCAGTGCTCAGCTCACGCCCCAATTCCTCACCAAACAGCAAGGGCGTGAGATGCCACCACGGGCCCCAGAATGCAGACAAGCAAATGGAAACTTCCAACTGCGTAGCCCTAGTTCCTCAGATTTCCCAGCCCCCTCCTCCACGCCAGGCCCGGGGCACGGGACCCGCGGGCAGGAGCCCACGCCAACCTGCCGAGTGCGTTCCCGCCACGCCCAGGCTGAGACCGCCCGGTACCCCGCAGAAACTGGGGACTGGGGGGTCCTGGCTCTGTCCAGCCTTGGGTGGAGTTCTGGGCAACTCCGCACTGGGTTCCCGCACGCCCTCCTCCACGCGCGTCCCCCGACTCGAGCCGGGAGCTTGCGCCCCGGCCCCACGACGGCCGCGCCGGGAGGGACCCTGGGCCCGCGTACGCCCCGCCTTGCCCACGCTGGCGACCGGAGGGGACGGCCCGCAGAAGAGAGGGAGGGACGGAGGGACTGAGGATTGGGCGGCCGCTGCCTACCTCGGTCCGGGCCAGCGTAGCTCCCGCGCAGCCCTCGCGCCGCAGTCGGGCCCCAAGCAGCGCGCGGCCGGCGCCGGCGGCGGCTCATGCTCGGCACTGGGGCCCGCGGCACCCGCCCACCAGCAGCCGCCCCCGCGCTGCGCCAGCTGCGGGCAGAGCGGCTTCCTCCGCAGCCGGCGCAGGCGAGCGCGAGCGAGCGAGCGCGGAGCGAGCACGGAACGGGCACGGAGCGGGCGGGCGCGAGAGCGCGGGCAGCGGGCGGGCGCGGGGCGAGGATGCGGGGCGGGCGCCGGGAGAGGGAGGACGCGGGGTGAGGAAGGGTGCGGGGTGGGCGCGTGGACAGCGAAAGTGCGGGACGAAGGTGCAAGGAGAGGTAGAGCGCGTGTCAGGGCGCAGGAGGCGGGCGAGGGGCCGGAGTTGGGGGCTAAAAGGGAGGGCGCAGGGAGAGATAAGGCAAGCCTTTCATTTTAGAAAGGATAAGACAACAAACACCTTGAAAGGCGCTGTGGCCGCCTCAGGTAAAAGACCCTTTGGAAAATTCTCAGAGAGCTGCCAAATTTTTCTATCGTCTGCATCGGGAAATCGCTTCCATGGGCAAATCTGATCCCTTTGGTTATTCCAGCCATCGCAGCCACCCTATGTGATTGATGTTGGTTCTTTTGCCATTGGGTAGGTGAGGAAACAGGGAAGTGAAGTAGCCCGGCAGGATCTAAGAGCTGCTAAGTTGGCAGAGCGAGAGTCTGAAACCATCCTGAGAGATTCCACAGTCTCCATTTTTCTAAAACCACTAAGGATGATCCAGGTCTTCTGGCTCCCAAAGGAGCCTCCTGTCTCTCTCTGAAGAGATATCCCTGTTCTCTAGCAACAAGGTGAGGTGCGTGAGGGGGAGGGGGTGGTCAGGAGTGACCCGGGCTCAGGTGACTATGGAACAGTCTGGGGCCAGGGGTGGAGGGGTCTGGGTGGAGGAATGGGGGAGTGCCCCACCACACCCCTTGAAGAAGGGAGGACCTTTTTTACTCATCCATGCAGTACATGTCTTTTGAGCACCTACTGTGCCATTCTGGGCACTGGGGTACAGGTGTGAATGTCCCCGTCTGGGTGAAGCTTGCATTTTTGAGGGAAGTAGGCAGTTATTAAAACACTAGTGAAAATTTCGTATGTCCTGATGCAGATGCTCCTGAAAAAAGCATGGTAAGGAGAGGGCACAAGAGTGCAATTTATGGGGTTATTTTATTTTTTTTTTCCTTATTTTTTTGGGTGGGGGGTATTTTATTTTGACTTTGGTCAGGGAAGTCTTCACTGAAGGAGTGATGTTAGAGCAAAGTTCTACAGAGGGAAGCCCCCCCACTGCTGAATCTGAAAAATGAAGATTTGATGCAAAAGGAACAGGAAGTGCAAAGGCCCTGAAATGGCAGTATGGCTTGGATGTGTGCAGGCAATGAGGAGAAGGTCAGAGTGATATGAAAATGAATAAGGCAGTGTGTCTGGTGATGAGATTCCAGGGGGTGCCACGGTGACCAGATCAGGAAGAGCCTGGCTGGCCAGCGGCCCACTGTGTCTTTGACTCAGAGGGAGCTACAAAGCTGGTGGAAGGTTTTGCAAAGCGATGTTATGGTCTGATTTTTTTTTACAAAAACATTTTATTATGGAAAATTGCGTGTTTCAAAAGTAGGCCCTGAGAAGATAAAATAAGCCCAATGATGGGCTTCAATAATTATCAATATGTGGCCACCCTCACACCATCTATACCCTCACCCACCATTCCCTATATTGTATAAGTGAACACTGACAGCTTTTTATATAACATATACATTATATACTATACATAGACAGTAGTACATAAAACATGAATTGATGCTTGATAGATGTTTCCGTGAGGATACTAATAACCATCTGTATCTTGACTTTTATTGAGGGAAGGTTTTTAATTACAGAATCATTTTCTTTAATGGAGAACCATGCAGATTATCCACTTCTTCCTATATGACTTTGATAAACTGTGTTTTTGAAATATTTTGTCTAAATTTTCAGATTTACTGACATATTCATAACATCCTCATTTTATCCATCAGATGTCTGTAGAGTCTGTAGTGATGTCCCATTTTTCATTCTGATATTGGGGTCTTGGTGTTTTTCTTGATCAGTCTTGCTGGAGTTTTGTCAATTTTATATTTTTTTCCAGAGAAGCAACTTTCAACTTTGCTGGTTTTTTTCTATTGTGCCTTCTATTTAATTTATCTCTGTTTTTAGTTTTATTATGTCTACATTTCTACTTTTAGAGGGATATTTATTGTCCTTTTGTTTGTTAGTTTCTTAAGTTGGAACCTAGGCTTATTGGTTTTCAAACTTCTTTTTGACTATGTGCATCTAAAGCTATAAATTTCCTTTTAAGCACTGCTTTACAGTCTCTCACAAGTTTTAAGTGTTTTTTAAAAATTATCATTTAACTCAAAAAATTCAAATTTCCATTTTTGTTTCTCTCAGCCTATGAGTTATATATTTAAGAGAAGAGTGTTACTTAGTTTCCAAGTATTAGGGAATTTTCTAATTATCTTCCTGTTATTGAGTTCCAATTTAATTATACAAAAGGTAGAGACTGAACTACTTCAATTATATGAAATCTGTTTATACATTCTTTATGACCCAGAATACGTTCTATTTTGGTAAATGTCCCATATGCCTTTGAAAAGAATGAAAATACCGTATGTTTCAGTTAGGTCAGGTTGGTTAGTCAAGTCCAAATTTATATTGTCACTGAATTGTATCTCATATTCTGTCAGTTCTTAAGACAAACTAGAAATAACCCATAAGTCCTGCAGTGAGTGAACAGATATACTGTGATATGTCCATAGAGTAGAAAACTACTCAGCAACAACATGATTCTCAAAAGCATTATGCTGAGTGAAAGAAGCCAGACTCAAAGGAATCCAAACAGAATGATTCCGTGTATATAACATTTATATGGCATTCTAGACAAAGCAAAACTGCAAGAAATGGAGAACAGATCAGTGGTTGCCAGAGGTCAGCAGGGTCAGGGGCAGAGGAGGGCTAAAATTGTAGGAATCACGTAGTATATCTGTATCTCGATTTGTGGTAATGATCACAGTCTGAATTTGTCAAGACAAAGTAACTGTATACCAAAAAGAGTAGATTTCACTGTATATAAGTTAAGGAAAAAAATTTTATAATCGCCACTATAATTATGAGCCTCTGTGACTACCTTGTCATCTCTTTTTGTTGAGATGTTGTCCCCAAGTTTCTGACTTTCTTCACTTTTTTGCCTTATCGGTTACTATGGGGGGAATCAGGATGATCCATTACTGCCAGGAAACGTAGCATGGCCACTGTTGCTTCGAAGAGAACATCTGCAGGGTGCACAGGGGAAGTGCAGGGTGAGGGTAAAAGGCTGGGGCAACCACTAGATGATGGATGGTGGCGACAGACCAGGCTAGCCTACTGGAGCTAGGAGTGCTAATGGCGCCAAACATTTGCAGCTGGACACATACTGCAGATGGAGCCAGAAGTGCCTGAGGCACAGGAAAGGGAGCAGCCCCAAATCCTTTGGCTCCAGTCACTCTTTCTGAGCCCCGGTCCCATGCTGGGGAGCACGTCCCTTGCCGAGGTGTCTCTGCATTGTTATTGAGTTCCAATTTAATTATACAAAAGGTAGAGACTGAACTACTTCAATTATATGAAATCTGTTTATACATTCTTTATGACCCAGAATACGTTCTATTTTGGTAAATGTCCCATATGCCTTTGAAAAGAATGAAAATACCGTATGTTTCAGTTAGGTCAGGTTGGTTAGTCAAGTCCAAATTTATATTGTCACTGAATTGTATCTCATATTCTGTCAGTTCTTAAGACAAACTAGAAATAACCCATAAGTCCTGCAGTGAGTGAACAGATATACTGTGATATGTCCATAGAGTAGAAAACTACTCAGCAACAACATGATTCTCAAAAGCATTATGCTGAGTGAAAGAAGCCAGACTCAAAGGAATCCAAACAGAATGATTCCGTGTATATAACATTTATATGGCATTCTAGACAAAGCAAAACTGCAAGAAATGGAGAACAGATCAGTGGTTGCCAGAGGTCAGCAGGGTCAGGGGCAGAGGAGGGCTAAAATTGTAGGAATCACGTAGTATATCTGTATCTCGATTTGTGGTAATGATCACAGTCTGAATTTGTCAAGACAAAGTAACTGTATACCAAAAAGAGTAGATTTCACTGTATATAAGTTAAGGAAAAAAATTTTATAATCGCCACTATAATTATGAGCCTCTGTGACTACCTTGTCATCTCTTTTTGTTGAGATGTTGTCCCCAAGTTTCTGACTTTCTTCACTTTTTTGCCTTATCGGTTACTATGGGGGGAATCAGGATGATCCATTACTGCCAGGAAACGTAGCATGGCCACTGTTGCTTCGAAGAGAACATCTGCAGGGTGCACAGGGGAAGTGCAGGGTGAGGGTAAAAGGCTGGGGCAACCACTAGATGATGGATGGTGGCGACAGACCAGGCTAGCCTACTGGAGCTAGGAGTGCTAATGGCGCCAAACATTTGCAGCTGGACACATACTGCAGATGGAGCCAGAAGTGCCTGAGGCACAGGAAAGGGAGCAGCCCCAAATCCTTTGGCTCCAGTCACTCTTTCTGAGCCCCGGTCCCATGCTGGGGAGCACGTCCCTTGCCGAGGTGTCTCTGCATAAGGGGACACTGGTAGTGCTTAGAATGTTGTTTTATTTAGGCTGGCTTTGGGGTAGAGGGACTTCTGCAGGTTGTGGGAACTAAGATATATATGTCTGGGACTTCCCTGGTGGTCTACAGTGGCTAAGACTCCATGCTCCCAAAGCAGGAGCAATCCCTGGTCAGGGAACTAGACCCCACATGCTGCAACTGAAGATCCCTCGTGCTGCAACCAAGACCTGGTACAGATAAAGAAATATAAATATTTTTGAAACATAAAATAATGAATATGGCAATGACATTCAGCCTCTGCTGCACCCAGACATTGTCTTGTGCCCCCTCTGAAGACCTCCCATCACCATGGCTGCACTGGTTTGCAGCTTTTTACTTTCATGGAGCCCAGTTCATTGACTTCACTGAGTCCTCAAGATCTCTAATCCCCGGGCCAAGCTGAGTCTTCCCAGGATTTCTGTTTTCTCCCTCCTGGTTTCACTTGCCTCCCCCTTTTAGCCTTGCTTCCATAGAACAGATTTTTAGTTGTTCCCTTGCCAATACGCTAGATTTCTTTGCTCATTTTACCTTCATGTCTCCCACCTAGCAAAACTCCAGATGAATCCAACTCTGCCTTCTCCAGATGTACCCTCAGGTGTGTAAGTGCTGCCAGAGGCAACTGTACAGCCCTGCTATCACTTGATAGTCACAGTAAATTCATCAGTGGAACTGAGAACTCAGCATTATTCAGTCATCCTCCTATGGTTCTTTCTCTCCTCCTCTTAACTGCGAAATATGTCAGACTTACAGAAGAGTGTATGAAATGTGTATGTACAGTTTCAAGAATAATCACAATGAGAGTATCCATGGAATCAGGACTTGGGCTAAGAAATACAGCATTGTCAGTACATGAGAGGTGGTGCTAGTGGTTAAAAGAAAAAAGATAAAGAAAAACCGCCTGCCAATGCAGGAGATGCATGAGATGCAGTTCAATCCCTGGGCTGGGAAGATCTCCTGGAGAAGGAACTGGCAACCCAATCCAGGATTCTTGCTGTGAAAACTCCATGAACAAAGGAACCGGGAAGGCTACAGTTCCTGGGGCTGCAGAGTCAGACACAACTGAGCACACATGTATGTACGTATGTACAGTACACAAGAGGCCCCCTTTGTGTCCTCCCTAATCATCTCATCTCTTCTCCCTCCCACTTCCCTCCCAGAGGTAATCATTATCCTGATATTAATTCCCATGCCTCTGTGTAAACTTTTACCCCTAGATACCTATGCCTGTTTTTGAACTTTTGTGGATGGAATCATATTGTCTGTTTTCTACTATTATTTGTTTGTATCATCAATATACGGTTTGTGAGATTTACCCATGGTGTAAGTGTAGTTTATTCATGTTGGTCTACTACTAGTAAATATTAGGGGAGCTGACATTTTTGCTATTATTCATCCATTTCCCAACTTGAGCATTTCTTGAGCATCTACTATAGTAGATGCCAGACAGAACTTTAGGCATTGGGATAGAACAGTGATCAAAAATGATAAAAATCCCTTCCCACCTGGGTATTCTAGGTGTGGAAGAGTGCAATAAATATTTTTAAAATAGATAAGTTCTATTCTATGTTAAAAGATGAGAAGTCCTAATTAGGAACAAAAGCAGAAGAAGAGATGGAAAGGACCGGGATGGGAGGTTTTTATGGCATTTCCCACTGTTGTTGTTCGGTGGCTAAGTCGTGTCCTACTCTTTGCAACCCTGTGGACTATAGTACGCCAGGCTCCTCTGTCCTCTACTGTCTCCCAGAGTTTGCTCAAATTCATGTCCATCGACTCAGTGATGCTGTCTAACCACTCATCCTTAGCCACTCCTTTCTCCTCCTGCCTTCAGTCTTTCCCAGCATCAGGGTCTTTTCCAATCAGTTGGCTCTCCACATTAGGGTTAGTCCAAACTTAAGTTAAAGGCACATTCTCCATAAGACTGCTCCCAGTTCAGACACCAGTTCCAAGCTCACAGGTCCCCAGGCCACCCACAACTGGCTATACATGTGGGCGTTCCCCCTACTCCCTCAAGTTTAGGAGTTCACTAAAAGAACTTGCAGAATTCAGGTACACATTGTACCTAGGATTACCATAATAAAAAGAATTAAGAGTGTCAGGAAGAAGAGTCTCACAGGATGATATCTAGGAGGATTCCAAACACAGATCTTCCATGTTTCTTCCCCACAATCAGGGTGCATCGCCCTCCTGCACAGAGTATCATTATCCAGGGAAGTTTCCCTGAGCTTGTGTGTCCAGAGTTTTATTTCTGTGTCCAGGGTTTCATCTTGTAGGCATGATTAAATCATCCATGGCCCATCTATTTCAATCCACAGCTCCTTCCTCTTCTCCTACACGATAGGCTCATGTCACATGACTCCAAGCCCCAACTCTTTCATCATATGGTCTTTCTTGCATGAACAGCTCCCATCCTGACTCACCTCATTAGCATGAGCTCAAATGTGCTCTGAAGGCCGACCATGAATGACAGAGACACTTCTGGGACTTTCCTGGTGGCCCTTCCAGTTCAGGGGATCCCTAGTCATGGAGCTAAGATCCCACATGCCACGGGGCAACTAAACCCAAGTGCTTCAATGTAGATCCAGCAGAACCAAAAATTAACAAACAAAAACAAAGAAAGTTGTATCACTCAGGATCCCAAAAACAGCCAAATTCTTTATCTTATAACACCTTTTGGTAAAATGGCAAAGGAACAAAAGCAGAAGAAGAGATGGAAAGGACCGGGATGGGAGGTTTTTATGGCATTTCCCACTGTTGTTGTTCGGTGGCTAAGTCGTGTCCTACTCTTTGCAACCCTGTGGACTATAGTACGCCAGGCTCCTCTGTCCTCTACTGTCTCCCAGAGTTTGCTCAAATTCATGTCCATCGACTCAGTGATGCTGTCTAACCACTCATCCTTAGCCACTCCTTTCTCCTCCTGCCTTCAGTCTTTCCCAGCATCAGGGTCTTTTCCAATCAGTTGGCTCTCCACATTAGGGTTAGTCCAAACTTAAGTTAAAGGCACATTCTCCATAAGACTGCTCCCAGTTCAGACACCAGTTCCAAGCTCACAGGTCCCCAGGCCACCCACAACTGGCTATACATGTGGGCGTTCCCCCTACTCCCTCAAGTTTAGGAGTTCACTAAAAGAACTTGCAGAATTCAGGTACACATTGTACCTAGGATTACCATAATAAAAAGAATTAAGAGTGTCAGGAAGAAGAGTCTCACAGGATGATATCTAGGAGGATTCCAAACACAGATCTTCCATGTTTCTTCCCCACAATCAGGGTGCATCGCCCTCCTGCACAGAGTATCATTATCCAGGGAAGTTTCCCTGAGCTTGTGTGTCCAGAGTTTTATTTCTGTGTCCAGGGTTTCATCTTGTAGGCATGATTAAATCATCCATGGCCCATCTATTTCAATCCACAGCTCCTTCCTCTTCTCCTACACGATAGGCTCATGTCACATGACTCCAAGCCCCAACTCTTTCATCATATGGTCTTTCTTGCATGAACAGCTCCCATCCTGACTCACCTCATTAGCATGAGCTCAAATGTGCTCTGAAGGCCGACCATGAATGACAGAGACACTTCTGGGACTTTCCTGGTGGCCCTTCCAGTTCAGGGGATCCCTAGTCATGGAGCTAAGATCCCACATGCCACGGGGCAACTAAACCCAAGTGCTGCAATGTAGATCCAGCAGAACCAAAAATTAACAAACAAAAACAAAGAAATTTGTATCACTCAGGAGCTCCCTCCCAAGAACCAAGGGAAAAAGGTCAGCCAAATTCTTTATCTTATAACACCTTTTGTGTCCAAAGAAGAGTAAGCAAGGCCAAAAAACAAAAGGAGATGAGATCAGAGAGATACTAGAACTAGGTCTCTTTGATCATCTTTTTTTTGGGGGGGGGGGTTGGGGGTCGGGTTGGGGAGGGAGGGGAGCAGGCAGGCCACTTTTATTGGTCTTTCGTTTCTCTATGTTCATCCGTCTTTGTTCTTTGGCTCCTGTGGGCCTCCCGTCGCGGTGGCGTCTGTCGTTGCAGAGTGCTGGCTCTGGGCGCATGCGCTCCAGAGCTCTGGCTCGGTAATTGGACACATCAGTCCAGCCGCTCCGCGGCACGTGGGATCTTCCCAGGCCAGGGCTCGAACCGGCGCCCCTTGCACTACAAGGCGGTGTCCTTACCCACTGGACCACCAGGGGAAGCCCTCTTTTATTATCTTGATGCCTGAGTGCAAGGGTTCTCTCAGGTGGAGGCTGGAAGTGAAACTTCTGAGTCACATGGAATGCATTGTGTTGGGAAATATCCAATTGTTTTCTAAACTAGTTATGAAACAGGAAGGAAGTGGGCAGAACACAAAGTTTAAAAGAATGACATAGCCCAAGGATACAACATAAAATGAATAGAACCAAACAAGTCCAAGATGGCAAACGAGTTGACTTCCACTAGACCTTGAGCTTCAGCATACTCTCATAGTAACACATCAGCAAGCTAAATGACACACGCACCTGAACATGACAGTTCTGAGGCCAACCATCAAAGGCCAAAAAGTGAGCAGTGGCCCAATTCCTGGAAATCCCCACCTTTTCCCCCCAAATAGTTAGAATAATCCTCTCACTTATTAGCCTATGAAATTACCCAGTCCATAAAAATTAACCATGCCATATTTCAAAGCTGTTCTCTCCTTCTGAGGTGGCCCATGCTCCATCTGTGGAGTGTGTTTCTCTCTAAATGAATTCAGTTCTTATCTACTACTTTGTCTCTCACTGAATTCTTTCTGTGATTGAGACATCAAGATCCTGAACTTCATTAAATCCTGAAACCAGGTGTATTATCTCTATTAAAAGAGCAGGGGTCTAAGTCCCAGTTTGGGTTTTGGCTGGGTTCGAGTCCTCACCTGTGGGTTCAAGTCCCAATCTGAATCACACAATTTCAGCTATATCAATATAATTTACCAGCAGTGCAATGAGTTCCCATTGTTTCAATCTATGAAATAATGACCCCCCAAAAAGTCCATGTCCTAATCCCCAGAATCTGCTAATATGTTTCCTTTTTTTACATTATTAAAAAAAATTTTTGCAAGGATACAACAAAGTGAAATGACAACCCACAGATTGGGAGAAAATATTTACAAATGATGTAAATTAGTCTCCAAAATTTACAAACAGCTTATGATGCTTAAATCATCAAAACAAATAGTCTACTCAAAAAATGGGCAGAAGACCTGAATAGACACTTCTGCAAAGAGGATATACAGATGTCCAATAGGCACATGAAAATGTTCAACGTTGTCCACCATGCCCGGAAGCCCTCTTTTATTATCTTGATGCCTGAGGGCAAGGGTTCTCTCAGGTGGAGGCTGGAAGTGAAACTTCTGAGTCACATGGAATGCATTGTGTTGGGAAATATCCAATTGTTTTCTAAACTAGTTATGAAACAGGAAGGAAGTGGGCAGAACACAAAGTTTAAAAGAATGACATAGCCCAAGGATACAACATAAAATGAATAGAACCAAACAAGTCCAAGATGGCAAACGAGTTGACTTCCACTAGACCTTGAGCTTCAGCATACTCTCATAGTAACACATCAGCAAGCTAAATGACACACGCACCTGAACATGACAGTTCTGAGGCCAACCATCAAAGGCCACAAAGTGAGCAGTGGCCCAATTCCTGGAAATCCCCACCTTTTCCCCCCAAATAGTTAGAATAATCCTCTCACTTATTAGCCTATGAAATTACCCAGTCCATAAAAATTAACCATGCCATATTTCAAAGCTGTTCTCTCCTTCTGAGGTGGCCCATGCTCCATCTGTGGAGTGTGTTTCTCTCTAAATGAATTCAGTTCTTATCTACTACTTTGTCTCTCACTGAATTCTTTCTGTGATTGAGACATCAAGATCCTGAACTTCATTAAATCCTGAAACCAGGTGTATTATCTCTATTAAAAGAGCAGGGGTCTAAGTCCCAGTTTGGGTTTTGGCTGGGTTCGAGTCCTCACCTGTGGGTTCAAGTCCCAATCTGAATCACACAATTTCAGCTATATCAATATAATTTACCAGCAGTGCAATGAGTTCCCATTGTTTCAATCTATGAAATAATGACCCCCCAAAAAGTCCATGTCCTAATCCCCAGAATCTGCTAATATGTTTCCTTTTTTTACATTATTAAAAAAAATTTTTGCAAGGATACAACAAAGTGAAATGACAACCCACAGATTGGGAGAAAATATTTACAAATGATGTAAATTAGTCTCCAAAATTTACAAACAGCTTATGATGCTTAAATCATCAAAACAAATAGTCTACTCAAAAAATGGGCAGAAGACCTGAATAGACACTTCTGCAAAGAGGATATACAGATGTCCAATAGGCACATGAAAAAATGTTCAACGTTGCCACTTTTTAAAGAAATGCAAATCAAAACTACAATGTGATGTCACTTCACACCGGTCAGAATGACTATCATTCAAAAAATCCACAAACGACAAATGCTGGAGAGGATGTGGAGAGAGAACCCTCCTACACTGTTGGTGGGAATGTAAATTTGTCAGCCACTATAGAGAGTGAGGGAGGGACAGTCGCTCGGTCACATTCAACTCTTTGCAACTGCGTGGACTGTAGTCCATTAGGCTATTCTGTCCATGGAATTCTCCAGTCAAGAATACTGGAGTGGGTTGCCATTTTCTATTCAGGGGATCCTCCTGACCCAGGAATCGAATCTTCATCTCTTATGTCTTCCGTGTTGTCAGGCAAATTCTTTACCAGTATGCCATCTGGGAGTTTTTCACCCTACAAATCTAAATTTTCCCGATATTCCCAAGAATTTCAAATCCTCCAGGCCTTTACCAAACCCCAGGTCCTCTCTATTTCTCTATCAGATGGTGACTCTCCCACTTTTACCTCATAGGGAAATTCTAAACCATCATCAGGAACTGCCTCAACTCTTACCTCCAAACTCATACATTTGTCTGCATCCTTCCCTCCTTCCCCTCTGTCACAATGGAGGACACAATCCCTTCTCTCTCAGAGGTCATTCTCTCCTCTTCTGCCCTGAATGCCATTCCACATGCCTTCTCTTTAGTATTGTGCATTTAAGTATCCCCTTTCTCCCCTCTCTCTTTAATGTCCTCCATTTGAAATCTAAGCTTTTTCATTTTCAAAAAAAATACCTGGAATATCCATGCTCATAGAATCCATCCTGCCTTTTTTTCCATCCAGAGCCAGGCTTCTTAAAAGAATTAACAGTCTTCCTCCAATCTGCCTGAACCTCTGTGGCATAAGAAACATACCTATTTGGTCTTTGTCCCCATTCCCTGGCATGGAGCTCCTAAATATCTTGGAATTTCCTGAGTAAGAAGAATGTGTTTTCTTCTAATAAGACAATTCTTGGCAAATGTCTTAGCTTTAGGATGGGGGCTGGTCGCCAGAAAGACCAAACCTTGATTAGAATCCTTGAAGTTTCAGCCCCATTCCCTGACCTCCAGGAGGTGGAGGGACTGAAGATTAATTTAATAACTGATAATACTATGTGATTAAACCTCCATAAAATGCAGGTAAACAATGTAATTCAGAGAGTTTTCCTGGTTGATGAAGTGATGGGAGGGTGGCGAACCTGGAGACATCGTGCCCTCCTTTCATGCCCTACATGTCTCCTCCACTTGGGTGTGCCTGAGTTATGTCCTCTATAATTAACCATTGTAAGTAAACTGTTTTGCTGAGTTCTGTGAATTGTTCTAGCAAATTAGTAAAACTTGGGACAGGGGGTGGTCATGGGAATCCAAGTTAGAAATTAGTGTGGATAACCTGGGGACCTGACACTTGTGAATGGTGTCTGAAATAAGGGTAATTTTATGGGACTGAGAGGTTGTTTTGTTTTGTTTGTTTGTTTGTTTAAGATTTATTTGTTTTTATTTGTTATGGGCGGGGGTCGGGTTGGGGAGGGAGGGGAGCAGGCGGGCCAACTCCATTGCTCTTTTCATTTCTCTATTTTCATTGGTCTTTGTTCTTTGGCTCCTGTGGGCCTCCCATCGCGGTGGCATCTGTCGCTGCAGAGCGCCGGCTCTGGGCGCTTGTGCCCCAGAGCTCCGGCTCGGCAATTGGACACATCGGTCCAGCCGCTCTGCAGCACATGGGATCTTCCCAGGCCAGGGATCGAACCAGCGCCCCTTGCACTGCAAGGCGGTGTCCTTACCCACTGGACCACCAGGGGAAGCCCTGTTTTTGTTTTTGACCAGCCGCGTGGCTCATGGATCTTAGTTCCCTGACCAGGATTCGAACCTGTGCTCCATGCAGTGAAAAATGCAGAGTTCTAACCACTGGACCACCAGGAAATGAGTCTTTCCTCAGGGACTGAGTCTTTAAACCAGTGGAATCTAATTTTCCATGAAAGTTCTTTTAACCACTGGACCACCAGGAATGAAATAGTCTTTCCTGAGTAAGAAGAATGTGTTTTCTTCTAATAAGACAATTCTTGGCAAATGTCTTAGCTTTAGGATGGGGGCTGGTCGCCAGAAAGACCAAACCTTGATTAGAATCCTTGAAGTTTCAGCCCCATTCCCTGACCTCCAGGAGGTGGAGGGACTGAAGATTAATTTAATAACTGATAATACTATGTGATTAAACCTCCATAAAATGCAGGTAAACAATGTAATTCAGAGAGTTTTCCTGGTTGATGAAGTGATGGGAGGGTGGCGAACCTGGAGACATCGTGCCCTCCTTTCATGCCCTACATGTCTCCTCCACTTGGGTGTGCCTGAGTTATGTCCTCTATAATTAACCATTGTAAGTAAACTGTTTTGCTGAGTTCTGTGAATTGTTCTAGCAAATTAGTAAAACTTGGGACAGGGGGTGGTCATGGGAATCCAAGTTAGAAATTAGTGTGGATAACCTGGGGACCTGACACTTGTGAATGGTGTCTGAAATAAGGGTAATTTTATGGGACTGAGAGGTTGTTTTTGTTTTTGTTTGTTTGTTTGTTTAAGATTTATTTGTTTTTATTTGTTATGGGCGGGGGTCGGGTTGGGGAGGGAGGGGAGCAGGCGGGCCAACTCCATTGCTCTTTTCATTTCTCTATTTTCATTGGTCTTTGTTCTTTGGCTCCTGTGGGCCTCCCATCGCGGTGGCATCTGTCGCTGCAGAGCGCCGGCTCTGGGCGCTTGTGCCCCAGAGCTCCGGCTCGGCAATTGGACACATCGGTCCAGCCGCTCTGCAGCACATGGGATCTTCCCAGGCCAGGGATCGAACCAGCGCCCCTTGCACTGCAAGGCGGTGTCCTTACCCACTGGACCACCAGGGGAAGCCCTGTTTTTGTTTTTGACCAGCCGCGTGGCTCATGGATCTTAGTTCCCTGACCAGGATTCGAACCTGTGCTCCATGCAGTGAAAAATGCAGAGTTCTAACCACTGGACCACCAGGAAATGAGTCTTTCCTCAGGGACTGAGTCTTTAAACCAGTGGAATCTAATGCTGACTCAGGATGTCAAAATTGAATTCAGTTTGTAGGATTCCCAGTTGGTGTCAGGAGAATCAGAGAACTGGTTGGTGTAAAAGGGGAAAAAATGCACACATTTGGTACCCAAAGTGAGTAAAATAAAAATCTCCATCCCAAACACTAGGTTAAAACCATTCTTGCTGAGGTTGTCTGAGACCTACTTTGCCTGATGCAGCCAGAGTGATCTTTCAAACACTCAAATCTGACCATATCGCTCCCTTCCTTGAAATGGTCATTTTCCATCACATTTAGAATCAAGCAAAAGTTCCATTAATGTCAACAATTTAGAACACTTATCCTTTTGTCTAAGAAATACATGTAACACCATGAATTTCAATAACACATTTTAGTGATTTGCATTTAGTAACCAGCATAGCTCTCCACGATAGAGGACTTTCATGGTTGCTCTCCACCTCCTCACAGAGAACGTTTAGGATTCAGCCATTTGGTATTCTAGTCCAACATGTGAGAAGTGAAGTTGTCACTCTGTCCTAACAAGCAAAAAGCTGAACAACCTGAAAAATCAACACCTTTTCTTAGATTCATCAGAGAAGTGAAATCACGGGACAAACTGCTATTACCCAAATTGGAGAGAGAGGCAGATACAGAGAATCACAAGTTAATGGAACAGAAACCTCCAGAGGATCCAGTGCCAGAGCAACCTAAACTGGGATTGATGGATTTCTGACAGTCCAATATGGACAAGTCTGAGAGTTAAAACTCCAGGGGGACCTAGTCTTTGGACACTTTTTTTAGTTTTTCCCCCAAGAGCTCTACCAAATCCTCCCAGTGAATATCACAGAAAAATCCCCTCAAGCTTCTGGCAGAGAGAGGGGGGAAAAGAAATCATTTTGAAATACACCAGAGCATTCTGTTCTTCTCAGCAATGTCTGACCTCTTGAAAATTTGTTTTTACCAAAGCCTGGCATACCCAGGGGCCTTCCCAGGTTGCAGGGTGATAAAGAATCTGCCTGGCAATGCAGGAAGTGCAAGAGACATGGGTTCAATCCCTGGGTTGGGAAGATCCCCTGGAGGAAGAAATGGCAATCTTTGCGATCCAAGGAATCGCAAAGAATTGAACACAATTAAGCACAGAGACATGAACCTACCCAGGGAAAGGGAAATACCTGACTCCAGCCCCTTCCAACCATTCTGTCCCACCTAAGAGGGGAAGACCACTAAGAAGTACTAGTGAAGTTCACAGACCAACAGGTTCATCAAAAGACTGAAATTGAATCATAGGACTGAAGATGCTTCCCCTTCCCCCACACTTTGCCACCACATTAGTGAAGGTCTATTTACCAGAGTTCCTTTGACTAAGTACATCATCTGCAGAGTTCAACAACAACAAAAATTATGACCCATTCTAAAAGGCAAAGAACATGGTTCAAAGAGACTGAACAAGCATCAGAATAAGAGTCAGATATAGCAAGGATATTGGGATTGTCAGACTAGAAATATTTTAAAATAAGTCTAACTAATGTGCTAAGGGCTCTAATGGAAAACACAGACAACATGCAAGAACTGATGGGTAATGTAAGCAGATAGAAATTATAAGAAAGAATCAAAAAGAAATGCTAGGGGTCATAAATATTAGAACAGAAATGAAGAATGCCTTTGATGGGCTTATGAGTAGACTGAACATGACTGAGGAAAGACTTTCTGAACTTGAGGACATAACAATAGAAACTTCCAAAACTGAAAGTCAAAGAGAAAAAAAAAAAAAAACAGTACAGAACATCCAAAAACTGTGGGGCAACTATAAAAAGGGTATATATGTATACCCTCATATGCTCAAATGCTCATATGTATAATGAGACTATCAAAAGAAGAAAAAGAAGGGGAAAAAGAAGCAATACATGAAGGGATAATGGCCGATCATTTCCCCCAAATTAATGTCAGACTCTAAACCACAGATCTGGGAAGCTCAGAGAATATCAAGGAGGACAAATACCAAAAAACAATAATAAAAAAACTACAAGTAGGCATATCATGTTCCAACTTCAGAAAAGGTGAAGAAAACGTCTTGAGAGAACTAGAAGGGGAAAAAACACTTACCTGTAGAGAAGCAAATATAAGACAGACATTTAACTTCTCTTCAGAACCATAAAATAAGAATGGAGTAAAATATTTAAAGTATCTAAAGAAATAAAAAAAAAAAAAATTTGCCTAGAACTCTGTCCTGTGGAAATCTCCTTTAAAATAGAAATTCTCCAGAGAGAAGGCAACTATTATAGGTCAGAAAGTCTGATTTATAAAGAAAGGAAGAACACTGGAAAATGAATAAGTAAAGCTAAAATGAAAACTTGTAGTTTCTTAAATTGATCTAGCAGATAACAGTTTGTTCAAAATAATTGCTTGTATAAGCATACTTATATATAAGTGAAATTAATGACAGTAATGATACAAGGGATGGGAGGGAAGAATTAGAAATATTTTGTTATTATAAGGTAATTTAACTGAGTAGGTTTCATGAGTATGAAACCATAGTCACTTGAAAGTGATTTTGTTTTTGTTTTTTTTTAAATTTAATTTTATTTATTTATCTTTTGGGGGGTGGGGGTGGGGACACTTTTATTGGTCTTTCATTTATTTATTTTCATCCATCTTTGTTCTTTGGCTCCTAGAACATGGGGTAAGCAGATAGAAATTATAAGAAAGAATCAAAAGAAATGCTAGTGTCATAAATATTAGAACAGAAATGAAGAATGCCTTTGATGGGCTTATGAGTAGACTGAACATGACTGAGGAAAGACTTTCTGAACTTGAGGACATAACAATAGAAACTTCCAAAACTGAAAGTCAAAGAGAAAAAAAAAAAAAAACAGTACAGAACATCCAAAAACTGTGGGGCAACTATAAAAAGGGTATATATGTATACCCTCATATGCTCAAATGCTCATATGTATAATGAGACTATCAAAAGAAGAAAAAGAAGGGGAAAAAGAAGCAATACATGAAGGGATAATGGCCGATCATTTCCCCCAAATTAATGTCAGACTCTAAACCACAGATCTGGGAAGCTCAGAGAATATCAAGGAGGACAAATACCAAAAAACAATAATAAAAAAACTACAAGTAGGCATATCATGTTCCAACTTCAGAAAAGGTGAAGAAAAAGTCTTGAGAGAACTAGAAGGGGAAAAAACACTTACCTGTAGAGAAGCAAATATAAGACAGACATTTAACTTCTCTTCAGAACCATAAAATAAGAATGGAGTAAAATATTTAAAGTATCTAAAGAAATAAAAAAAAAAAAAAAATTTGCCTAGAACTCTGTCCTGTGGAAATCTCCTTTAAAATAGAAATTCTCCAGAGAGAAGGCAACTATTATAGGTCAGAAAGTCTGATTTATAAAGAAAGGAAGAACACTGGAAAATGAATAAGTAAAGCTAAAATGAAAACTTGTAGTTTCTTAAATTGATCTAGCAGATAACAGTTTGTTCAAAATAATTGCTTGTATAAGCATACTTATATATAAGTGAAATTAATGACAGTAATGATACAAGGGATGGGAGGGAAGAATTAGAAATATTTTGTTATTATAAGGTAATTTAACTGAGTAGGTTTCATGAGTATGAAACCATAGTCACTTGAAAGTGATTTTGTTTTTGTTTTTTTTTAAATTTAATTTTATTTATTTATCTTTTGGGGGTCGGGTTGGGGAGGGAGGGGATGGGCGGGCCACTTCTATTGGTCTTTCATTTCTCTATTTTCATCCGTCTTTGTTCTTTGGCTCCTGTGGGCCTCCCATCGCGGTGGCCTCTGTCGTCGCAGAGTGCCGGCTCTGGGCGCATGCGCGCCAGAGCTCCGGCTCGGTAATTGGACACATCAGTCCAGCCACTCCGCGGCATGTGGGATCTTCCCAGGCCAGGGATGGAACCGGCGCCCCTTGCAGTGCAAGGCGGTGTCCTTACCCGCTGGACTACCAGGGGAAGCCCGTGATTTTGGATTAGTTGTAAATGTGTAATAAAAATTCTAGCACAACCACTAAAAACTAGGGGAGGGAGAGTACAACAAATGTGCTAAGCAAGGAGATAAAATGGAATCATAAAATGCTCAATTAAGGGGCTTCTCTGGTGGTCCAGTGGTTAGAGAGTCCACCTTGCAGTGCAAGGGGCACTGGTTCGATCCCTGGCCTGGCAAGATCTCATGTGCCACAGAGTGGCTGGACTGATGTGTCCAATTATGAGCCAGCACTCTGGAGGGCATGCGCCCAAAGCTGGTGCTCTGCATCGAGAGAGGCCACTACAATGGGAGGCCCACATGTGCCAAAGAATAAAAGATGGATGAAAATAAATATAAACAAAAGAGGCATGATGGGGGAAAGAAAAAAAAAAAGCTCAATTAAACCTACAAAAGGCACAGACTTCCATGGTCATCCAGTGGTTAAGAATTTGGCTGCTAATGCAGGGGACACAGGTTCAATTCCTGGTCCAGGAAGATTCCACATGCTGCGGAGCAACTAAGCCTGTATGTGACAACTACTGAACCTGCACTCTAGAGCCTGTGTTCCACAACAAGAGAAGCCACTGCAATAAGAAGCTCGTGCATCACAATGAAGAGTAGCCCCGACTCACCACTACTAGAGAAAGCCCACATGCAGCAACAAAGACCCAGCACATCCAAAAATACATAAATAAAAAGCTTAAAAACTACAAAACGCAGAAAATGTGTAAAAGGACAAAAATAGAAACAAAAACAAGGGAACTAGCAGATAACAGTTTGTTCAAAATAATTGCTTGTATAAGCATACTTATATATAAGTGAAATTAATGACAGTAATGATACAAGGGATGGGAGGGAAGAATTAGAAATATTTTGTTATTATAAGGTAATTTAACTGAGTAGGTTTCATGAGTATGAAACCATAGTCACTTGAAAGTGATTTTGTTTTTGTTTTTTTTTAAATTTAATTTTATTTATTTATCTTTTTTGGGGGAGTGAGGTGGGGAGGAAGGGGGATGGGCGGGCCACTTCTATTGGTCTTTCATTTATCTATTTTCATCCGTCTTTGTTCTTTGGCTCCTGTGGGCCTCCCATCATGGTGGTGTCTGTCGTCGCAGAGTGCCGGCTCTGGGCGCATGCGCGCCAGAGCTCCGGCTCGGTAATTGGACACATCAGTCCAGCCACTCCGCGGCATGTGGGATCTTCCCAGGCCAGGGATGGAACCGGCGCCCCTTGCAGTGCAAGGCGGTGTCCTTACCCGCTGGACTACCAGGGGAAGCCCGTGATTTTGGATTAGTTGTAAATGTGTAATAAAAATTCTAGCACAACCACTAAAAACTAGGGGAGGGAGAGTACAACAAATGTGCTAAGCAAGGAGATAAAATGGAATCATAAAATGCTCAATTAAGGGGCTTCTCTGGTGGTCCAGTGGTTAGAGAGTCCACCTTGCAGTGCAAGGGGCACTGGTTCGATCCCTGGCCTGGCAAGATCTCATGTGCCACAGAGTGGCTGGACTGATGTGTCCAATTATGAGCCAGCACTCTGGAGGGCATGCGCCCAAAGCTGGTGCTCTGCATCGAGAGAGGCCACTACAATGGGAGGCCCACATGTGCCAAAGAATAAAAGATGGATGAAAATAAATATAAACAAAAGAGGCATGATGGGGGAAAGAAAAAAAAAAAGCTCAATTAAACCTACAAAAGGCACAGACTTCCATGGTCATCCAGTGGTTAAGAATTTGGCTGCTAATGCAGGGGACACAGGTTCAATTCCTGGTCCAGGAAGATTCCACATGCTGCGGAGCAACTAAGCCTGTATGTGACAACTACTGAACCTGCACTCTAGAGCCTGTGTTCCACAACAAGAGAAGCCACTGCAATAAGAAGCTCGTGCATCACAATGAAGAGTAGCCCCGACTCACCACTACTAGAGAAAGCCCACATGCAGCAACAAAGACCCAGCACATCCAAAAATACATAAATAAAAAGCTTAAAAACTACAAAACGCAGAAAAATGTGTAAAAGGACAAAAATAGAAACAAAAACAAGGGCAACAAATAGAAAAGAATAACAAATATGGTAGATATTAATCCAATTAAATCATTAATCACTTTAAATGTCAATTGTCTAAATAGGCTAATTTAAAAACAGTGATTATAGGGCTTCCCCTGGTGGTCCAGTGGGTAAGGACACCACCTTGCAGTGCAAGGGGCGCCGGTTCCATCCCTGGCCTGGGAAGATCCAACGTGCCGCGGAGCGGCTGGACCGATGTGTCCAATTACCGAGCCGAAGCTCTGGAGCGCATGCGCCCAGAGCCGGTGCTCTGTGACGACAGAGGCCACTGTGATGGGAGGCCCACACGGGCCAAAGGACAAAGATGGACGCAAATAGATAAATGAAAGACCAATAGAAGGGGCCCGCCCGCCTCCCTCACCAGCCCGCTCCCCACCCCCCCAAAAAAGCAGAGTAACTATATTAATTTCAGAGAGAATATGGAAAGTTATCGTGATAAAGAAGGGAATTACATGAAGATAAAGGAGTCAGTTCTCCAGGAAAATATAAAAATTCTTAACATGTATGGACTTAACAACAGAGCATCAAAGTATGTGAGGCAAAAACTGATAAAAGCGTAAGGCAAAATAGATGAATCCACTATTACAGTTGGAGACATAAACTCTCCTCTGTCAGAAATGGACAAACCAAGTAGACAGAAAATCAATAAGGATATAGTGAACTCAATAGCACCATCGATAAGCTGGATATAATTGACATCTATCACTACTTAATTCAACAACAGCAAAACACACATTCTTAAGCTCATATTGAACACTTACCAAGATAAGCCACATTCTGGGCCATAATGCACATAAGTAACACATTTTTAAAAGTATAAAATACAGCATCTGCTCTCAAAACATGATGGAATTAAACTAGAAAGAGAGCTAGATAGGGAAATCCCAAAATACTTGGAGGTTAAATAAACTTTCTAACTGAGATGTGGTTCCAAGAAGAAATCTCAAAATATACTAAACAGCATTTTGAATTAAAGGAAATGAAAGGACGACTCATCAAAATTTGTGGAATGCAACAAAAACAATGTTTAAATATATATATTTGCAAAGAATATGTATATTGAATATATATATTTGCAAAGAAAGACCTAAAACTTAATCATCTAAACTTCCCCCTTGAGAAACTGGGGGGGGGGGGGGAAGAGCAAATTAAATTCAAAATAAGCAGAAGTAATAAAAATTAGAACAGAGGAACTTTCCTGGTGATCCAGTGGCTGGGACTCTGTGTTCCCAATGCAGTGGGGCCCAGGTTCGAGCCCTGGTCAGGAAACTAGATCCCACATGTTGCAACTAAGACCCAGCATAGCCAAATAAATAAATAATTTTTAAAAATTAGAACAGAAATCAATGAAATTGAAAACAAGAAACCAATAGAGAAAATCACAATAAAAATTAAAAACCAAAATAATTTTAGAAAGAATAAAAATCTAAACATACAGCTACCATATTATCCCTCAATCTCATTCCTGGGTATATATCCAGAGAAAATCATAATTTGAAGACGCATGCACCCTAGTGTTCACTACAGCACTATTTGACAATAGCCAAGACATGGAAGTAACCTAAATGTCCCTCAACAGAGGAATGGATAAAGAAGATGTGGTACATATATACAGTGGGATACTACTCAGGCATTAAGAAGAATGTGAGGCAAAAACTGATAAAAGCGTAAGGCAAAATAGATGAATCCACTATTACAGTTGGAGACATAAACTCTCCTCTGTCAGAAATGGACAAACCAAGTAGACAGAAAATCAATAAGGATATAGTGAACTCAATAGCACCATCGATAAGCTGGATATAATTGACATCTATCACTACTTAATTCAACAACAGCAAAACACACATTCTTAAGCTCATATTGAACACTTACCAAGATAAGCCACATTCTGGGCCATAATGCACATAAGTAACACATTTTTAAAAGTATAAAATACAGCATCTGCTCTCAAAACATGATGGAATTAAACTAGAAAGAGAGCTAGATAGGGAAATCCCAAAATACTTGGAGGTTAAATAAACTTTCTAACTGAGATGTGGTTCCAAGAAGAAATCTCAAAATATACTAAACAGCATTTTGAATTAAAGGAAATGAAAGGACGACTCATCAAAATTTGTGGAATGCAACAAAAACAATGTTTAAATATATATATTTGCAAAGAATATGTATATTGAATATATATATTTGCAAAGAAAGACCTAAAACTTAATCATCTAAACTTCCCCCTTGAGAAACTGGGGGGGGGGGGGGAAGAGCAAATTAAATTCAAAATAAGCAGAAGTAATAAAAATTAGAACAGAGGAACTTTCCTGGTGATCCAGTGGCTGGGACTCTGTGTTCCCAATGCAGTGGGGCCCAGGTTCGAGCCCTGGTCAGGAAACTAGATCCCACATGTTGCAACTAAGACCCAGCATAGCCAAATAAATAAATAATTTTTAAAAATTAGAACAGAAATCAATGAAATTGAAAACAAGAAACCAATAGAGAAAATCACAATAAAAATTAAAAACCAAAATAATTTTAGAAAGAATAAAAATCTAAACATACAGCTACCATATTATCCCTCAATCTCATTCCTGGGTATATATCCAGAGAAAATCATAATTTGAAGACGCATGCACCCTAGTGTTCACTACAGCACTATTTGACAATAGCCAAGACATGGAAGTAACCTAAATGTCCCTCAACAGAGGAATGGATAAAGAAGATGTGGTACATATATACAGTGGGATACTACTCAGGCATTAAGAAGAATGACATAGGGACTTCCCTGGCAGTTCAGTGGTTAGGACTCCACGTTTCCAGTACATGGGACACAGGATTGATTCCTCTGTCAGGGAATGAAGATCCTGTATGCTGTGAGATACATCCAAAGTATATTTTTAAAATAAATAAATAAATAACAATGATGTTTTTTAAAAAAGAGCAAAATAATGCATTTGTACCAATATGGATAGACCTAGAGATTAACATACTAAGCAAAGTCAGACAAATATCATATGATATCACTTATTTATGGAATCCAAAACATGGCATAAACGAACCTACCTATGAAACAGAATCACTTTGACTCTGAATCACTTTTCTGTACACCAGAAACTAACACAGTAAACCAACTATATTTCTATGTTTCTATATTTCTATGAAGGTTTTTTTTTTTTTTTAAAAGAGAATCCATGGTTTTAAACCAAAATCTAGTTCTTTAAAAATATCAATAAAATCAGTAAGTCTCTTGTCAGGCTAAGAACGAACACAAATTACCAATATCAGAAATGAAAAAGGGACATCTCTACAGAGCCCATGAATATTAAAAAGGTAATAAAGGAAGATTATGAACAACTCTATGTTCACAAATTTGAGAACCTAGATGAAACAAATCAACTCCTTAAAAGATACAATCTACCAAAAGTCACTCAATAAGAAATAGATAATCTGAATAGGCTAACATCTATCAAAGAAATTGAATCAAAAATTTATAATGTAACAAAAACACAAAATACCAGGCCCATATGGGTTCACTGATGAATTCTACCAAACATGTAAGAAAGTATACCAGGGACTTCCCTGGTGGTCCAGTGGCTAAGACTATGCATTCCCAATGCAGGGGGCCTGGGTTCAATCCCTGGTCGGGGAACTAGATCCCATATGTGTGCTGCAACTAAGAAGTCCACATGCCACAGTGAAGATCCTGACAGAGAGCCTCAACTAAGACCCAGCGCAGCCAAAATCAATCAATAAATAAAATACATATTTTTAAAAAAGAAAGTATACCAATTTTCTACAGTCTCTTCCAGATGATAGAAGTAGAGGGATGACTTCATAAATTATTCTGGAGGGTAGCGTTACCCTAAGAGCTAAGCCAAAGATAGTAGAAGCAAAGATGCAATTATTTAAGGTAATACAGTCTACGTGTATTCATATATAGCCAGTCCCATGGAAACTACAGTAGGTGCAAAATTGTAACAGCGGGAAACTTCTGAGGGCACCACTGTCTACTTTCTGCAGTAAGAGTTCCTGCTCTGCCCTTTAAAAAGCATGTGGCCTTTACCAGACATGAACAAAATCCACCTGACATTTGGTTAAGGCAGGTGCCAGAGTCAGTCTGTATATTAGCTATCAGTAAAGCTGGACTTCTCTATTTTATAATTAGATATAAATGAATCATCTTGCTCATTTAACACTGCAATCAGTTCAAGAAGTAATATTTGCCTACTAAGTACAATCCCTGTGTTAAATCTGTGTATATTATTATATTTAATTCTCACAGCTCTGTGGAGTTGAGTCTAAGATAACCCTCATCAATGGAAGAAATTGATGTTCAGAGGTAACAAAGTCACTTTCCTAAGGTCACTCAGCTATTGAGGGTTAGACAAAAATTCAGATATCTCTGGCCCTGATTGGAGACATTGCTTTAATGTCATATTTGTAATGGCAAAAATTGTTGGTGTAGTAGCTTCATTCTTTGCTTACTGCAGACATCTTTTTATTGAACACAAATCAAGTGAAACTTTATGCTACACCTCTGATACGACCCGAGGCTCTAGCCCCTTCTCGGGGGAGGCTGAAATCTATGTGTATCCCCAGCTGTCCTTGCCTCTAACCCCTGGATGTCCACAGGCAATGCTCCTGGTGTTCTACTAGGGGTTCTGTTGGTCCTTATTTCTATTTGGTCATATGTTGCTCAACTGGTAAAGAATCCCTCTGCGATTCAGAAGACCCAGGTCAGATCCCTGGGTTGGGAAGATCCCTTGGAGAAGGGTAAGGCTACCCACTCCAGTATTCTTGCCTGGAGATTCCATGGCTTATCCATGGGTCGCAAAGAGTCGGACATGACTGAGGGACTTCACATTCACATTTTTCATTTTTTTCCTGGAAGAATATCTGAAGCATCTGAATTATGACTAGGCAATGTCACACTTCTCCACCTTCTAGTGTTTATTCATATTTTTTCCACTCCACCTCAACGGAAATTTGGAAAGAAGTTAGAGTTGTGTACAAATGTAGCCATCTTAGCTGGAAGTCTATTGTATCGAGCACAAAAGCTAAACACTTTTCTTGCCTCTCGAGCATGATTATGGGCAAGTTCTCTGAACTGAGACATTCTCTTACCCAGGCTAAGAGCTCATACCTTAAGGTAGTTCACAGTATATGCATTTACCAAATTATCAGAACCAGGAGAAGCTAGAAGTAGAAGAAGGGTGAGTCCTTCAAAATGACCCCAGGTTGAACTTTTCTATTCACCTCACATGGACCCATTCAAAGGCCACTGTTTACAAGGCTCTTTTGAGGGCCACAGTTTTCAGGGTGAACTCCATGCAGCCCTGGGGAATGAGAAGGAGGTTAGATGTGAGACTCCAGAGCCATGTACTCCAACTTCATCCAAGCAGCTCTGCGTATATCTATGTTAGAAAATGGCCTGAGTCCAGATCAGACATTTATGGATGAGGTATGACTGATCCAGGAGTATCCTTGTGAGAGGAGCAAGGGGCTTTTGAGGTTCAGTCCTCGTTCTGGACGAGGAAGTCCTATGGCAGAGACAGAAGGACCCTGCCCCAGGTAGTGGTGGCAGTTGAGTCCCATCTGTACCCAAGGCTTGAGTTCAATTTGTCTTCTTAAAGATGTCCCAATTTTTCTTATTTCAGAAAAGAATGGGAATTTTTTTAAAAAAATAAATGGAAAGAGAAATATCCAATAAACACATATTTAAAACAATGGCCAGGGGTTTCCCCTGGTGGTCCAGTGGGTAAGGACACCGCCTTGCAGTACAAGGGGCGCCGGTTCCATCCCTGGCCTGGGAAGATCCCATATGCTGCGGAGCGGCTGGACTGATGTGTCCAATTACCAAGCTGGAGCTCTGGAGCGCATGTGCCCAGAGCCGGTGCTCTGCAACGACGGACGCCACCACGATGGGAGGCCCACAGGAACCAAAGAACGAAGACGAATGAAAATAGAGAAATGAAAGACCAATAGAAGTGACCCGCCCACTCCCCTCCCTCCCCAACCCGACCCCCGCCCAAAGTAAATAAATAAATAAATCTTTAAAAAAAAAAAAAACAATGGCCAGGATTGGAATCTCCCTGCCCTGGAAGGGATAGAGTTTCTGCCTCTGGTGGGGGTGAGCATTCACTACAGCTGCGTCTTCTCTGGACACTGATCTGTCGGCTGCTCCTGCTCTACAAGGCATCAGACTGTGTGTGCTGGGCTGCTCCCATGGCCAAACGAGGTCTCAACACCTACTGATTCTGAGAAGCCAGAAGCCTTCAGGCTTCAGGTAGCATGAACACTTAGCGAATAGAAACTCTGAAGCCAAATGCAGCTTTACACAAAAATGCAAAAGCCCACCCTCTGTCATAGGGGTTCTTGGCAGAGTGTCTATAGCAAGCAGGGGTGAAGTTGGTCAGCACCAAGGACAGCACCCAGGTCAGTGCTTAATAGAATTATTGGATGCCAAGTCTGGAAAGAAGGGCCTCCTCACAGATACCAGGAAAGGATCTGGTGTCAGACTGAGGGCAGGGGTGTGCGCAGGTGCCCTGCAAATGCTACAAGCAGCTGACACCCCCCTTCTTGTCATCACAACCCAAGTTATCTGGTTATATCTATCCAACTAGATATGAACACTGACCTTAGGGGCTAGGAGCCCAAACATTTGGCACAAATGGATCCCACAAGAAGACTGGGGTCTGGACAACTTCCCTGGAGAGGGATATGCAATGTAACTTCCAAAAGGGCAATCTCCGCCTGACCAGCACAGACTGGCCTCCTGGCTCTGCCTCCTGGCTCAGAACACACTTTCTCCCTATTTTGTGTGCTTGTGCTGCTGACCTGGAATGCTGGGCTTTCCAAGGACCCTCAGCATGGGAAAGGAAGTGCCCATACAGATCCACCTTAACGTGGAGAAATCCTGAGTGCAGCAGGAGCCACTGTGAGAGGGAGAAGAGGGAGAAGGTCACAGTGGGGTGAGGCATCCCCATGTTCCTGCCCCAGGTTCCAATACAGTCACTGAGCTGGGGCAGCTCCATTCCCAGATCACTGGGTGGTGCAACATTGTTCCTTTTTGGCCTTCTGAGGAGTTACCTTATACTGACCACTTCCTATGTCCCACAAACACTAACCTCTTTACCTGTGTCCTCTCTTTGACCATCAACCCTGTGGGGTGGGTACCACTGCTGCTCCCATTCTGCAGACAAGAAAGTAAGACTCAGAGAAATTAAAATACAACCAGAAACCATAACTAGGACTGTTGCTAAGATCTGCCCCCATCAATGTCCCTCTTCCATACTGTATGGCTCCAAGGGCAGGAGATTCCTGGGGTAAAGATCCTGGTGTAAAGGACACACCAGGGCTTCCCTGGTGGTCCAGTGGGTAAGGACACCACCTTGCAGTGCAAGGGGCGCTGGTTCGATCCCTGGCTTGGGAAGATCCCACGTGCCGCGGAGCGGCTGGACCGATGTGTCCAATTACTGAGCCAGAGCTCTGGAGCGTGTGCACCCAGAGCCAGTGCTCTGTGACAACAGAGGCCACTGCGATGGGAGGCCCACATGGGCTAAAGAACAAAGATGGATGAAAATAGATAAATGAAAAGACCAATAGAAGTGGCCTGCCCACCCCCACTCCAAGAAAAGGACACACCACAGCCAAGCCCTTCCCTAGGAAGTCAGAGGCCATTTAGATTTGGGGGTCAGAAAACAAATATCATTGCTCAGGACTGGGTCTCTGCTCTTGAGTCAAGAGTCCAACAGGAAGGCCAACCTAACACAAATGGTCATACAGTGTTAAACCTCCCAGCCTCCAATATTTGCCCATTTAGTGGGAGATGTGACAACCGTGTCTCTCTCATGCACACCCCAGGAACAAATTCCACTAAACTATTTTTGGTGCAGGATGCGTGCCCTGTAGATATGACCTTCTGCTCAGCTGAACACTAGGGGCCTGCGAACTGAGGCTGCCCTGTCTAGACACTGAGTCACCAGCAGCAGATCGCCAGCCAGGGGTCATGGAGGTTGAGCAGCCTTGGCATCATGGGGTATCTGCCATCCTGGGGTGGGAGGTGGGACCTTCCCATGACCGCATCCTAGTCACTTCCCTTTCCTTCACCCTTACACTGCTGAGGCCAGTATGGGGCCTCCCCAGTCACATGATTCTCTCCCTTGGAAGCCCAAGGTGCCTCTCAGTAAGGGGATTCCTTGAACCCACAGAGCATGGGGATCTGGAGGGAAGGGTTTGTGTTCCAAACTAAGAGGTGAGGGAAGCTACTAGTTGCATCTGCACTAGAGGCGGACAGAGCTGTGGCCCCAGAGGGCTTGGGAGTGGTCACAGCTGATTTCTGTCCCAGCTCAGCCACTTGCTGCCTGTTTGGACTTGGGCAGCCCCTCGTACCCTGCAAGCATCCTGTTCCACTTCAGTCAAGTGAGTCAACTGAAGCTCCCTCTTTAGATAAAGGAGGAGGTAACACGTGGAAGACACCAGAAATGTCTCCACAGGGGCAGTGACCAACAGACATTGATAGCACATGTGCACGCGCGCGCACGCACACACACAGACACACGCCCCTTTAACTAGTCCATCAGGGAAAGCTCTCCAGACTGAATGTTGAATAATGAAAACATTTTGAGAGCGATAAATGCCTGGGGCTGACAGGATCTTTCAGGAAGTGTTGGTGCCGTTTCCCACATGGTGTGCTGTCCACCCCTCAGCCCCACCACACAGGAGATGAGGTGACTGGTCCTTGAAGAGGAAAGACATGGATCCCTGGGGCCACACCATGCTTCCTTCACCACCCAGGCTCCTGACCTGCACCCATCAGGACATGGGTAGCATGTGGACACGCCACTCCTTTTTCCCCCTCCTGCTTCCCCACTATTTTCTCTACCAGAAAACAGAGAACCACACACAGGGTTGGGGTCTGGGGGTGGTTTTCTGCTAACTGAGGCAGAAAGAGTTGAGTACTCTTGTCTTTCTAAAGGTTGATGTATTTGTGAAATCCAACTTCTACCCTCCCACAGCTTAAATGACTCATTTGGATAAAAAGCTCTAAGGTAGACAAAAGACTCCTATGTGGGTGCTTCTGATAACAATATTTGTCTCTAATCTAAACAGATCATAAGTGGTTAGAAAATTTCCTCCATCCTTCTGATTTACCTGCTTTTAAATCCTGTTACTTCCTTTCCTTCACCCTTACACTGCTGAGGCCAGTATGGGGCCTCCCCAGTCACATGATTCTCTCCTTGGAAGCCCAAGGTGCCTCTCAGTAAGGGGATTCCTTGAACCCACAGAGCATGGGGATCTGGAGGGAAGGGTTTGTGTTCCAAACTAAGAGGTGAGGGAAGCTACTAGTTGCATCTGCACTAGAGGCGGACAGAGCTGTGGCCCCAGAGGGCTTGGGAGTGGTCACAGCTGATTTCTGTCCCAGCTCAGCCACTTGCTGCCTGTTTGGACTTGGGCAGCCCCTCGTACCCTGCAAGCATCCTGTTCCACTTCAGTCAAGTGAGTCAACTGAAGCTCCCTCTTTAGATAAAGGAGGAGGTAACACGTGGAAGACACCAGAAATGTCTCCACAGGGGCAGTGACCAACAGACATTGATAGCACATGTGCACGCGCGCGCACGCACACACACAGACACACGCCCCTTTAACTAGTCCATCAGGGAAAGCTCTCCAGACTGAATGTTGAATAATGAAAACATTTTGAGAGCGATAAATGCCTGGGGCTGACAGGATCTTTCAGGAAGTGTTGGTGCCGTTTCCCACATGGTGTGCTGTCCACCCCTCAGCCCCACCACACAGGAGATGAGGTGACTGGTCCTTGAAGAGGAAAGACATGGATCCCTGGGGCCACACCATGCTTCCTTCACCACCCAGGCTCCTGACCTGCACCCATCAGGACATGGGTAGCATGTGGACACGCCACTCCTTTTTCCCCCTCCTGCTTCCCCACTATTTTCTCTACCAGAAAACAGAGAACCACACACAGGGTTGGGGTCTGGGGGTGGTTTTCTGCTAACTGAGGCAGAAAGAGTTGAGTACTCTTGTCTTTCTAAAGGTTGATGTATTTGTGAAATCCAACTTCTACCCTCCCCACAGCTTAAATGACTCATTTGGATAAAAAGCTCTAAGGTAGACAAAAGACTCCTATGTGGGTGCTTCTGATAACAATATTTGTCTCTAATCTAAACAGATCATAAGTGGTTAGAAAATTTCCTCCATCCTTCTGATTTACCTGCTTTTAAATCCTGTTAGCTTCAAGGAAGCAGACACTGGGGCCCAGGTTAGGGGGGCCATAACCTAAAGGCTCCCAGAGAAGCAAGAAGGGAGGGTGCATGAAACAGGAAACAGTTTTCCAAAGGGACAGGGCCGGAGGGTACTGCTGCAGCCCCAAAGCACAGAGCCATGTCCAGTGCCTGGCAGGCTGAATGAATGATTGAGTGAATGAATGAATGGAGAAAATGGGCGGAGAAGTGCAGATGCAGGGAGGAACTGGTTTTTGCTTAGATGGCCACTCAGGTCCCATAACGCTTACATCCCACAGGGAAACAGGCAGATGTCTTAAGGAGGAGACAGAGTCAAGGGGCTGGGGGACTTGCTCCAAGCCAACAGCAGGAGTCAGGCAGAACCCAGAAGCTCCAGCAACAGACCCTCCCCGAGAAACAGGCCTACCCCACCCATCATGCAGCCACATACTTGGGCTTGAGTGGCTCACAGCCAGACCCCCAGCCATTTTTCCAGATTGGACCAGCAGGGCCTCCTCTGGGGACCCCAGGACTGAAACCACAGTGTCCCTGTAGGGGGTGGCCCATGAACTGCTGCACAGGAGATGAGGGAAGAGAGGTGAGATATTCTGGGAGGGCCCCTGAGCCTCATCCTTGGGCATCACGGTCTGTGCTCCATGAATGCAGAGGGCCTCTGGTTCTGATTCTCACAGACCACAACCAGCCCTCCTCAGTCAGGGCCAGGGGGCAGTTTCAGTCTTGCCTCCTGTGCTTGGGGACCGTGGTGCCTGGCGTTGAATTGACAGCCCCTGCTCTGCCTGCAGCACAGCTGATGGCTAGTAAAAACAAAACAAAACAGGGACCTCCCCAGTGGTCCAGTAGCTAAGACAACACTCTCCCAGTGCAGGGGGCCCGGCTTTGATCCCTGATTGGGGAACTAGATCCCATGTATATGCTTGCTAAGTCGCTTCAGTTATGTGCAACTCTTTGCGACCCTATGGACTATAACCCATCAGGCCCCTCTGTTCATGGGATTCTCCAAGCAAGAATACTGGAGCGGGTTGCGAAACCTTTCTCCAGGGGATCTTCCCAACCCAGGGATTAAACCTGTGTTTCTTCCATTGGCAGGTGGGTCATTTACCACTAGCACAACCTGGCAAGCCTTGAATCCCACATGCCACAATGAAAATCAAAGATCCTGCATACTGTGACTAAGATTGAGCACAGCCAAACAAATAAATTACAAAAAAAAAAAAAAAACAGAAAATCAAAACTGAGGCAGAGAGAACAGAAAGGGAGACAGATGGAGAAAGAGAAGATTCCTTGAAAAGGCATGGAAAAGGTGAAGAAACAGATAAGTACAGGGAAATAAAAAATAAAACTGATTTCTGAAGAGGACAGTGTGTGACTGTGTGTGGCACATGTGTGTGCATGTGTGGTGAGTGTGCATGTCACAGTTTGGGGAATAAAAAATATCTTTGTTTTAAAAAAATACATCAGGGGAGCAGTCTCTCAGAGCTATCTGAGATGCTGCCGCCCAGGCTGCAGTCATAATTATGCCCCAAATAAGACTTAACCCCACTCCCCGCAACACACACAAAGCACATCATGAAAGGACCACTGTGAAAGGTGGGCTGTGTTGAAGCCTCTGAGGAAAGACAGAGCAGCAGGGCCTCCTCTGGGGACCCCAGGACTGAAACCACAGTGTCCCTGTAGGGGGTGGCCCATGAACTGCTGCACAGGAGATGAGGGAAGAGAGGTGAGATATTCTGGGAGGGCCCCTGAGCCTCATCCTTGGGCATCACGGTCTGTGCTCCATGAATGCAGAGGGCCTCTGGTTCTGATTCTCACAGACCACAACCAGCCCTCCTCAGTCAGGGCCAGGGGGCAGTTTCAGTCTTGCCTCCTGTGCTTGGGGACCGTGGTGCCTGGCGTTGAATTGACAGCCCCTGCTCTGCCTGCAGCACAGCTGATGGCTAGTAAAAACAAAACAAAACAGGGACCTCCCCAGTGGTCCAGTAGCTAAGACAACACTCTCCCAGTGCAGGGGGCCCGGCTTTGATCCCTGATTGGGGAACTAGATCCCATGTATATGCTTGCTAAGTCGCTTCAGTTATGTGCAACTCTTTGCGACCCTATGGACTATAACCCATCAGGCCCCTCTGTTCATGGGATTCTCCAAGCAAGAATACTGGAGCGGGTTGCGAAACCTTTCTCCAGGGGATCTTCCCAACCCAGGGATTAAACCTGTGTTTCTTCCATTGGCAGGTGGGTCATTTACCACTAGCACAACCTGGCAAGCCTTGAATCCCACATGCCACAATGAAAATCAAAGATCCTGCATACTGTGACTAAGATTGAGCACAGCCAAACAAATAAATTACAAAAAAAAAAAAAAAACAGAAAATCAAAACTGAGGCAGAGAGAACAGAAAGGGAGACAGATGGAGAAAGAGAAGATTCCTTGAAAAGGCATGGAAAAGGTGAAGAAACAGATAAGTACAGGGAAATAAAAAATAAAACTGATTTCTGAAGAGGACAGTGTGTGACTGTGTGTGGCACATGTGTGTGCATGTGTGGTGAGTGTGCATGTCACAGTTTGGGGAATAAAAAATATCTTTGTTTTAAAAAAATACATCAGGGGAGCAGTCTCTCAGAGCTATCTGAGATGCTGCCGCCCAGGCTGCAGTCATAATTATGCCCCAAATAAGACTTAACCCCACTCCCCGCAACACACACAAAGCACATCATGAAAGGACCACTGTGAAAGGTGGGCTGTGTTGAAGCCTCTGAGGAAAGACAGAGCAGAGGGGGCCTAAGCTCCTGGGGGTGAAGATTTGGGACACTGGGGACAACAGGAGGAGTGTGGTGTCCTGTACTTGTTCATTTGCCCTAGGAGCAGTAGGTGTGGAGAAAATGGGCTTCAGAGGACAAAGTCTGGGGCAATTACTGGGAGGTCAAGAAGCCCCAATCTGGAAACCTCCATCATGGGGGCTCATCCAAGCCTTGATCAACAAGGCTTGCCCCAGCCCCTCGTGTTCCTTGGGCAGAAGGCTGTAGGAAGAAATAGAATATTCATATGGGGTATACAGGAAACAGCAAAGGCAAGGATGAGCACACAGTCCTGTGTTCCTATGATTTAACATGCGCCAAAGGAAAACAACTGCCACAAAAGAGGAAACCAATGCATCCAGTGGAAATCGACATTCAAGGACCTACAGTCAGTTGAATAAACAGAGAAGACTTCAGAACAAGTATAATTAATATCCACAGGGAGATGTGATTGAACAGGAAGCCAGAGAAACATTCAATTACAAATGTTAAAGGCATACAGATTGGAAAGGAAGAAGCAAAGCCATCACTATTTGCAGATAACACACTCTAGTATGTAGAAAATTTTAAGGAATACACATCCCCTGACACACAAACAGACATATAGGACTTCCCTGGTGGCCCTGTGGCTAAGAATTCACCTGTCAGGGGCCTCCCTGGTGATTCAATGGTAAATAATCTGCCTGCCAGGGCTTTCCCTGGTAGCTTAGTGGTAAAGAGTTCACCTTCCAATGCAGGAGACACGGGTTTGATTCCTGAACCAGGAAGATCCCACATTGCCAATGCAGGAGACACAGGGTTTATTAAGTACAGGGAAATAAAAAATAAAACTGATTTCTGAAGAGGACAGTGTGTGACTGTGTGTGGCACATGTGTGTGCATGTGTGGTGAGTGTGCATGTCACAGTTTGGGGAATAAAAAATATCTTTGTTTTAAAAAAATACATCAGGGGAGCAGTCTCTCAGAGCTATCTGAGATGCTGCCGCCCAGGCTGCAGTCATAATTATGCCCCAAATAAGACTTAACCCCACTCCCCGCAACACACACAAAGCACATCATGAAAGGACCACTGTGAAAGGTGGGCTGTGTTGAAGCCTCTGAGGAAAGACAGAGCAGAGGGGGCCTAAGCTCCTGGGGGTGAAGATTTGGGACACTGGGGACAACAGGAGGAGTGTGGTGTCCTGTACTTGTTCATTTGCCCTAGGAGCAGTAGGTGTGGGAAACTGGGCTTCAGAGGACAAAGTCTGGGGCAATTACTGGGAGGTCAAGAAGCCCCAATCTGGAAACCTCCATCATGGGGGCTCATCCAAGCCTTGATCAACAAGGCTTGCCCCAGCCCCTCGTGTTCCTTGGGCAGAAGGCTGTAGGAAGAAATAGAATATTCATATGGGGTATACAGGAAACAGCAAAGGCAAGGATGAGCACACAGTCCTGTGTTCCTATGATTTAACATGCGCCAAAGGAAAACAACTGCCACAAAAGAGGAAACCAATGCATCCAGTGGAAATCGACATTCAAGGACCTACAGTCAGTTGAATAAACAGAGAAGACTTCAGAACAAGTATAATTAATATCCACAGGGAGATGTGATTGAACAGGAAGCCAGAGAAACATTCAATTACAAATGTTAAAGGCATACAGATTGGAAAGGAAGAAGCAAAGCCATCACTATTTGCAGATAACACACTCTAGTATGTAGAAAATTTTAAGGAATACACATCCCCTGACACACAAACAGACATATAGGACTTCCCTGGTGGCCCTGTGGCTAAGAATTCACCTGTCAGGGGCCTCCCTGGTGATTCAATGGTAAATAATCTGCCTGCCAGGGCTTTCCCTGGTAGCTTAGTGGTAAAGAGTTCACCTTCCAATGCAGGAGACACGGGTTTGATTCCTGAACCAGGAAGATCCCACATGCTGCGGAGCAACTAAGCCCGTGGGCCACAACTAGTGAGTCTGTGCTCTAGAATCTTGGAGCCACAGCTATTGAGCCCATGTGCCCTAGAGCCCAATTTCCACAACAAGATAAGTCACTGCAACAAGAAGCATGCTCACCTCAACTAGAGAGTAGCCTCCACTTCCTACAACTAGAGAAGAGCCTGCAGCAGCAGTGAAAACCCAAGATAGCCAAAAATAAATAAATAGGGACTTCCCTGATGGTTCAGTGGGTAAAGAGTCTGCCTTGCAGTGCAAGGTGCACCGGTTCGATCACTGACTGAGGAAGATCCCATGTGCCGCGGAGCAGCTGGATCAGTGTGTCCAATTACGAGCCAGCTCTCTGGAGCACATGCGCCCAGAGCCGGTGCTCTGGAATGACATAGGCCACTGCGATGGGAGGCTCACACAGGCCAAAGAATTAAGATGAAAGAATATAGGGCTTCCCTGTGGTCCAGTGGGTAAGGACATCATCTTGCAGTGCAAGGGGCGAAGGTTTGATCCCTGGCCTGGGAAGATCCCATGTGCCATGGAGCGGCTGGACCAATGTGTCCAATTACCAAGCCGGAGCTCAGGAGCACAAGCACCCAGAGCCGGTGCTCTGCGACAACAGAGGCCACTGCAATAGGAGGCCCACACGGGCCAAAGAACAAACATGGATGAAAATAGATAAATGAAAGACCAATAGAAGTGGCCAGCCCACCACTCTCCCTCCCCAATCCGCACCCCCCAAAAAGATGGGTGAATATAAATAAAAAAATAATAAAAGAGGACAAAATTTAAAAATTAATTAATTAATTAATCAATTAAATTTTAAAAAAAAATCTGCCTGCCAGTGCTGGAGACACAGATTTGATCCCTCGTCCAGGAAGATCCCACATGCTGTGGAGTAACTAAGCCCATGCACCACAACAATTGAACCTGTTCTCTAGAGCCTGGGAGCTGCAACTACTGAAGCCCATGCACCTGGAAGTGAGAGCAATGAAAAGCCCCCATACTGCAGCTAGAGAGTAGTGCCTTGCTTGCTGAAACTAGAGAAATGGCTACACACAACAACAAAGACCCAGCACAGCCAATAAATAAAATTTTAAAAAGAAGAAGAATTCACCTGCCAATGCAGGGGACATGTGTTCAATCCCTGGTCTGGGAAGGTGTCACAAGCCAACTGAGCCTGTGTGCTGCAACTACTGAAGCCCCTACCTAGAGGCTGTGGCCCTCAACAAGAAAAGCCATGGAATGAGATAGCCGCACATCACAACTAGAGAGTAAGTTGCTCCTGCTCGCTGCAACTGGAGAAAACCTGCAGACATCAACAAAGAGCTAGAACAGCCAAAGAATAAGTAAATAAACACACACAGACCCTTGCCAAGCTGCAGGTGAGAAGCAGTCAACTGGCACCATCACACAACTATTAGAGCTAATAAGTGAGTTCAGCAAGGCTGAAGGACATATAATATCAGTGTACAATCTGCTGTATCTTTATACATCAACAATGAACAATCTGGGGCTTCCCTGGTGGTCCAGTGGGTAAGGACACCGCCTTGCAGGGCAAGGGGTGCCAGTTCAATCCCTGGCCTGGGAAGATCCCACGTGCTGCGGAGCGGCTGGACCCACGTGTCCAATTACCGAGCCGGAGCTCTGGAGCACATGTGCCCAGAGCTGGTGCTCTGAGACAACAGAGGCCACTGCTATGGGAGGCCCACATGGGCCAAAGAACAAAGATGGATGAAAATAGACAAATGAAAGACCAATAGAAGTAGCCCACCTGCTCCCCTCCCTTCTCACCCCACCCCTCCAAAATAAATAATAAATAAATAAATCTTAAAAAAAAAAACAATGAACAATCTGAAAATAAATCTAAGAAGACAATTCTCTATTAGTTTGCTAAAGCTGCCATAAAAGCATGCCACAGTATGACTGATCTGGGAACATACATATCTGTGAACAACAGAACTCTGTAAAACCTTTAAAATAAAGAATAAAATAAAAAGATTAAAGGAAGGGAATAAAAGATATATAAAGCTTTTTTAAAAATGCCACAAATTAGGTGGCTTAAACAAAAAACTTTTTAATCTTTTTTTTTAAACTTTTTGCTTTATATTGGAGTATAGTCAATTAACAATGTTGTGATAGTTTCAGGTGGATAGTGTATCCATTCTCCCCCAAACTCTCTTCCCATTCAGGCTTCCACATAACACTGAGAAGAGTTCCCTGTGCTATACAGTCGGTCCTTATTGATTATCCATCATAAATATAGCTGTTGTGTACACACAGTATGTACCAGTCGATCCCAAACTTTCTGTCTTTTCCCCCACCCCTCTCCAATGGCAACCATAAGTTCACTCTCTAAGTCTGTGAGTCTGTTTCTTAAACAGGAATTTTTTTGTTGTCTTACAGTTCCGGAGGCCAGAGGTCTAAGATGAAGGTGTTGGAAGGTTTGGTTTCTTCTGAGGGCTATGAGAGAAGGGTCTCTTCCAGGCTCCTCTCCTAGCTTCTGGTAGATCCCGGCTTGTCACAGCATAGCTCCCAACCTTCATGTGCCATTTTCTTTGTGCATAGCATGCCCACTTCTACCTGAAGGACATATAATATCAGTGTACAATCTGCTGTATCTTTATACATCAACAATGAACAATCTGGGGCTTCCCTGGTGGTCCAGTGGGTAAGGACACCGCCTTGCAGGGCAAGGGGTGCCAGTTCAATCCCTGGCCTGGGAAGATCCCACGTGCTGCGGAGCGGCTGGACCCACGTGTCCAATTACCGAGCCGGAGCTCTGGAGCACATGTGCCCAGAGCTGGTGCTCTGAGACAACAGAGGCCACTGCGATGGGAGGCCCACACGGGCCAAAGAACAAAGATGGATGAAAATAGACAAATGAAAGACCAATAGAAGTAGCCCACCTGCTACCCTCCCTCCCCACCCCACCCCCCCAAAATAAATAATAAATAAATAAATCTTAAAAAAAAAAACAATGAACAATCTGAAAATAAATCTAAGAAGACAATTCTCTATTAGTTTGCTAAAGCTGCCATAAAAGCATGCCACAGTATGACTGATCTGGGAACATACATATCTGTGAACAACAGAACTCTGTAAAACCTTTAAAATAAAGAATAAAATAAAAAGATTAAAGGAAGGGAATAAAAGATATATAAAGCTTTTTTAAAAATGCCACAAATTAGGTGGCTTAAACAAAAACTTTTAATCTTTTTTTTTAAACTTTTTGCTTTATATTGGAGTATAGTCAATTAACAATGTTGTGATAGTTTCAGGTGGATAGTGTATCCATTCTCCCCCAAACTCTCTTCCCATTCAGGCTTCCACATAACACTGAGAAGAGTTCCCTGTGCTATACAGTCGGTCCTTATTGATTATCCATCATAAATATAGCTGTTGTGTACACACAGTATGTACCAGTCGATCCCAAACTTTCTGTCTTTTCCCCCACCCCTCTCCAATGGCAACCATAAGTTCACTCTCTAAGTCTGTGAGTCTGTTTCTTAAACAGGAATTTTTTTGTTGTCTTACAGTTCCGGAGGCCAGAGGTCTAAGATGAAGGTGTTGGAAGGTTTGGTTTCTTCTGAGGGCTATGAGAGAAGGGTCTCTTCCAGGCTCCTCTCCTAGCTTCTGGTAGATCCCGGCTTGTCACAGCATAGCTCCCAACCTTCATGTGCCATTTTCTTTGTGTGCATGTACGTGCATGCACGGTGAGTTGCTTCAGTTGTGTCCAGCTCTTTGAGACTCTATGAATAGTATTCCTCCAGGCTCCTCTGTCCATGGGATTTTCCAGGCAAGAATGCTGGAGTGGGTTGTTGTGTCCTCCTGTAGGGGATCTTCCCAACCCAGGGATACAACCTGCATCTCTTATACCTCCTGTATTGGCAGGCAGGTTCTTTACCACTAGTGCCACCTGGGAAGCTCCTTTGTGTGCCTGTCTACATCCAAATTTCCCTTTCTTATAAGGACACAGTCGTATTGGATTATGGGCCCACCATAATGACTTCATTTTAACCTGATTACCTCCATCAACACTCTATCTCTGAATCAAGTCACAGTCTGTGGGGGTGGGATAGGACTTTAACATATGGATTTGTGGGAGCAATAATTCAGCCCATAACAAATTCCATTTACAACAGCATCAAAAGAAATAAAATATGAATAAATGTAACACAGACATGTACACTGAAAATTATAAACATAATTAGGAGGAATTAATAAAACTTAAATAAATGGAAAGGTATCCCATGCTCACAATGTGAAGACAATGTCATTTAAGATGGCAATAGTGGGGACTGTCCAGTATCCAGTAGTTGGGACCCTGAGCTTCCAATGCAGGGGACACATTCCATCCCTGGTCAGGGAACTAGGGTCCTGCATGTGACACAACTTAGCAAAAAAAAAAAAAAGACGACACTACTTCTCAAATTAATCTATAGCTTTGGAGCCTTCTTTTATCAAAATCCCAGGTGTTAGATGGGGGGGTTGGGAGGGGTGGGGAAGGACCAAGAGGGAAGGGATATATGTATACATACAGTTGGTTGACTTTGTTGTACAGCAGAAATAAATGCAACATTGTAAAGCAACTATACCCCAATTTTTAAAAAAATGTATATTTGTTGAAGAAATCGACAAGCTCATCCAAAATTCACATGCAAATTCAAGGAAGTCAGAATAGCCAAAACGACCTTAAAAACAACAACAACAACAAAGTTGGAGGACTTAACACCTTTTGGTTTCAAAATTTACCATCAAGTTACACTAAACAAGGCTGTGTTATTAGCATAAGAATATATATAGAGAGATCAAAGAACTAGAATCGAAAATCCAAAAATAAACCCTCAAATTTATGTGTTCATAAATGCGTGATAGATTTTGAAAGGGATGCTAAGAAAATTGAGGAAAGCATTGTCTTTTCAACAAATGGTATTAGGATAACTGAACATTTATATCCAAGAGAAAACTTCGCACCATATATCAAAATTAACCAAAACAGATTTGAAATATCAATGTAAGCACTAACTATATATATATGTCTTAGAAGCAAACAGGTATAAACCATCATGACTTTGGACTAAACAATGGTTTCTTAGATATGACACCTAAACCACAAGTAATCAAAGATAAACAGATAAATTAGACTTTGTCAACATTAAAACCATATTTCAAAAGACATGATTAAGAAAATCAAAAATCAAGCCAGAAACTGGGAGAAAATATTTGTAAATCATATATCTGCTTTTAAAAATTATATTCAGTATATAAAGATCTCTTAAAATCAGCAAAACTCCTAATTTTTAAATAGGTAAAGGAGTTGAAGAGATATTCACCAAAGAATATGTAGGGATCATTAATAAGCAAATGAAATGATGTTCAACATCATTAGTCATTTAGGGATATGCAAATCAAAATCACAGTCACAAAAAAAAAAAAAAAAAAAAAAACCACAGTCACATATCTTTGCTGTCCACTAGCATAACTGTAATAAAAAAGGCTATCCAGGGCTTCCTTGGTGGTCCAGCGGGTAAGGACATCGCCTTGCAGTGCAAGGGGTGCCGGTTCGATCCTTGGCCTGGGAAGAATTCACGTGCTGCGGAGCGGCTGGACCCATGTGTCCAATTACCGAGCCAGAGCTCTGGAGTGCATGTGCCCAGAGCCGGTGCTCTGCGACGACAGAGGCCACTGTGATGGGAGGCCCACACAGGCCAAATAACAAAGATGGATGAAAATAGATAAATGAAAGACCAATAGAAGTGGCCAAAAAAAAAAAAAAAGACTATCCGTAGCAGCTTTTGGTGAGAACACAGCAAACTGGAACATTCATACATTGTTGATGAGACTTAAATGATGCATATGTAAAAAATGCATCTTCTTTAGAAAAACACTCCAGTACTTTCTCTAAAAGGTAAACATTAATTTACCATATGATCCAAACAATTCTGCTCCTGGGTATCTACTCAAGGTACATGAAAAGCTATCTCCACACAAAGATATGTACACAAGTGTTTATAGCAGCGTTATTCACAGTTGCCAAAAAGTTCACCACCTGGTGTACTGGTAAACAAAATTAGTGTATACATGCAAAGGAATATTATTTGGCAATAAAAAGGAAGGAACTACAGATAGAAGCTACAACAAAGATGAACCGTGTGCTAAGTGGAAAAAAACAAAACAAAACAAAACAGGAGCTTCCCTGGTGGTCCAGTGGGTAAAGAGACCACCTTGCAGTGCAATGGGCACCGGTTCAATTCCTGGCCTGGGAAGATCCCACATGCCGAGGAGCAGCTGGACCAGTGTGTCCAGTTAGGAGCCAGTGTTCTGGAGCACATGCATCCAGAGCCAGTGCTCTGCAACGGGCGAGGCCACCGTGATGGGAGGCCCACACAGGCCAAAGAAAAAAGATGGGTGAAAGTGAATGGATGGAAAATCAATGAAAAGAGGCCAAAAATTTTAAAAATATATAGCAAAATAAAATAAATAAAATAAAAACATTGTGCCAAGTGGAAAAAAAACAAAAAGCAAAAGACCAAACATTCTATGAATAAATTTCTATTAAATGGCCAGAAAAGGCAAATCTAAGGACAGAAATTCAACCAGTGATTGCCTACAGCTGGGAGTAGAAATAGTGATTTAATGCAGATGGACATGAAGGATCTTTTGGGGGTGATGGAAATGTGATGGAAATGTTCAGAGCTCAATTTCGGTAATGACTATACAGGGCTTCCCTGTGGCTCAGACAGTGCAGAATCTGCCTGCAATGTGGGAGACCTGTGTTCGATCCCTGGATTGGGAAGATCCCCCAGAGGGGGGCATAGCAACCCCCTCCAGTATTTGCAAAGAGTAGGACACGACTGAGACTTAATAATGTCAATGGCTAGACAGGACTTCTCAGATGGTGCTATGATAAAGAACCCCACTGCCAACACAGGATAATTAAGAGACATGGTTTCCATCCCTGGGTGGAGAAGATCCCCTGAAGAAGGGTATGGTAACTCACTCCAGTGTTATTGCCTGGAGAATCCTGTGGGCAGAGGAACCTGGTGGGCTACAGTCCCTAGGTTTATGAAGCGTCAGACATGACTGAAGTGATATAGCACGCATAGTGGCTATACAACTCTGTAAATTTACTAAAAACTCATTGAATTGCATACACAAAATACGTGAATTTTATGATACATACATTACAACTCAATAAAGCTCTTAACCACACACACAAAAATTAGAGCAAATACATGATTCAGCAAAATTACAGGATGTAAAATCAATCAATAAAAATCAGTTGCATTTCTATATATTCACAATAAACACATCAAAAGATAAAACTTAATTAACTTTGTGATAGCATCATAAAGGGTAAATTCTTAGTAGTAATTTTGTTTATTATTTTATTTTATCAAAGTGTAGTTGATTTACAGTGTGTTAGCTTCAAGCATACAGCACAGAGACTCAGGTAGTTTTTTTTTTAGATTCTTTTCCCTTATAGGCTTTTATAAAATATTGAACATAGTTCCCTGTGCTCTATAGTAGGTCCTTGATGGAATAATTTTAGCTAAAAGCTTAGAGATTTATATACTGAAAACTGTAAAATGTTGCTGAAATAAATTAAAGAAAACATAAATAAATGAAAAGCTAACCCATGTTCATTGATTGGAAGACTTAATAATGTCAAGATAACAATAATATCCAAGCCAATCTACAGAATGAGTACAATCTCTATCAAAATCCCAATGGCGGGGCTTCCCCTGGAGGTCCAGTGGATAAGGACACCGCCTTGCAGTGCAAGGGGCGCCGGTTCCATCCCTGGCCTGGGAAGATCCCACGTGCCGCGGAGCGGCTGGACTGATGTGTCTAATCAGTGAGCCGGAGCTCTGGAGCGCATGCGCCCAGAGCCGGTGCTCTGCGACAACAGAGGCCACCGCGGTGGGAGACCCACACGGGCCAAAGAACAAAGACGGATGAAAACAGAGAAATGAAAGACCAATGGAGGTGGCCCGCCCGCTCCCCTCCCTCCCCAACCCGATCCCTGCCCAAAATTAAAAAAAAAAAAAAAATCCCAATGGCATTATTTACCAAAAAAATCCTAAAATTTATAGGGAATATCTTATGTGCTCAGTTACCCAGTCATGTCCAACTCTGTGACACCCTATGGACTGTAGTCCACCAGTCTCCTCTGTCCATGAAATTTTCCAGGCAAGAGCACTGGAGTAGGTTGCCATTTCCTACTCCAAGGGATCTTCCTGACTCAGGAATTGAACCGGAGTCTCCTGCCTCTCCTGTACTGGCAGCAGATTCTTTACCACTGCACCACCTGGGAATCCCATATTGGAATATCAGTGGATCCCAAATATCCAAAAACAATGTTGAAAATTAAGAACAAAGCTGGAGGTCTCACAGTTTCTGATTTTGTGCTACATTACAAAGTGATCAGAACAGTACAGTATTGGCTTAAAGTGTAGTACTATACAGTACTGGCCTGTATTCCACTAACAGAATAGAAGTGAGACCCCAGAAGTAAACTTTCACACATATGATCAATGTGATTTTTGACAAGGGTGCCAAGATCATTCAATAAGGAGAGGATAATCTTTTCAACAAGACATGCTGGGAAAACTGAATATTCACATGTAAACAAAGAAAATTAGATCTTACCTAAGTCATATTTAAAAATATTAACTCAAAATGGATCAAAGATTCAAAAATAAGACCTGAAACTATAAAATACTTAGAAGAAAATGTAAGTGAAATCTTCGTTGTATTGTATTTGGCAATCGTTCTTTAGATTAGACACCAAAAGCACAGATATTGGAACTCTCGGAGATTGCTAGTGGGAATGTTAAAATGGTGCAGCTGCTGTGGAAAACAGTTTGGCAGTTCCTCAAAAAGCTAAACATGGAATTACTGTGACTCAACACTTCTACTCCTAGTTGTTTACCCCAAAGGAATTGAAAAGCAAGGACTGGAACAGATATTTCCATCCCAGTGTTCACGGCATTATTCACAGTAGCCAAAAAGTGAAAACAACCCAAGTGTTCGTTAAAAAATGAATGGATAAACAAAATGAATTACATACATACATGAAATATTATTCATGCAAAGAAATGAAGTTCTGATACATGCTGCAATGTGGATGAACCTTGAAAATAAGGTGAAAAAAACAGACACAAAAGGGCAAATACTGTATGATTCCACCATAGGAGGTATCCAGAATATATGAAGCAAATTCAGAGAGATTGAAAGTAGATTAAAGATTACCAGGGCCTGAGGAAAAGATGAGTTTTTGTTTAACAGATACAGAGTTTCTGTTTGGGGTAATGAAAAAAATCTTGGAAATAGATACTGGTGAAGGTTGTACAGCATTGTGAATGTCATTAATGCCACTGAATTGTATACTCTAAAATGATTAAAATGTAAAATTTTGTTACATGTTTTTTATCACAGTTTTTAAAAATTAATAATGCAATAATATCAAAAGAATTATACTCATTAAATGTGTGAATTCTATAGTATGTGGATTATATCTCAATAAAGCTAAGTTTTTAAACTGATGGAAACATCAGAAGATATTAAAATAGCTCACACACACATAGTAGGTCTTATATATATATATGTAATTATTTATAGATATATATTCACTAAAAAATTACCATATGAAGTGGAAAAGATAAATTTGAATTTTTTCATTAAAATCTTTCTATCAATAACAGAATCTTAAAAAGACAAAAAATTTCCTCAGATGTAAACTCCCAAGTATTTCTAAGTTAAATCTAAAAAGTATAACTCAGGCTTCCCCTGGTGGTCCAGTGGGTAAGGACACCACCTTGCAGTGCAAGGGGCGCCGGTTCGATCCCTGGTCTGGGAAGATCCCACGTGCCGCGGAGCGGCTGGACTGATGTGTCTAATCAGTGAGCCGGAGCTCTGGAGCGCATGCGCCCAGAGCCGGTGCTCTGCGACAACAGAGGCCACCGCGGTGGGAGACCCACACGGGCCAAAGAACAAAGACGGATGAAAATAGAGAAATGAAAGACCAATAGAAGTGGCCCTCCCGCTCCTCTCCTTCCCCAACCCAACCCCCGCCCAAAATAAATAAATAAATAAATAAATCTTAAAAAAAAAAATAAAAAGTATAACTTATATAGCCATATTCACTGATTTCAAAGTAATTAAGTTAGAAATCAGTGATCCCCCAAATTATATAACAGCTTCCCAAGTGGCTCAGTGTAAAGAATCTGCCTTTTAAGCAGGAGACATGAGTTCAGTCCCTGGGTTGGGAAGATACCCCAGAGAAGTAAATGGCAACCCACTCCAGTTTCTTACTTGGAAAATCCAATGGACACAGAGGCCTGGCAGGCTACAGTCCATGAGGCTGCCAAAGAGTTGGACACGACTGAGCGACAAAACCACTACCACCACCAAACTATCTAACACATTTAATAGCAACTTTTGTTTAAAAGTATATCATGACAGAAATTTCCAACCTCACGATGGAAGTGGATGACAACTGAGAAACAGAGTCCTCCATTTTTTAAAACTGAAAAGTTTTCAAGGCAGTTGCCCAAGAAAATCTAGAACCTTAAATGTATTAATTAGAGAAAAGGAAGATTAAAGATAAGTGAATTACTGTATTAGTTCAAAAGCAAGAGTGCCAACATTAAAACAAACCCAAGAAAGTTGAAGAGTGATTGATAAAGAAGATGAAGGTAATAAAACAGAAAACAAACATAAAATAGGGAAAAACTCACACTATTACCATAAGACACAAAGTGTTCTCTCAGAATTAGCATTGCTGAGTTTGCACAAATGCTGAGGGGCTCGGTGCTGTCACATGCACGTTTACAATATGGGTACTGCAACCTGGTCAGACCCGTGAGGAGAAAACACAGACAAGGTTAGAAAAAATGAAGCAAGATCAAGGAAATCAAATAAATCATAGTAGGCCAATATGTGGGTTTTCCTGGTGGTTCAGAAGTAAAGAATCTGCCTTTAGTGTAGGAGATGCAGGTCTGATCCCCGGTTGGGGAAGATCCCCTGGAGAAAGAAGTGGCAACCCACTCCAGTATTCATGCCTGGAAAATTCCATGGACAGAGGAGCCTGGCGGGTTACAGTCCATGGGGTCACAAGAGTCAGACACAACTTAGCAACTAAACAACCAGAGGCCAATATGTACAATAAAAGGTTTGAAATCATGGACCTCATGGAGAAATTTACAGAAACATATGAATTATCAAAAATATGTGAGAAAGCTGTAACAAACTAATAACTGCAAGGGAGGAAATGGACAAGAGAATACAAGGTTTTCCCTAAAATGCAGTGTCATTTTTTTCAGACAATGTGATTTTCTACCTAAAAAACTGAACTAACAAACTATAAAAATAATTAGGACAAGTTCCATTAGGTGGAGAAAACTACCTGTCTACGCCAAGCCCTCCTGTCTACCAGCAGTGAATTATAACATATAAAGAAAGACGTCATTCATACTGTCAACACTGTTACATCAAGAGGTAAACCAACAACAATAAAAAAAAAATGCAGGACTGATACGAGAAAATTATAAAGTGTCATATGTATAAAATTTTAATTAAAATTTGTATGAATAAAGAGATACACTGTGTTGCTTGATGGAAAGATTAAATGTCATACAAGTGTCCATTTCCCCCAAATTAGTATACAATTTAAATTCAACAGTAATTATAGTCTCACAGTCTTTTCCCTATGAAATTGATGAATACACTCTTATACTCAAAGGAGAAAATGTGCAAGACTGAAAATAGTCAAGACTGTTTTGGAAAAGGAAGGCAATGAAAATATTGCCTGTGATATATAAAAATTTATAATAAACTATTGTAATTGAAGTAATATGTAAGAACAATCATATAGAATATCAGATATCCACTTTGAAAGAAGATAATTTCCTGAAACTGGCCAACACATTTAGGAATTCACTATATAAACTAAAAGATAGTAAAATATATAAATTATTTTTAAAATGGTCCTGGGTTGACTAACTATATATTTGTAATGTAATAAAAGTATACAGTTACCTCACAATGATTAAACAAACACACATGGTTTATTCAAAGAAAATTATAAAAATAATTTGAAGAAATTACTTTAAAAATATAAAAGAATAGGGGCTTCCCTGGTGGTCCAGTGGGTAAGGACACCGCCTTGCAGTGCAAGGGGCGCCGGTTCCATCCCTGGCCTGGGAAGATCCCACGTGCTGCGGAGTGACTGGACCGATGTGTTCAATTACTGAGCCGGAGCTCTGGAGCGCATGCGCCCAGAGCCGGTGCTCTGCGACAACAGAGGCCACCGCGATGGGAGGCCCACAGGAGCCAAAGAACAAAGACTGATGAAAATAGAGAAATGAAAGACCAATAGAAGTGGCCCACCCACTCAAAAAATAAAAAATAAAAGAATATATATTGAGGTAGGAAAGTCATTCCTTTTTTTTTTTAATTTTATTTTACTTTTAACCTTTACAGAGTTTTGTTGTTTACAGATATGTATGTTCCCAGATTAGTCATATGTATATCCACTCCATCCCACCCCTCCAGACTGTCACACAGCACCCCTGAAGGATCCCCTTTTCTTTTGGGGGGCGGGGAGCGGGTTGGGGAGGGAAGGGGGCGGGCAGGCCACTTCTATTGGTCTTTCTTTTCTTTCTTTCTTTTTTTTTAAGACTCTTTTTTTTTTTGGCGGTGGGGGGGGCAGGAAGGGGGGTGAACAAGCTACTTCTATTGGTCTTTCTTCTTTTTTTTTTTTTTTAATCTGCTTTTCATCCATCTTTGCTCTCTGGCCCATGTGGGCCTCCCATTGCAGTGGCCTCTGTTGTCACAGAGCACTGGCTCTGGGTGCATGCGCTCCAGAGCTCTGTCTCCGTGGTTGGACACATAGGTCCAGCTGCTCCGTGGCACATGAGATCTTCCCAGGCCAGTGATCAAACCGACGCCCCCCTGCACTGCAAGGCAGTGTCTTTACCCACTGGACCACCAGGGAAGCCCAGGATCCCCTTTTCTCATAGTGCAATAACAATAGCTATTTTCTTCACATAGGTTTTCATGCTACTTCCTTTATACCTCCCACCCACTGTTAATTCCCCACAATGTCCATATGTCTACTGTCCATGTCTGTTAGGAAAGTCATTCTTAAGACACAAAGTAAAAAATCTATAAAAATAAATTTACATTAATATTACATTGTACAATCTCAAGGTATGAGATATATTTTTCACTAATCTGGGAAAAAATGAATAATATTTAAAATTGATAAGAGTGCAAACAGGTACAGCATTTTTCAGGACAATTTGGCCATATCTACTAAAATTAAAGTGTAAAACAATTTTAGTTCCTACACATATGCATAAACTTACTAAACAAGGATGTTTATTTAGCCTTGTTTATAGCAGCAACTGGTTCAAAATTGGGAAAGGAGTACGTTAAGGCTGCATATTGTCCCCTTGCTTTTTTAAAATTTTTTTTCAGAGTACATCATGCGAAATGCCAGGCTGGATGAATCACAAGCTGGAATCAAGATTTCTGGGCAAAATATCAACAACCTCAGATAGGCAGAAGACACCACATTAATGACAGAAAGTGAAGAAGAACTAAAGCGCCTCGTGGATGAAGATGAAAGAGGAGAGTGATAAAGTTGGCTTAAAACTCAACATTCAAAAAACAAATATCATGGCATCTGGTCCCATGACTTCATGGCAGATAGACGAGGAAAAAGCAGAAACAGTTTTTCTTGGGCTCCCAAATCACTTCAGATGGTGACTGCAGCCACAAAATTAAAAGAGGCTTGCTCCTTGGAAGAAAAACTATGACAAATCTAGACGGCATAATAAACAGCAGGTACATCACTTTTCCAACAAAGGGCCAAAAGCTGTGGTCAAAGTTATGGTTTTTCCAGTAGTAATGCATAGATGTGAGCTGGACCATAAAGAAGGCTGAGCACCAAAGAACTGATGCTTTCGAACTGTGGTGCTGGAAAAGACTCTTAAGAGTCCCTTGGACAGAAAGGAGATTGAGGGCAGGAGGAGAAGGAAATGACGGTCCACTGCTCCGTGGCACATGAGATCTTCCCAGGCCAGTGATCAAACCGACGCCCCTGCACTGCAAGGCAGTGTCTTTACCCACTGGACCACCAGGGAAGCCCAGGATCCCCTTTTCTCATAGTGCAATAACAATAGCTATTTTCTTCACATAGGTTTTCATGCTACTTCCTTTATACCTCCCACCCACTGTTAATTCCCCACAATGTCCATATGTCTACTGTCCATGTCTGTTAGGAAAGTCATTCTTAAGACACAAAGTAAAAAATCTATAAAAATAAATTTACATTAATATTACATTGTACAATCTCAAGGTATGAGATATATTTTTCACTAATCTGGGAAAAAATGAATAATATTTAAAATTGATAAGAGTGCAAACAGGTACAGCATTTTTCAGGACAATTTGGCCATATCTACTAAAATTAAAGTGTAAAACAATTTTAGTTCCTACACATATGCATAAACTTACTAAACAAGGATGTTTATTTAGCCTTGTTTATAGCAGCAACTGGTTCAAAATTGGGAAAGGAGTACGTTAAGGCTGCATATTGTCCCCTTGCTTTTTAAATTTTTATTCAGAGTACATCATGCCAAATGCCAGGCTGGATGAATCACAAGCTGGAATCAAGATTTCTGGGCAAAATATCAACAACCTCAGATAGGCAGAAGACACCACATTAATGACAGAAAGTGAAGAAGAACTAAAGCGCCTCGTGGATGAAGATGAAAGAGGAGAGTGATAAAGTTGGCTTAAAACTCAACATTCAAAAAACAAATATCATGGCATCTGGTCCCATGACTTCATGGCAGATAGACGAGGAAAAAGCAGAAACAGTTTTTCTTGGGCTCCCAAATCACTTCAGATGGTGACTGCAGCCACAAAATTAAAAGAGGCTTGCTCCTTGGAAGAAAAACTATGACAAATCTAGACGGCATAATAAACAGCAGGTACATCACTTTTCCAACAAAGGGCCAAAAGCTGTGGTCAAAGTTATGGTTTTTCCAGTAGTAATGCATAGATGTGAGCGCTGGACCATAAAGAAGGCTGAGCACCAAAGAACTGATGCTTTCGAACTGTGGTGCTGGAAAAGACTCTTAAGAGTCCCTTGGACAGAAAGGAGATTGAGGGCAGGAGGAGAAGGAAATGACAGAGAATGAGATGGTTAGATGGCATCACCAACTCAATGGTCATGAATTTCAGCAAAATCCAGGAAATTGTAAAAGACAGGGAAGCCTGGCATGCTGCATTCCATGGGGTCACAAAGAGTAGGACATGATTTAGCAACTGAACAATAGCAACAATAATAGTAGTGACACAAATATATATAAAATAAACAACCAAATGCCTATCAAGATGGAAAAGGGTAAATAAATTTTATCAATATTCAGTTTATAAATGAGATAATCCTACATATGCTTAATACAGTTCTCCCAAGATTCCTTGTTAAAGAGACAGCATGCAAAACCATGAATATGTGGAGTACCATTTATGTTAACTATTTGTGTTAACTCACCATGAAATCCAGATTATGCAAAAGCAAATCAAGCAAAACAAACTATGAGGAAGGATACACACCCTAAACAGTTATGATGTCATCTTTGGGGAGGGCCTTGGGCTTGGTGGCAAGGAGGAGGTGGCCATGTGGAAAGATTTCTGACTCATCTCTAAGTTTCATTTTTTTCTAAATAATAGAACATGCACATGTATTATTTGTACAATTAGTATATAATCAAATGTAAACATAAAGGATTTGTTTGGGTTGGAAGTAAACAATGGGCATGCATGTGAAAGCAACTGCATGTGAAAGCAACTGCTGGGTCTTGGTGATGCTTAACGTGGCTTCCTGGGCTGCATTCCCAGTCACAGAGGCTCCCTGGCAAAAGAAGAGGAAAGAGCTTGAGTCTCTGCCCATTCATGGGAGACGCCTTATCCTGAGGTAGAGCATGAATGTGTATGTGTGTGAGAGAGACAGAGAGAGGTACTGCTGGTCACTTTCTGACGGTGATATCAATATCCAGGTTTTTCCACCTGACGTTCTTCTCTGTATCAACAGGGGCACAGATAATGTGGCATTTCTACACACAAGACCCCCTGAACTTTTTCTATATACACCACTGATCCCTGTTCTACAAGGCTTGGTGCTGGTACTTTCTTGATCTTTCCAGAAGGCATCAGTAGAACACTTCAGACACCATCCAGGATCTGGTTCCTTCCTCTGATGGTCCTTCCATAATTTGTTGACAGAAACATGGAGCGGGTGAGTTCATCCAGTCAGGCTACCAGGAGTGACATGTGCAAGAAGCAATATTGACCCCAGGGCTGCCATGAGCCAACAGAAAGTTAACACTGTTGATGGAGAGATGTGATATGATTTCTGAAATGTTGAAGTGTATGAGTATACATTTCAGAACTGATTAAGTGTACAGTTTCTCTCCCATCAACTCCATATACACAGCAAAGTCATTAGTCTGTAGGAGATCCAGGGGAGGTAGGAAAGAGCAGTGCAGTCTTCTTGTCATCTGACACCCATAAAACAAAGTTGATGCAGCTTTAGTACAACTTTATAGGTGCTCAGAGAGCTTAAATCAATTCCTCAGGATTACACAGGCAATAAATGGCAGTCAGGACTTGAACTCACGGCCTGCAGTTCTGAATCCACTGCTCACTCTCTTCTGCTACATGTCCAAGGGAACCTTCTGGAGGAGGGGTCCTGGGGTTTCCTCGAACATGTAGCATGTTCTGGCCACTGGCAACACCTGGAGGGGGGCCCAACATGGCTGTCACTGTTCATAGGACCTGATATTATTGAGGCCAAGAGGGGGTTGGCCATGATATGCTTGTTTTCTGTCTCAACCAGCGACCTTGCTCTTTGCCTTCCTCTCCTTGAATGTGAGTTCCAGAAAGAGCATGTTGGACGCCAGGGTCTCCAAAACCTCTCCTGACTCTGAAGAGTTACAACTGGGTTCTTTCCAGAAAGAAAACTGTGTGAGACTGTGAAGCCTCTTTTCTTTGCAGATGGGCTCAAGAAGCCTAATGGGAGTATCTAAACCAAGGACTCTGGGCATCATCCTGCAAGCAAACTTGGGCTTGATAGACAGTGAAAGACTATGTGACTAGCGTTCATTGAACTAGACTCTGCGCATCAGGGCAAATGTTTACACAGTCCTCTGGGTCCAGGGGATACCTGTGAGCAAATGCCTCTGGCCACGGATTGCTAAGTCCAGCTTCTAAGAGTCCAGGATCATGCAAGGAGAAACTCAGAATGGGGAGAACAGGGTCCTTGTCTGCCAAGACCTCCCTTCATTCTGGAGAAAGTCTCAGAAAGGAAATTCAGATGGGATTCTGAAGAGCAGGAGGGCTGCAACCAGAGAGCGAGGCTGATCTACCTGAGGATCACCCACAGGTCTCCCCATCAACAATTCCAGTCCCACCTGTGGGCTGTCTTAGACCCTCCCAACCTGCCTAACTGGACTCTAGGACTCATATGCTTCTGCATGTCTCCCTAAATACTATGTGTCACTCTGCCAACCTGGGTTAGAGCTGGAATTCCCTATGGAATTTCCCAGATCACTCTGGCTCCAAACTGGTACTGAAATGCAGCGCCCCAGGGCTCTCCAGGGGGAATTCCAGACCTCCACTGAGTTGCTGCTCCCATGGCCCCAGAGCCCCTGTTTACATCTGTAAAAAGAGTCACTTCTATCTTCTTCACAGGGTTCCATGGAGGAGCCTAAAGGCATCATCATCAGAGAAGCACCAGCGCCATTTGTGTTTGGCGGGATTTGCACTAAATGTCTGATGTCCCTCCTACAGTCCCTCCCTGTTAGGATCATGCTTCCCCCACCCGCCCTTAAAAAAAAATGGACAGCAGGCTTGGCAACTGACTTGTTTTGGCCAAGGAAATCCGAGGGAAGTACCATGTGCCTCTTCCAAGTGGAACATAAGGAGCCTGCGTGTGGTTCTCCCACTGCTCTTTTCTCTCGCCTGGGAGACCCACAGACTGACTGCTTCTGAATCCTGGGGCCCTAAGTGAGCAGAGCTGAGGCCAGCTTGCAACGGACTTTAGGGGCAGGCGAGAAATAATCATTTGCTGTCACACAGCACTGAGATTTGGCATCATTTCTTTCAGCAACATCTCTTAGCCCACGCTGACTGACACAAGCACAGCGGACCAGTGGTATTTGTTGGCTTCCCACCATATCCCCTTAAAGGATGAAGCATCCATCATGCTTAGTACAACAAATCAGGAAGAGCAATGCTTCAAGTTTCAAAGGCACAGTAGGGAGCCAAGAAGAGTGGCTGGGAGTGATGGAATAGAGGAAGGGGTGGGGAGATGGAGACCCTTGGATGGTCTGGACTGAAGACCTAGAGGGAACTGGTGATGCTGCATTCTCAGCTGTGCTTCAATGTTAAAAAAATAATAATATCATTACTTATCCTCCAAGTGTTTCTTTTTTAATTAAAAAAGTTTATTTATTTATTTGACTATGCCTGGCCTTACTTGTGGCATGTGAGATAGCTGTTTATTTTTTAAGTTGCAACATGCAAACCCTTTGTTGCAGAATGTGGGATCTAGTCCCCTGACCAGGGATCGAACCCAGGCCCCCTGCATTGAGATCGTGGAGTCTTAGCCACTGGATCACCAAAGAAATCCTCCAAGTCATTCAGTAATAATGAAATTTTGTGAGTGTGTGCTCAGTCACTAAGTTGTGACTTTCTCTTTGTGACCCAATGGACTGTAGCCTGCCAGGTTCCTCTGTCCATGGGATTCTCCAGGCAAGTATACTTGAGTGGGCTGCCATTTCCTCCTCCAGGAGATCTTCCCAACCCAAAGATCAAACCTGCATCTTCTGAATTGACAAGAAGATTCTTTACCACTGAGCCACCAGGAACGCCCTTATATAGGATTAGATGTCACATATCCCAGTTTAGATGTTTGGATAGAAGCCAAGCCAGATACCCCAGGATGTCAGCACAGGCCACAGGCTTAAGGCAAGTCTCCAGGCCGTGTAGTACAGGCGGGACGGCACAGGCCCTGGAGATCAGAGGCTGGAGGCCAAGCACAGGTGAGCTGGTTGGGGTACATGGCGTGGACTGGATGCAGCGCAGCGCTATACACAGATGACCTCTGTCCTTGTCCCCAACCTAGGGTTCTTCACAGGAGGGAGACTGTCACACAGTCAGAGACTGCCAGGGCTGGGCCTGCTGCCAAAGCCTGCCTTCTGTTTGTCTTGCATTAATGAGAATATTATCTCTAGAAGGGACACTCTCCTCAGAGGCCCAGGACGCTCATGGGAGATGTTTATCTCAGTAAATACGGAGCCCAGCCACAGTGATCTGAGTGGAAGGAGCACAGATTCCTGCTCCTTGTTAATTTCATGGTTGACTTAACTGTTCTTAAGTGATTATAGCGCTGGTGATGATGTGCTTGAAATGCTTTTACTTTTTTTTTCCAGCCAGTTATTCTCCTTCTTTGTCCCAAAAGATTCAGACTCTTGATTTGCAGCACAAATTCATTGTCTTAAGGTTTCTTGGGCATCATCATCTGTGGAAACATTTCGCCTGTCCTAGGAGGAAGAGCATTGAAGAGAGGAGGAGAATGCTGAAGACGACGATGATGAAGACAGTGATGGAAGGCATTCCCAAGCAGGCCTTCTGGCCAGGCTGGGGCAAGGACCTGCATCCCATGCATTGCTTCTTTGAATTTTCTCAACGGCTCACAAGTCAGCACGGCCACTGGAATATGAGCTCCATGAGGCTTATTTGCCCACTGCATTCAACCATCCAAAGCAACAGGTCTGGCCCACGGTAGGAGTTCAATAAATACTTTTTTTTTTTTTTGAAAAGAGGTATTATCATACACATTTTAAAAACAATAAAACTGAGGCTGGGGTGATTAAGAGACTTGCCAGAAGCCACAAGGTTCATAGGTGGCAGAACCAGAACTCAGATCTCTGGGACCCAGAAGGTTGTGATTTGCCTTTGGTGGGTGTGGACTGTTCAGCACCTTTTCAATAGTCAAGAGAGACACAGGAGTGGTGTAAGAGAAAGAGGCATTTTAGAAAAATGCAGGTGGAACTTCTCAACAGGATGGGCTACATTTGGTTAACAGGTTGAGATTGGGCTGCATGTTAACATAGGAACTCTTGCAGTAGTCTTTTATCATAGGTGGCCACACATGCCCTTTCTGCACTGTTACACGGACTTGCTCCACCAAGAGGTGGGGCTTGAGTCCCCTCCATCTGAACCCAAGCTGACCTCAATAAGCACCTCAGCCAAATGCATGCAACTTCAAAGGTCAGTCACACAAGTCAACGCAGGCGTGTCCTGAACTTCTCTTGGGACATGAGCCCTGGATATCTGAGTTGATCAGTGAGAAGTCTGGGCCCTCATGCTGGGGAGGACACATGAAGAAGCCATCCCCAACTCCTGACTCCAAACCTGAAGGTCCAGCTAGGGTGCCTCAGGTGGGCTGCACGGGTGATCTGGCACCCTCTAGTGGCCACATGCTCTAACACCAAGTCTCAGCCCCTCCTGTCTCCCTCCCCTTCCTCAGCCCTAACGGCTGCACTGGCCTTGAACATCTGCCACTCTGATACTTTCTTCTCTCCCTCTAAACACAATGCAAAGCCCTACAGAGGAGGGTACGTCTTCCTCAAAATCTTCCTGGGCACTTAGCCCTCCCTGCCTCATACCACTACTTTAAATCAATCAGTCCCCTGAAGTCAGATGATATTACCTGGCTTTAATTCAATTAGTTCCCCCATTAATTCACATGACCTGGTTTTGGTCAGGTTCCCCCAGTAGGGTTGTGGGGACAGGAAGAAGTTGATCAAGTGGAAAGGGAAGAAAAACATTTGGGAAGAACTCTTGAGAAAAGGGGAACAGGAATGAGCTCAGTTCACCCAGCAAATACCAGGGCTTTTACATGCTCCTGGTTTGGGACCACCAGCCCCACTTTCCAGATACCAAACCTCACAAGCTGGCAGCTTAAAAGCTGCAAGCCCAAGTCAGGCCAGGTATTTCTGGGTCCAGAGTGTCCCACCTCTGGAGGAAGAAGGGGTATTCAGTCTGCAGACAGCCTGTCTGACTAGACACCGGAAGCCCAACCAGGCTGGAAGTGCCACCTCTGAAGCCAAAGGCAGATCTCTGCCCGCTCAGTGAGGTGATGCAATTGGAGCTAGTGAATCAGTGGGACCTGGTAATCAACCCCTCCTCTCTGGGCATCTCCTTGAGATTCTGCCAATCCCAAATCCAACGCCATCTAGAAGCCTGATGGACAGGGACCCACAGATAGGCTCCATTGGTGCTCTGGCGCCCTCTTATGGTGATCAACTCTAAAGCCAACTCTCAACTCTTCCTCCTCTTCTCCCTCCCTGCCCTGGGGGGCTGCACTTGCCTTGGGAACTGCCAGCCTGATTTTCTCCCTCTTCTCCCTCTAAGCTCAATAAAGAGCTCTATGGATGGGGATACTTCTCTCTCCAGGTCTGCCAGGGCACTCATCTTTCCCTACCTCACCCCACTACTTTAAATAGCCCCGCTGAACTCACATGATGCTGCCTAGCTTTAACTCAGTTTGCACCCCATTAATTCAGTTGACCTGGTTTTGGTGAAGTCATCAGGGGACAGGAAGAAGAGGCATATATGAGAGAAGAAGAAGGAAGTTTGGGGGGAACTCTTGAAAGGAAGAAAGGACGCAGGGATGAGCTCAGCCCGCCCAGAAAACACCAGGGCTTTTACAGGCCCCACGTTCAGGACCAGCAGCCCCATCTTCCAGATGCCAACACCCCTCGCAGACCTGCAACTTAAAAGCTGCAAGCCTGCGTCCAGTCAGCTACTCCTGGCCCCACATCCTGCCTCTGGAGAAACAAAGGGCAGTCAGTCTATCTGCAGACGGCCACTTGGACACTCCACCAAGTTAGAAGAGCCCCCATCAAATCTGAGCCAGTGAGTCAGAAGGGCCCAGTTATGAACCTTTACTGAAGTGCTCCATCTCCAACCTGGAAGTAAAGCCAGGGATCCACAGGGGGCCTCCATCCATGCTCTGGTGCCCTCTTGTGGCCATCAGCTCTTACTCCAGTTCTCAGCTCTTCCTCCACTACTACCCCAGCCCAGGGCCTGCACTGGCATCTGGCACTGCCAGCCTGATTCTTTCCTCCTCTCCGTCTAAGCTCAATGAAGTGCCCTACACATGAGGATATTTCTCTCTCCTTCACTCTCAGTGCACTCACCCGTCCCTACACCACCACTTTAAATTAAATAGCCCCTGAATTCTCTGGAGCTACCAGTGGCTCAGATCATGAGCCCCTTACTGCAAAATTCAGGCTTTAAATTGAGGAAAGTACAGAAAACTGCTAGACCATTCAGGTATGATCTATATCAAAACACTTACGATTGGGCTGCCCTGGTGGTCCACTGGGTAAGGACACCGCCTTTCAGTGCAAGGGGCGCCGGTTCGAGCCCTGACCTGGGAAGATCCCACGTGCCGCGGAGTGGTTGGACGGATGTGTCCAATTACCGAGCCGGAGCTCTGGAGTGCATCCGCCCAGAGCCAGTGATCTGCGACAAGAGAGGCCACCGCGATGGGAGGCCCACACGGGCCAAAGAACAAACATGGATGAAAAATAGATAAATGAAAGACCAACAGAAGTGGCCCACCTGCCCCCCTCCCTCCGCAACAGCTCCCCCTCAAAAAAAAAAAAAAAAAAAAAAAACCCTTACGATTATACAGTGGAGGCGATGAATAAATTTAAGGGATTAGATCTGACAGAGTGCCTGAAAAACTATGGACAAAGGTGCATAACATTGTATAGGAGTCAGTGACCAAAATCACCTAAAAGAAAAGTAAGTGTAAGAAGGCAAAGCAATTGTATGAGGAGGCCTTACAAATCACTGAAAAAAAAGAGCGAAGTGAACAGGAAAGGAGGAAGGGAAAGATATACCCAACTGAATGCAGAGTCCCAAAGAATAGCAAAGAGAGATCAGAAAGCCTTCTTAAGAGAACACTGTAAAGAAACAGAGGAAAACAATAGAATGGGAAAGACTAGAGATCTCTTCAAGAAAATTAGAGATACCAAGGGAACATTTTGTGCAAAGATGGGCACAATAAAGGACAGAAACAGCAAGGATCTAATAGAAGCAGAAGAGATTAAGCAGAAGTGGCAAGGATACACAGAAGAACTATACAAAAATGGTCTCAATGACCTGGATAACCATGATGGTGTGGTCACTCACCTAGCGCTGTACATTTAGTGAAGTCCAAAAACACTTATGCTTGCTTCATTGACTACACTAAAGCCTTTCTGTAGATCACAACAAACTGTGGAATATTCTGAAAGAGATAAGAATACCAGACCACCTACCTCCTGAGAAACCTGTATGCAGGTCAAGAAGCAACAATGAAAAATGGACATAGAACAATAGAATGGTTCCAAATTGAGAAAGGAGTACATCAAGCCTGTATATTGTCACCCTGCTTATTTAACTTAATAAGCAGAGTACATAATGCAAAATGCCAGACTACAACTGAATCACCAGCTAGAATCAAGATTGCCAGGAAAAATATCAACAGCCTTGGATATGCAAATGATACCACCCTAATGCCAGAAAGAGAAGAGGAACTAAAGATTCTCTTGATGAAGGTAAAAGAAGAGAGTAAAAAAGCTGCCTTAAAACTCAACATTCAAAAAAAACCAAGATCATAGCATCCAGTCCCATCATTTCATGGCAAATAGGGGAAAAAATGGAAGCAAAGGTCTGACAAGTTTTTATTTTCCTGGGCTCCAAAATCACTGCAGATAGTAACTACAGTCATGAAATTAAGACACTTGCTCCTTGAAAGAAAAGCTATGACAAACCTAGACAGCGTAGGTCTAGGTTAAAAAGCAGATATTCTTGTTAATGTTAGGCAGAAACCAACACAATACTGTAAAGCAATTATCCTTCCACTAAAAACAAATAAATTAAAAATTACAAATATAAAAAGCAGAGACATCACTTTGCCGACAAAAGTCCATATAGTCAAAGCTATGATTTTTCCAGTAGTCATGTATGAATATGAGAGTTGGACCATAAAGAAGGCTGAGCACCAAAGAATTGATGCTTTCAAACTGGTGCTGGAAGATTCTTGAGAGTCCTTTGGACAGTAAGGAGATCAAACCAGTCGATCCTAAAGTAAATCAACCCTGAATATTCATTGGAATGATGGATGCCGAAGCTGAAGCTCCAATACTTTGGTCAATACTGACTCCAAAGAGCCCATTCTTTGGAAAAGACCCTGATGCTGGGACATACTGACAGCAGGAGAAGGGGGTGACAGAGGATGAGATGGTTGGATGGTTGGATGGTATCACCGACTCAACGAACATGAGTTTGGGCAAACTTCGGGAGATAATGAAGGACAAGGAAGCCTGGCATGCTGCAGTCCATGGGGTCGCAAAGAGTCAGACACGACTGAGCGACTGAACATCAACAGCTGAACTCATATGATGCTACCTGGCTTTAAACCGATCATCTCCCACTTAATTCAGGTGAGTTGGCTTTAGGTCATGTTTATTGTCGAAATAGGAAAGAATCAGAAAGAAAAGAACTTCTTTGGGAAGAACCTTATAAAAAAAGAAAGGGCACAAGGATGAGCTCAGCCTGACCAGCAAATGCCAGGGCCAACAGCCTAGTTTTCCAGATGCCAAACAGCTTCACAGATCTGCAGCTTCAAAGCTGAAAGCCCAAGAGTCCAGCCAGGTATTTCTGGGTCCAGCATCCTGCCTCTGGAGAAACAAAAGTCTGTTAGTACACAGTTAGCCTGTCAGATTGTCTGGCCGCTGGGCTGCCCACTAGCCTGGGAGTCCTAATGAAGCTACAGGCAGACCTCTGCTCCATATTTGGAGGGCACCTGATAACCAATTCCTCCTCCCTGGTCACCTTCTTGGGGTCCTCCCAATCCCACACTCACACTAATCTCAGAGCAGGGAAGGTTTGGTCAGGGAGCCGTAGGTTGGCCCTGGTGGTGCTCTGGCGCCCTCTTGTGGCGGTCATCTCTAAGGGCAATTCAGCCTTTCCTGTCTCCCTTCCCTACGCCAGCACTGGGACGGCACTGACCTATCCTCAATAAATCTGATCTTAAAATATATTTATTATTTTGAAATATTGGACCTGACCAAAGACCACTTGACCAAGAGTATTTCTAATCAAAGGCAGAAAGAGTAAATGGCAGGAAGGAATATGTTCTTTCATGATGCTTGAATAGTAGAGGTGGATACTGTTCCTGCTGGGGTCTATCCCACCCTCACTGTGGGCACTCACACTTTATTAATGTGTCAGAAAGAAAGATTTAAATAGGATAAATCCCAGGCTTTTAACCCCAATTTTTCCTCTTCCAGCTGTAGAGACCTTCAGTGCTTTATTCACATTTCGAGCACTGTATTTGCAAAATGCAGGTAGTAACTAAATCCACTTTGCCTTTTAAAAATTCACATTTCGATGGGCTTCCCTGTAGTCTGATAAAGAGTCAGACACGACTGAGCGACTGAACATCAACAGCTGAACTCATATGATGCTACCTGGCTTTAAACCGATCATCTCCCACTTAATTCAGGTGAGTTGGCTTTAGGTCATGTTTATTGTCGAAATAGGAAAGAATCAGAAAGAAAAGAACTTCTTTGGGAAGAACCTTATAAAAAAAGAAAGGGCACAAGGATGAGCTCAGCCTGACCAGCAAATGCCAGGGCCAACAGCCTAGTTTTCCAGATGCCAAACAGCTTCACAGATCTGCAGCTTCAAAGCTGAAAGCCCAAGAGTCCAGCCAGGTATTTCTGGGTCCAGCATCCTGCCTCTGGAGAAACAAAAGTCTGTTAGTACACAGTTAGCCTGTCAGATTGTCTGGCCGCTGGGCTGCCCACTAGCCTGGGAGTCCTAATGAAGCTACAGGCAGACCTCTGCTCCATATTTGGAGGGCACCTGATAACCAATTCCTCCTCCCTGGTCACCTTCTTGGGGTCCTCCCAATCCCACACTCACACTAATCTCAGAGCAGGGAAGGTTTGGTCAGGGAGCCGTAGGTTGGCCCTGGTGGTGCTCTGGCGCCCTCTTGTGGCGGTCATCTCTAAGGGCAATTCAGCCTTTCCTGTCTCCCTTCCCTACGCCAGCACTGGGACGGCACTGACCTATCCTCAATAAATCTGATCTTAAAATATATTTATTATTTTGAAATATTGGACCTGACCAAAGACCACTTGACCAAGAGTATTTCTAATCAAAGGCAGAAAGAGTAAATGGCAGGAAGGAATATGTTCTTTCATGATGCTTGAATAGTAGAGGTGGATACTGTTCCTGCTGGGGTCTATCCCACCCTCACTGTGGGCACTCACACTTTATTAATGTGTCAGAAAGAAAGATTTAAATAGGATAAATCCCAGGCTTTTAACCCCAATTTTTCCTCTTCCAGCTGTAGAGACCTTCAGTGCTTTATTCACATTTCGAGCACTGTATTTGCAAAATGCAGGTAGTAACTAAATCCACTTTGCATAACTTTTAGAATTAAATGATACAACATTTCAAGAATGGGGCTTCCCTGGTAGCTCAGTGATAAAGAGTTCGCCTGCCAATGCAGGAGACATGGGTTCAATTCCTGATCTGGGAAGATCCACATACTGTGGAGCAACTGAGCCCCGTGAGCCACAACTATTGAACCTGTGCTCTAGAGCCTCGGAGCTGCAACTATTGAGCCCATGTGCTGCAACTGAAGAAGCCAGTGAGCCCTAGAGCCTGAGTTCCACAATAAGAGAAGTCACCGCAACAAGAAGCCTGCCCACCTCAACTAAAGAGTGGCCTCTACTCCCTGCAACTAGAGAAGAACCTTTGGCAGCAGTGAAAAGCCAGAGTAGCCAAAAATAAATAAATAAATAAATAAATAAATAAATTTTTTAAATTACAAGAATGGTATTGATCAACAGAATTTAATAAAAATCTCCACCTTTTCTTCTAGCTCCTTTCTCAAAGTAGGTGAGTATTCTCTGCCCAGAATACTCTCTTTTCTCTTCTGGAATCTCTTATGTTCCTTTTCTATCTTATGTCTTTATGCTGTCCACTCCTATATTTATCAAAGTGAAAAGTGAAAGTCTCTCGTGTCCAACTCTTTGGGACCCATGGATGAGCCACGGAATTCTCCGGGCATGAATACTGGAGTGGTTAGCCTTTCCCTTCTCCAGGAGATCTTCCCAATCCAGGAGAGAATCCAGGTCTCCTGCACTGCAATAAACTTGCTTATATTCTTAAAAATATTTTTTAAAAAAATCTCAAACCCTTGCTTTGACTCTCTCTTTTGATTAACTAGCAATTCTGTATTTAGCCATCCCTTTTTTTTTTGAAAAACTTTGTTTGCTGTTTCCTTTTCCATTCATTCTTTTATTTATCTTTTTGGCTGCTCCAGGTCTTAGCTATGACATATGGGATCTAGTCCCCTGACCAGGGATTGAACCCAGGCCTTAGCCTTGGGAGCGTGGAGTCTTAGCCACTGGACTACCAGGGAAGTCTCTTCCATTTATTCTTCAGTGGCTCCATCTGTCAGACAAGAAACTCCAGTGGCCTCCGAACAGCCAAAACCAGGGACTGGCTTCTTTCTTTGACGTGTCAAGACTGATGGACAGGGGCTTCCCTGGTGGCCCAGTGGGTAAGGACACCGCCTTGCAGTGCAAGGGGCGCCGGTTCCATCCCTGGCCTGGGAAGATCCCACGTGCTGGACTGATGTGTCCAATTACCGAGCCGGAGCTCCGGAGCGCATGCGCCCAGAGCCGGTGCTCTGCGACAACAGAGGCCACCACAATGGGAGGCCCACAAAAGCCAAAGAACAATGACGGATGAAAAATTGATAAATGAAAGACCAATAGAAGTGACCCGCCCACCCCACTCCCTCCCCACCCCACCCCCCAAAAAATAAATAAATAAAATAAATGTTAAAAAATAAAAAAAGACTGATGGACAGCTCAGTTTTCCTGATTTTGTTTATTTGTTACTTGTTGATTGTTCAACACTCATTTTCCTTAGTTTTCCTATTGTAAGGTTTTTCTAATTTGATTCTCCTACTACTACTCAGATCATTCCTTTTGAATGCCTTTAATTAGCAGCATCCTCTCCTTCAATCGTTTTTTTTTCAAACTAGTGCTTTCTTCCTTCTGCTCTTTTCTTACTCCTCCCATGACCTTTTTGAGTCACCTTATGAAGGCTTTACAACTATTCATAGTCATTCATTTCATCTTTACCTCTGGGTACATAGGAGGACTGCATTTTCACCCTGCCTAAAGTTGCTCCACATAGAAACAATCATAGGTCCAGTTTATTCTATTTAAACTTAAAGAAAAAATACCTTTCCTATTAATTCCAATTGAATCTCTCAGTCTCGCTGGTACTCCTGTAACACTGTACCAAATGGTCTCTTCATACAAACTCTACCCTTCCTGGATTCTATTCTCCACATGACAGCTGGAATTCTCCTACCATTCCTTTTCCCTTCGAGTGAAATCCTTAACATCACGCAGAGCCTCTGGACTCATCTGTCTGCTTTCTTCTCTCTTATGCTCAAGTTCTCTGCTGCAGCCACTCTGACCTCTCTCAACTCCCTCAAAGTCCTGTGCTTCTTATCTGCGTTTCAGAATACTGCATTCTGACACCTCAAGCCTAGAAGATCCCCTGCCATTTTTTCTTACTTGACTCATATGAATCCTTCACATCTCAGCCTATACATCATATACCACAATTCCTGATACACAAGAAATAATAAATATTTATGGATGATTCTCTTATCCATCATGCCCGCTGAGACTTTCATCAACTTCTATCCACTTTACTGAAATAGCCTCCAGGATCCTCTGTGTTATCTGTCCGTTTTAACTACAGTGAGTCCCCTACATACAAACCTCCAAGTGTTGAACTTGAAAGATGCAAATGTGTGTTCCATCAACATCAGGCGTCAGTGAAATTGCAGCTTCCCCTCTGCCTCCTCTTGCTGACAGTCCTTCAGCTCTACCATCTCCCAAGTCCTCTCCCTCCTCCAGTCAGTAACTCTTCACCTATTCATTCAATCAGCCCCTTTAGGCCAGCTATTGTGCTATACCACTGTATTTTTCAAGGTACGGTACTGTAAGATTTAAAGTGTTTTTTATTTTTGAGTTTGTTTCTATGTATTACTTGTGTGAAAAGTATTATAAACCTATTACAGTACAGTACTATATAGCTGATTGTGTTAGTTGGGACTTAACAAACACACCTCTCAGACTAGAAATTGTTCATAAACAATGTCCTCTATGAAGATGCAGGTTTGATCCCTAAGTCAGGAAGATCCCCTGGAACAAGGCATGGAAACCCACTTCAGTATCTTCCCTGGCGAATTCCATGGACAGAGAAGTCTGGCCAGCAATAGTCCATTGGGCTGCAAAGAGTCTGACACGACTGAGTGACTAACACACATGCTATGAAGATGCTAAGTTGCCTGGGTGCGGAACGTTACTAGGTTTAATTTTCTAATTTAACCTTATTATTCTCTTCCTTTCTTGTCTCATTTAATTGTATCCTCCAATTTCAGTACATGTACTTAACACAATAATTTATTAGATAAATGATTCATCTTTTGAACACTGACTGTAGATCTCATTTACTGAAAATGCCAACTTTAGTTGCTAGCCTGCAGCCACTCTGACCTCTCTCAACTCCCTCAAAGTCCTGTGCTTCTTATCTGCGTTTCAGAATACTGCATTCTGACACCTCAAGCCTAGAAGATCCCCTGCCATTTTTTCTTACTTGACTCATATGAATCCTTCACATCTCAGCCTATACATCATATACCACAATTCCTGATACACAAGAAATAATAAATATTTATGGATGATTCTCTTATCCATCATGCCCGCTGAGACTTTCATCAACTTCTATCCACTTTACTGAAATAGCCTCCAGGATCCTCTGTGTTATCTGTCCGTTTTAACTACAGTGAGTCCCCTACATACAAACCTCCAAGTGTTGAACTTGAAAGATGCAAATGTGTGTTCCATCAACATCAGGCGTCAGTGAAATTGCAGCTTCCCCTCTGCCTCCTCTTGCTGACAGTCCTTCAGCTCTACCATCTCCCAAGTCCTCTCCCTCCTCCAGTCAGTAACTCTTCACCTATTCATTCAATCAGCCCCTTTAGGCCAGCTATTGTGCTATACCACTGTATTTTTCAAGGTACGGTACTGTAAGATTTAAAGTGTTTTTTATTTTTGAGTTTGTTTCTATGTATTACTTGTGTGAAAAGTATTATAAACCTATTACAGTACAGTACTATATAGCTGATTGTGTTAGTTGGGACTTAACAAACACACCTCTCAGACTAGAAATTGTTCATAAACAATGTCCTCTATGAAGATGCAGGTTTGATCCCTAAGTCAGGAAGATCCCCTGGAACAAGGCATGGAAACCCACTTCAGTATCTTCCCTGGCGAATTCCATGGACAGAGAAGTCTGGCCAGCAATAGTCCATTGGGCTGCAAAGAGTCTGACACGACTGAGTGACTAACACACATGCTATGAAGATGCTAAGTTGCCTGGGTGCGGAACGTTACTAGGTTTAATTTTCTAATTTAACCTTATTATTCTCTTCCTTTCTTGTCTCATTTAATTGTATCCTCCAATTTCAGTACATGTACTTAACACAATAATTTATTAGATAAATGATTCATCTTTTGATTAACTCACTGACTAGTCAGTATAGATCTCATTTACTGAAAATGCCAACCTTTAGTTGCAGTTGAGTGATGTCCTATCAAGATGTTGTTTCAGGAGTCAAATAACATAATTTCTTATAATGCATATTACAGATTTGGAAGATTCTCTTTTTGGTAGCTTCGCCAAAGTGTAGAAATTTTTGCTGAAAACAGATTATAAGTTACAATGCCGGTGTCATGTTTTCTTGTCTTTTGCTGCCACTAAATCACAGTTTAGTATCATCAAGGTTATACTGAATTTTATGCAACTGACTTTACAGGCAAAGTTTGTGAACTTAAGTCCTTTTCAATAGGCACAAAATCTAATAGCAAACTAACCAAAAGGATGGATAATTTACATTGCTGCTTTCAACAAAATAAACAATAAAACAACGACTTATCAGAACAAGACCACATTGACAAATTTAAAGAAATGATACATGGGGAACCAATGAAAATTACACTGAATATAGTCAGAAACATAGAAAACATATCAACTCTACACCTCTATAATTAAATACTCATATGGTAGGGAATAAATACTTTAGCAGAAAACTCTTAGAAACCAGAATGTTTTATAAAATAAATACATGATGACATTGTCTCTTAGAAACATATAAGCATCTTTTAAAAGGTTACTAAGTCTTGTCCAAATATACAGGAACATTTTTGCCATCTAAAAGCATTAGGATTGTCAACTAAGACTTGACTCAAGTGGGATCTAAGCAAAACTTTCTCCTGGTGTCTAATTCATTGAATTCAAGTTGTTAAGGTATTTATTTCAGAAGTAGATTTCATTGTATAAAGATTTCTGCCTTTCCTTAATTTCAGATGTCGGTATATTTGCAGTTTCAGGGATATAAATATAAAACATGTTGATATCCTTGTGGCTTTGGATAGCTATTAGGTTTTTTTTTTTTTCTATTTGGGCAGAATTAATTTGTTTATTTTCAAATTGGTATGAAATCAAATAAATTTGTCTTGTTTCTATGTCTTTTATAAAGTTAAGGACAATTAACAGTTACACTGCAAGAATACATATGACCATAAAGCGGCTTCCAGTGGTAAAGAAACCACCTGCAAAGCAGGAGATACAGGTGATGTGGGTCTGGTCCCTAGGCTGGGCAGATCACCTGGAGTAGGAAATGGCAACCTGCTCCAGTATTCTTGCCTGGAGAATTCCATGGACAGAGGAGTTTGGCAATCTACAGTCCATGGGATTGCAAAAGAGTTGGACATGTATGAGTGACTGTGCACACATAAAATATGGCAATAGCATTATTTTATTTATTTTTGGTACCTCCTTGAGGTATGTAGGATACCACCAGGAATTGAACCCAGGCCCCCTGCAGTGGAAAAGCAGAGTCTTAACCACTGGACTGCCAGGGAAGTCCCCAAGAGCATTACTTAAAATTGGCTCTTTTTAATAATTTTGTGAACTACTCTGGAGGCAGAGTTGATAAGATTCTGTCTGCCAATGCAGGGAACATGGGTTCAATTCCTTCTCTGGGAAGATTCCACTTGCTGCAGAGTAACTAAGCCTGAGCTTCACAACTACTGAGCCTGATAGCTGCAACTACTAAAGCCAATGCACCCAGAATCTGTGCTCTGCAACAAGATAAACCACGTCTACGAGAAGCCTGAGTACAGCAACAAAGAGTAGCCCTCGCTCACTGCAACTAGAGAGAGTCCACACAGCACTCAAGACCTAGCACAGCCATAAATAAATAAATAAGTAAATATAATTTTATAGTAATAAAAAGGAGAGAGAATGTTGCCGGTCATATATTGTTACCACTATCCTAGTAAAATTTCTAAGAAACCATGAATGAATAATTCTACATTACCTAATGGTATGGTTGCAAAAAGTCAGCCATGACTGAGTGACTAAGCACAGCACAGCATGGTATAGCCAAACATTTATCAAAATAAAAATGAGATCCATATACATACAAAATCAACTCTTTATCTTAAGTATCATTAGAAACTATAGAGCCCCAAATGAACTCTTGAATATAGTTAGGCTCTTAAAACAATAACATTTTAAGTGCACTGCTATTACAAACCCATTTGATATTCATTTTAGTTGCCACAATGTTAATGAATATGCTTTGTATTCAGACTGAGGTCACAAGTACTACTACAGCAGTTCCGATATAATTCAGCCTTAGTTAAAAATGAGTAAATGGATATTTTAAAACTGCATGTTACTAGGAAGGAGAGAAAAAACCAATTACACCAAACATCCGTTCTTTAAAACAGCAAATTAAAGATTTGTATTAAATCGTGTTCTTTCTCACTTGGACATGTACAGAATACAATAATACAAGAAAACTTGCTATATCAACTACTCCTTTTCCTTGCCTCAGCTGTTCTACTGATTAATTAGCCTGGAAAACAGAAATTGGGATGTGAAAAATGACTCAGAAGGGGAGCCTGAAATTCCCCTTTACAATATTTAGTCTACAAAAAGGGTTTCAAAACTACCACTATGTCAATATATTTTAGCTGAAGGAACAGGTCATTATGTATGCCATTTTATTTCAATTGGCTAGACAAATTCTAATATTCCCTTTAATTTTCTCCTGTATGGAAGGTTAACACTTAAAAATCCAACATTAGAGACCTCATGCCATAAACTCAAGATTTTTCAATCGATTGGTCCCAGAATGACCTCTGGGTGTTTGCTACAAACAAGTTCTACCAAGTCAGAATAGTGGGAATCAGCATTGTGACAAACAACCTGAAAATTCCTGTATACACCTTATTTTAAGGGCTTCCTTAAAGCCCTTAAAGGTGGCTCAGCAATAAAGGATCCACCTTCCAATGCAGGAGATGCAGTACATGCAGTTTTGATCCCTGAATTAGGAATATCCCCTGGAGAAGAAAATAGCAACCCATTCTAGTATGCTTGCCTGGAAAATTCCATGGACAGAGTAGCCTGAAGGGCTATAATGCATACAGTCTTGAAGAGATGGAGACAACTTAGCAACTGAGCAACCATGCACACTGGGCCACTCTCATCTTCTGAGATGGTCCACACTCTATGAAGTGTGTTTCTCTCTAAATAAATACACTTCTTACCAAAAATAAATTGCCTGAGGTTTGGATAAGGTAATATTTAAAGCTATGTATTTTTCATTTCATTCCAGTCAGGAAATATTTAAGTACCAGTCCTATGTGAGGGAAATGTGATACACGAAGGGTGTTCCAAAAAGCAAGACGCATATGATAAATTTATTTTCAAGGTACAGTTTATTAAGTACAGTGCATGCCTGTTAAGTCACTTCAGTCATGTCTGACTCTTTGCCACCCTATAGACTGTAGCCCACCAGGTTCCTCTGTCTGTGGGATTCCCTAAGCAAGAATACTGGAGTGGATTTCCATATTATCCTCCAGGGTATCTTCCCAACCTAGGGATCAAACTCCAGTCTCTTACGTCTCTGGCATTAGCAGGAAGGCTTCCTTACTACTAGTGCCATCTGGGAAGCCCATTAAGTACAGTTATAATCTGAAAATGTCTGGAAACACAGAGAAAGTAGTGTGCTTACTGTGCAAATGAACAGTTCACTCTTGACTTCAGTCTAGTGATTCTTCCTCTGAAAATATGTCTGGAGGTTGAAGACAAATGTGATTAGCTTACTATTGGAAACATTACTGAAGCATTGGTTAAGAACAAATGTATCCTATGCTTTCTGATAGTTTTGGACATCCTGCGTTTTCAATAGGAGGGTAATAAATGTGAAGCAACAGGTAGAACCTTACGTGGAACAACTGACTGCTTCCAAATTGGGAAAGGAGTACAACAAGGCCATATAATGTCACAGAGTACATCAAGGGGTGATGTGAAACGCTGGGGTAGCTGAGTTACAAGCTGGGATAAAGACTGCCAGGAGAAATATTAACAACTTCAGATATGCAGATGATACCACTTTACTGGCAGGAAGCAAAGAGAAACTAAAGGGTGACGATGAGGGTAATGATGAGGGTGAAGGAGGAAAGTGGAAAAACTGGCTTAAAACTCAACAGTCAAAAAACTAAGATCTTGTCATCCATTCCCATCACTTCATGGCAAATAGCAGGGGAAATAAGGAAGTAGTGACAGATTTTCTCTTCTTGGGCTCCAAAATCACTGTGGATGGCAAATAAAGAGCTGCAAAACATTTCAATAAATCCTTTAAAAATAAATTGCCTGAGGTTTGGATAAGGTAATATTTAAAGCTATGTATTTTTCATTTCATTCCAGTCAGGAAATATTTAAGTACCAGTCCTATGTGAGGGAAATGTGATACACGAAGGGTGTTCCAAAAAGCAAGACGCATATGATAAATTTATTTTCAAGGTACAGTTTATTAAGTACAGTGCATGCCTGTTAAGTCACTTCAGTCATGTCTGACTCTTTGCCACCCTATAGACTGTAGCCCACCAGGTTCCTCTGTCTGTGGGATTCCCTAAGCAAGAATACTGGAGTGGATTTCCATATTATCCTCCAGGGTATCTTCCCAACCTAGGGATCAAACTCCAGTCTCTTACGTCTCTGGCATTAGCAGGAAGGCTTCCTTACTACTAGTGCCATCTGGGAAGCCCATTAAGTACAGTTATAATCTGAAAATGTCTGGAAACACAGAGAAAGTAGTGTGCTTACTGTGCAAATGAACAGTTCACTCTTGACTTCAGTCTAGTGATTCTTCCTCTGAAAATATGTCTGGAGGTTGAAGACAAATGTGATTAGCTTACTATTGGAAACATTACTGAAGCATTGGTTAAGAACAAATGTATCCTATGCTTTCTGATAGTTTTGGACATCCTGCGTTTTCAATAGGAGGGTAATAAATGTGAAGCAACAGGTAGAACCTTACGTGGAACAACTGACTGCTTCCAAATTGGGAAAGGAGTACAACAAGGCCATATAATGTCACAGAGTACATCAAGGGGTGATGTGAAACGCTGGGGTAGCTGAGTTACAAGCTGGGATAAAGACTGCCAGGAGAAATATTAACAACTTCAGATATGCAGATGATACCACTTTACTGGCAGGAAGCAAAGAGAAACTAAAGGGTGACGATGAGGGTAATGATGAGGGTGAAGGAGGAAAGTGGAAAAACTGGCTTAAAACTCAACAGTCAAAAAACTAAGATCTTGTCATCCATTCCCATCACTTCATGGCAAATAGCAGGGGAAATAAGGAAGTAGTGACAGATTTTCTCTTCTTGGGCTCCAAAATCACTGTGGATGGTGCCATGAAAATAAAAGATGCTTGCATTTTGGAATGAAAGCTATGACAAACCTAGACAGCATACTAAAAAGCAAAGACATCATTTTGTCAACAAAGGTCTGTATTAGTCAAAGCTATGTTTTTTCCAGTAGTCATGTATGAATGTGAGAGCTGGACCATAAAGAAGGTTGAATGCTGAAGAACTGATACTCCCATGAACAGCAAGGAGGTCAAACCAATCAATCCTAAGGGAAATCAGCCCTGAATACTCATTGGAAGTTCTGATGCTGAAGCTGAAGCTCCAATCCTTTGACCACCTGATGCAAAGAGATGACTCACTGGAAAATACCCTGATGCTGGCAAAGATTGAAGGCAGGAGGAGAAAGGGGCAACAGAGGATGAGATAGTTTGATGGCATCACTGATTCAATGGACATGAACTTGGGCAGACTCCATCAGGTGAGGCACAGGGAGGCCTGGTGTGTTGCAATCCATGGGGCCACATAGAGTGGGACACAACCTAGCAACTGAACAACAACAGCAACAACAAGTGTGTGAGGTGTCTTAGTGGCTGGAGACAGAGGCAGAGAGTACCCAAGAGGGAAGGGAAAAAATGAACTACAGGACCAGAAGCACTAAAGGCAAACTGTTTCTCTTCCAACTTAATTCTCCTGGTGCTAGAACCACAAGTCAAACTTACTTGAAAGTGGCATTGTGCTTTTTAACCACCAGAGCAAAATTCAAACAGTAAAAGTTGACTTGGGAATTTAGGAGGAGAATGGAAGAAAATCAAAAAAGTGAAGCTGATGGTACCAGGTTATTTTTCTGGTCAGCAATTTTCCCTCATCCCTGACCCTGCAGTAATGAAGACTAAGGGACTTAAATATTTGAAATGAACTTTGACTAGGAGTACTCACTTATGAAACTGCATGCAGCAAGCTGATGGGATTCATTCATTGTGTCCAGTGCTCTGGATTTCCTATAATCCTTGGCTGACTTTTCTGGGACTGAAAACAGGATTTAGTTTATTTTTAAAAGCTGTGATAAGTGAAGGTGGGCATAAAAACAGTTGTAGAGACCTTAAGGATGTATTACCCCCAGACATATTTTCAGGACTTTCCAGGTACCGGCCAGTGGTAGAGTCTGCCTATAAATGCTACTGATGATGGGGTTTCCCTGGTGGTCCAGTGGGTAAGGACACCGCCTTGCAGTGCAAGGGGCGCCAGTTCGATCCCTGGCCTGGGAAGGTCCCACGTGCCACGGAGCGGCTGGACTGATGTGTCCAATTACCGAGCCGGAGCTCTGGAGCGCATGCGCCCGGAGCCGGCGCTCTGCAGCAACAGACGCCACCGCGATGGGAGGACCACAGGAGCCAAAGAACGAAAACAGATGAAAATGGAGAAATGAAAGACCAATAGAAGTGGCCCGCTCGCTTCCCTCCCTCCCCAACACGACCCCCGCCCAAAATAAATAAATAAGTAAATCTAAAAAGAAAAAAAGAGCAAGAGAAAACCCCAGCAGGATTTTTAAAAAACATTTCCCCAAATGTTTGCAATTTTCAAAGTTCTTCCTGGCTGCTCTGCAGACATCATACACAGTGGAGGGCAAGAGGGGGAACAATAGTGAGGTTCTTGCCATGATTCAAGGACAAAAATGGCAGCTTAAAGTCAGGGACTAGCAGTGGAGACAGAGGACATGGACGTGGATGGACTTGTGCAGTAGATTCCACAGCACAGGCAGTGGGGTTTGGGCAAAGACTCCCAGGTTTTTGCTTTGAGCAAATGAATGGAGAGGGTGTATTTCTTGGAATGCAGAAGCTGGAAGAACAGATTGTGGGGAAATCCAATGTTCTCTTTGGGAGTGTATTAAGCTTGAGATGGGCTTCCCTGGTAGCTCAGTAGGTAAAGAATCCTCCTACAATGCAGGAGCTGCAGGAGAAATAGGTTCAATCCCTGGGTCAGGAAGATCTCCTAGGAAATGGCAACCCCTCCAGTATTCTTGCCTGAAAAATCCCATGGACAGAGTAGTGTGACAGACTACAGTTCAAAGGGTCCCAAAGAGTCAGACAGGACTGAGAACTTAAGTTTGAGATGCTTAAAATCTCCATGGATATCCAAAGCAGGCAACTGAAAATGAGTGTTCAGAGCTCAGTGGAGAGGACAGGGGCTGGAAACAGAGTTGGTTCTGATCAGGACGTAAACTGTATCTAATGCTAGGGTAAGTGCGCCTGGAAAGAGGTGGACAGGTGGCAGAGGGCAGGAGGATATATATTTGGGGCATTCAAACACTTTCAGTTCAAGCAGAGGAAGAGGCCAACCAAAGGGATGGAGCAGGACAACGGTACAGAAGGATAAAAACAGAAGAGTCATGGAAGCCTGGCGGAGAATCTTTCAGAATAAAGGTCTGGTTGGGATTTCCCTGGCCATTCAGAGGTTAAGACTCAGTGCTCCCAATGCAGGGTCACGGGTTCAATGACGGGTCAGGGAACTAAGATCCCACATGCCATGCAGCCAAAAAAAAAAAAAAAAAGTTCTGGTCAATTGGGCCAATTGCAATTGAGAAGTAAGATAAAAAAGGACAGAACAATGACCATCAGGCTTGACAATGAATAATCATTAGTGGCCTTGAGAAAAGAAATCCTGATAGAGAAGTGGGGAGAAAAGACAAGTAGATTGCACTGAGAACAGAAAAGGATGTAGAATGAGCCACTGTAGACTGTGCTTTCCAATATGGTAGCACTAGCCACATGTGTCTAATTAAATTAAAAATTCACTCCTTGGGTACACTAGCCACATTTCAAAGGCTCAACAGCCACACAAGACTAGTAGCCACCAAATTAGGCAATGCAAAGACAGAGCATTCCCATCATCTCAGAAAGTTCTGTGGGACAGTGGTACTACAGACAATAATTTTATGGCTTTTGACTAGAAGAGAATAGAGAAATGGGCTTGTAGCTGGAAGACAAACGTGTCAAATAAGAGTAGGTGTTTTGTTGGATTGTTTTTGTTTTTAAGAAGAGATACGCAGATTTCCTGTTTCCTGTGAAGCCTTGGCTCCAGATCTGAAGCAATGAAGACCTTTGGAGTGTTCTTGACTCCTCATGCTTTCTGTGCTGGCCCATGATTTGAATAATGTGTTTATAGCCTGTGGTAAAAACTGGCTCCAGGTCAAAGTGAGACGAACACCATTTATAGATGAGCTGATACCCCAGGCTTATGAGCTCTTTCTAGGAGACGGATGTCCTGTTACCAGAGAGCTGATTGATTCCTTTGAGTTCCTTTTTGGTGTTACTTTTTGTGGCATCAGGACTTACAAAGACTCATCGGGCATCCTTATTGAAAGTTCAGTCACATATTAGCTGTTGTTTTTAAATAAACGTGGTGTCATCCCAATACTGTGCCATGTTAAAATAAATGATTCATCCATCTTTGCAGAAAAAGACACACAAAGTGATCGTGATACAGCTGGGGAAAGCTCCCAAGCACCAGGCAGATGGAAAAATACAACCGTCACCTGAAGAACAGTTCTTGGAAACCCAACCAGGAATGTCATCTCAGTGTACTTCAGGGAGACTGAGACTTCAGATCCAGATCACTGCGATGAAGCGAACACTGCAGTAAAGAATAGTTCTTCCCTTGTTGAACTGTGTAATGTTTTTAAATCTCTTGGTTTTAAGTGATAGGTCAGAAAGTCTTACTCATCTTGGTACTCTGGCTACCTGAAGATTGCTCTGCCCCTTAGAAGCTGAACTTCGTGCCTATGGATAACACCTTTTTCCATTTTAATAACGTTCTTTTTAAAATGAATTTGCTCTCCTGTGCACATTTATGAGCTCTTGGGTGGGGAAAAAGGAACGTCCCAGAATTTTAACTCTGTAATAGAAGTAATTTTAAAAATAAAGTTTTACATATTCTGGAAAAAAAAAAAAAAAAAGAAGAGATATGCTAGGGCATGACTATACACTGATGAGAAGGAACCATTAGAAATGGAGCAGTAGGGAATTCCCTGGTGGCCCAGAAGTCAAGACTCCAAGGTTTCACTGTTGTGGGTCTGGGGTTCAATCCAAGTCAGGGAACTAAGATTGTGCAAGCTGAGTGGAGGCCAAAAAAGGGAGAGTGGGGAGAGGGAAACAGAAGAGTGAGAGAAGGAGATCTGGAGACAGCAGCAGAGGCTGGAGTGATGCAGAGCTACAAGTCAAGGAATGCAGCAGAGCAGGAAGTTGGAAAAGGCAAGGAAACAGACTCTTCCCTAGACCCTTCAGAAGAAGCACTCTAGCTGACGCCTTGATCTTATCCTAGTGTCCCTCCCATAGCCAAGTTCCCCTTAGGGCAACCCTAGCCATCAGCACCTCAGAAGGTGACTGTATTTAGATATGGGGCCTTTAAAGAGGTTATTAAGAGAAACCAAGGCTGTTAGCATGTTATGACTGATGTCCTTATAAAATATTCAGATGCACAGAAACACACCAGGTGTGCACACAGAGGGATGACTGTGCGCAGGAACAGGGAGAAGACGGTCATCTGCAAGCCAAGAGAAGAGATCTCCAAAGAAGAAAAGAGATCTGGCATGGGTTCGATCACTGGTCGAGAAACTATTAATAAGATTCCGCATGCCTCACAGTGCAGCCAAAAAAGAAAAAAGAAACCAACCCTGTGTACACCACAATCTTGAAAACCTAGCCTTCAGAACTGTGAGAAAATTGATTTCCATTGTTTTAGCTACCCTGTGGTATTTTTTCATAGCAGTCCTAGCAAATACAACCAGTGAAACTCATGATAGGGCTTCCCTGGTGGTCCAGTGGGTAAGGACACCGCCATGCAGTGCAAGGGGTGCCAGTTTGATCCCTGGCCTGGGAAGATCCCATGTGCCGCGGAGCAGCTGGACCCATGTGTCCAATTACCGAGCCGGAGCTCTGGAGCGCATGCGCCCGGAGCCGGTGCTCTGCGACATCAGAGGCCACCGCGATGGGAGGCCCACAGGAGCCAAGGAACAAAGACGGATGAAAATAGAGAAATGAAAGACCAATAGAAGTGGCCCGCCTGCTCCCCTCCCTCCCCAACCTGACCCCCGCCCAAAATAAATACATAAAATAAATCTTAAAAAAGAAAAAAAGAAAGAAACTCATGGTGGACTTCTGACCTCCAGAACTGTAAAAGAATACTTTTTTTTTTTTAAGCTACCCATGCCTCATGTGAGATCCCAGTTCCTGACCAGGGACTGAACCTGTGTGCCCTGCAATGGAAGCACAGAGTCCCAACTACATATGTTCTAAAACTGTAAGATCATAAATGTGCATTGTTTGAAGCCACTCGGTTCACAGCTATTGTTACAGCAGCTACGGGAAATGATACAGACAGGAAACCAAATGCTTGGGGACTGGAGTAGGATGCTCAGGCCCCGTGTGCTGACAGGAGATCTGTAGTCGTGCTGCTCACATGAGCCCATTGGGCTGGACCTGCAGATGCCAAATGGATAAACCACTGGCCCATGTAATGGGTGCAGCCAAGTGTGTGCAATTGTGAGAGAATGAATCAAGGGAGGGGGATGTTGACAACAATGGAGTGTGAATGATAATGACCCTTGGAATCTGAGATACTTAGGGAAGAAGGTGAGGGGGGTGATGCATAATTGAAAGAAGGAGAGCAGGAGGACTTCCCTGGCAGTCCAAGGGTTAAGAGTCTGCACTTCCACTGCAAGGGAAGAGGGTTTGACTCCTAATCGGGGAACTGAGATCCTGCATGCTGCATAATATGAAAGAAAAGAAAGAGAAAAAGAAAGACTAGTAGATTAAAGATCTCAATGGGGCAAAAAACTGATCAAATTGGAAAAGAGTAAATTTTCTAAAATACTAGCCAGATATATAACACCTTTGCTTAAAATGGTGCTTTCCAATTCTTGTAAGACAGCGAATATATTCCCTAACTCGGCCTGCAAGGCATCCCTGTCTGGGCCTGGCCTGCCACTCAAGCCTCTCCTTTAGAATTCCACAACCTCTGCCTCCTTTAGATATTCCTTTTCCCTATCTGGAACATTCTTCCCACCCTCTCCCCTTCATCTTCCCTGGCTGACTCTTATTCCTCCTTCAGGCCCCATCTAGGATGCTATTTCTTCTGGCAAATTTCCCAGACCCCTGGACCAGTTAGACAGTTCTGCATGGAGGGGCTCTAGTTAGCCCTTCCCATGGCATCATCTAATTGCCATCTTCACTTCCAGACACCATGGTCTCTAGACCAGCACGTGCCCAACACACGTCCAAAAGAATACTTTTTTTTTTTTAAGCTACCCATGCCTCATGTGAGATCCCAGTTCCTGACCAGGGACTGAACCTGTGTGCCCTGCAATGGAAGCACAGAGTCCCAACTACATATGTTCTAAAACTGTAAGATCATAAATGTGCATTGTTTGAAGCCACTCGGTTCACAGCTATTGTTACAGCAGCTACGGGAAATGATACAGACAGGAAACCAAATGCTTGGGGACTGGAGTAGGATGCTCAGGCCCCGTGTGCTGACAGGAGATCTGTAGTCGTGCTGCTCACATGAGCCCATTGGGCTGGACCTGCAGATGCCAAATGGATAAACCACTGGCCCATGTAATGGGTGCAGCCAAGTGTGTGCAATTGTGAGAGAATGAATCAAGGGAGGGGGATGTTGACAACAATGGAGTGTGAATGATAATGACCCTTGGAATCTGAGATACTTAGGGAAGAAGGTGAGGGGGGTGATGCATAATTGAAAGAAGGAGAGCAGGAGGACTTCCCTGGCAGTCCAAGGGTTAAGAGTCTGCACTTCCACTGCAAGGGAAGAGGGTTTGACTCCTAATCGGGGAACTGAGATCCTGCATGCTGCATAATATGAAAGAAAAGAAAGAGAAAAAGAAAGACTAGTAGATTAAAGATCTCAATGGGGCAAAAAACTGATCAAATTGGAAAAGAGTAAATTTTCTAAAATACTAGCCAGATATATAACACCTTTGCTTAAAATGGTGCTTTCCAATTCTTGTAAGACAGCGAATATATTCCCTAACTCGGCCTGCAAGGCATCCCTGTCTGGGCCTGGCCTGCCACTCAAGCCTCTCCTTTAGAATTCCACAACCTCTGCCTCCTTTAGATATTCCTTTTCCCTATCTGGAACATTCTTCCCACCCTCTCCCCTTCATCTTCCCTGGCTGACTCTTATTCCTCCTTCAGGCCCCATCTAGGATGCTATTTCTTCTGGCAAATTTCCCAGACCCCTGGACCAGTTAGACAGTTCTGCATGGAGGGGCTCTAGTTAGCCCTTCCCATGGCATCATCTAATTGCCATCTTCACTTCCAGACACCATGGTCTCTAGACCAGCACGTGCCCAACACACGTCCAGTACATGTCAACTCGCCCAGCACACAACATGCAGGAAGATCTAAAAGACAGGGGTTAAAAATGAAATAGACACCATTCAAAATGACTTAAGTTATGAGGATATATACAAGACTGGGGAGATCCTTAAGAAAGTATCCCAAATTAGCTTTGGTGTTTTTTGTTTTTTGTTTTTGTTTTTGTTTTTTTTTTTGAACATTTATTTGTTTGGTAGTGTCAGGTCTTATTTACAACAGGTAGTTTCTTCGTTGTATCATGCGATATCTTTTATTGCAGCACAGGGACTCTCTGAATATTCATTGGAAAGACTGATGCTGAAGCTGAAGCTCCAATACTTTCACCACCTGATGGATCCTGATGCTGAGAAAGATTGAGGGCTGGAGGAGAAGGGAGTGACAGAGGGTAAGCTGGTTGGATGGTTCAGTTTTGCTGAGGTATTTGAGCTAGACCTCCATCTAGCCTTGAACTCTTGTATTTCTACAAGTCTGTCTTGTTTTTTAGAGGTGATCGCCTCAGTGAATGTGCATGGGAAGTGCTGGTTTTCCTCTCTGTTGGTCTTGTAGCAATGCTTTTCTGCATGTTCTTGATCTGTTACTTTTTTCTTCTTCCTTCCCTTTCCCTTGTAATATCTTTGTATAGCTTTTTTTCTGGTTCATTTTTGATGACTCATCCCCTTTGAGGTGTTTTCTGAACCGGAGAGCCCAGGGCTAGTCAAGGTTTTAACACGAGGTTAATTTTTTTCATTTTGAAACATTAAACATGTTACTGAAAGAATGTATAAAATAAAAAAAATGTACATTTAAGATTAACAATAAAATAGAGCAAAACTCAGTGTATCTGGTACTCAGACAACAAAATCAGGCCCTATCTCCATCTTGGCCCCAACCCCAAAGCAATACAGCCCTAAATATGTGCTTACTAATCATTTGTTATTCTTCATAGATTTTTGTTTTTAATGGTTTTTTTTTTTAATTTCATTTATTTATTTATTTTTGGCTATTCTGGGTCTTCACTGCTGCTGAGGCTCTTCTCTAGTTGCAGGGAGTAGGGGATACTCTCTGGTTGAGGTGAGCAGGCTTCCTGTTGCGGAGACTTCTCTTGCTGTGGAACTCGAGCTCTAGGGCACACAGGCTTCAGTAGTTGTGGCCCATGGGCTCAACAGTTGCAGATTTGAGGCTGTAGAGCACAGGCTCAATAGCTGTGGGTCACAGGCTTAGTTGCTCCGCAGCATGTGGGATCCTCCTGGATCAGGGATTGAACCCGTGTCTCCTGCATTGGTAGGCAAACTCCCCACCATTGAGCTACCAGGGAAGCACTATTCTTCACAGATTTTTAATGTCTTCTTTATGACTACACATTATATTAAATAGTATCATACATACTTGGACTTTCAAAGGCACAGTTTTATGCTTTTATCTTCTATGATTTGCTTTTATTCTTTTTTTTTTTTTGAATGATGCATTTTCTAACCATTGGAAAGGATCAAACCCATGTCCCCCTGCATTGGAAGGGCACAGTCTTAACCAGTGGACCACCAACAAAGTCCGTGGTTTGCTTTTCTTAGTCAGCATCACACTTGGAGAGAGGGCATCACACTGGAGGAGGCGGTGACACCTGTTACTCTCCCTGCAGAACAGCATTCCACTCTACTGATGGTGCACAAGTGATTTCTCCATTCCTCTGTTGAAGGACTTTTATGTTGTCCCAGGCTGTATGATGTTATCCATCTAGACTGCCTACATCAAAGTCATCTAATCCCCTGGGCCCCTTTTCAAGAGTTTCACAGGACTGTGTTCCTTGGAGAGGAACTGCTGGGACCTGGGACAGGCCTGAAGTCTGCCCCACTCTGCCCCACAAGTTGGTTCCCAAAGTGACTGCACTGACAACGCTCCAAGCCTCAGGGATGACACATTGCTCTATGTCCTTCGCATCTTTCATATTTTTATCATTCTTGCCAACAGTGGGAGACACAGAGGGAAAAACCCCGCACTTGTCCTTTGCTCCACCAAACAATCTTCTATGTGACTTGAGCACAGAATTCCTTATTTGTGCCCCTCCTTTTTCTCCATTCCAAGACTATGGCTGAATTTCATCCCTGATCTCACAAGAACATGTTTTCATTCTGCAATGCAGGATGTTCACTCCTTCTGCAGTCCATTCTGCATCCTCCTTCTCCTGGCCCTGTGGATAGCTCCTCTCCTACTTGGTTGATTCAGCATTTCAGCTTTCCCTAGTTTAGTTGAAGACCATATTTGTTCTTACCTGGTTATGCAAAGAAAAGGAAATGCCAACTTAGAGTCACTGTTATTAAATGAAAAGACTCCAAGACTCTGGCTTTTGGGGGTTTTGTTATTTTTCTTTTGGGCCATGCTGGGCCTTTGCTGCTGCACATGGACTTTCTCTAGTTGTGGTGAGTGGGGGCTTCTCTTGTGGAGCACAGGCTCCAGGTGCATGGGTTTTGGTAGTTGTGGCACGTCGCCTCAGCAGTTGCTGCTTCCAGGCATGTGGAATCTTCCTGGACCACCGATTGAAACTGTGTCCTCTTCATTGGTAGGTGGATTCTTAACCACTGAGCCACCAGGGAAGTCCCTCCCAAGGCTCTTAAAAGCTTCAGTTTCCCAGGTCAGTCACAGGTCCCTATCACTAGGTATTTCTAGATGAGGCCCTCTGTATCTGTATGTTTAAAAATCCCTCCAGGTTGGATTCCTTGTCAGTCCAGTGGTTAGGACTCTGTGCTTTCTCTGCTGAGGGCATGCGTTCAGTTCATGATAGGGGAACTAAGATCCCATAAGCTGTGTGGCCAAGTAATAATAACAATAAAATGAGGCAAAAAAAAAAATCCCTTCAGGTGATTTGAGTAGAAAGCCATGTTCAGCAGATCTGATATGGAAGTTTGTTTCTATCAAATCTTACTCTTCCAATTATTTTTCAGTTGAGAACCAATCTTTACAAGAACTCATCTTTTATAACACTCCCAAGTTCTAGTTCAATCCCTTTTTTCCCTTTGTATGAAACTTGTCTCTTATTTAAGAATTCTTCAGCATTATTCTTAATCTGTATTTGGCTTGACAGATTAACACTGAATTTTATTTACTCAAATGATTAGGTTTCCATTACAAACTAGCTTATTCATGACTTGGCTGTTTGTTACATTTGTTTCCTGGGGACAGGGGAATCTTCCACATGTTGACTTGCTCACCCATCAGATGGAATGAAATACTGTAGTGCCCTCCAGTCCATCTGTGCAGTCCAGCAGCTGCCTGGCACCATGCTGGTTTCCCATCCCTTCAGTACTCAAGTACTGAAGAGGCTGGCTGTGTGAACCTGTGGCTGCTTGTGCAACCTGAGTTTGTGAGAACAGAAATCTCAGCCTATGTCAGGCATTGGACTAAAGGCTTAATTTTCGGTGTCCCAATTCCTCCTAGGAAGGCAAGAAGTGCCCATCAAAGGAAATGTATTTCTAAAGATGCAAACATCTCTTTTTTACGCACTTTTTCTCCTTTTCTCCATCATGCCTCTTTTAGGTTTATATTTATTTTCATCCAGCTTTCATTCTTTGGCACATGTGGACCTCTCATTGCAGTGGCCTCTCCCACCACAGAGCACAGGCTCTGGGTGCATGCGCTCCAGAGTGCTGGCTCTAATTGGACACACCAGTCCAGCCACTCCGAGGCACATGGGATCCTCCCCGGCCAGGGATCAAATCGGCGCCCCCTGCACTGCAAGGTGGACTCTCTAACCGCTGGACCATCAGGGAAGCCCTACATACTTTTTTAAATCATTTTCTTTATTGGGCTGTACTGAGTCTTTGTTGTGGCATCTAGTTCCTAACCAGGGATCAAACCTGGGTCCCTTCATTGGGAGCACAGAGTCTTAGCCACTGGACTACCAGGGAATTCCCCTAGATGTAAACATTTCTTTAATTACCAGTGCCTTCACTTTCTCTGGGCTCAGTTCCTGGAATCACCAGGATCTTTGAAATTCCAGTCACAGCAAAACACATACGGGAAGTGACTCCAGAGTAGGTAAACTGGAGTTTCCTTTGTTGTTGGCTTTTGGTTTTGTCTCTTGTATAAAACAGTGGTCCCCTGATGTCCTCAAGAGATTGATTCCAGGATCCCACAGATAACAAACTCTGCAGAAGCTCAAGTCCCTTATATAATATGTCACAGTAAACCAGCCAGCCGTAATTGTAAGCTCTGCCTTCAAGGATTCAACCAATTGATTAGGATTGGCTGAATCTGCTGATCCAGGGACCCAAGGATATGGATAGGCAACTGTATATACACTTGATTTTTCCTCCTCTGGGATTATATCTGATTCTGAAAGCCATTAGGACCCAAGACCCCATCAGAGGCAGGCCACGAGGAAGATGCCACCACTGTTCTCCAGGGCCCCCGGGGCAGACAGCATGGCCATCAGCTGGGCAGCTGGTAAAATGAAGTTAGTCAGGGAGCTGCTGGCCAGGTTGTCCATTAGGAAGATAGTTGGAGACTTATAGAAGTAATCAGTTCACTTTCAAAGAGTCAGCCATGCAGCGTAGGTCCCAGACAACGAGGACAGCTGCTGACCCAGGGGCAGGCAGGACTGGTCTTAAAAACCCTGGGCCTATCCTTTCAGACAGCAGGCAGCCCAGACTCTGGGAAACCTTGTGTCTCATTGGGTTAAGGGTGACAGTGCACAGGGCAGGCTCATTCTGAGGTAAGGATGTCCCTGCTGTTATGTCAACACAAAGGTGCCCTGGAAGAAGGACAGAAAAGTTGGCCTCCCAGGCTCCAGAGTGAGAGGATGTGAAGGTGGACTCTCTAACCGCTGGACCATCAGGAAGCCCTACATACTTTTTTAAATCATTTTCTTTATTGGGCTGTACTGAGTCTTTGTTGTGGCATCTAGTTCCTAACCAGGGATCAAACCTGGGTCCCTTCATTGGGAGCACAGAGTCTTAGCCACTGGACTACCAGGGAATTCCCCTAGATGTAAACATTTCTTTAATTACCAGTGCCTTCACTTTCTCTGGGCTCAGTTCCTGGAATCACCAGGATCTTTGAAATTCCAGTCACAGCAAAACACATACGGGAAGTGACTCCAGAGTAGGTAAACTGGAGTTTCCTTTGTTGTTGGCTTTTGGTTTTGTCTCTTGTATAAAACAGTGGTCCCCTGATGTCCTCAAGAGATTGATTCCAGGATCCCACAGATAACAAACTCTGCAGAAGCTCAAGTCCCTTATATAATATGTCACAGTAAACCAGCCAGCCGTAATTGTAAGCTCTGCCTTCAAGGATTCAACCAATTGATTAGGATTGGCTGAATCTGCTGATCCAGGGACCCAAGGATATGGATAGGCAACTGTATATACACTTGATTTTTCCTCCTCTGGGATTATATCTGATTCTGAAAGCCATTAGGACCCAAGACCCCATCAGAGGCAGGCCACGAGGAAGATGCCACCACTGTTCTCCAGGGCCCCCGGGGCAGACAGCATGGCCATCAGCTGGGCAGCTGGTAAAATGAAGTTAGTCAGGGAGCTGCTGGCCAGGTTGTCCATTAGGAAGATAGTTGGAGACTTATAGAAGTAATCAGTTCACTTTCAAAGAGTCAGCCATGCAGCGTAGGTCCCAGACAACGAGGACAGCTGCTGACCCAGGGGCAGGCAGGACTGGTCTTAAAAACCCTGGGCCTATCCTTTCAGACAGCAGGCAGCCCAGACTCTGGGAAACCTTGTGTCTCATTGGGTTAAGGGTGACAGTGCACAGGGCAGGCTCATTCTGAGGTAAGGATGTCCCTGCTGTTATGTCAACACAAAGGTGCCCTGGAAGAAGGACAGAAAAGTTGGCCCTGACCAGGGCCTCCCAAGAGCATCGAGAGGATGTGAAGGTAAGAGTGTGGCCTTCGGGAGCAGTCTGGAGGGGGCCTGGGAAGGATAGGCAGCTCTGGACCTGGGGAATCAAGGGTGGCCCCATGATGCGAAGCATTGGGCTTACCTAAGGTCATTCTCCCCACCTCTCTGCCCTTCCAAGTACTTTGAAAAGAACACAGTGAACCAAGACATGGAAGCAACCTAAATGTCCACCAACAGGTGAATAGATAAAGATGTCACACACGCACACACACATACACACAATGGAATAGTATTCAGCCATCAAGAAGAATGAAATAACGCCATCTGCAGCTACACGGATGGACCTGAAGATTATTGTGCTTAAGTGAAAGGATTCAGACTGAGAAAGACAAATACCACATAACATCACTTACATGTGGAATCTAAAAGATGACGCAAAAAAAATGAAATAAAATATGAAACAAATGAACGTATTTACAAAACAGAAACACATACAGACATAGAAAACAAATTTATCATTACCAAAGGGGAAAGGGAGTAGAGAAGGGATAAAGTAGGAGCTTGGGATTAACTGATGCAAACTATTATATATTAAATAGATAAACAGCAAGATCCTACTGTACAGCACTGGGAACTATTTCAATATCCTGTGATAAGCCATAATGGAAAAGAATATAACTAAATCACTTTGTTGTATACTTGAAACTAAAACAACATTGTAAATCAGCTATACTTCAATAAAAAAAAAAAAATCCAAAAAATAGAAAAGAAATAACATGGTGAAAGCAGAGATAGCCTGAGAAAACCAGCGAGTGAGTTAATGGGCACAGTAAGAACTGCAAGGCTGGGGCACTGCAGCGTCTGGAGGTGAGGTGGACAACGAGGACAGCTGCTGACCCAGGCAGGCAGGACTGGTCTTAAAAACCCTGGGCCTATCCTTTCAGACAGCAGGCAGCCCAGACTCTGGGAAACCTTGTGTCTCATTGGGTTAAGGGTGACAGTGCACAGGGCAGGCTCATTCTGAGGTAAGGATGTCCCTGCTGTTATGTCAACACAAAGGTGCCCTGGAAGAAGGACAGAAAAGTTGGCCCTGACCAGGGCCTCCCAAGAGCATCGAGAGGATGTGAAGGTAAGAGTGTGGCCTTCGGGAGCAGTCTGGAGGGGGCCTGGGAAGGATAGGCAGCTCTGGACCTGGGGAATCAAGGGTGGCCCCATGATGCGAAGCATTGGGCTTACCTAAGGTCATTCTCCCCACCTCTCTGCCCTTCCAAGTACTTTGAAAAGAACACAGTGAACCAAGACATGGAAGCAACCTAAATGTCCACCAACAGGTGAATAGATAAAGATGTCACACACGCACACACACATACACACAATGGAATAGTATTCAGCCATCAAGAAGAATGAAATAACGCCATCTGCAGCTACACGGATGGACCTGAAGATTATTGTGCTTAAGTGAAAGGATTCAGACTGAGAAAGACAAATACCACATAACATCACTTACATGTGGAATCTAAAAGATGACGCAAAAAAAATGAAATAAAATATGAAACAAATGAACGTATTTACAAAACAGAAACACATACAGACATAGAAAACAAATTTATCATTACCAAAGGGGAAAGGGAGTAGAGAAGGGATAAAGTAGGAGCTTGGGATTAACTGATGCAAACTATTATATATTAAATAGATAAACAGCAAGATCCTACTGTACAGCACTGGGAACTATTTCAATATCCTGTGATAAGCCATAATGGAAAAGAATATAACTAAATCACTTTGTTGTATACTTGAAACTAAAACAACATTGTAAATCAGCTATACTTCAATAAAAAAAAAAAAATCCAAAAAATAGAAAAGAAATAACATGGTGAAAGCAGAGATAGCCTGAGAAAACCAGCGAGTGAGTTAATGGGCACAGTAAGAACTGCAAGGCTGGGGCACTGCAGCGTCTGGAGGTGAGGTGACAAACGCCACCAGACAACCCCATCTATAAACAAACACTTAACCTGGCTCCACACATCCTAGGGGGAAAGCCTCTGCTCCCCCACCCTGCCCGTCACTTGGGGAGGCTAAGGCAGTGGACTGCAGGTGGTGGAAGTCTAGCAGCCACAGAACAGGATCTGCTTGGCCACAGAATGGCTATGTAATCTTGGGTCAGTGACCCCACATCTCAGGGCTTCCTCTCACTTCAAGACCTGGTTGTGATTTTGAATAACTTGGAGGACGAGTGCCTAGACCCAGCCTGAGCACTGGGGGCTCCCCGTGTCAGCTCTCCTAACACACCCTTGCAGTGGCAGTGGTGCAGTAATAATCTCATTGACTCTTGGGGACCCACCTCCCTCACAGCACTGTCCCAAAGGCCAAGTGAGACGATGCTGTAGTCAAGGGCCACCCAGCAGGGACACAGTCACAAACTCCAGATTCTTCAAACCCCAGTGCCTCTGGATGGGAGGAATGGTGCCACTGGACAAGATGAGGCAAACTCTCTTGGGGAACTTCTTTAAAATAACATAGGGAGACTTCCTGGTGGTCCAGTGGATAGGAATCCACCTGCCAATGCAGGGGACATGAGTTCGATCCCTGGTCTGGGAAGATGCCACATGCCTTGGAGCCGCTAAGTACAGGGATCTCAACTACTGAAGCCCACATGTTCTAGGGCTCACATGCCAAAACTACTGAGTCCTGTGCCTAGAGCCCATGATCCACAACAAGAGTAGCCACCACAATGAGGAGCCCAAGCACCACGACAAAGACCTAGTGCAGCCAAAAATAAATAAACAATTCTTAGTGGACTCACCACTAATTAAAAAGAAAAAACAGGGACTTCCATGGGGGTTCAGTGTTTAAGATTCCACTGCATGGGCCACAGGTTGGTTGGGGAACTAAGATCCCTCATGCTACCCAGCACAGCCAAAAGAATTTTTAATAAATAAAATGACATAAAAGCATTTTTATGGCTTCACCTACAGATTATTGTACTAAGTGAAATGAGTCAGAAAGAGGAGGACAAATACCATCTACCATTTATATGTGGAATGTAAAATATGATACAGATCAACTTATTTACAAAACAGAAACAGGCTCACAGACAAGAAAACAAACTCATGGTTACCAAAGGGAAAAGCAGGTGAGGGAGGGGAAAATTAGGAGTTTGGAATCAGCAGATACAAACCACTATATATAAAATAGATAAACAACAAGGTCCTGCTATATAGAATAGGGATTTATATTCAATATTTTGTAATAAACCATAATGAAGAATAGCTATATCTGTACTAAGTGCGCTGGAGGAGGGTACAGCAACACAGTCCAGTATTCTTACCTAGAGAATTCTACAGAGGAGCCTAGCCAGATACAGTCCATGGAGGTTGCAAACAGTTGGATAGGACTGAAACGACCTAGCACACATGCATGCACTAAGTGAAGTAGTGTATATACGTATATATATGTTTGTGCATGTATACATACATATATATATATAACTGACTCCTTTTGCTCTACACCAGAAACTAACAGAACATTGTAAATCAACTATACTTTAAAAAATAAACAAAAGCATTCTTAGTTCTTAATTTACCTTAATTTTGAAATTTTTCTTTCACACGAAGCTACAGATACAGAAACAGGAAGAGCCTTAAATGTAAGATATATTTGGGATAGATTCTTAAAACTTTCACAGTAACTCAAAATGGAGTTCGGGATATCCACCTGCCAATGCAGGGGACATGAGTTCGATCTGGTCTGGGAAGATGCCACATGCCTTGGAGCCGCTAAGTACAGGGATCTCAACTACTGAAGCCCACATGTTCTAGGGCTCACATGCCAAAACTACTGAGTCCTGTGCCTAGAGCCCATGATCCACAACAAGAGTAGCCACCACAATGAGGAGCCCAAGCACCACGACAAAGACCTAGTGCAGCCAAAAATAAATAAACAATTCTTAGTGGACTCACCACTAATTAAAAAGAAAAAACAGGGACTTCCATGGGGGTTCAGTGTTTAAGATTCCACTGCATGGGCCACAGGTTGGTTGGGGAACTAAGATCCCTCATGCTACCCAGCACAGCCAAAAGAATTTTTAATAAATAAAATGACATAAAAGCATTTTTATGGCTTCACCTACAGATTATTGTACTAAGTGAAATGAGTCAGAAAGAGGAGGACAAATACCATCTACCATTTATATGTGGAATGTAAAATATGATACAGATCAACTTATTTACAAAACAGAAACAGGCTCACAGACAAGAAAACAAACTCATGGTTACCAAAGGGAAAAGCAGGTGAGGGAGGGGAAAATTAGGAGTTTGGAATCAGCAGATACAAACCACTATATATAAAATAGATAAACAACAAGGTCCTGCTATATAGAATAGGGATTTATATTCAATATTTTGTAATAAACCATAATGAAGAATAGCTATATCTGTACTAAGTGCGCTGGAGGAGGGTACAGCAACACAGTCCAGTATTCTTACCTAGAGAATTCTACAGAGGAGCCTAGCCAGATACAGTCCATGGAGGTTGCAAACAGTTGGATAGGACTGAAACGACCTAGCACACATGCATGCACTAAGTGAAGTAGTGTATATACGTATATATATGTTTGTGCATGTATACATACATATATATATATAACTGACTCCTTTTGCTCTACACCAGAAACTAACAGAACATTGTAAATCAACTATACTTTAAAAAATAAACAAAAGCATTCTTAGTTCTTAATTTACCTTAATTTTGAAATTTTTCTTTCACACGAAGCTACAGATACAGAAACAGGAAGAGCCTTAAATGTAAGATATATTTGGGATAGATTCTTAAAACTTTCACCTCACAGTAACTTCTAGGAAAAAAAAAAAAATGCTTGAAGAGAATTACATTTATGAAGAGTTCCCTGATGGTCCAGGTGTTAGGACTCTGCATTTTCACTGCTATGGGTCTGGGTCCAATCCCTTGTCTGTGACAGACCCCACAAGTCACACAGTACAGCCAAAAAAAATTACATTTACACTAAAGTTCTCAGTCCCTAAGTGAAGTGGAGGCCTGGGGGAGGCCTCTCTTTTTGACCCAAATTCTATTTCATGAAAAGGAGAGGAAGTATTACCTTGAGATCCACTGCCCAGGTCTTCCTGGAAATTATTTTACCCTGTTTGGTCTTTGAAACACTTCCGTAAGATGTGTTTTTGTGAAAAGTCACCTGGAGTTGGCATGTCTGTCTTGCCCTTAACTAGAGCTTACTATGCAGCCACTAGGGGGCGGGAGTGAGGCATTCTGGGGTGCTCTTGGGTACCAAGGATGCCTGCCTGGGCGCCATGGTTTTCTAGCATTTTTGCCGCATTTTTTTTTTTTTTCTTTTGGCCACTTCTATTGGTCTTTAATTTATCCATCTTCATCCATCTTTGTTCTCTGGCCTGTGTGGGCCTCCCATCGCAGTGGCCTCTCTCACTGCTTTGGGTGCATGAGCTCCAGAGCTCCGGCTCGGTAATTGGCCACACTGGTCCAGCTGCTCCGCGGCAGGTGGGATCTTCCCAGGCCAGGGATCAAACCAGTGCCCTTTGCACTGCAAGGTGGTGTCCTTACCCACTGGACCACCAGGAAAGCCCTCAGTTCTTGACTCCTCTCTTTGTATGCTGTTGTTGCTGTTTTCAAAGATTTTTATGATATGGACCATTTTTTAAGTCTTTACTGAATTTGTTATAATATTGCTTGTTTTATGTTTTGGTTTTTTGGCCAGGAAGCGTGTGGGATCTTACTCTCTTGACCAGGATCAAGCCTGTACTCCCTGCATTGACAGATGAAGTCTTAATCACTGAATCACCAGAGAAGTTTCTCCTTGCATGTTTTGATGTCTCCTAAAGAAAATCTTGAAGTTCTAAAAGATTTTTCACACGAAGCTACAGATACAGAAACAGGAAGAGCCTTAAATGTAAGATATATTTGGGATAGATTCTTAAAACTTTCACCTCACAGTAACTTCTAGGAAAAAAAAAAATGCTTGAAGAGAATTACATTTATGAAGAGTTCCCTGATGGTCCAGGTGTTAGGACTCTGCATTTTCACTGCTATGGGTCTGGGTCCAATCCCTTGTCTGTGACAGACCCCACAAGTCACACAGTACAGCCAAAAAAAATTACATTTACACTAAAGTTCTCAGTCCCTAAGTGAAGTGGAGGCCTGGGGGAGGCCTCTCTTTGACCCAAATTCTATTTCATGAAAAGGAGAGGAAGTATTACCTTGAGATCCACTGCCCAGGTCTTCCTGGAAATTATTTTACCCTGTTTGGTCTTTGAAACACTTCCGTAAGATGTGTTTTTGTGAAAAGTCACCTGGAGTTGGCATGTCTGTCTTGCCCTTAACTAGAGCTTACTATGCAGCCACTAGGGGGCGGGAGTGAGGCATTCTGGGGTGCTCTTGGGTACCAAGGATGCCTGCCTGGGCGCCATGGTTTTCTAGCATTTTTGCCGCATTTTTTTTTTTTTTCTTTTGGCCACTTCTATTGGTCTTTAATTTATCCATCTTCATCCATCTTTGTTCTCTGGCCTGTGTGGGCCTCCCATCGCAGTGGCCTCTCTCACTGCTTTGGGTGCATGAGCTCCAGAGCTCCGGCTCGGTAATTGGCCACACTGGTCCAGCTGCTCCGCGGCAGGTGGGATCTTCCCAGGCCAGGGATCAAACCAGTGCCCTTTGCACTGCAAGGTGGTGTCCTTACCCACTGGACCACCAGGAAAGCCCTCAGTTCTTGACTCCTCTCTTTGTATGCTGTTGTTGCTGTTTTCAAAGATTTTTATGATATGGACCATTTTTTAAGTCTTTACTGAATTTGTTATAATATTGCTTGTTTTATGTTTTGGTTTTTTGGCCAGGAAGCGTGTGGGATCTTACTCTCTTGACCAGGATCAAGCCTGTACTCCCTGCATTGACAGATGAAGTCTTAATCACTGAATCACCAGAGAAGTTTCTCCTTGCATGTTTTGATGTCTCCTGAATAAACAAAAGCCCCAGAAAATTCTTCTCCCTACCTGCCACCTAACACAGCAGTTATGTGTAAGAGACCCTGGAGATGAGGAGCATAGCACTAGCCTTTACAGTTAATTAGCTCCACACTTTTTATTAGTGCCACATTAAAGAACTGACCTGCTGACCTATTTATTCAGTCTGCAGGGTAGGAAACGCTCTCAAATCTGAAGGTGAAGGTCAGTCTTTCGGAGGTTAATTTTGTATATGCAGAATGTACAGAGCATGAAAAAAATGTTATATTAAAAAACATTTTGGGGGCTTCCCTGGTGGTCCAGTGGGTAAGCACACCGCCTTGCAGTGCAAGGGGCGCTGGTTCGATCCCTGGCCTGGGAAGATCCCACGTGCCGCGGAACGGCTGGACCCATGTGCCCAATTACTGAGCCGGAACTCTGGAGCGCATGCGCCCAGGGCCAGTGCTCTGCGACGACAGAGGCCACTACGATGGGAGGCCCACACGGGCCAAAGAACAAAGATGGATGAAAATACACAAATGAAAAACCAATAGAAGTAGCCAGCCTGCTCCCCTCCTTCCCGACCCCACCCCACCCCTCCCCACCAAAAAAAATAAATAAATAAATCTTAAAAAAAAAAAAAAAAAAAAAGAACCTGATGCTGGGAAAAAAACAACATTTTAGGGTTTGTATGCTTTACAGGGTGACTTGGAAGATCTGGTTATATCATAGTGCTCATGCCTCTGGGAAAAGCCGTGTGAAATAGTTCCATATCAGACCCCAGAAAGGTTTTGTGTCTTCATTCTGATATTGCTAGTCACTGTAATAATGTAACTAGGCCACGCAGTCATGTCTTCAGCAGATGTCTTCTTCCTTCCTGCCAAGCTTGCCTGAAGGCTCATTTTAAGATAAGAGCCAGAAACTGCATGTCCAACAGAGGATCCTCTCAAAACCAGGATGGGAAGAACTAAATTGCATACTCAACAAAAGACAATACAAAAATGACTTAAGGATAAAGGACTCTTAGCATCTGCTAATATCTATCACCTGTGAGATTTTTCCAGGGAACCGAGTGATGGCTTCGAGGTGTGAATTCAGAACAGAAGCAAGTGAATTATGACAGTGCAGCTGGGGCACTGACCTGTGTTTCAGGAATCCATGGAGATGGACACATCGTTGCATCGTGCGTTGGCACTGCCTTGTCTTGAGAGTGCAGAGGAACAGAATTTGACCCGTGCAGTGACGTGCCTGTGCAAGAACTGCCCACCTTTTATTCAGTCTGCAGGGTAGGAAACTCTCAAATCTGAAGGTGAAGGTCAGTCTTTCGGAGGTTAATTTTGTATATGCAGAATGTACAGAGCATGAAAAAAATGTTATATTAAAAAACATTTTGGGGGCTTCCCTGGTGGTCCAGTGGGTAAGCACACCGCCTTGCAGTGCAAGGGGCGCTGGTTCGATCCCTGGCCTGGGAAGATCCCACGTGCCGCGGAACGGCTGGACCCATGTGCCCAATTACTGAGCCGGAACTCTGGAGCGCATGCGCCCAGGGCCAGTGCTCTGCGACGACAGAGGCCACTACGATGGGAGGCCCACACGGGCCAAAGAACAAAGATGGATGAAAATACACAAATGAAAAACCAATAGAAGTAGCCAGCCTGCTCCCCTCCTTCCCGACCCCCCCCCCCCCCCCCCCCCCCAAAAAAAAAAAATAAAAAAATCTTAAAAAAAAAAAAAAAAAAAAAGAACCTGATGCTGGGAAAAAAACAACATTTTAGGGTTTGTATGCTTTACAGGGTGACTTGGAAGATCTGGTTATATCATAGTGCTCATGCCTCTGGGAAAAGCCGTGTGAAATAGTTCCATATCAGACCCCAGAAAGGTTTTGTGTCTTCATTCTGATATTGCTAGTCACTGTAATAATGTAACTAGGCCACGCAGTCATGTCTTCAGCAGATGTCTTCTTCCTTCCTGCCAAGCTTGCCTGAAGGCTCATTTTAAGATAAGAGCCAGAAACTGCATGTCCAACAGAGGATCCTCTCAAAACCAGGATGGGAAGAACTAAATTGCATACTCAACAAAAGACAATACAAAAATGACTTAAGGATAAAGGACTCTTAGCATCTGCTAATATCTATCACCTGTGAGATTTTTCCAGGGAACCGAGTGATGGCTTCGAGGTGTGAATTCAGAACAGAAGCAAGTGAATTATGACAGTGCAGCTGGGGCACTGACCTGTGTTTCAGGAATCCATGGAGATGGACACATCGTTGCATCGTGCGTTGGCACTGCCTTGTCTTGAGAGTGCAGAGGAACAGAATTACATCTGCTGGTAGGGCACCCTCACGCTGACTGATGAACTCCGTGAGTAGACGTGCCTGTGCTCTGGAGGGGAAGGAAACAAAGACAGCAATAGCCCAGAGTGCCTGGCCTCCAGCCCCAACCCCCACGGTGAGACAACGGACACCTGGGTCATGCCTGAGAGAGGACTGCAGCTCCCACCCCTCTGCCTCAGTTCTGCCTTAAAGGGAGTCTTGGCATCAAGAAGAAACCACACAGAGACTTCCCTGGCAGTTCAGTGGTTAAGACGCCATGCTTCCAATGTAAAGGGCCTGGGGTTTAGTCCCTGATCAGGAAACTAAGATCCCACCTGCCCTGTGCAGCCAAAAAAAAAAATTCTATGCCTGTGGCAACAGTTATACAACTTTGTAAATTTACCAAAGTCATTGAATTGCACAAGGAAAGCTACTGAATTATAACTCAATAAACTTTTTTTTTTTTAATGAGGAAACCAGTTCACTTACTCCTGGTCCTCAGCCTGTTCTTTTCTCAGAGCCAGGCAGTGAGGCAGAGAAGACATTTGAGAGCCAGGATGAAAACCAGTGAGGTGGACTTGGGAGTCAGTTGGGATGCAGGCCAGAGAGGCCAAGTGTGTGGAACCCAACTACAACTCCTGAGTTCATGGTCCAGCTCTGCCACAAACTGGCTGTGGCCTCGCTGCCTTTCTCTGCTTCCTTTCTATAGAATAATGATGAGAGAGCCTCCTCCCTTGCCTTGTTATGACCCTTCAATGAATTAATATGTTCAAAGAATTTAGAACAGCACAGCCTCGTGAGTGCCCATGATGTTAGCTCTCATTTTCACTCAGAGACATTGGGGAAGATTGTTCCCTTTGAGCACGACCTGAGATCAACAAAAGACAATACAAAATGACTTAAGGATAAAGGACTCTTAGCATCTGCTAATATCTATCACCTGGCAATTCGAGGTGTGAATTCAGAACAGAAGCAAGTGAATTATGACAGTGCAGCTGGGGCACTGACCTGTGTTTCAGGAATCCATGGAGATGGACACATCGTTGCATCGTGCGTTGGCACTGCCTTGTCTTGAGAGTGCAGAGGAACAGAATTACATCTGCTGGTAGGGCACCCTCACGCTGACTGATGAACTCCGTGAGTAGACGTGCCTGTGCTCTGGAGGGGAAGGAAACAAAGACAGCAATAGCCCAGAGTGCCTGGCCTCCAGCCCCAACCCCCACGGTGAGACAACGGACACCTGGGTCATGCCTGAGAGAGGACTGCAGCTCCCACCCCTCTGCCTCAGTTCTGCCTTAAAGGGAGTCTTGGCATCAAGAAGAAACCACACAGAGACTTCCCTGGCAGTTCAGTGGTTAAGACGCCATGCTTCCAATGTAAAGGGCCTGGGGTTTAGTCCCTGATCAGGAAACTAAGATCCCACCTGCCCTGTGCAGCCAAAAAAAAAAAAAAATTCTATGCCTGTGGCAACAGTTATACAACTTTGTAAATTTACCAAAGTCATTGAATTGCACAAGGAAAGCTACTGAATTATAACTCAATAAACTTTTTTTTTTTTAATGAGGAAACCAGTTCACTTACTCCTGGTCCTCAGCCTGTTCTTTTCTCAGAGCCAGGCAGTGAGGCAGAGAAGACATTTGAGAGCCAGGATGAAAACCAGTGAGGTGGACTTGGGAGTCAGTTGGGATGCAGGCCAGAGAGGCCAAGTGTGTGGAACCCAACTACAACTCCTGAGTTCATGGTCCAGCTCTGCCACAAACTGGCTGTGGCCTCGCTGCCTTTCTCTGCTTCCTTTCTATAGAATAATGATGAGAGAGCCTCCTCCCTTGCCTTGTTATGACCCTTCAATGAATTAATATGTTCAAAGAATTTAGAACAGCACAGCCTCGTGAGTGCCCATGATGTTAGCTCTCATTTTCACTCAGAGACATTGGGGAAGATTGTTCCTTTGAGCACCGACCTGAAGATCAAATGGGATCATGGGAAAGTAGCTCATCAAGGGCCAATTGGTTGTACAAGAATGGGCTCATGAAGTCACTATGGTACGTTCCTGTAGCTTCCCTAGAATAAAGCTGTGCCCTTTCCCCTGCTTCGCTATGCTCCTGCCTCCAGCCTGAGCTCTCCATATGCCCCTCCCTGCTGGAGAATCTGACATTCCAATCTCAGTTTTTGCCTTCAGTTCTTCAGGGCAGAATTTCTGCTCCCCCAGAAGCAGGGTGGGGGAGCAAATGACTGTAGGTGAATTTCACTTCACATTGTTAGGCGTGACGGTAAAGTCTAGGCCATAGGATGAAAGTGGGTTCCAGTCCTCACTCAGAGAGCTAGTAATATTTGCCTGGCAAGTTGATAAACATTCCCCATAAGTGTGGCCTCTGTCAGAAGTGCTCTACTGTCTATCATTAGGGGATTATAAAATAATAATGTCCCCTATTAACATTTACATTTTACTGTCCTTTGAAGTTTGAATCCCAAAGATTTCATTCCAACCTCAAAGAAGGTTAATGCCAAAGAATGTTCAGACTATTGCACAACTGCACTCATTTCCCATGCTAGCAAAGTAATGCTCAAAATCCTTCGAGCTAGGTGTCAACAGTGAGTGAACCGAGAACTTCCAGATGCATAAACTGGATTTAGAAAAGAGATCAAATTGCCAACATTCTTTGGATCATAGAAAAACCAAGAGAATTACAGAAAAGCATCTACTTCTGTTTCATTGACTATGCTAAAGCCTTCAACTGTGTGGATCACAACAAACTGTGGAAAATTCTTAAAGAAATGGGACTACTAGACCACCTTACCTGCGTCCTGAGAAACCCGTATGCAGGACAAGAAGCAACAGTGAGAACCAGACGTGGACTTGGGAGTCAGTTGGGATGCAGGCCAGAGAGGCCAGTTTCAACTACCTGAGTTCATGGTCCAGCTCTGCCACAAACTGGCTGTGGCCTCGCTGCCTTTCTCTGCTTCCTTTCTATAGAATAATGATGAGAGACTCCTCCCTTGCCTTGTTATGACCCTTCAATGAATTAATATGTTCAAAGAATTTAGAACAGCACAGCCTCGTGAGTGCCCATGATGTTAGCTCTCATTTTCACTCAGAGACATTGGGGAAGATTGTTCCTTTGAGCACCGACCTGAAGATCAAATGGGATCATGGGAAAGTAGCTCATCAAGGGCCAATTGGTTGTACAAGAATGGGCTCATGAAGTCACTATGGTACGTTCCTGTAGCTTCCCTAGAATAAAGCTGTGCCCTTTCCCCTGCTTCGCTATGCTCCTGCCTCCAGCCTGAGCTCTCCATATGCCCCTCCCTGCTGGAGAATCTGACATTCCAATCTCAGTTTTTGCCTTCAGTTCTTCAGGGCAGAATTTCTGCTCCCCCAGAAGCAGGGTGGGGGAGCAAATGACTGTAGGTGAATTTCACTTCACATTGTTAGGCGTGACGGTAAAGTCTAGGCCATAGGATGAAAGTGGGTTCCAGTCCTCACTCAGAGAGCTAGTAATATTTGCCTGGCAAGTTGATAAACATTCCCCATAAGTGTGGCCTCTGTCAGAAGTGCTCTACTGTCTATCATTAGGGGATTATAAAATAATAATGTCCCCTATTAACATTTACATTTTACTGTCCTTTGAAGTTTGAATCCCAAAGATTTCATTCCAACCTCAAAGAAGGTTAATGCCAAAGAATGTTCAGACTATTGCACAACTGCACTCATTTCCCATGCTAGCAAAGTAATGCTCAAAATCCTTCGAGCTAGGTGTCAACAGTGAGTGAACCGAGAACTTCCAGATGCATAAACTGGATTTAGAAAAGAGATCAAATTGCCAACATTCTTTGGATCATAGAAAAACCAAGAGAATTACAGAAAAGCATCTACTTCTGTTTCATTGACTATGCTAAAGCCTTCAACTGTGTGGATCACAACAAACTGTGGAAAATTCTTAAAGAAATGGGACTACTAGACCACCTTACCTGCGTCCTGAGAAACCCGTATGCAGGACAAGAAGCAACAGTGAGAACCAGACAAGGAACAATGGACTGGTTCCAGACTGGGAAAGAAGTATGTCAAGGCTGTATATTTTCACCCTGCTTATTTAACTTCTATGCAGAGTACATCATGCAAAATGCTGGACTGGATGAAGTACAAGCTGGAGTCAAGACTGCCAGGAGAAATATCAGTAATCCCAGGTATGCAGATGACACCACATTTATGGCAGAAAGTGAAGAGCAATTAAAGATCCTCTTGGTGAAGGTGAAAGAGGAGAGTGAAAAAGTTGGCTTAAAACAACATTCAGGGCTTCCCTGGTAGCCCAGTGGTAAAGAGTTGGCCCACCAATGCAGGAGACACGAGTTTGATCCCTGATCTGGGAAGATTCCACATGCTGTGGAGCAACTAAACCCATGAGCCACAACTTTTGAGCCTGTGCTCTACAGCCTTGGAGCTGCAACTGTTGAACCCATGTGCCGCAAATACTGAAGCCCATGTGCCCTAGAGTCTGAGTTCCACAACAAAATAAGTCACCACAACAAGAAGCCTGGTCACCTCAACTAGAAAGTAGCCGCCGCTCTCTGCAACTAGAGAAGAGCCTGTGGCAGCAGTAAAAACCCAGAATAGCCAAAAAAAAAAAAAGAAAAGAAAAGAACTGAACATTCAAAAAACAAAGATCATGGCATCCTGTCCCATCACTTTATGGAAAATAGATGGGTAAAAAGTGGAAACAGTGACAGATTTTATTTTCTTGGACTGCAAAATCACTGCAGAAGGTGACCTCGGCCATGAAATTAAATGATGCTTGTTACTTGGAAGAAAAGCTATGACAAACCTGGACAGTGTAGTAAAAAGCAAACCTGGTAGCTCAGTGGTAAAGAGTTCACCTGCTGTTGCAAGATACACAGGTTCGATCCCTGATCTAGGAAGATCCCACATGCTGCAGAGCAACTAAGCCTGTAAGCCACAACTATTGAGCCTGTGCTCTAGAGCCTCGGAGTTGCAACTATTGAGCCCGTGTGCCTCAACTACTGAAGCCTGTGAGCCCTAGAGCCTGAGGAGGAATCACCGCAACAAGAAGCCTGCTCACCTCAACTAGAGAGTAGCCCCCACTCCCTGCAACTAAAAGCCTGTGGCAGGAGTGAAAACCCAAATATCCAAAAATAAATTAAAAAAGAAAAAAATTCAGGGGCTTCCCTGGTGGTCCAGTAGGTAAGGACACTGCCTTGCAGTGCAAGGGGCGTCAGTTCAATCCCTGGCCTGGGAAGATTCCACATGCCGTGGAGTGGCTGGACCGATGTGTCCAACTACCGAGCCAGAGCTCTGGAGCACGTGTGCCCAGAGCTGGTGCTCTGCAGTGACAGAGGCCACTGTAATGGGAGGCCTGCATGGGCCAAAGAACAAAGATGGATGAAAATAGATAAATGAGGGCTTCCCTGGTAGTCCAATGGGTAAGGACACCACCTTGCAGTGCAAGGGGCGCCGGTTCGATCCCTGGCCTGGGAAGATCCCATGTGCCGTGGAGCAGTTGGACCAGTGTGTCCAATTACCAAGCCGGAGGTCTGGAGCACATGCACCCAGAGCCGGTGCTCTGCAACAGGAGAGGCCACTGCGATGGGAGGCCCACATGGGCCAAAGAACAAAAGATGGATGAAAATGGAGAAATGAAAGACCAATAGAAGTGGCCCGCCCGCCCCCTTCCCTCCCTAACCCGTCCACCTTCCCCTCCAAAAAAAAAGATAAATGAAAGACCAAGAAGTGGTCCCCCCAAAAAAAAAATTCAGGGGAAAATGTTTTGTTTGTTTGTTTGTTTAAAAAAAGCAGATATCAGGGTTTCCCTGATAGCTCAGTGGTAAAGAGTTCACCTGCCAATGCAGGAGACATGAGCTCGATCCCTGATCCGGGAAGATCCCACATGCCATGAAGCAGCTAAGCCCGTGAGCCACAACCATTAAGCCTGTGCTCTACAGCCTTGGAGCTGTAACTGTGCAACTGTTCAACCCATTTGCTGCAAATACTGAAGCCCATGAGCCCTAGAGCCCAAGTTCCACAACAAGAAAAGTCATTGTAACGAGAAGCCTGCTCACCTCAACTAGAGAGTAGCTCCTACTCCCTGCAACTATAGAAGAGCCTCTGGCAGCAGTGAAAACCCAGAATAGCCAAAAATAAATAAATAAATTTTAAAAAGAAAAGCAGATGTCACTTTGCCAACAAAGCCATTAGTCAAAGCTATGGTTTTTCCAGTAGTCACTCATATATATAGATGTGAAAGTTGGACTATAAAGAAGGCTGAGCATTGAAGAACTGATGACTTCAAACTATAGTATTAGAGAAGACTCTTAAGAGTCCTTTGGACTGCAAGGAGATCAAACCAGCCAATCCTAAAGGAAACTAACCCCGAATATTCATTTGAAGGACTGATGCTGAAGCTTCAATATTTTGGCCACCTGATGTGAAGAGCTGACTAATTGTAGAAGACCCTGATGCTGGGAAAAATAGAAGGCAGGAGAAGGAGACAACAGAGGACAAGATGGTTGGATGATATACCAATCAATGGACATTAATTTGAGCAAACTCCAGGAGATGGTGAAAGACAGGGAAGACTGGGGCTTCCCCTGGTGGTCCATGTGCCGTGGAGCAGTTGGACCAGTGTGTCCAATTACCAAGCCGGAGGTCTGGAGCACATGCACCCAGAGCCGGTGCTCTGCAACAGGAGAGGCCACTGCGATGGGAGGCCCACATGGGCCAAAGAACAAAAGATGGATGAAAATGGAGAAATGAAAGACCAATAGAAGTGGCCCGCCCGCCCTTCCCTCCCTAACCCGTCCACCTTCCCCTCCAAAAAAAAAGATAAATGAAAGACCAAGAAGTGGTCCCCCCAAAAAAAAAATTCAGGGGAAAATGTTTTGTTTGTTTGTTTGTTTAAAAAAAGCAGATATCAGGGTTTCCCTGATAGCTCAGTGGTAAAGAGTTCACCTGCCAATGCAGGAGACATGAGCTCGATCCCTGATCCGGGAAGATCCCACATGCCATGAAGCAGCTAAGCCCGTGAGCCACAACCATTAAGCCTGTGCTCTACAGCCTTGGAGCTGTAACTGTGCAACTGTTCAACCCATTTGCTGCAAATACTGAAGCCCATGAGCCCTAGAGCCCAAGTTCCACAACAAGAAAAGTCATTGTAACGAGAAGCCTGCTCACCTCAACTAGAGAGTAGCTCCTACTCCCTGCAACTATAGAAGAGCCTCTGGCAGCAGTGAAAACCCAGAATAGCCAAAAATAAATAAATAAATTTTAAAAAGAAAAGCAGATGTCACTTTGCCAACAAAGCCATTAGTCAAAGCTATGGTTTTTCCAGTAGTCACTCATATATATAGATGTGAAAGTTGGACTATAAAGAAGGCTGAGCATTGAAGAACTGATGACTTCAAACTATAGTATTAGAGAAGACTCTTAAGAGTCCTTTGGACTGCAAGGAGATCAAACCAGCCAATCCTAAAGGAAACTAACCCCGAATATTCATTTGAAGGACTGATGCTGAAGCTTCAATATTTTGGCCACCTGATGTGAAGAGCTGACTAATTGTAGAAGACCCTGATGCTGGGAAAAATAGAAGGCAGGAGAAGGAGACAACAGAGGACAAGATGGTTGGATGATATACCAATCAATGGACATTAATTTGAGCAAACTCCAGGAGATGGTGAAAGACAGGGAAGACTGGGGCTTCCCCTGGTGGTCCATTGGATAAGGACACCGCCTTGCAGTGCAAGGGGCGCCGGTTCGATCCCTGGCCTGGGAAGATCCCACGTGCCGCGGAGTCAATTACCGAGCTGGAGCTCTGGAGCGCATGCGCCCAGAGCCGGTGCTCTGCGACAACAGACGCCACCGTGATGTGAGGCCCTCAGGAGCCAAGGAACAAAGACGGATGAAAATAGAGAAATGAAAGACCAATAGAAGCGGCCCGCCCGCTCCCCTCCCTCCCCAACCCGACCCCCGCCGAAAATTAAAAAAAAAAAAAAAAGGCAGGGAAGACTGGCGTGCTGCAGTCCATGGGGTCTCAAAGAGTGAGACTGAAATGAACTGAATCCTTTGAAATGGGCTTCTCTGGTGGCTCAGATGGTAAGAACCTGCAATGCAGAAGACCCAGGTTTGATTCCTGGGTCAGAAGGATCCCCTAGAGAAGGGAATGGCTACCCACTCCAGTATTCTTGCCTGGAGAATTCCATGGACAGAGGAGCCTGGTGGGCTACAGTTCAAGGGATTGCAAAGTTGGACACAATTAAGTGACTAACACTTTCACTTATGGGCTTTTCAGGTGGAGTTAGCAGTAAAGAATCTGCCTCCCAATGCATAAAATGTTAAGAGATGGCAACCCACTCCAATACTCTTGCCTGGGAAATTCAATGGACACAGGAGCCTGTCAGGTTATAGTTCAAAGAGTTGCAACAAGTTAGACACAACTGAAGTGACATACCATACATGCATCCTTTGAAATAACGTTTTAGTGAATATCCTTGTCAATAATTCTCTATGGGGGCTTCCCTGGTGGTCCAGTGGGTAAGGACACCACCTTGCAGTGCAAGGGGCGCTGGTTTGATCCCTGGCCTGGGAAGATCCCACATGCCACAGAGCGGCTGGACCGATGTGTCCAACTACCGAGCCGGAGCTCTGGAGCACATGCGCCCAGAGCCGGTGCTCTGCGACAACAGAGGCCACCGCGATGGGAGGCCCACAAGGGCCAAAGAACAAAGATGGATGAAAATGGACAAACAAAAGACCAATAGAAGTGGCCCGCCTGCTCCCCTCCCTCCCCACCCCTCCCCGACCAATAAATAAATAAATAAATAAATCTTTAAAAAAAAAAATTCTCTATGCCTGCCCTTAATTGTTGCTTTTCTCTCTCTCTCTCTTTTTTTTTTTTTAGTCTTGGTTGCTGTATGAGAGCTTTTCTACTTGCCGAATACATGCTTGTCATTGTGGTGGCTTCTCTTGTTACAAAACATGGACTCTAGGGCACTTGGACTTCAGCTGTTGTGGCACACAAGATCTATGGTTGCAGCACACAGGCCTTAAAACACAAGCTTAGTAGTTGTGACTTATGGGCTTAGTCGCCCTGAGGCATGTGAAATCTTTCCAGACCAGGGACTGAACCTATGTCCCCTGCATTGGCAGGTGGACTCTTAACCACTGAACTACCAGGCAAGTTCCTTAAGTGTTTCTTAGAATAAGTTTTTAGTAATAGAAGTACTGTGTTAGTGTAATAATTTAGCATATAGGGCTAAATAAGACTGCCAAACTAATCTGGGAACATGCATATCTGTAAACAACAAAACTCTGTAACAGTTAAAAGTAAAATAAAAGTTAAAAAAAAAAAAAAGACTGCCAAATAGGTTTCTACAAATTTACATTCTTACAAGCAGCAAATCAGCTAGCATTCCTATTTCCTGAGCCCTTACCAAAAACACATTTCATAGTTTCCCAGGTTTTAATTTTATTTTTTGGCTACACCAAGAGGCATATGGGATCTCAGTTCCCCAGTCAGGGCTCAAGTCTAGGTCCCTTATATTGGAAGCACGTACAGTCTTAACCACTGGACTACAAGGGAAGTCCCCAAACACATATTTCATAGTCTCCATCTCTATATACCACTGCCCGTTTCATAGATGAAAAATTATCTCTGTAAAGTATAAAAGCTCCTGTAAAAGCATATGAAAGTGTCCTTCAGTCATGTCTGACTCTTTGCAAACCCATGGGCTGGCTCCTCTGTCCATAGAATTCTCTAGGCAAGAATACTGAAGTGTGCTGCCATTTCCTTCTCCAGGGGATCTTCCCAAGCCAGGGATTGAACCCAGGTCTCCTGCTTTTCAGGTAGATACATGCGCCCAGAGCTGGTGCTCTGCGACAACAGAGGCCACTGCAATGGGAGGCCCACAAGGGCCAAAGAACAAAGATGGATGAAAATGGACAAACAAAAGACCAATAGAAGTGGCCCGCCTGCTCCCCTCCCTCCCCCCCCCTCCCCGACCAATAAATAAATAAATAAATAAATCTTTAAAAAAAAAAATTCTCTATGCCTGCCCTTAATTGTTGCTTTTCTCTCTCTCTCTCTTTTTTTTTTTTTAGTCTTGGTTGCTGTATGAGAGCTTTTCTACTTGCCGAATACATGCTTGTCATTGTGGTGGCTTCTCTTGTTACAAAACATGGACTCTAGGGCACTTGGACTTCAGCTGTTGTGGCACACAAGATCTATGGTTGCAGCACACAGGCCTTAAAACACAAGCTTAGTAGTTGTGACTTATGGGCTTAGTCGCCCTGAGGCATGTGAAATCTTTCCAGACCAGGGACTGAACCTATGTCCCCTGCATTGGCAGGTGGACTCTTAACCACTGAACTACCAGGCAAGTTCCTTAAGTGTTTCTTAGAATAAGTTTTTAGTAATAGAAGTACTGTGTTAGTGTAATAATTTAGCATATAGGGCTAAATAAGACTGCCAAACTAATCTGGGAACATGCATATCTGTAAACAACAAAACTCTGTAACAGTTAAAAGTAAAATAAAAGTTAAAAAAAAAAAAAGACTGCCAAATAGGTTTCTACAAATTTACATTCTTACAAGCAGCAAATCAGCTAGCATTCCTATTTCCTGAGCCCTTACCAAAAACACATTTCATAGTTTCCCAGGTTTTAATTTTATTTTTTGGCTACACCAAGAGGCATATGGGATCTCAGTTCCCCAGTCAGGGCTCAAGTCTAGGTCCCTTATATTGGAAGCACGTACAGTCTTAACCACTGGACTACAAGGGAAGTCCCCAAACACATATTTCATAGTCTCCATCTCTATATACCACTGCCCGTTTCATAGATGAAAAATTATCTCTGTAAAGTATAAAAGCTCCTGTAAAAGCATATGAAAGTGTCCTTCAGTCATGTCTGACTCTTTGCAAACCCATGGGCTGGCTCCTCTGTCCATAGAATTCTCTAGGCAAGAATACTGAAGTGTGCTGCCATTTCCTTCTCCAGGGGATCTTCCCAAGCCAGGGATTGAACCCAGGTCTCCTGCTTTTCAGGTAGATACTTTACCGTGTGAGCTATCAGGAAGCCTAAAAGGCCTGTAAAAGTATATTGCTTGGCTATTTCCAGAATATTATGTAACAAACAGTCACAAAGCTTCCATGACATAAAAGACTTTGCTTCACATTCATACACCCATGGGGTGGTTGGACCTCAACCAACAGACTGTGCTCAGGTCTGCTCCCTTGGCTTCTAACTCTCCTGGGACCAGTGGCAACCTATGTACATTCTCCTTCAGGCGATGGCAAGAACACAGGGAAAAAAAGCCTCTGTTCACATCACAGCCCCAAGAGTTTCTAAACAAGTCCCTGCCAAGCTCAGTGTCGAGACTGAAAGTCCACGCTACTTACCATGATGTCATGGGGGCTGGCGGCCCGGCCCCTACTGCAGGTAAGTAAAAGATTCAGACCAGTAATGCCATCTCAACTGTGAAGCTGAACACCACCTTACATGCTTATTAGTGGTATTTCTTCCTTTGAATTATAACCTTTTGGGAGTGCCTTGGACTAACATGCAAATTTAGATATAATGATCAGGAAGGTAAGTCCTGCAGCAAGAATGAGCTTGCAAAATCAGAAGAACTGCAAGGGGCTGGTGTGAGCAGGACAGGGAAGTTTGTCCTGTTTAGCAGGGATGAGGGTGAGGAGGAAAGTTCAAGGTGATGTGCTCCAAAATGTGGGGAGAGTAGACTGGGATCCAGAGCAGCAACAGAGGGATCCCTTCTTAGGTCCCTGCAGTATTTCATAGCAGAAGCAGTGGAAGTAGAGGGTAGTGATGGAATTTAAATATAGACTAGGCAGAAAGAAATGGGGGTCAAAACCTGGACCCTCGTGGAAGGATACCTCCTTTTCTGAAACAGGGAATACTGAGGCATAATGATCAGTAATTGTTTTTTTTGTTTTTTTTTTTTTTCATTTTTTTTTGGGGGGGGAGGGGTGGTTTGGGGAGGGAGGGGCGGGCGGGAGGCAGGGGGCGGGCAGGGGCGGGCGGGGAGGGGCGGGTTGGCGAGGGAGCGGGGCGGGCGGGCCACTTCTATTGGTCTTTCATTTATCTATTTTCATCCATCTTTTGTTTGGCCCGTATGGGCCTCCCATCGCGGTGGCCTCTGTCGTCGCAAAGCACTGGCTCTGGGCGCATGCGCTCCAGAGCTCTGGCTCGGTAATTGGACACATCGGTCCAGCTGCTCCATGGCACGTGGGATCTTCCCAGGCCAGGGATCGAACCGGCGCCCCTTGCACTGCAAGGCGGTGTCCTTACCCATTGGACCACCAAGGAAGCGCCCAGTAATTGTATTTTGAACATGTTCAATTTGAGACAGCTATTAGACATTATATATATATGTGTGTGTGTATATATATATATATATATACACATATATATATGCTGATTAACCTCATATCCAGACTGAAGACAGTGGTTTGAAGAGTCAGCACACAGATTTAAAAGTCATTACTGGGGCTTCCCCTGGTGGTCCAGTGGGTAAGGACACCGCCTTGCAGTGCAAGGGGCGCTGGTTTGATCCCTGGCCTGGGAAGATCCCACGTGCCGCGGAGTGGCTGGACTGATGTGTCCAATTACCAAGTCAGAGCTCTGGGGCGCATGCGCCCAGAGACAGTGCTCTGCGACGACAGAGGCCACCGCAATGGGAGGCCCACAGGAGCCAAAGAACAAAGACGGATGAAAATGGAGAAGTGAAAGACCAATAGAAGTGGCCCGCCCGTCCCCCTCCCTCCCAAACCCGACCCCCGCCCAAAATAAATAAATTAAAAAAAAAAAAAAAGTCATTACTTCACTTACAAGAATAAAGAGAAAACAGAAAAATTCCAAGGGTTACGCCAATGGCACCGCCACCGCCCCCCCGCCCCAGGTAGAGGTGAGATTTGGGGGTGGCGGGAGCTGTTGAGAAAGGACCAAAGTGGGGAAGGATGATAAATGGAATATTGCCTGCCATATCAGTAAACAAAGGATATCAGTCATCAGCGATTGCAGACTTCCAACATGAGCCACTGAGCCCTGAGGAAATTCATGAAGGAAACCAGGCTTGCCATCAAGCAGCAGTCAGACTGTAGTCACTCCCTATGGTGTGCCCTGAGGAAGCTCAGGATGTGCAAACACAGGATGCTGGCCCCAGAGAGCTGAGGTGTATATAAAGAGGGATTTCAGTGAGCACAGACTCTTGCATCTTCCCACTCATAAAAATTTCTTAACTTGATCTATCTGGTTTTCTTTAATTAGCAAGAATATTTTGGGACTTCCCTGGTGGTTCAATGGTTAGGACTCGGTGGTCTCATTGCCAAGGGCCCAGATCCTTGGTCGGAGATCTAAGCTCCCACAGGCCACATGATGTGGCCAAAAAGAAAAAAGAAAAAGGTCTTTTGACCTACACACTACCTGCCCTTTGTTGCATACCTATACAACCTGGTTCCCCACCTTGCCTTCTCAAAGCAGTTCTCTCGGGGTTACCTGAGATGCTGTTTCCAGCACTTGAAGTCCTAAAACTTGCCACGGTATAAAACCTCTCAACTTTTTTTTTTTCTTTTTCCCCATCATGCCTCTTTTATTTATATTTATTTTCATTGACCTTTTTATTCTTTGGCCTGTGTGGGCCCCCCATCGCAGTGGCCTCTCTTGTTGTAGAGCACCGGCTCTGGGCTTATCTGCTCCAGAGCGCTGGCTCGTAATTGGACACACCGGTCCAGCTGCTCCGCGGCACATGGGATCTTCCCGTGCCAGGGATCAAACCTGTGCCCCTTGCACTGCAAAGTGGACTTTTTATCCACTGGACCACCAGGGAAGCCCAAAACCTCTCAACTTTAAGACTGTGAAAATTTTTTCGTGGGCAAGAACTTCAAGGAAGGTGAAGAAAACCGGAAAGCTTGGAGGATGCGGGTGAGAGGGAGAGGCTGAAATGAGGATTACCAGTGCTGGCCTTGGCTAGTCCAGCCTCTTAACCACGGTAACCAAGTTCACCTCTCCAAGAAGCGCTTCCTGCCCCACATGGTCCCAGGTGACGCCACAGTTCCACAGAGCATTTACCCTGGACGAACCTCTCCCAGACCATACTCACCGCCCTCCCCGCCCCCAGTCTAAGTCTCGGGGAATGGTCCTCGCTGGGCAGGCTGCCCCCTCCCTGACACAAGGGCCGGCCCTCAGGAGGCTCCGCGTTCTGTGCACTTTGCTCAGAGCACCCCACGAATGTTACTGCAGATTTGTTTCCAGAGACAAGAGGAGGCCAGGGTACCCGTGAGAAGCTGAGGGAACCAGAAGAAACGCGACGGAAGACCAAAATGTTCACTAACCAACAAGGAGGGCTGCGGGGCAGGCGCGAGGCCCTCTGAAGAAACCGTTTCCCACAGTCTCAGCCCCTCACCTGCTCCTAGGGTACCTGTGCGCGGGTCTCCCCGCCAGAGGCGGCTTGCTCTCAGGAAAATCCACCTCTCTCAACGCCAGCTACCGACTGTCACCAAGGGAACACCGTGGGCGGGGCTGCGAAGCCGTCTTTGTGACGCTCCTGGATAGGAGCCCCGGATTGGTTGGTAGGGAGCGGGGCGGGGCAGGTTGGGGGCATGGCTGAGAGCCTAGAGGCACCAGGTGGGCACTCTCAGGAAGGGAACTATGGATTTAAGGGCTCAGGTAAAAACCTCATTTCTGGGGCCTGGGAAAAATAGAGGGAACTGTTTGCTCCCTCTCATCACTTTATGGGGACTCCACAGGTACTGTCACAGGGAGCTGTTTGCCAGGGTCACCACAGTGCACTGGGAAGAGAGAATCATGTGGTGGTTTAATTGCTGAGTGGTGTCTGAATCTTGATACCCCATGGACTGTAGCCTGCGAGGCTCCTCTGGCCATGGGATTCTCCAGGCAAGAATACTGGAGTGGGTTGCCATTTCCTTCTCCAAGGGATCTTCTTTCTCTCAGCTTTCTCCAAAAAGACCAAGAGCTGTTTGCCAGGGTCACTACAGTGCACTGGGGAGAGATAATCACACTTTTCAGGAATTATTGCACACTGGTTCTGAACTACTTTCTAAAGACTCAACATTCAGAGAATAGGTGCTTATGAAGTTTTAACTTAGGTCCATCTTACAGTGGGTCCCTGAGCCCACCTTATGGCTATTTGCCCAGTTGAAGAATTGGAATAGACATACTCAGCAACTGACAGAATTCTCACACTGGTTGCCTCATCTAAGGAGTGAGGATCGTTATCTTAGGAAAGGCCAGGTGGAAGTCACTAGAACTGACTCTACCTAAGAAAACAGTAAAAAGGAAAAAGAAAAAAAAAAAAAGAAGAAGAAGAAGGAAAGAAAGACCTATGTCCCTGGAGGGATTAGTGCCACTATCAAGGACTTGAAGGCTTCTGGAATCATGATTCTCACCCACAAATCCATTCAACTCAATCATTTGGTGTATGCAAAAGACAGGTGGACCTTGGAGAATGACAGTGAACCTGCTCATTTATTTTCCCTGAAAAGAGAAGTCACCAGAGGTAAGAGTGTCTGCTGATTGATCCCCATGGCCATTGTTGGGTTGAATGGTCAAGGGTTTAGAAGGACCACAATTGAAATACTGGTGACAGTACAGTTTAGTGAAGAAGTATGTGAATATGCTTCTCTGAACAGGCAAAACAAAAACAAAAACCATTTGTGTCCTGTGTGAATGCTCACCAAACAGTGATCTCAGCAGAGGAGAATTTGAATAATCAAGGGGATAGGATGATTTCTTCTATGGCTACCAGTCAGCCTCTTTCCTCAGCTGCCCCTGTCATCACTCAATAGGCTCATGAGCAAAGTGGTCACAGTGCCAAGTTGATTATGCTGGACAGCTTATATCATGGAAGGAATATTACTTTGATCTTACTGGAATAGACACTTAGTCTGGGCATGGACTCTCCTTTCAAAGAGGGTTCTTGCTGTGTGCCACCATGGCAGTTGAAAGATGGTCATGAATTCTTTGGATCTTGTCCCATATTGAAGTGGGGTCTATGTTCTTTCCCTGAAAATTTGAGCTTCAACTGCTTTGACCAATAGAATATAGAGAAAGGGATGCTAGGCCAACTTGGGCTCAGGATTTTAGAAGCTTCCACTTTCTGTGTCTCAGAACACTTAGCCTTGGCATTCTCAGCTGCCAGGTCAGAATTTCTGCTACCCTTCTGGAGATACCATATTAAAAGCCCCTGAAACTGTTAAGTAGAACCACTCTAAGAAGACCACCTCCCTTCTTCCACTGTCTGCCACAACACTCTGGCACCTCCACTGCTTCCTCCAAGCTTCCAGGAGCTCCATGCAGCATGTTGGCACCTCCTGGGTCCTCCCAGGATATTACATCTTCAATCATAGGAGAGTGCTCTCACATTAACAGACTCTGCCTGATCCAACTTGAAGTTCTTTCCCTTCCACATCTGGACCCAGCACCCTCAGTACCTCACTACACACACTCCTAGTCACCTTGGCCAAGTCCTGCACCCTCTCTGAAGCTTGGTCCTTTTCTTTTTTTTATTTTATTTTACTTTTTACTTTTACAGTGTTTTGTTGTTTACAGATATGTACAATCCCAGATTAGTCATATGTATATCCCTGGCCCCCATCCCTCTTCCACCCCCTTCCCATTTCCCCCCATCCCACCCCTCCAGGCCTTCGCACCATGCCCCTGCAGGATCCCCTATTCCCAAAACACAATGACAACAGCTATCTTTTTCACATATGATAGTATAGGTTTCCATGTTACTCCCTCTATGCCTTGTACCCACTGTTCATTCCCCACAATGTCCATACGTCTGTTTTCTCCTCACTTCACTGCGTGTGTTATCATTGCCCTCTTACTATATTCCATATATATATGTTAGTATACTGTACTTGTCTTTCTCTTTTTGACTCACTTCACTTTTTATAATAGGTTTTAGATCCATCCATCTCATTAGGACTGATTCTTATGCATTTCTTTTTACAGCTGAGAAGTATTGCATTGTATATATGTACCAGAGCTTTTTTATATGTTCATTCATGGATGAACATCTAGGTTGCCTCCATGTTCTGGCTATTGTATAGAGAGCTGCAACATCTCATTCTAGAAAACCCAAAATTTGCTATTGATGCTAATTTCTTTGAGTTTGCTGTGCGACCATACACAAGTCAAGAAATTAAAGAAACTATTAAATATTTAGAAACATTCAACATCATAAGCTTTATAATCTGTTTGCAGTAGCCCCTCAAAAAGCTACAACCTGCATTTTTTAGAAAAGCATTTTCTCTACAAAGAATCTTATCAGCTATACAAAAATCTGTACTTTAGTTTTTATACTGAAGCTAATATTGAGCTGCACTTGAATTCACATTCTTAGCAAAACCACCACCTGAGCACACACACACTCCACACACATCATTACAGCATAGCCGTTTATTCCTCATCTTCATCTTTTTCCTCCCCTTCCTCATCTTCTGGTTCATTATTCTTCTTGGAGCCCGTTGGCCTGCCAGGGCCCTTCTTTCCCGCTTAACTCTTGCCCTTGGCGCTGTATGTAGCAATATCCTTTTCGTAATTGTCCTTTAGCTTAGCTGCATTCTGTTCATAGGGCTGTTTATCTTTGGCTGACTGCTCAGATCACATTTCACCCAATTTTTTTTGCAGTATCCCCAATGGATAAGCCAGCGTGTTCGCTTTTGATCTTTGGGCAATGTTCGGAGCAAAACAGGAAGAAGGCAGATGGAGGCCTTTTCGGAGCATTGGGATCTTTTTCCTTTCCTTTCGCCTTTGGGAGGGACATACTTTTTCATCTCTCTGTCGTAGCAAGCTTTGTCACTTTTTACCATGTCTTCGAATTTGGACTTTTCCTTGGCCGACAGTCTTCAATCTCTTGGAACATTTCTTGGATAACTCGGCGAAATTGACTGAGGAGTTGGGGTGTTCTTGTGCTCTTCGCGGCAGGTCTGCACAAAGAAGGCGTACGAAGACATCTTGCCCCGCGGCTTGTTGGGGTCGCCCTTCCCCGTGGTGCTGCGGCGGCGGCGTGTCCACCTGGCAAAAGATGTTCCTTGGAGTCCCGCGCTGCGGCCGCGTCCATTCCCGACGCTGCTGCCTCGGCTGCGGCGTGAGCTGGTTTGTCGCTAACGCAATCCTCTGCCTCTTGTTTGGCAGACTTCTCAGCCCGAAGCTTGGTCTTTTTCTTACCAAGCCCAACTCCTCCTCAGCCAAGTTTAGTTGAGTCACAGTTCAAATTTTTGGTGGTGTTACCAGGTTTGAGGTGGAGGGGAGCCTGAGGAGAGGGAAGGCACTTCTGCAGAAGCAAAGGGCTTGTGAAAATCTGAGTACAACTGTCTGCTCAAATGTCCCTGTTTGCAGTAGCCCTCACAAACCTGCATTTTTAGAAAAGCATTTTCTCTACAAAGAATCTTATCAGCTATACAAAATCTGTACTTTAGTTTTTATACTGAAGCTAATATTGAGCTGCACTTGAATTCACATTCTTAGCAAAACCACCACCTGAGCACACACACACTCCACACACATCATTACAGCATAGCCGTTTATTCCTCATCTTCATCTTTTTCCTCCCCTTCCTCATCTTCTGGTTCATTATTCTTCTTGGAGCCCGTTGGCCTGCCAGGGCCCTTCTTTCCCGCTTAACTCTTGCCCTTGGCGCTGTATGTAGCAATATCCTTTTCGTAATTGTCCTTTAGCTTAGCTGCATTCTGTTCATAGGGCTGTTTATCTTTGGCTGACTGCTCAGATCACATTTCACCCAATTTTTTTTGCAGTATCCCCAATGGATAAGCCAGCGTGTTCGCTTTTGATCTTTGGGCAATGTTCGGAGCAAAACAGGAAGAAGGCAGATGGAGGCCTTTTCGGAGCATTGGGATCTTTTTCCTTTCCTTTCGCCTTTGGGAGGGACATACTTTTTCATCTCTCTGTCGTAGCAAGCTTTGTCACTTTTTACCATGTCTTCGAATTTGGACTTTTCCTTGGCCGACAGTCTTCAATCTCTTGGAACATTTCTTGGATAACTCGGCGAAATTGACTGAGGAGTTGGGGTGTTCTTGTGCTCTTCGCGGCAGGTCTGCACAAAGAAGGCGTACGAAGACATCTTGCCCCGCGGCTTGTTGGGGTCGCCCTTCCCCGTGGTGCTGCGGCGGCGGCGTGTCCACCTGGCAAAAGATGTTCCTTGGAGTCCCGCGCTGCGGCCGCGTCCATTCCCGACGCTGCTGCCTCGGCTGCGGCGTGAGCTGGTTTGTCGCTAACGCAATCCTCTGCCTCTTGTTTGGCAGACTTCTCAGCCCGAAGCTTGGTCTTTTTCTTACCAAGCCCAACTCCTCCTCAGCCAAGTTTAGTTGAGTCACAGTTCAAATTTTTGGTGGTGTTACCAGGTTTGAGGTGGAGGGGAGCCTGAGGAGAGGGAAGGCACTTCTGCAGAAGCAAAGGGCTTGTGAAAATCTGAGTACAACTGTCTGCTCAAATGTCCCTGTGCTAAGCCTCAGGGAACTTCTGTCCCAATACTGGAAGGGAAACTTGCCAAGGCTGAGAGTTCCTCATTTGTGCCAGGTCTAATTAAGCCCTAGGCCTAATTCTCAGCGTTTTTAGCCCATTTGCAGCAGGAAATAGAGTCTCTTTCAACACAGAGTGGAAGGCCTCTGATTCTCACACTTCACTATCTACTGGTGATGAGTCATGCTTAGCTTCTCATTGTCTTTTCCCAGTCAGTAGTCTCAACAGCAGCCAGTTCCAGACCTTATAAATAGTCCTTCCCTGGGACCTCTCAGAAGCCTGAGTTACTGTGCCCCCGGTGCATTTGTTTTTTCCCATTCTAGTTTACCACTGGTGAAAATGTTAACAATTTCATGTATTCTCAGCATGCCAGGGGCATCAATCCATCCCCACCACCAAAGACATATATGTGGGGTTGGGGGAGGGTGGCAGGAGTTGTGACCAGGCAACCACTTAGCAATGAAGCTCCAGAATTCCATTTAGGGTCCCCTCTGCTTTGACTCACCCTGGAACCGACTTCCTTAGGTCAGGACCCCTGGGGAAGAGACTGAACTGGCCTTGTGCATGCAGGAATTGTTCTTGGAATAATACCCATGAGACAGAGAAGAAAGCAGGATAGGCAGAGGAGGAGGAACCCAGGACACCAGAGGCCTCGTTCAAGCCCACAGAGAAGCTCTGGAGCCACTCTGGCTGGTCAGGGATGTCCTTCCTTGAGGCAAGGGAGCCTTTTTGCCCGTGCATTGCCATATCACTGGAAGCGGGCTGCCCCTAGGGAGAGCATGTAGCCTTGGGTCAAAGAGCAGTTCCTGGAACAGAACTCAGCAGCAGCCACCATTTGAGTGGTAACTTGCTGTGAGCAAGCAGCTTGAAGTGAGGCCTTAGTTCCCTGACAGAGAATCAAACCCTGGTCACAGGACTTCCCTGGTCATGCAGTGGCTAGGAATCCACCTGCTAGTACAGATGACAGACTCCTCCTCAGCAAGTTTAGTTGAGTCACAGTTCAAATTTTTGGTGGTGTTACCAGGTTTGAGGTGGAGGGGAGCCTGAGGAGAGGGAAGGCACTTCTGCAGAAGCAAAGGGCTTGTGAAAATCTGAGTACAACTGTCTGCTCAAATGTCCCTGTGCTAAGCCTCAGGGAACTTCTGTCCCAATACTGGAAGGGAAACTTGCCAAGGCTGAGAGTTCCTCATTTGTGCCAGGTCTAATTAAGCCCTAGGCCTAATTCTCAGCGTTTTTAGCCCATTTGCAGCAGGAAATAGAGTCTCTTTCAACACAGAGTGGAAGGCCTCTGATTCTCACACTTCACTATCTACTGGTGATGAGTCATGCTTAGCTTCTCATTGTCTTTTCCCAGTCAGTAGTCTCAACAGCAGCCAGTTCCAGACCTTATAAATAGTCCTTCCCTGGGACCTCTCAGAAGCCTGAGTTACTGTGCCCCCGGTGCATTTGTTTTTTCCCATTCTAGTTTACCACTGGTGAAAATGTTAACAATTTCATGTATTCTCAGCATGCCAGGGGCATCAATCCATCCCCACCACCAAAGACATATATGTGGGGTTGGGGGAGGGTGGCAGGAGTTGTGACCAGGCAACCACTTAGCAATGAAGCTCCAGAATTCCATTTAGGGTCCCCTCTGCTTTGACTCACCCTGGAACCGACTTCCTTAGGTCAGGACCCCTGGGGAAGAGACTGAACTGGCCTTGTGCATGCAGGAATTGTTCTTGGAATAATACCCATGAGACAGAGAAGAAAGCAGGATAGGCAGAGGAGGAGGAACCCAGGACACCAGAGGCCTCGTTCAAGCCCACAGAGAAGCTCTGGAGCCACTCTGGCTGGTCAGGGATGTCCTTCCTTGAGGCAAGGGAGCCTTTTTGCCCGTGCATTGCCATATCACTGGAAGCGGGCTGCCCCTAGGGAGAGCATGTAGCCTTGGGTCAAAGAGCAGTTCCTGGAACAGAACTCAGCAGCAGCCACCATTTGAGTGGTAACTTGCTGTGAGCAAGCAGCTTGAAGTGAGGCCTTAGTTCCCTGACAGAGAATCAAACCCTGGTCACAGGACTTCCCTGGTCATGCAGTGGCTAGGAATCCACCTGCTAGTACAGATGACAGTTTCCATCCCTGGTCTGGGAAGATCCTACATGCTGTAGAGCAACTAAGCCCATCCAACTATTGAGTCTGTGCTCTAGAGCCCAGGAGCTGCAGCGACTGAAGCCTGCACTCCAAGAGCCTGCACTCCTCAACAAGAGAAGCCACCGCATTGAGAAGCTTGCACACCACAACTAGAGGGTAGGCCCGCTCACGGCAACTAGAGAAAAGCCTGTGTAGCAATGAAGATGCAGCACAGCCAAAAATAAATAACATCAAAAAACAAACAAACCCTAGTGTGGTAGTGCAAGTCCCAAATCCTAACCAGTAGGCCATGAGAGCCAGTGACTAGTTTGAATCCTGGTCTTGGTCTGCTTCGAATGAAGGTAGAAAAGAAAATAAAGTGTTTATTAGAAAAGCAGAGCACGTGTGGACAGTTGCACTGGCGAGGTCACCATGAGAACAGTGCCTTTGGGAAGTTCAAATCCTTTCTCAAGTGGCAGTCTTCCAAAACATTCTTTTCCCTCTGGCCAACTGTCTTGCTTTGACCCCGTGGCTGATTTGCCTCAGGACCCTCTCCTATGCGTGCATGCACCCCTCAACCAAGATAGATTTTAGCCCAAAAGCCTAGAGGATGGGGTTGATAGGACTTATGGTCTGGTGTCCCCTGCCTTTATTTATTTATTGGCCACTTCTATTGGTCTTTCATTTATTTCCATCTTTGTTCTTTTGGCCTGTGTGGGCCTCCCATTGCAGTGGCCTCTCTCATTGCAGAGTACCGGCTCTGGGTGCATGCGCTCCAGAGCACTGGTTTGGTAGTTGGACACATCGGTTCAGCCGCTCCACAGCATGTGGGATCTTAACAGGCCAGGGATTGAACTGCTTGACACATCCCCAGGAGACTTTCTGCACATGTGTCTCCCTTGCCCCTAAAATGGGGAATATGTGCCCTCTTGATGTTTTACTCAAGGAGTGAATCCTTTGCTGTGGAGCAAGTAGCTTGAAGTGAGGCCGTAGTTCCCTGACAGAGAATCAAACCCTGGTCACAGGACTTCCCTGGTCATGCAGTGGCTAGGAATCCACCTGCTAGTACAGATGACAGTTTCCATCCCTGGTCTGGGAAGATCCTACATGCTGTAGAGCAACTAAGCCCATCCAACTATTGAGTCTGTGCTCTAGAGCCCAGGAGCTGCAGCGACTGAAGCCTGCACTCCAAGAGCCTGCACTCCTCAACAAGAGAAGCCACCGCATTGAGAAGCTTGCACACCACAACTAGAGGGTAGGCCCGCTCACGGCAACTAGAGAAAAGCCTGTGTAGCAATGAAGATGCAGCACAGCCAAAAATAAATAACATCAAAAAACAAACAAACCCTAGTGTGGTAGTGCAAGTCCCAAATCCTAACCAGTAGGCCATGAGAGCCAGTGACTAGTTTGAATCCTGGTCTTGGTCTGCTTCGAATGAAGGTAGAAAAGAAAATAAAGTGTTTATTAGAAAAGCAGAGCACGTGTGGACAGTTGCACTGGCGAGGTCACCATGAGAACAGTGCCTTTGGGAAGTTCAAATCCTTTCTCAAGTGGCAGTCTTCCAAAACATTCTTTTCCCTCTGGCCAACTGTCTTGCTTTGACCCCGTGGCTGATTTGCCTCAGGACCCTCTCCTATGCGTGCATGCACCCCTCAACCAAGATAGATTTTAGCCCAAAAGCCTAGAGGATGGGGTTGATAGGACTTATGGTCTGGTGTCCCCTGCCTTTATTTATTTATTGGCCACTTCTATTGGTCTTTCATTTATTTCCATCTTTGTTCTTTTGGCCTGTGTGGGCCTCCCATTGCAGTGGCCTCTCTCATTGCAGAGTACCGGCTCTGGGTGCATGCGCTCCAGAGCACTGGTTTGGTAGTTGGACACATCGGTTCAGCCGCTCCACAGCATGTGGGATCTTAACAGGCCAGGGATTGAACTGCTTGACACATCCCCAGGAGACTTTCTGCACATGTGTCTCCCTTGCCCCTAAAATGGGGAATATGTGCCCTCTTGATGTTTTACTCAAACAGGGTTTACCCCCTCTCTGTCAGACAAGGGTTCAATCCCTGGGTCAGGAAGATCCCCTGAGTTAGGAAATAGCAACCCATTCTAGTATTCTTGTCTGCAAAGTTTCACAGACAGAGGAGCCTGGCAGACTATAGTCCATGTGGTCTCAGAGGCAAACAGAGCAACTGAGCAGCCACGCATGTCCTTGCCTTAGCTGTTAAGTGTCCACAGCAAAGTCCAGCTATTTACCCTGTTCTTATTGTTTCTATTTCAAAGTGCAGACAGGAGACTGGTCATAAATCTCTAGCCTGGAGCCCATTTGCCTCTTAACCCCTGGAGATGTAACCAGGAGGCTAGTTATAAATACCCAGCCTGGAACCCTTCTATCTCCTGCTTCAACCCTGCCCTGCAGTCCCCCAGGGTCCAGCATACCACATGCCTCTGAATGTCCCTTCCAGCACATTCCACCTTGGACTGCACAATGCTGTGGACACACCTCTGACTCCAAATGCCATGAGGGCCAGGTTGACTGCCAGCACAGGAGATGCGGAGAAGAGAAGGGGACAATCAGCATGAGCATATGGTGAGTTTGAACAGACATCTGACAGCCTGGAGCTAAGGCTGGGTGTTGGGGAGAGAAACTGGAGAGGGGGTGGAAATAGGCAGGGAGCGGTCAAGGAAGCAGGGACCTGCTGAAGCTGGAGCTGAGGAGCTAGGCATGACTGGGGAGGAAGGAGGAAGCCACCAGAGATTTCCAGCGGGGACCAGCTGTGGTTAGAGAAACGCTTGAGAAAACCCCGTCTGATTTCTGACGCGGAGGGGAGAGTGGCCAAGCAAGTTTGTGAAAAGATAAGGTGTGGGAGGAGGGTGAGTCCCCGGGGATCTGAGAGACAGTTGTAGCAGCCAGCAGAGAAACTGGCTGGAGGGTGAGGGTGAGGCAGCAGTCCAGCTTTGAACCCATTTCAGTCAGAAAGACCAGAAGAACAAGAGCAGCAGGCGGGTCAGAGGTGGATAGGAGCACACATTTCCTGAGGTTGTGCGAGGTATCCAGAGGACTGCTCTCATGACCTCCGGGAGTGGCAGGAGGAGGAAGAAGGAATGCACGAGGTAGAAAGGAATGCGAGCAGCAGTGGGGGAGGCCGGGGGAGGGCACCCACAGAGGTTTGGACGAACGTGTCCTAGGAGTCCAGATCCAGGGGTCCGGGCGAGCCCGGGCTATGTCTACACAGAGGCCCTCCTAGATGCTGGAGTGAGGGCTGAAGAGCGGGCTGTGCACCTGGGGTGAGTCTGAAGCAGAGCAGGGAAGCAGTGCCCTTGAACCAAGGGGCCAGTGTTTGGTGTAGGTTCTACCATTATCAGCTTGAGGCATGAGACAGAGGGGGTCTAGGTTAGGCATTTAAAACCGGCCTCCTGCTTGCATTCATGGGGCAGGAAGAAGTGGGCTTCAGTCTGGACACTTAGAACTGGTCTCCTGTTAATATTTCCTGATAGGAAATGGAGATAGGTTGGTTCCAGATACATCAAGATCCCTCTTGGCTGAGGGGCGTGTGCACACCTAAGTGGAAGGTCCTGAGACTAATTAGCCAGGGGGACAAAAGAAAATGGTTGGCCTGAAGGAAGATAAAGACTTGAAAAACTTCTCTCTTATAAAGAATTTAAATTTCCCAGAGGTGCAACTCTCTCTGAGTTTGCCCGTGCACTATACTTTTCTTTTTCAATAAACTTTTTACTTTTCTCTTTACCTTCTGCCTCCTTGCCTGAATTTTTGACAAGGCAGGTAAGAACTAGAGGTCCAGGCCCTACCTGCTGGTCTAGTGGTTAGGACTCCCAGGCTGGGAACTAAGATCTTACTCCCTGCTCACTGCTGCTTGCTGCAAGTTACCACTTAACTGCTGTGTGCATCCGAAATCAAGCTATGTGGACCTGGCCATGGCCCCAGGTCTCTTGGTGCCTCCACTGATCAGTGCATTAATGTTAATCGCTGAGTCACATCCAACTTTTTGTGACCCCATGGACTGTAGCCTGCCAGAGATTCTCCAGGCAAGAATATTGGAGTGGGTTGCCATTCCCTTCTCCAGGGGATCTTCCCAACCCAGTGATCAAATCCAGGTCTCCTGTGCATGGTGCAGCCAAAAAAAGAAAAAGCAATGAAAAGGGCCAAGGAGCAACCTTGGCAAAGTGACCCCTGACAGGGGGTGGGAACAGACACTCCTAGGAGGACATTTTTCAGAAAAGGAAGAAGAATCCCAGAGGTTTGGACGAACGTGTCCTAGGAGTCCAGATCCAGGGTCGGCGAGCCCGGCTATGTCTACACAGAGGCCCTCCTAGATGCTGGAGTGAGGGCTGAAGAGCTGTGCACCTGGGGTGAGTCTGAAGCAGAGCAGGGAAGCAGTGCCCTTGAACCAAGGGGCCAGTGTTTGGTGTAGGTTCTACCATTATCAGCTTGAGGCATGAGACAGAGGGGGTCTAGGTTAGGCATTTAAAACCGGCCTCCTGCTTGCATTCATGGGGCAGGAAGAAGTGGGCTTCAGTCTGGACACTTAGAACTGGTCTCCTGTTAATATTTCCTGATAGGAAATGGAGATAGGTTGGTTCCAGATACATCAAGATCCCTCTTGGCTGAGGGGCGTGTGCACACCTAAGTGGAAGGTCCTGAGACTAATTAGCCAGGGGGACAAAAGAAAATGGTTGGCCTGAAGGAAGATAAAGACTTGAAAAACTTCTCTCTTATAAAGAATTTAAATTTCCCAGAGGTGCAACTCTCTCTGAGTTTGCCCGTGCACTATACTTTTCTTTTTCAATAAACTTTTTACTTTTCTCTTTACCTTCTGCCTCCTTGCCTGAATTTTTGACAAGGCAGGTAAGAACTAGAGGTCCAGGCCCTACCTGCTGGTCTAGTGGTTAGGACTCCCAGGCTGGGAACTAAGATCTTACTCCCTGCTCACTGCTGCTTGCTGCAAGTTACCACTTAACTGCTGTGTGCATCCGAAATCAAGCTATGTGGACCTGGCCATGGCCCCAGGTCTCTTGGTGCCTCCACTGATCAGTGCATTAATGTTAATCGCTGAGTCACATCCAACTTTTTGTGACCCCATGGACTGTAGCCTGCCAGAGATTCTCCAGGCAAGAATATTGGAGTGGGTTGCCATTCCCTTCTCCAGGGGATCTTCCCAACCCAGTGATCAAATCCAGGTCTCCTGTGCATGGTGCAGCCAAAAAAAGAAAAAGCAATGAAAAGGGCCAAGGAGCAACCTTGGCAAAGTGACCCCTGACAGGGGGTGGGAACAGACACTCCTAGGAGGACATTTTTCAGAAAAGGAAGAAGAATCCCAGAGGCAGCTTCAGGGCCTAGCAGTGTCCAAGAGAGTCTGCTACAGGAGCTGGGAGAGAGGCCACGCTGAAGAGGCCAGTGGAAGTTGGCGAGAGGAGGGGTCAATGAGCTCCATAAAGGGCTGTGTGGAGGACTTCCCTGGTGGCTCACTGTTTAAGAATCCACCTGCCAATGCAGGGAACATGGGTTCAATCCCTCATCCAGGAAGATTACATGTGCCTCAGAGCAACTACGCCCATGCGCCATAACTACCAAGCCTGTGCGCCACAACGACCAAGCCTGTGTGCCGCAACTACTGAAGCCCACGCGCCCTAGAGCCCATGCTCTGCAATAAGAGAAGCCACAGCAATGAGAAGCCTTTACACTGCAACAAACAGTAGCCCCCACTTGCCAAAACTATAGAAAGCCTACGCACAGCAATGAAGACCCTGCACAATCAAAAATATATATATGCTCAGTTGATCAGTCATGGCTGACTCTTTGCAACCCCATGGACTGTAGTCCGCCAGGCTCCTTTATCCATGAAATTTTCCAGACAAGTATACTGGAGTGGGTTGCCATTTTCTTCTCCAAGATATATGAATATATATATATATATATATGTATATATACAGTATATATAGTATATGTACATATATATAGTATATATGTGTATATATATATGTATGTATGTGTGTGTATGTATATACTGAGTCAAAGATAATTTTAAGAATCTTTGCTGATGGATGGAGTTTCCATTTACAGAGAAGGGTGCAAATTTGAAAAAGAGCAGTACTAACATGTTACATTTAAGGTGCGTATTAGACATCTAAGTAGAGATGCTGAGTAAACAATTGAATAAGAATCTGGAGTTCAGGAGAGGGCCTGAATAGGAGGGAAATTTAGAATCATGATCCTTCAGTGAGGAAGGATAAAGACCACAAAGCATTGAATATTTTAGAGAAGAATTCTAAGGACTGATCCCTGGGCATTTCAACTTTAAAAGGTTGGGATGGTGACCAGCAACCAGCAAAGGAGACCAAGAAGGACCAACCAGTGGGATAGGTTAGTCATGAGACAGTGGTGCTGGAGGCCAAGGAAAAAATATTGATACTTCAAAGAGAAATAAGTGATCATCCATGAAATGTCTGATGGGTCAAGAAAGACCAGTAGGGCTTCCCTGATGGCTCAGTGGTAAAGAATCTGTCTGCCAATGCAGGAGACTTGGGCTCACTCTCTGGTCCAGGAAGATTCCACATGTCACAGAGCAGCTAAACCTGTGTGCCACAACTACTGAGCCTGTGCTCTAGAGCCTTGAAGTTGCAACTGCTGAAGCTGAAGTGCCCTTGAGTCTATGCTCTGCAACAAGAGAAGCTACTGGAATGTGAAGTGGCCCGCCCCTACTCCCTGCAACTAGAGAAAAGCCCGTGCAGCAACAAAGACCCAGCACAGGCTAAAAAAAAAAAAAGAAAAAGAAGATTAGGACTTCCCTGGTGGTCCAGTGGGTAGAGTCCACCTTGCAGTGCAAGGGGCATCAGTTCGATCCCTGGCCCAGGAAGATCCCACATGCCGAGGAGCAGCTGAGCCAGTGTGTCCATTTACGAGCCAGTGCTCTGGAGCACATGTGCCCAGAGCCGGTGCTCTGCAGAGAGAGAGGCCACTGCTATGGGAGGCCCACACATGCCAAAGAATAAGGATGGATGAAAAATAAATGATGACTTAGAGGCAAAATTAAAAACAAAAACAAAGAGACTAGTGAATTTAGTGAGATGAAGGTGGAGTTAGTTGGAGCAGGAAGAGGAAAAGTCTCACTGAGATGGAGGAAAAGAAAAACAACAATGAATGGAGATATCCTTTGTATGATCTTGCTGTTAAGGAGATCAGAACCATGAGAGTAATTATAGATTGAAGAGATATCAAGGGATATTTCTGAGATAGAAAGAAGCAGCATGCTTTCATGCTGATGAGAATGTTTCAAGTGGAGGAGGACAGAGAACATGCAGGTGTGGAGAAGTATGTCCCAGAGCAAGGAGAGGCGATGAGCTCACCTGAGGGGTAGAAGAGTTGGCCCTAGAGGGCAGCCCAGAGGTTCCCTCCTTGTGGTGCTCTGAATTGAAAGAGGACCGTTGCAAGCATAAGGAAGCTTAAGCACATTGTTTCAGCTTGGGGCTAAGATGGCGCCTACAGGAAGGGACGTGCTAGTGAAAGAAGCTTAAGCACATTGTTTCAGTTTGGAGCTAAAATGGCGCCTACAGGAAGAGACAGGGCGTGATCTAAATTGTTAATTGATGGTCAAAATTTCTGATTGGTTCCCCTGGTTTCCGCGCTCATGGTTGATTGCTTGATCTTTAGCTTGATTGGTGTAATCTATAGGAAGTCCCGAGCAAAACCCCCTTCACTTGCCTATAAAAGCTGTGGATCTGCATTAATAAAGTGGAACTGCTTCGACGGAACCCCTGTCGCACCTGATTGTCCCGTGCGTCCGCCACGGGGCTGGCGGGGCGGGCAGCCAAGATTCGCCTCTCTCCAAGATCTCCTGGTTCAGCCGGGGGCAATCCCACTGCCTTCCCTTTCTGCGGAAGGCCCCCGCACCTCCTGATTTGTTCTAGCAAGTTAGCCAAAATGAAACCAAGTTTTCATGGAGAATCAGGGTAAGGAGGATGTCTTGGGAGAATTAATTGGCCAGAAGCAGAAATGGCAACCCACTCCAGTATTTTTGCCTGAAAAATTCCATGAGCAGAGGAGCTTGGCAGGCTACAGTCCATGGATCCAGAAGAGTCAGACCCTGCCAGAGAACCCTGCCCAGCACACCTGGACTCCTGGCCCCTAGGACTGTGAGGCAATACATAGGCATGCAGGATCTTTGATCTTCCTTGTGGCATGTGGAATCTTTAGTTGTGACATGTGGGGTCTAGTTTCATGACAAGGGATTGAATCCAGACTCCCTGTCTTGGGAGCACAGAATCTTAGCCACTGGACCACCAGGGAAATCCCTAGATAGTCATTGACTGATTTCCCATGAACTTTCCTCTTAATTCTGTTAAGGAGATCAGAACCATGAGAGTAATTATAGATTGAAGAGATATCAAGGGATATTTCTGAGATAGAAAGAAGCAGCATGCTTTCATGCTGATGAGAATGTTTCAAGTGGAGGAGGACAGAGAACATGCAGGTGTGGAGAAGTATGTCCCAGAGCAAGGAGAGGCGATGAGCTCACCTGAGGGGTAGAAGAGTTGGCCCTAGAGGGCAGCCCAGAGGTTCCCTCCTTGTGGTGCTCTGAATTGAAAGAGGACCGTTGCAAGCATAAGGAAGCTTAAGCACATTGTTTCAGCTTGGGGCTAAGATGGCGCCTACAGGAAGGGACGTGCTAGTGAAAGAAGCTTAAGCACATTGTTTCAGTTTGGAGCTAAAATGGCGCCTACAGGAAGAGACAGGGCGTGATCTAAATTGTTAATTGATGGTCAAAATTTCTGATTGGTTCCCCTGGTTTCCGCGCTCATGGTTGATTGCTTGATCTTTAGCTTGATTGGTGTAATCTATAGGAAGTCCCGAGCAAAACCCCCTTCACTTGCCTATAAAAGCTGTGGATCTGCATTAATAAAGTGGAACTGCTTCGACGGAACCCCTGTCGCACCTGATTGTCCCGTGCGTCCGCCACGGGGCTGGCGGGGCGGGCAGCCAAGATTCGCCTCTCTCCAAGATCTCCTGGTTCAGCCGGGGGCAATCCCACTGCCTTCCCTTTCTGCGGAAGGCCCCCGCACCTCCTGATTTGTTCTAGCAAGTTAGCCAAAATGAAACCAAGTTTTCATGGAGAATCAGGGTAAGGAGGATGTCTTGGGAGAATTAATTGGCCAGAAGCAGAAATGGCAACCCACTCCAGTATTTTTGCCTGAAAAATTCCATGAGCAGAGGAGCTTGGCAGGCTACAGTCCATGGATCCAGAAGAGTCAGACCCTGCCAGAGAACCCTGCCCAGCACACCTGGACTCCTGGCCCCTAGGACTGTGAGGCAATACATAGGCATGCAGGATCTTTGATCTTCCTTGTGGCATGTGGAATCTTTAGTTGTGACATGTGGGGTCTAGTTTCATGACAAGGGATTGAATCCAGACTCCCTGTCTTGGGAGCACAGAATCTTAGCCACTGGACCACCAGGGAAATCCCTAGATAGTCATTGACTGATTTCCCATGAACTTTCCTCTTAATTCTGTTGGTCTACTTCACCTTGAATTCCTGTTTATACCAGAACAGGCTGGATATGCACTGGAGGGGTAAGGGGCAGGGTCAAATTTCTTCTGGAGTCTTTTTGGGCCTTGATTGTTTTCAGCTGGAAGTACTCCACATGCCAGAGACACAATTTAGAGTGGCAAATTATGCTCCCCTATGGCCCCCAGAGGATTTGTGGCCTTTGTGATCTACCCTGGGACACCTCCCTCCCGCCATGAGAGAAAACCTTCCCAAAGAAAAGGAGAGGACAGTGAAAAGTGAGAAGTACAGGTAAGTTTTGGAAGGGAGGGTGTTTGCCGAGTATGTGCAGTGTCCTTGGATGACATGCTGGCCTGCCGAGCTGCTGCCCTCATGAGCCATGTCGTTGAAGATTCTATCCTGCATGAGAAAAGCAGAGAGGACAGGGGCCTTTGGTAAGAACTGTGGAACAAAATGAGGACATGCATACACACGTGCTGAATAAAGATGTGACATACGATGACAATTTAGGGTGATTGTATTTAAGGCCCCAAAGACTCAGGTTCATAACAGCCAGAAACAGCAGCCTGCATGGAACAGATTCTCATGAAGAGCGCTGGAAATGTGCATACATGTCAGCAATATGATGTATGCAGTATATAAAACATTTCATAGAACAGAGATAAAATTTGACTGCCACACAAAAAATGTATTACACATCTATCTCCCTACAAATAAAAATGTAGGCCTGTTTAATAAAAATTATGTGGCTAGACAAATATAGTGGTTATATAAATACTGGAAAAAAATGAGGAAAAAGTGTAGAATAGTGCTTAAATTAATTCTAAGTGGAGAAATGGTATACATATGCATAGTACATGCATGCTCAGTCACTCAGTCATACTCAACTCTTTGCAACCCCATGGACTGTAGTCCGCCAGGCTCCTCTGTCCATGAGATTTCAAAGGCAAGAATGCTGGAGTGGGTTGTCATTTCCTCCTCCAAGGGGAGGTTTTCCAGCCCAGGGACTGAACCCGTGTCCCTTGGTTTCCTGCACTGGCAGGCGGATTCTTTACTACCGTGCCAACAGGGAAGCCCGTGCATAGTATATACACACATTTATCTCTGTAGATTGGCAAAGATAGCCATCTGCACATCCAGTTGTTAGATACATATAATGTTTAAATATACATTAAACATTTTCCTATGTATACACTATATACACAGGAAAATAATTTTTGACATTTCTTGATTAAAAAAAAAGATGTATACAGTGTTTCAGTAAATATATAATCAGATACTCAATGGTTAGTTAAGTATAGTTAAGGCACCTGGATGTTATGAAGACAAGTGTTTTCCACCAAAAGCTCTAGCCAGGTCAAGCCAAGGACAGTCCTGTCACATCCTGTACCAAGGGTACCCGTGGGAGCACTGACCCATAGAGATTGTACCAGACAGAGGTAAGAATGCATAAGAAAGGCTTCCCTGGTGACTCAGGGGTAAAGAATTTGCCTGCCAATGCAGGAGACATGGGTTAGGTCCCTGATCTGCGAAGACCCCACATGTCATGGAGCAACTAAGCCTGTGGGTCATAACTATTGAGCCTGTGCTCTAGAGCCCAAGAGCCAAAACTACTGAGCCCAGGTGCTGAAACTACTGAATTTCACGTGCCCTAGAGCCCATGCTCCACAGCAAGAGAAGCCACCGAAATGAGAAGCCCATGGAGCGCAACTAGAGAAACCCCACACTGTAATGAAGACCCATAACAGCCAAAAATAAACAAATAAAATGTTTAAAAATGACTGAATGAGAAATACAAGAATGTTATAGTAATAGCATTCAATAGGCACTGGGCACTAAATAAGTATCAGGTGATCTCAAATTACCTCCCCAGGTGGATTATTCTATCAATCTCAAGTTAGAGGAAACTGGGGCACAACAAGGAAATGTCTGGCACTCTAGTAAATTTATAAACTTTTTAAGATGTCATGAGAATTAATAAGCTACTCCTGATTTTTAAAGGAAACTTCAGGTTAGACTAAATTTGCTGCTCCCCAAATCTATTCCCTGCGAACCTGGGAGTGTTGCTCAGTGGGAGCTGCAGAGGGGAAGAACTAATGCTGAAATGGTCCTTGACTGCCACCTAGTGGGTGCTGGGGATGGACTCCGCCCAGTCTCCCCAAAATGAAAATCACCCTGGGATCCCGGGCCCTTTCTTGCCTGACTCAGAGGCGAGACCACAGAAAGGGCTCTGGGGAGTGAAATGATGAGCTAAACAATGGCTTTATGCCTGGTGGGCCTGTGGCCTGAAGGGGCAGTTTCTGGGCCTGGCCTGGAGGGACAGCAATGTCACAGAGAAGCTAAGGCAGGGAGGCATTGGGTGGATATAGAAAAAAAATTTTGTTAATGTTTTTTCACCTGGATGTTATGAAGACAAGTGTTTTCCACCAAAAGCTCTAGCCAGGTCAAGCCAAGGACAGTCCTGTCACATCCTGTACCAAGGGTACCCGTGGGAGCACTGACCCATAGAGATTGTACCAGACAGAGGTAAGAATGCATAAGAAAGGCTTCCCTGGTGACTCAGGGGTAAAGAATTTGCCTGCCAATGCAGGAGACATGGGTTAGGTCCCTGATCTGCGAAGACCCCACATGTCATGGAGCAACTAAGCCTGTGGGTCATAACTATTGAGCCTGTGCTCTAGAGCCCAAGAGCCAAAACTACTGAGCCCAGGTGCTGAAACTACTGAATTTCACGTGCCCTAGAGCCCATGCTCCACAGCAAGAGAAGCCACCGAAATGAGAAGCCCATGGAGCGCAACTAGAGAAACCCCACACTGTAATGAAGACCCATAACAGCCAAAAATAAACAAATAAAATGTTTAAAAATGACTGAATGAGAAATACAAGAATGTTATAGTAATAGCATTCAATAGGCACTGGGCACTAAATAAGTATCAGGTGATCTCAAATTACCTCCCCAGGTGGATTATTCTATCAATCTCAAGTTAGAGGAAACTGGGGCACAACAAGGAAATGTCTGGCACTCTAGTAAATTTATAAACTTTTTAAGATGTCATGAGAATTAATAAGCTACTCCTGATTTTTAAAGGAAACTTCAGGTTAGACTAAATTTGCTGCTCCCCAAATCTATTCCCTGCGAACCTGGGAGTGTTGCTCAGTGGGAGCTGCAGAGGGGAAGAACTAATGCTGAAATGGTCCTTGACTGCCACCTAGTGGGTGCTGGGGATGGACTCCGCCCAGTCTCCCCAAAATGAAAATCACCCTGGGATCCCGGGCCCTTTCTTGCCTGACTCAGAGGCGAGACCACAGAAAGGGCTCTGGGGAGTGAAATGATGAGCTAAACAATGGCTTTATGCCTGGTGGGCCTGTGGCCTGAAGGGGCAGTTTCTGGGCCTGGCCTGGAGGGACAGCAATGTCACAGAGAAGCTAAGGCAGGGAGGCATTGGGTGGATATAGCAAAGAATAAAGATGCCAACAACTGAGAGATCGAGAGGTACGAGAGAGAGACAGAAAGTCTCAGACAGACTCAGAAAGCAACACCGCGGGGTTCAGAGACACAGACACACGGAAGGCTGGGGGCAGGTGGGAGGACCCGCCAGCAGGAAGTGCACTTATCCCTGCTGTTCCCATGGACTTCCAGGTAGTCCTCCAGCCCCATCCAAACACGCCTTTCAGAAGGTCCTAGCACTCTAATTCCTAGTCCTTTCTGGGACTCACTGATACAGATGAACTTATTTCAGAATTTTCCTCAGGACAGACTGGGGTGCTGCCTCTGCTGTGGTAGGTCCAGTTTTACAGCTTCTGAAACCCAGTTGCCATTGTCTTTTTGCCCTTCTCTTTCTCCTGGTGAGTGTATTTCCTAGGTCTCCTTCATATACACAATGTATATTTTCTTATACGTAAAAACTTCTGTAGGGACTTCCTGATGGTCCAGTGGCTAAAACTCCACACTCGCAGCACCGGGGGCCTGGATTTGATTCCTGGTCAGGGACCTAAATCCCACATACTACAACTAAAGATCCCTCATGCTGCAACTAAGATTCAGAACAGCCAAATGAATAAATATATTTTTTAAAACTTCAGCAGGGGGCTTCCCTGGTGGTCCAGTGGGTAAGGACACCGCCTTGCAGTGCAAGGGGCACTGGTGCGATCCCTGGCCTGGAAAGATTCCACGTGCCGCCGCGGAGCGGCTAGACCCATGTGTCCAACTACCGAGACGGACTCTGGAGCGCATGCGCCCAGAGCCGGTGCTCTGCAGCGACAGAGGCCACTGCGATGGGAGGCCCACACAGGCCAAAGAACAAAGATGGCAATAAATAAAGACCAATAGAAGTGGCCAAAAAAAAAAACTTCAGTAGGGACTTCCTTGGTGGCCGAGTGGTTAAGACTCTGCGCTTTGGTCGGTTCTCTTTGAGCCGACCTGCTGTTCTTCCATGCTGATTCTCCCTTAAACCCGCCCGCAGTACTGGCCGCGACTCTCCCTTTTGGGCCTGGCCTGGAGGGACAGCAATGTCACAGAGAAGCTAAGGCAGGGAGGCATTGGGTGGATATAGCAAAGAATAAAGATGCCAACAACTGAGAGATCGAGAGGTACGAGAGAGAGACAGAAAGTCTCAGACAGACTCAGAAAGCAACACCGCGGGGTTCAGAGACACAGACACACGGAAGGCTGGGGGCAGGTGGGAGGACCCGCCAGCAGGAAGTGCACTTATCCCTGCTGTTCCCATGGACTTCCAGGTAGTCCTCCAGCCCCATCCAAACACGCCTTTCAGAAGGTCCTAGCACTCTAATTCCTAGTCCTTTCTGGGACTCACTGATACAGATGAACTTATTTCAGAATTTTCCTCAGGACAGACTGGGGTGCTGCCTCTGCTGTGGTAGGTCCAGTTTTACAGCTTCTGAAACCCAGTTGCCATTGTCTTTTTGCCCTTCTCTTTCTCCTGGTGAGTGTATTTCCTAGGTCTCCTTCATATACACAATGTATATTTTCTTATACGTAAAAACTTCTGTAGGGACTTCCTGATGGTCCAGTGGCTAAAACTCCACACTCGCAGCACCGGGGGCCTGGATTTGATTCCTGGTCAGGGACCTAAATCCCACATACTACAACTAAAGATCCCTCATGCTGCAACTAAGATTCAGAACAGCCAAATGAATAAATATATTTTTTAAAACTTCAGCAGGGGGCTTCCCTGGTGGTCCAGTGGGTAAGGACACCGCCTTGCAGTGCAAGGGGCACTGGTGCGATCCCTGGCCTGGAAAGATTCCACGTGCCGCCGCGGAGCGGCTAGACCCATGTGTCCAACTACCGAGACGGACTCTGGAGCGCATGCGCCCAGAGCCGGTGCTCTGCAGCGACAGAGGCCACTGCGATGGGAGGCCCACACAGGCCAAAGAACAAAGATGGCAATAAATAAAAGACCAATAGAAGTGGCCAAAAAAAAAAAAAAAACTTCAGTAGGGACTTCCTTGGTGGCCGAGTGGTTAAGACTCTGCGCTTTGGTCGGTTCTCTTTGAGCCGACCTGCTGTTCTTCCATGCTGATTCTCCCTTAAACCCGCCCGCAGTACTGGCAGCGACTCTCCCTTACCCCTCTCTAATAAACTTTACTTTCCTCTCAAAAAAAAAAAAAAAGACTGTGCATTCACTGCAGTGGGTGCGGGTTCCATCCCTGGTCAGCAAAGTAAGATTACACAAGCTGTGCAGTTGGGCCAAAAAAGGTTAAAAGAAAAGAAAAAAAAAAACTTCTGTAACACTTTGCCTCGAGAAAACAAAACTGACTATGGGTTTCTTCTCAACTGACTCTGTTCTGCTGAGACATAAAGAGCTGTGAATTTGGAGGGGCCAGCGATCTCTCCTGGCTTACTGAAGACTGCTGCCTGGCTAATGAACAGTAAGACCTGTTCTAACCCACTGTGGATACTTCATGGTTTCATCTGCTTCAGGCAATCTGCTCAGTCCACCCCTGTGCTCCAGGACCGCCTCCTTGCTGGCACTTAGCAAACTCCTGGAGAAAGAGGGAGGGGTGGAGCGAGTTAACAGCAGAGGGACCTGAGAAGGTAGGAAATGTCAACTTCGAAGTTTAATTCTCCTGCATTCTTCTCTGACCCTTCCCCACCTGGTTGCACCCTCAGGCCTGTCTAGGGCCTAGAGGCCTAGATTATGGAACCTGATCTGGATTCTAATTCCTTTTATAAACATTTTTGGCTGCACCACACAGCATGCAAGATTTCAGTCCCTCAGTCAGGAATGGAACCCGCACCCCCTGCAGTGAAAGCACAGTCTTAACCACTGGACCACCAAGGATGTCCCCTGGCTTCTAATTCTGATCCTGCCACTTACCATCTGGCTCTCCTTGCTTCCCCGTCCTCAGATATAAAACAGAATACCAATAGGGTCCACTTCATAGTGCTGTCGTGAGGATTCAATGTGTTAATAATGGCAGTTAATACGGCCAGCTGTTCAGTGTGGCACTGAACAATTCAAACCAGGGACTCTGGAGTCAGACTGGCCTTATGGAATTCATTTCGTCCTTTCAAACTTCCATTTCTCATCTGTAAAATGACCACAGTGACTTAATGTCACAAGGTCGTATCTAATTAAATGTTGCTCAGAGGATGTGAGATGTGAGACTAGGCCATTTGTGGCTTCCCAGTGTCCTGTCCCTGCAGCTGTGCTTCCTCACCTCTCCCCTACGCAGCCTCTATCCCTTCCTCCTCACTCCTCCCCATAAATGCCAGTCTGCCTGGCCCACAGCTGCTGATTCTCAGGACAATGCCTCTATTCCCATTTCAGAAATCAGAGCTACCTTTCCCTTAAAACACTCTCCTCAAATTAACAGCCCCTCGGCTCCCTAAGAGCCTCCACCTACCCAACATTCCAGAAGTCTTAATTATGACATTGGAATTCTGGCTGATTTTCTTCCACAATATACAGTGAGAAAAAGTGAAAAGGCAGAACTCAGTTTAACAAACTCATTGCTGGGTTTCCCCTGGTGGTCCAGTTGATAAGGACACCACCTTGCAGTGCAAGGGGCGCCGGTTCGATCCCTGGCCTGGGAAGATCCCACGTGCCGCGGAGCAGCTGGACGGATGTGTCCAATCACCGAGCCGGAGCTCTGGAGCACATGTGCCCAGAGCCGGTGCTCTGCAACGACAGACGCCACCGCGATGGGAGGCCCACAGGAGCCAAAGAGCAAAGGCGGATGAAAATGGAGAAATGAAGGACCAATAGAAGTGGCCCGCCCGCTCCCCTCCCTCCCCAACCCGACCCCCGCCCAAAATAAATAAATAAATAAATCTTTAAACAAACAAACAAACAAACAAAAAACCATTGCTCCTGGGACAGTTGAAGTCTCCCTTTATTGCCTTCCGGATGTAACCCCAGTCTGAACTGTGCACTTACTTTTTAAGTTGCTATCGAATCTGGTACTCTCATTTATAGTTTTACTGTATGTACAGTCTTAGACTATATGCCTCCTCATACCAGGACTCCGCCTCATCCCCCAGTCCATGGACAAACCCTACATACATATTTTATGCAGGCTCCAAACGTGTCCCCTCCCCAGGCCTGCTCTGCCTCCCTACACACAGTCTTAGGGCCCCTTTGAAGGCCTCTGGAGGTTGAATGGCAGCAGTGTGGTCAATGAGCATCATCAATTCAAAGAACATTTGATTGGATGCTGCAAAGCAAAACATGAAATACGTTTGCTGCTCATATATGAAAAACCTTGATAGATGTTTTTCCCAAATTGACAACACCCCAAATTTTTCTTTTTTGGAGGGGGGCGAATTGGGGAGGGAGAGGGGCAGGCAGGCCACTTCTATTGGTCTTTTCTTTTATCTATTTTCATCCATCTTTGTTCTTTGGCTCCTGTGGGCCTCCCATCGCAGTGGCCTCTGTTGTCGCAGAGCACCAGCTCTGGGCGCATGCGCTCCAGAGCTCCGGCTCGGTAATTGGACACATCAGTCCAGCCGCTCCGCGGCACGTGGGATCTTCCCAGGCCAGGGATGGAACCGGCGCCCCTTGCACTGCAAGGCGGCGTCCTTACCCACTGGACCACTAGGGAATCCCCGCCCCAAGTTTTTATAAGACATTAGCAATAATTCACTATGAAGTTAAAATTGAGTTTTCTCAATTATTAGTAAAAAAAAAATGTAAAGAGTGAGTCAGTCATGCTAGAAAACTCAGTTATCTTTCATTCTGTCTCATAGAAATTATTCTAATTTGGCACATTCTGATTTAAAATATTCTAAATCAAAAATAAATAAATAAAATATTCTAAATCACTATCATATGAAGCAGTGGCTATGATTAGGCAGTTCATGTTATCACTAAGGTTAACATCTTACCAGGCAATTAGTTTTGAATTGGTTATTCTTTTTTTTTTTTTCAGTCATTCTTTTTTTGTTTGCTTGTTTAAATTGGTTATTCTTACAATTTTGCAATTGGGAATTCTGTGGCAGTCCAATAAGACTTGGTGCTTTCACTGTCCTGGGCCAAGGTTCAATTCCTAGTCCAAGAAATAAGCTCCCACAAGCTGTGTGGTCAAAAAAAAAACAATTGTTTTGCCATTCTAAATACATATGAACTTTCTCACAAATTATGAACAAATTATATTCATGATTTTGTGTTCTTTTCTTAGAACTTCCATCACTGCGCTGGTTTCCGCTCCCTCTTCCAGGATCTGCCCTTGCCCCTCTTCTGGGGCTTGCATGTCTGTGCTCTGAGGGCCTTACCTGGGACATGGCTGCTGGGCACCACGTTCACACTATTTCAGTGTTCACAAGCAGTGCCCCTTTGTTTCCCAAGGCAGGGATGCCAATACAGAAATCAAACAGATCCAGCGCACACCACTCCACCCAAGCCTAGGAACCTAGAAGGTCTTAGTCACCATGGATGAAAAAGTAGAATATTGCAAACTCCATCCAGTTCTTGTGGCAAAACCAGTTTTCCAGGTGCTGCGTGCTGGAGGGAGGATGGCTTCAGACCCTCACTATGGAAAATTTCAATGTTGATCATTAGAAGTTAATATATTAATATTTTACTAGTTTGTTAAGATCTTGAAGGCAAGTAATAGCTCACAAGACTTCATCCATGAAACTACAAGATGTTCTACATGACAGGAGAAAAAAGTGCTATTCAATTTTTAAATGATTTATTTTCCATTGTTTACTAAACTTAAACTTCAGTAATCCATTTTAATTTGGTAAACATTTCTTGGAGGAACTTGTCATCCTCTTTTGTAGTATGACTGGAGTAGAAAGGAACAGAAGCTCTCTTTGTTTACTGGTAAAACTGCCAGGGCTTCCCTGGTGGTCCAGTGGTTAAGAATCCGCCTTCCAAAGCAGGGATGAACGTTCAGTCCCTGGTCAGAACTAAAATCCCACATGCCGCAACTAAGACCCAGCACAGTAAAAAATGATTAGGCAGTTCATGTTATCACTAAGGTTAACATCTTACCAGGCAATTAGTTTTGAATTGGTTATTCTTTTTTTTTTTTTCAGTCATTCTTTTTTTGTTTGCTTGTTTAAATTGGTTATTCTTACAATTTTGCAATTGGGAATTCTGTGGCAGTCCAATAAGACTTGGTGCTTTCACTGTCCTGGGCCAAGGTTCAATTCCTAGTCCAAGAAATAAGCTCCCACAAGCTGTGTGGTCAAAAACACAATTGTTTTGCCATTCTAAATACATATGAACTTTCTCACAAATTATGAACAAATTATATTCATGATTTTGTGTTCTTTTCTTAGAACTTCCATCACTGCGCTGGTTTCCGCTCCCTCTTCCAGGATCTGCCCTTGCCCCTCTTCTGGGGCTTGCATGTCTGTGCTCTGAGGGCCTTACCTGGGACATGGCTGCTGGGCACCACGTTCACACTATTTCAGTGTTCACAAGCAGTGCCCCTTTGTTTCCCAAGGCAGGGATGCCAATACAGAAATCAAACAGATCCAGCGCACACCACTCCACCCAAGCCTAGGAACCTAGAAGGTCTTAGTCACCATGGATGAAAAAGTAGAATATTGCAAACTCCATCCAGTTCTTGTGGCAAAACCAGTTTTCCAGGTGCTGCGTGCTGGAGGGAGGATGGCTTCAGACCCTCACTATGGAAAATTTCAATGTTGATCATTAGAAGTTAATATATTAATATTTTACTAGTTTGTTAAGATCTTGAAGGCAAGTAATAGCTCACAAGACTTCATCCATGAAACTACAAGATGTTCTACATGACAGGAGAAAAAAGTGCTATTCAATTTTTAAATGATTTATTTTCCATTGTTTACTAAACTTAAACTTCAGTAATCCATTTTAATTTGGTAAACATTTCTTGGAGGAACTTGTCATCCTCTTTTGTAGTATGACTGGAGTAGAAAGGAACAGAAGCTCTCTTTGTTTACTGGTAAAACTGCCAGGGCTTCCCTGGTGGTCCAGTGGTTAAGAATCCGCCTTCCAAAGCAGGGGATGAACGTTCAGTCCCTGGTCAGGGAACTAAAATCCCACATGCCGCAACTAAGACCCAGCACAGCCAAAAAAATAAATAAACACTTTAAAAAAAACCAAAACTGCCTAACAAATAACTGCAAAACAGGGACTTCCCTGTGGTCTAGTGGCTAAGACTCTGTGCTCCCAATGCGGGGGGCCTTCATTCGATCCCTGGTCAGGGAACTAGATCCTAAATGCTGTAACTAAGTAAATAAATAAATACCTGCAAAATATTTAAAAAAAAAAAAAAACAACCCTGCAAAACATTAGGGGGCTTCTAGATGAGTTACTGTGGTGAAGACAACACTTCGTCCCCGCTTTGATTGCATTTGAATCCAGATTTCAGGTGGCCACAAATTCAATGCATTATCAGGCAAGGTTCTAGAAACTACTGGCATTCATAGTCACATTGAATGCTAACAAACACAGAATTAAGATCTTTTCCAATCCTAGTGCCTGTCTGTTGAGCTTTTCAACCTTAACATTCAGTGCTGGTAAAAACATTCTTTTATACTATTAGTGCCAAATAAGTAAGTATTTCTCTTTATCAGACACTTAATCTTATTATAACTAACTTATACAAAGATGTAGATAAACAAGTTTGAAGGAGAGACATTTCTTGGAATGAGAGCGACTCATTCTAGATAAGAGACTCTTTTCATAAATTATGCTCTAATCTGAAATCTGAGTATGTATTTGACTTCATCAGCTCACTTTAACAGGGGGGAAAAGGGCAAAGGGAAATTTATAACTATGTCACACAAATGTGTTAAACCTGTGTTTCTAACATTGACCAACTCTAACTTTCCAGTCTAAGAAAGCAGTCTCTCTCCATGCATCACTCGACAACTCAGGTGCTTTGCCCTTTTCATAATACTTAAATATTATCAAGTTCCATTTTATTGGGTATTAAAAACATTGTTTACTAAACTTAAACTTCAGTAATCCATTTTAATTTGGTAAACATTTCTTGGAGGAACTTGTCATCCTCTTTTGTAGTATGACTGGAGTAGAAAGGAACAGAAGCTCTCTTTGTTTACTGGTAAAACTGCCAGGGCTTCCCTGGTGGTCCAGTGGTTAAGAATCCGCCTTCCAAAGCAGGGGATGAACGTTCAGTCCCTGGTCAGGGAACTAAAATCCCACATGCCGCAACTAAGACCCAGCACAGCCAAAAAAATAAATAAACACTTTAAAAAAAACCAAAACTGCCTAACAAATAACTGCAAAACAGGGACTTCCCTGTGGTCTAGTGGCTAAGACTCTGTGCTCCCAATGCGGGGGGCCTTCATTCGATCCCTGGTCAGGGAACTAGATCCTAAATGCTGTAACTAAGTAAATAAATAAATACCTGCAAAATATTTAAAAAAAAAAAAAAACAACCCTGCAAAACATTAGGGGGCTTCTAGATGAGTTACTGTGGTGAAGACAACACTTCGTCCCCGCTTTGATTGCATTTGAATCCAGATTTCAGGTGGCCACAAATTCAATGCATTATCAGGCAAGGTTCTAGAAACTACTGGCATTCATAGTCACATTGAATGCTAACAAACACAGAATTAAGATCTTTTCCAATCCTAGTGCCTGTCTGTTGAGCTTTTCAACCTTAACATTCAGTGCTGGTAAAAACATTCTTTTATACTATTAGTGCCAAATAAGTAAGTATTTCTCTTTATCAGACACTTAATCTTATTATAACTAACTTATACAAAGATGTAGATAAACAAGTTTGAAGGAGAGACATTTCTTGGAATGAGAGCGACTCATTCTAGATAAGAGACTCTTTTCATAAATTATGCTCTAATCTGAAATCTGAGTATGTATTTGACTTCATCAGCTCACTTTAACAGGGGGGAAAAGGGCAAAGGGAAATTTATAACTATGTCACACAAATGTGTTAAACCTGTGTTTCTAACATTGACCAACTCTAACTTTCCAGTCTAAGAAAGCAGTCTCTCTCCATGCATCACTCGACAACTCAGGTGCTTTGTGTCATTACTACACTCATCAATGTCAATCAATACTTAAATATTATACCATCTTTTTCTCTTTCCTACTCACCCCTGTCACGATGTCAGCTATTTAAAGCAGGACCTCTGCATTATCCAATTGGAACCTTCAGTTCCTGGAAAAAGTGCCAGAACAGTAGTAAAATTCAAGATATACATGGGAATTAGCAAATAAATATTAAGTAATTATACTAGAATAAAAATATTTTAAAAGATGTAAAATCAAATTATAACATTAAAATTTAAAAACATCATTGTAACTTCCCTAGTGATCCAGTGGTCAAGACTCTGCCCTTCCAATGCAGGGAATACTGGACCAACCTATGGTTGGGGAACTAAGATCCCACATGCTGTGTGGTGAGGCCAAAAATAAATACACATATACTTTAATTTTAAAAATAAAGAGTATGGTACACATAGTACAGGTATAATGATACCATTTCCCAAATTGGCACCTTAGTGAAAACAAAATATACATTTATTGACACAAAATAGTTAAACAGATAGCCAGCAGACTAAAATTTACACATATGCATGCACACCAAATATATATATATATATATCTCCATTATGCAATCGAAAAAACATTTAAAATTGTACAATATAAATGAGAGAATTATTTGGTACATGAATCATGTTTTAACAAAGCTGTTTGGCTTTTTAAAAAAATTATTTATTTATTTTTGGCTATTCTGACTTTTCGCTGCTGCCACAGGCTCTTCTCTAGTTACAGGAAGTGGGGGCTCCTCTCTAGTTGAGGTGAGCAGGCTTCTTGTTGAGTTAACTTCTCTTGTTGTGGAACTCGGGCTCTAGGGCACACGGGCTTCAAAAGTAGCGGCCCATGGACTCAACAGTTGTGACTCCGAGACTCCAGAGCACATGCTCAATAGTTGTGATTCACAGCCTTAGTTGCTCTGCAGCATATGGACTCTTCCCAGGTCAGGGGTCGAACCCGTGTCTCCTGCATTGGTAGGCGAACTCTTTACCACTGAGCTACCGGAGAAGCCCAACAAAGCTGTTTTTAAATCACATTCAAAATAAATCATGTGTACAGCTTAACAGGGAGAGTGGTGGTTAAGAGTTGACTCTGGGGCCACCACTTCAGTCGTGAGGTCTGGTGCTCCTCTTATTTTAACTGGAGAATTATTGCTTTACAATATTGTGTTGACTTCTGCCATACAACTTGAATCAGCCATAAGTACACATATATCCTATATCCCCTCTCTCACGAACCTCTCCCCACCCTTCACCCCACCCCACCCCTCTAGGCTGTCAGAGCGTTGAGCTCCCTGTTACACAGCAACTTCGCCGGGTGCTTCTCTTAATCTCTTCACCTGGTTTCCCAACTGAAAGGAGGCGAGGGTCCTTTCTGGAACGGTTGTCGTGATGAGGACAGGAGTTAACCCGGGAAAGTCCTGGAAAGCAGCCTGCCAGGCAGCAAGCACTCACCAAGGCTGCCATTGTGGACGCACCCAGAGTGTGGGGTGCTAGTCCCCTTAGGAAGGTTATCCTCTGAGGGGGATGACAGACATCAATAGATAATCCTCATTATGATGTGCTCAGTGGTGGCCTGTGTGACGAGATGATAAGGGAGTGACTTTTCAGGGAATTCCGAAATAGAGGCAGATTGGGTACGGGGGAGGTGACACAATGGGAAGGTTTATTTCGGAGGTGGTTGACTGGGCGGTGTATCCGCGAGATACTCCAATACGGTCGAGATCACAGTAGTCTGGTTGAGAGCCAGGAGCAGCAGCTGGACAAGGAAGCTAAGAGACCCCTGTGGGAGATCTAACATAAGCGGAATGAGGGTCAATGAGACTGCGCCTGGCATCTGTTTTGAGAACCCTGGCACTTCTCTCCTCTTGCGGAGCTTTCATCCTCACTCTTCCAAAGCCCTTCTCAAATGCAAATCTAACAATGTCTCTCCCTGCTGGAAGCCCTCCCTCCAAGGTCCACTGACGGCTTTCTGGCCTCACTCCAAGCGGTCCGCCTCCTGGCTCGTCCTCCTCCCTGGCCTCCTGAGCTCGCTCGATGCTCTGACCCTTCGCCTCCGCTATCCCTCAAACTCTAAGGACCCAGGTTCTGAGGACCACGGCCATCAGAAGACCGCAGCCATCACTGCGGCACAAACGGATAAATGGGTGGACAAAGGCTGCAGAAACGACTTAGCCAGAATCCCCAACGTTACAAGCGGACGCAGAGGAGAAAGAAAAAACTGCGCAAGCGTATCAGGGCGACTGCTCGAGAGCCACTCGCGTGAACCCGAGCAGCCAATACTCACCAAGAGGGGCGGGACCGCTTCCGCGCCACAGAAGCCCTACGCACCTGGCCTGGGGCCTCCCCACACCGGCGGCTTTGCCCAAGGCCCCGCCTCAACAGCCTTTCCTTGGTGCTGATTGGCTAGAAGCCACCATAGTCCTGCTCCGATTGGCTATTTCTCGGTCCCGGGCACGAGGGGTTATGTGGGAAAGGATGGCTTCTTGAAAGGACCTCCTAGAAGCTGATGAAGTTTTCCTGGCAGGAATCAGCCGAAGGGAGCCGGGCCTTTACTCCAGAGGGTAGTGACTGCCTCAGAGACCTCCATACCCCCATTCTTGAGAGACTCTGCCACATCGTTTCTGTATCCCCTAGTCTGGAAGGCTCTTCGATCCCATAGCGGGAAGGGCCCATCCTGACCCCAGTGCACAGAAGTCAGCCGTAACCTTTCAGATGGCCCTCCTTACACCTTGTCTTCCACCTACTCACCTGTTACTCTAGCACTGACAGGCAGTTGAGCGGAGTCAGGCTGCCTCCCTACACACGGTCCTCAAAGGGAGTGAGACCCAGATCCGTGAGCAAGGAACCCAGCTAGAACCTTCTGGAGAAGTGGATCTGAGGTCTTCTTTGTACTTCCTGGAGACCTTCCCAAACACTTGGGACTTAAAGGGTCCTTCGTACGAATGCCTGCTTTCTTTTTGCATATTTTTTATTACTCACATGTGCAGTCTGAAAACTTGAGCTGAGTTCCCACTTTGCTGCCATGGCACACAGTGTTGACCTTTATCTTCTCTGAAGCACAGTTTCTCTCATGCTTCAGGGCTCACAGTGTGAATACCAGGGCCATCCCCAGCTACACAAACAGTTCCTGCGAACTGATGCCTAATCAGACGCCCTCATCACAACACACACCCAGAGTCAGCTCAGTCACAGTTCCCATGTCATGGATAAGCAAACAGGCAGGAAGAGGTAAGTTGCTCAGTGCACATAGTAAGTAACTAACAGAGCCTGGAGTTGAACCCAAAGTATGTGCTCTTAATGGTTTTTCTGAATTTCGAGTTTCACAGACTCCTTACATTGGGCCTAGGAGGTATCCACTCCACAAATACAAATTGAAGACCAGCCCTGGGTTAGCCCCATGCCCCGGCAGCACCTCCACCCCAAACCTCAGGTAAGTCCTGTTTAGAGGAGAAGGAACTGAGGCTTGGAATGAAGGAGCTGCCTGAGATCATCCCAGTATGTTAGTGGCAAGCTGGACTTTACATCCAGGTCTTTCTGGTCCCAGAGGCCCTGTCTCAAAAACTCCTTGCAAACTCAATCTTAAGAATAGGAAGCACCGATATGAAGGTTTTCAGGAGGAGACGCAACATGTTTGCACTAGGAAGGTCCCCTCTGAGTCCTCCCCACCATGTCTATCAGGGCTTTGTTCTGCCCTCGGACTCCCAGCACTGGGAGGCCCTGGTGGCTTCCTGTCCTCAATGGCAGGAATCAATCCACAATTCAATCAAAATCTATTTTTTCAGTATCCATGGTAGGCATTGGGAAGGAACAGGAAGGCAACAGTCCTGTTTCATTTGGCCACCATAAAATGGAGAAGAGGGTGACGAAAGAGGAGTTAGGGAGGGGGAACAGCAGAATAGAGAGGCCTGGGGTCATCCTCAAGGGCATAGGTAGAGACACGTTGGTGGTGAGGACAGGAACCTTCCTGGTTTGTACTTCCTGGAGACCTTCCCAAACACTTGGGACTTAAAGGGTCCTTCGTACGAATGCCTGCTTTCTTTTTGCATATTTTTTATTACTCACATGTGCAGTCTGAAAACTTGAGCTGAGTTCCCACTTTGCTGCCATGGCACACAGTGTTGACCTTTATCTTCTCTGAAGCACAGTTTCTCTCATGCTTCAGGGCTCACAGTGTGAATACCAGGGCCATCCCCAGCTACACAAACAGTTCCTGCGAACTGATGCCTAATCAGACGCCCTCATCACAACACACACCCAGAGTCAGCTCAGTCACAGTTCCCATGTCATGGATAAGCAAACAGGCAGGAAGAGGTAAGTTGCTCAGTGCACATAGTAAGTAACTAACAGAGCCTGGAGTTGAACCCAAAGTATGTGCTCTTAATGGTTTTTCTGAATTTCGAGTTTCACAGACTCCTTACATTGGGCCTAGGAGGTATCCACTCCACAAATACAAATTGAAGACCAGCCCTGGGTTAGCCCCATGCCCCGGCAGCACCTCCACCCCAAACCTCAGGTAAGTCCTGTTTAGAGGAGAAGGAACTGAGGCTTGGAATGAAGGAGCTGCCTGAGATCATCCCAGTATGTTAGTGGCAAGCTGGACTTTACATCCAGGTCTTTCTGGTCCCAGAGGCCCTGTCTCAAAACTCCTTGCAAACTCAATCTTAAGAATAGGAAGCACCGATATGAAGGTTTTCAGGAGGAGACGCAACATGTTTGCACTAGGAAGGTCCCCTCTGAGTCCTCCCCACCATGTCTATCAGGGCTTTGTTCTGCCCTCGGACTCCCAGCACTGGGAGGCCCTGGTGGCTTCCTGTCCTCAATGGCAGGAATCAATCCACAATTCAATCAAAATCTATTTTTTCAGTATCCATGGCTAGGCATTGGGAAGGAACAGGAAGGCAACAGTCCTGTTTCATTTGGCCACCATAAAATGGAGAAGAGGGTGACGAAAGAGGAGTTAGGGAGGGGGAACAGCAGAATAGAGAGGCCTGGGGTCATCCTCAAGGGCATAGGTAGAGACACGTTGGTGGTGAGGGACAGGAAGAGAATTTGGCCAGCAGTGCATAGGGTAGGCATGGAGGGTTCACAGAGGGAGGTGGCCTGTTCCTCATCTTGGGGCTGGTGGAACCTGCCCCAGCCCCACTGCCCGTATCTCACACGCCTGCCCCCAGGCAGTAACAGGAAATGAGGACCTGGGGAGAGGTTCTGATTCCAGCTTCTGCCTGCTCACCCCCAACTAAGTGGGTATCAGGGAGATCAGAGGGTTGGTGATCTATAGGGGAGCCCATCAGCCCCACTTCTCCCCTATGATGAAACCCAGTCCAAGGAAAAGCAATGAGACCACTGAGAAAATGGAGCCTTAAGGCCAGCCCCTGACTTTTGTTTTTTACTTTTGGTTGCGCTGGGGTTTAGTTGCTTCGCACAGGCTTTCCAGGCACGTGGGATCTTCCTGGACCAGGGATCAAACCCATGTGCCCTGCATTACAAGGCAGAACTCTTTAACCACTGGGCCACCTGGGAAGCCCCCAGCCCCTGACTCTTAGTTGACACCATGTGTCCAGGACACTCTTCCACAGAAGTCCTAGAACCCCCATTTTTGGTTTAACTATCCAGAAACATCTGGTCCCCTCCAGCACTTTTCTGGGGTCTTCTTTTAAGATCCAGGTGAGCTAAGGAAACTGAAAGCCCACCTTCTCCTCATGAGAAGGGTCTGGGGTCCAGCCCGCCCCCCACCATTGCCTTAGTTTCTGGGGGCCGGGGTCCCTCTCTTTGCTCTGCACCAGGTGTGGCAAGCACACCGTCTCCTTTAAGAGCACTCTTGCGGGAGGGAGCTGCAGGAATCTTAAGGAATCTGACCAGTTCCTTCAGCCTGATAGTATTGTTGCCCTGGGCGGGGCCCTGGGTTTAAAAAACCAGAATCCACCTGGGCGGGACACAGCCCTAGAAGCCTCCTCGGACCAGCTCTCTCCATCTGACCGGCTCTCAGGTGAACTCAGGAGAAGACTCTCAGGTGAGAAGTTTTCTGCTAGGACTTCAGGACAGCTAGGCAGAGGGTCGTAGAGGCCAGGGGTGGCCTGGAGGACCAATCTGAGGAAGGGGGGGCAGTTGCTTGGGTATTCCCAGTAATGGATGTGTGTTTCACGGTTTGGAGGACCATAGGTTGCCTGCCCTGTGACCACTGTCATGTGGAAGGTGGGTTGAGGGCTGGAGGAAATAGAAATCAGTCTTTGGCTAAGGAATAAAGGAGAGTTGGGACCCTCATGATCCAGGAATTCCAGGATAGTGGAAGAGGCAGGGAGAGAGAGACACCAGTGGAGGGTCCGGTTTGGAAATTGCAGAGCCAACAGACCCCGTGTTCCAAAGGAGCATGTTAATAGTCCCATCTTCCTACTCCAAAAGAATCTGGTGCTTGTGTATTTATTTACTGTAACATGTTTCAATACTTAGTGCGTGTTTGGCACTATTCTTAGGCGTAACATAAGTAACTCATTCAATTCAAACATAACCTTAGGAGATTTCTCTTATAATTATCCTCATTTTTATAGGGCACTGAAATGCAGAGAGGTTAAGTAACCTAGTTGAGTCACACAGCTAGCTGGAGCTTATTTATTTGACTCTTAGTTGACACCATGGGGACACTCTTCCACAGAAGTCCTAGAACCCCCATTTTTGGTTTAACTATCCAGAAACATCTGGTCCCCTCCAGCACTTTTCTGGGGTCTTCTTTTAAGATCCAGGTGAGCTAAGGAAACTGAAAGCCCACCTTCTCCTCATGAGAAGGGTCTGGGGTCCAGCCCGCCCCCCACCATTGCCTTAGTTTCTGGGGGCCGGGGTCCCTCTCTTTGCTCTGCACCAGGTGTGGCAAGCACACCGTCTCCTTTAAGAGCACTCTTGCGGGAGGGAGCTGCAGGAATCTTAAGGAATCTGACCAGTTCCTTCAGCCTGATAGTATTGTTGCCCTGGGCGGGGCCCTGGGTTTAAAAAACCAGAATCCACCTGGGCGGGACACAGCCCTAGAAGCCTCCTCGGACCAGCTCTCTCCATCTGACCGGCTCTCAGGTGAACTCAGGAGAAGACTCTCAGGTGAGAAGTTTTCTGCTAGGACTTCAGGACAGCTAGGCAGAGGGTCGTAGAGGCCAGGGGTGGCCTGGAGGACCAATCTGAGGAAGGGGTGGCAGTTGCTTGGGTATTCCCAGTAATGGATGTGTGTTTCACGGTTTGGAGGACCATAGGTTGCCTGCCCTGTGACCACTGTCATGTGGAAGGTGGGTTGAGGGCTGGAGGAAATAGAAATCAGTCTTTGGCTAAGGAATAAAGGAGAGTTGGGACCCTCATGATCCAGGAATTCCAGGATAGTGGAAGAGGCAGGGAGAGAGAGACACCAGTGGAGGGTCCGGTTTGGAAATTGCAGAGCCAACAGACCCCGTGTTCCAAAGGAGCATGTTAATAGTCCCATCTTCCTACTCCAAAAGAATCTGGTGCTTGTGTATTTATTTACTGTAACATGTTTCAATACTTAGTGCGTGTTTGGCACTATTCTTAGGCGTAACATAAGTAACTCATTCAATTCAAACATAACCTTAGGAGATTTCTCTTATAATTATCCTCATTTTTATAGGGCACTGAAATGCAGAGAGGTTAAGTAACCTAGTTGAGTCACACAGCTATTAAGTGAGAGAGGAATTCTCTGGTTAGCTGGGCCCAGCACATAATAACTGGGGTTGCAGTTTGGAGCACTGACAAACCCCATGCCTGCCTGAGGCTAACAATAGGCAGAAAGCTGGAAGCAGACTTATCTCAAGGACATAGCCACCCTAGGGACTAGTTAATGAAGACAGGAATAGTTCCCACCCTAAAGAGAAAGAAGGGGCCATGTCCCAACCACCAGGCACTTTCCAGCCAACAGCACTTTGTACTCTGAGGGTACCCAGAGCAGGGTCCTTGGCCAGGGCTGGGGTGGGAGGCACTTGCCTGCCCCCAACTCTTTGACTTTCCCTGTCCTCTTCCACTCACTCAGACAAGTCCTAGGCATGCCCTGTGCGTGCATGCTCAGTTGTGTCCAACTCTTTGTGACCCTGTAGATTGTAGCTCTCCAGGCTCCTCTGTCCATGGGATTTTCTCGGCAAGAATACTGGAGTGGGTTGCCATTTCCTGGGTTGGATCTTCCCAACCCAGGGATGAAGCCCGCAACTCCTGCAATGGCAGGCGGGTTCTTTTTTTTTTTCTTTTTTTTTAAAATTTTTATTTTACTTTTTACTTTTCCAGAGTCTTGTTTGCAGGTATGTGTGATCCCAGATTAGTCATATGTATATCCCCGCCATCGCACAGCGGGCAGGCGGGTTCTTTACCACTGTGGCCCCTGGGAAGGAAGGCTGGGCATGCCCTAGGTGGAGGCTGTCTTGGAATTCAGCCTGGTAGTGCCCCAAATATTTGAAAACAATACCTCAAGCCCTTTGAGCTGGTAGTCAGGAAGGCAGGCATCAAAGTTTGAGTTAGAGCAGCAGTTCTGCTCCTCAAGGTATGTCAGGCATCTGATTACCAGATTTTAACAAAACTTCATATGGCACTTAGTGCTGGGTTAGCCAGAAAGTTCGTTTAAGTTTTTCCATCAGATGGTGCAGAACAAAATTCTTGGGCAACCCAATAAGTGCAGGCATCTCTCTAAGCATTTAACTCCACGAGACATTACTATTATCATCTTTATAGACAAGGACACAGAAATTAGAATTTTCCTATGTCTACCCCACAAGCAAAGGCAGCCTTAAGATTTGCGCCACCAGCTCCATGAGCCTGGGGCTGGTTGGGGCTGTCTGACACCAGCCTGCTCTTTCCCCCTGCAGCCCGGTCCTGCCTGCTGCTGTGTCATGGAGGGAGTCACCTGGGCCCTTCTCCTGTTGGCCGGTGAGTCCTCCCAGACATAGCCACCCTAGGGACTAGTTAATGAAGACAGGAATAGTTCCCACCCTAAAGAGAAAGAAGGGCCATGTCCCAACCACCAGGCACTTTCCAGCCAACAGCACTTTGTACTCTGAGGGTACCCAGAGCAGGGTCCTTGGCCAGGGCTGGGGTGGGAGGCACTTGCCTGCCCCCAACTCTTTGACTTTCCCTGTCCTCTTCCACTCACTCAGACAAGTCCTAGGCATGCCCTGTGCGTGCATGCTCAGTTGTGTCCAACTCTTTGTGACCCTGTAGATTGTAGCTCTCCAGGCTCCTCTGTCCATGGGATTTTCTCGGCAAGAATACTGGAGTGGGTTGCCATTTCCTGGGTTGGATCTTCCCAACCCAGGGATGAAGCCCGCAACTCCTGCAATGGCAGGCGGGTTCTTTTTTTTTTTCTTTTTTTTTAAAATTTTTATTTTACTTTTTACTTTTCCAGAGTCTTGTTTGCAGGTATGTGTGATCCCAGATTAGTCATATGTATATCCCCGCCATCGCACAGCGGGCAGGCGGGTTCTTTACCACTGTGGCCCTGGGAAGGAAGGCTGGGCATGCCCTAGGTGGAGGCTGTCTTGGAATTCAGCCTGGTAGTGCCCCAAATATTTGAAAACAATACCTCAAGCCCTTTGAGCTGGTAGTCAGGAAGGCAGGCATCAAAGTTTGAGTTAGAGCAGCAGTTCTGCTCCTCAAGGTATGTCAGGCATCTGATTACCAGATTTTAACAAAACTTCATATGGCACTTAGTGCTGGGTTAGCCAGAAAGTTCGTTTAAGTTTTTCCATCAGATGGTGCAGAACAAAATTCTTGGGCAACCCAATAAGTGCAGGCATCTCTCTAAGCATTTAACTCCACGAGACATTACTATTATCATCTTTATAGACAAGGACACAGAAATTAGAATTTTCCTATGTCTACCCCACAAGCAAAGGCAGCCTTAAGATTTGCGCCACCAGCTCCATGAGCCTGGGGCTGGTTGGGGCTGTCTGACACCAGCCTGCTCTTTCCCCCTGCAGCCCGGTCCTGCCTGCTGCTGTGTCATGGAGGGAGTCACCTGGGCCCTTCTCCTGTTGGCCGGTGAGTCCTCCCAGAGGTGACCTGCTGCCACTCACCCACCCACCAAGACTGTGAAAAGCAGGACAGCATCTCACAGAGGAGTCTTGAGGTTGAACAAATGGGTTTTCATTTAGACTGCCAACTTAAAGAGAAACATAAAAGAAGTATTGAGCTGGCCAAAAGGTTTGTTTGTGTTTTCCACACAGCTTACAACCAGAATGAACTTTTTGGCTAACCCAGTAAATAGTACAGGTAGGACATAGATGCTGCCAATGTTATCCTGAATCATGGAACTTTGGGAAACTGTAACCACCTGTTGACGGAAGAGAACAGTGTTCTCTACTTCTTTAGGAGGCAAAGCATTAACCAGGATTTGGGTAAGAAGCTTTTCAGGACAGAGTAAAAAGATACCCACACAACATATCTTTAAAAAAAAAAAAAAGTTATTTGGCTGTGCTGAATCTTAGTTGCAGCATGTAGGATCTAGTTCCCTGACCAGGGATCGAACCTGGGCCCCCTGGATTGGGAACATGGAGTCTTAACCACTGGACCACCAGGGAAGTTCCACACTACCCCATTTTGAGTACAAAAAAGGAATAGCAGGAAGCCTGAGAAATAGCTGGAAGTGCTGGCGTCGGGGCCACGAAGGTTAGAAAGTAGGAGATAAAATTCCAGATCTGTTTGGAGTTGGGGAGGGTGTGAGGAGGGGAACTGGTAACCTCAGGGCGCCCCTCCCCACCTCTCTTAGCAGCGCCCCAAGCAAGGCTGGTTGTCCTTGTGCCTCTGGACTGGGGTTCTGCCTGCTGACTTATTTTGGGATCAGTGTCTTATATTAATCCCCAATCCCTCTGCTTCCCTCACTCAGGCCTGCCTGTCTTGGAAGCCAATGATTTCGTGGTTGGTGAGTGAGGCCCTAAACTGCCCTGCTGGCCCTGCCCCACTGTTTTCCCCTCTAAGACCCCACATCTTGCCTCCTGGTTCTGGTCCTTCATTTTTTTTTTTTTTTCTTGCAGATAAAGACAGTCCCTTCTACTATGGTAAGAGCTGATATCCTTTGCCCCCAACCCCTGCCCTTCTTTATGCTACAGATCTTTGCTAGAGTTGGTAAGGGGTGATGTGGAGCCCAGTGTAGACAGAGTGGGGCTTGAAGGCAAGGAGGGCAAGGATGGGCCTGTGACTAGGGATTGAAGAATCAGCATGATGGGTTAAAAGAATGACAGGGCACCATGTAACATGGTCTTTTAGGAGAACTTGACTCCAACAAGGAGGTAAGAGTCCTACAGGGTGTTTAGTAGGAAGACTTCTGTTTGGGGAAGGGCTTGGAGGCACCTGGATGATCTCCTTCCTTCCATTCCCCCTCTTCTCTTGCCTTCACCGGGACCCACTCCTTGCTGCCCTACAACCCCTCAAGGAGGTCCTCTCCCTCTGCCTGGCACTGTTGCCCCCAGATCCTCATCTTCCCTAGGTTCTCAGCTCAAACACCACCTTTCAGCAAAGCCTTCCTTGATAGGGCTTCTTTTTCTGTGTACTTCTGCTTGATTTTTCTTCCTAGAATTTGTACCCACCAGCTATGACATGGTGTATTTATGACATGCTTGTCTTGCTTATTGTCTGGAATGTAAGTGCATCTGTATAAGCAGGTGCTCATAACTATCTGTTGAATGAGTCAGGTGGAGCCAGACTGAGGCCAGCCCCCTCTCTGCTCCTCTAGACTGGGAAGGACTGCAGCTGGGCGGGACGATCTGTGCAGCCCTCCTGTGCATCGCTGGAATCCTGTTTGCCCTGAGTGAGCAGTGGGATGAGCAGGGCTAGGGTGGGGGTGGGGAGCAAGCCAGGGGAGTGGCCCAGGCTCCCCAGGCTCTTTGCACTGCCTGTGTCTTCCTTCACAGGCAGCAAATGCAAATGCAAGAACAAGCAGAAGCACAGGTGAGACAGGGCCCTACTGGGTGTCCTCTGAGCTGGGCAGAGCTACCCGGGGATAAAGTCCTACAGTTTGGAAAAAGAGAACAGCCTCCTGCTATTCCTGAACTTGCAATGGAATTTGTTATTCATAGATCATCAGCCTTGAAGGGCCCCCAGTCAGGGAAAGCTCAGACCCCCGGCACTGTTTAAATTGGCACCAGGAGTCTTGGTGAGGAGAAAGGATGGAAAGTTCGAAGATGCTAATCTGATATATTCCTTTCACAGCTCCTTACCTGAGAAAGCTGTTCCACTCCTCACTGCAGGTAGGACAGACAGGCTTCTTCACTCCAGTCCTGGTCCAGTCAGCCTTGGGGAGGCCAGAGGCTGTCTTGAGACCTGACGCCCATCCTCTCCACAGGCGCTGTCAGTACCTGCTGAGCACAGGCCTGGCTTCACGGCACTCCTTGCACCGGCTCCCATGCTGTCCCCTCTCCCCCTTGGGGGGGCCTTACCCTTTATGATGCCTCTCTCTCTGAGGTGGGCTCTCAGGCTCCCTTCTGATTGGAGGCTGTCTAGAACATATTTCTAAATTAAATTTCTCTCCCCCCTCCTATGCACTTGTGACCTTCTGTGGATCTAGCTGGGGATGGGCAGGCTGAGAAGGGATGCTGAAATCTTCCTCAGGAAAATTCCAGGCCCCTCAGCCGGGGAGAGGGGGTGTCCCATGAACGAATGATATATCCTGTGGCCACATGTTTGTCTTGAAGCCCATTCCCAGCATGTCCCTCACTTTGAGGACTTCCTGATAATTGATCTCTTACCTCATCCAGGCACCAGGCAAGACATCACACAAAACACCTCAATGCTTTTTCTTTTTTCCAGCTTAAAAAAAAAAAAATTCTTTTATTTTATTTTTGGCTATTCTGGGTCTTCACTGCTGCTGAGGCTCTTCTCTAGTTGCAGGGAGTGGAGGCTCCTCTCTAGTTGAGGTGAACAGGCTTTTTGTTGCGGTGACTTATCTTGTTGTGTAACTCGGGCTCTAGGGCACACAGGCTTCAATAGTTGCAGCACATGGGCTCAATAGTTGCAGCTCTGAGGCTCTAGAGCACAGGTTCAATAGTTGTGGCTCATGGGCTTAGTTGCTCTGCAGTATGTGAGGTCTTCCTGGATCAGGGATCGAACCCCTGTCTCCTACATTGGCAGGTGAACTCTTCACCACTGAGCTACCAGGGAAGCCCCAAAACACCTCAATGTTACATGAAAGAACCTTACAATTTTCACACCTTGCCTAAAGACCCTAGAAGTCCCGGTGACCCACATACCCCTGACATGCTGTAACCTAGAATGATCCCTAGTGGTTTGCCTTCTGCTAAGACTCCACCTCCCACAGTGAGTTCATTCACATAGCCCAGGAAATGTAACTGACTCAGCCCAGTAAAATCCTATGTAACCCTCAGACAACCCATGTACCCTTCCTCCCTACTCTAGGTAGTATCCTGTGAGATCCCACTATGAGCCATATCCTAAGAGGCACTGCATAGTGCATTTTAGAACCCAAAACCATACCTGCCAATCTGGGCAGTATGTCCAAAGTCCATTTCTAGAAAACCTCATTGAGAGGCTCTAACATGCACAGTGTGGGGCTGGAGAAATGAATCTCCCACCTTGGCAGCCTGTTCATCCTGCCACCTCACCCCTCTTGCTGACCTCCATACGCTAAGGTGGAAGGAGCCGAGGCATAATCAGTCCAAGGCCTGCTCCTGGCAGAGACCTGGAGTGGAGACAGGCAGGGCAGCAGAGGTCTGCCCTGTCACTGCCAGGCAATGGCTCACAATCTGGGTTGATGGGCGCAGCCACCTGTCTTGGTTTTGCTTCAGGCCACCTCTACTGGTGGTGTGGGGCACATGCTTAGTGGTGTCCAACTCTTTGCAACCTCATAGACTATGTTGCCCACCAGGCTCCTCTATGGAATTTTTCAGTCAAGGAATACTGGACAGGGTTGCCACTCCCTTCTCCAGGGTATCTTTACAACCTAGGGATCCAACCTGTGACTTTTGCATTGGCAGGCGGATTCTTTACCACTGCGCCACCTGGGAATTCCCACTTCCAGAGTGGTACCAGATCCTGTGGGAAGTATACTCTGTCCCAGACCTGTGCAGTGGGGTCAGGAGGCCAGCACAAGGGATTCTAGAGGCTGAGGACTCCACCTTCTGGTTTTCCAAAGATCGAAAAATGAGGATCATAGATCTGTTTTGGGCCCTTGGTCAGGACACATAGCAGGGTGAGGGGAGGGTTCCAAAGCTGACCAGAGCTTTAGCGGGAACTCAAGAACCTGAGTAGGACTCAGGATACCAGGCTGAAACTGGAGTCACTCACTGTCCAAGGGGGCAGGGGCAGGCGTGGCAGGACGTTGGGAGGGGCAATTTGGACAGATTGAGGCCTCAGCATTCGGAGTCGGATAGATGCCGAGTGTGCTGCAGAGGCCAGGGTGCCTGGACAGCGATGGGCAATGTGGTCAGATCAAGAAGTGACATCTGAGATGAATCTTCAAAAGTGAACGGGGAAGTGGCCCAGCCGTGCAAACACCTTTCCTAGTAGAGGAAATTTTGGTCGTTTTGCTGTTTGAGGTCCAGAGGAATGTCGCTGTGATTGGTAGGTAAGTGATGAGATCAACGAGGAAGCAGCTGCGGCCGCTGCAGGGAGAACCCCCACCCCTTCCTGAGTTGGTACACAGTCTACGGACCGCGTAGGCGGCGGGAGCAGGAAGAAGGCAGGGCGCCGGCGCGCCGAGCCTAGGGGCGGGCACAGCTCGGTCGCGCCGCGCCGCTGCATTACCCGCCCAAAGGCGGTTTTCGACCCCGCCTTTTCGACTTGGGTAGTGAGGTGCATGTGCTTCTTCTCCCTGAACGCAGGAAGATGCTGGTGTGAATAACTGCATTGGAGAGTAAAATTAGCTCTGCCTAAAAAAAGCAAAATGTCTGTGGCCTTACGTGGGGCTAGAGTGGCAGACTCGGGTGTTTTGTAAGAACGCCCCCTACTGGGTGACCGACAACTGTTCTCTTACTGAGAAACGTGGGTCTTTTAACCACCACAGAGGGTGAGATGACTGTGGGAAATGCAGTCAGTAAGAAGAAAACCCCATCGCTGCCAGCGGAACCTGAGTCACTTTGGCAAGAGATTCAAACTTCGTACCTTCCCGTGCGCCCAGCTCCAGAAGAGGCATTTCTGGACACACTGTTCCACCTCCATCTTAACGTTTTGACTTCCCAGCTCTGATTCGCGGTAGAGACCAGTTACAGTCATAATCTGTTTTCAGCCCGCCAAAAAGTCTCTCCAATTTCACCTGAACAAACTTGTTCCTTCCCAAACCTCCACGTCCCCTGACCAGAGCTTTAGCGGGAACTCAAGAACCTGAGTAGGACTCAGGATACCAGGCTGAAACTGGAGTCACTCACTGTCCAAGGGGGCAGGGGCAGGCGTGGCAGGACGTTGGGAGGGGCAATTTGGACAGATTGAGGCCTCAGCATTCGGAGTCGGATAGATGCCGAGTGTGCTGCAGAGGCCAGGGTGCCTGGACAGCGATGGGCAATGTGGTCAGATCAAGAAGTGACATCTGAGATGAATCTTCAAAAGTGAACGGGGAAGTGGCCCAGCCGTGCAAACACCTTTCCTAGTAGAGGAAATTTTGGTCGTTTTGCTGTTTGAGGTCCAGAGGAATGTCGCTGTGATTGGTAGGTAAGTGATGAGATCAACGAGGAAGCAGCTGCGGCCGCTGCAGGGAGAACCCCCACCCCTTCCTGAGTTGGTACACAGTCTACGGACCGCGTAGGCGGCGGGAGCAGGAAGAAGGCAGGGCGCCGGCGCGCCGAGCCTAGGGGCGGGCACAGCTCGGTCGCGCCGCGCCGCTGCATTACCCGCCCAAAGGCGGTTTTCGACCCCGCCTTTTCGACTTGGGTAGTGAGGTGCATGTGCTTCTTCTCCCTGAACGCAGGAAGATGCTGGTGTGAATAACTGCATTGGAGAGTAAAATTAGCTCTGCCTAAAAAAAGCAAAATGTCTGTGGCCTTACGTGGGGCTAGAGTGGCAGACTCGGGTGTTTTGTAAGAACGCCCCCTACTGGGTGACCGACAACTGTTCTCTTACTGAGAAACGTGGGTCTTTTAACCACCACAGAGGGTGAGATGACTGTGGGAAATGCAGTCAGTAAGAAGAAAACCCCATCGCTGCCAGCGGAACCTGAGTCACTTTGGCAAGAGATTCAAACTTCGTACCTTCCCGTGCGCCCAGCTCCAGAAGAGGCATTTCTGGACACACTGTTCCACCTCCATCTTAACGTTTTGACTTCCCAGCTCTGATTCGCGGTAGAGACCAGTTACAGTCATAATCTGTTTTCAGCCCGCCAAAAAGTCTCTCCAATTTCACCTGAACAAACTTGTTTTCCTCACGTCCCACAAATCACCGAAGTGCCCCACGTCCCCATATAGCCAAGGAATATGGCTCCCACACTGCTGGGTCAATGACCGTGGCTTTGACCAGTTACAGGATCCTGCCTGGCTGTTTAGGCTGATTCTGCCTGTCCAAGACTGGGGCAAGGGGCACATGGGAGCCTGGGCTAATCATGAATTGGAAAAGTCAGGGACAGCAATTAAAAGGTGAGGGGAGAGGGCCATGCAGGATAGAATCGATATTTGCCAGTGTGGCTGGCACCTGGTGCTGATTCCCAAGAGAAGCTAGCTCTCCTCTTTCCCTACCAGCAGTAGGAAGTGGGATAGGTAGTCAGTTATGGGACAAGCCTCTGTCCAGGCTTCACTGTGTGGGATTACTGTGTCCCAGAGACACCTTCTTTGGGCCTGCTTCCCCTGGAGAACAGGGGATTGGGGATTAGAAGGAAACTGGCTTTAGTCACCATTTGTGCCTCATCTCCTAGATGAGGGGCTGCCCAAGACACAAGAAAGCAAAAGGTGATTTCCACTTACTTGAACATTTAGATTATAAGCATTGTTATAAACACTCCACACATTAATTTTTTTAACAACCTATGTAATGGGGAATTCATATTATTGACGTTTATGGAGACCTAGGTTCTCAAGGTCATCTTACTCCTGAGCTGTTTCTGAAGGACTGACACTGCCTTTCTGGTATTCATCACGATCTCAATGGGGGACTATTTATATAACCTTCCTACTATTTAAACCACCTTATTTTTTTTCTGACTGCACACATCTTTCATGCTTATTATCCAGAAGACTGGAACATTACAGAGATATCTCAGAAGAGAAACTAATTTCTTGGTTTCTAACTCAGAAATAATAAAGGATATAGGCTTGATATATAATGATACAACTCCATAATTCTCTGGAGCTCCAGGTCATTACATGAGCCAGTAACTTATTACTTTGTATTGCTGAGTAGTCCCAGGCAGTCCTCTTAAAACAAGGGAGTTAATAAAGTTTATTCTTAGACTAGCCACTTGAAAAGTTAATATTTGTGTTCCCCAAAAGGTAGCAGCATCTTACTCCCAATTTTTGCATAAATATGAAACCCAGGGTAAATGAGGGCTAACAGCTAGCTAACATGAGGGAGCATGACCTGGTTATCTTGATTGGTTACTGGTTAGGTCCTGTGCCAGATTTTATAAAGGGGTTTTTTACGCTTCTCAGTCCAGCCATCAGAGGAATATTGAGGTAACGTCAGATCTGCTCAAAATGTACCAAAAAGAATGTATTTATCTTACAAATACCATCAATGTGGCCTCTAAACTCTGGTCTAATCATCACTATAACTTTATCCCTTTTCTCACCACTCACCCGGCCTCCTGTGTTGTTTAACACTGATTAGGCTGCAGCCTCAGCCTCAGGGCACTGTACCTCTCTACCTCTGCTGGACATTGTCCCAATTCCCCATCATCCTGCATTCCCCAATTCCCCTCAGGGAGGGATCTCTACAGCTGCGTCACCATGCGGTCCTCTCGTGACTACTCCCTGTTGTTTCTCTTTGTACTCGGCCCTAATCACATACTGTTTATATTTTACTGGCTGATTTGATACATCTGCCACCCCTACCAGAATGCAAATAGAAGTTGGCACCTGCAGAATTTCCTGAGTTTTGACTTACAGATTTGCTTTTCAGATTGTTTTATGATTTTCATTGAATAAACACTGGTCATTTTGCGTACCTCGCCTTCTCAGGGTAATTTTAAGAAATGTGGTTACACTGCTTCCACCTATCTCCTCAAAAATAATACCAGCACATGGGCCTTACAGTCATTGTATACCTACAACTTATGTACACAGTATCTAGTACAGCACCCATGCCTAAAAGACAAACGTTGACCAGAAAGACAACATAAACAAGAGATGCAGATGTTGGAACCATCAGACTTTTAAAAATGGGGATTAATGTGTTTAAATAAGAGATTACATGGAGATTTTCAGAATTAGACCTGTATGTTGTGTTAAATTGCATCCTCCAATAAGGTGTGTTCAATTCTTGTTTTAAAGGGTGTGTTCAATTCTTAATCACCAGTAGCTGAGACTGTGACCTGATTTGGAAATAGGATCTTTGGATATAATCATTTTAGGAGGTCATGTTGGGTTAGGATGGATGGACCCAAATCCAATGACTGGTGTCCTTTATGAGGAAGAAAATCTTGGGACACGGGCAGAGAGGGAAGAACAAGGTGGCCAAGGAACACCAAAGACTCTTGGCAGTCACCGAGGCTGGAAGAGGCAAGATTTCTTCCTTGGAGACTTCAGAGAGAGAAGGGCCTTGCCAACACTGTAATTCCAGCTTCTTGACACCAGAATTTTTTTTTTAAAAGGAAAACCCAAAAAATATACATTTAAATCAGCATGTAAATGATTTTAAGCAAGACCACAGAAGTCAACATAAAAATGGTGTTTTTTTTGAATCCATTTCTAGTCTCAGGAACAAAATCTTGGCCAAAGAAATAGAAGACACCATTTAAAATTGGTAAGAGACCAATCTAGATAGAGGTCTAACAAAATACGTTCAAGAATTTTTACACAAAACCTAAAAAAACCTGATAGAGCCTCAGGACTTGTTTTCTCTGCCAACACTCAAGAGCAGGACTTAGTGCAGGGCAAGCGCACAGCTCCAGGAGTTTCTTTCCCCATAGTAACAGTTCCTTGCTGCAGAGGACCTGTTGATTCCTATCTTACAGGAGCTGGTAAAGTGGTAAAGAACCTGCCTACCAACATAGGAGACACAAGAGATACTATTTCAATCTCTGGGTTGCGAAGATTGCCTGGAGCGGGTCATGACAACCCACTCCAGTATTCTTGCCTAGAGAATCCCATGGACAAAGGAGCCTGGTGGTCTACTGTCCACAGGGTCACAGAGTCTGACACCACTATTAATATGTGAACAGGACCACTTACTCAGACACCCCACACGTATAATCTAGTACAGCACCCATGCCTAAAAGACAAACGTTGACCAGAAAGACAACATAAACAAGAGATGCAGATGTTGGAACCATCAGACTTTTAAAAATGGGGATTAATGTGTTTAAATAAGAGATTACATGGAGATTTTCAGAATTAGACCTGTATGTTGTGTTAAATTGCATCCTCCAATAAGGTGTGTTCAATTCTTGTTTTAAAGGGTGTGTTCAATTCTTAATCACCAGTAGCTGAGACTGTGACCTGATTTGGAAATAGGATCTTTGGATATAATCATTTTAGGAGGTCATGTTGGGTTAGGATGGATGGACCCAAATCCAATGACTGGTGTCCTTTATGAGGAAGAAAATCTTGGGACACGGGCAGAGAGGGAAGAACAAGGTGGCCAAGGAACACCAAAGACTCTTGGCAGTCACCGAGGCTGGAAGAGGCAAGATTTCTTCCTTGGAGACTTCAGAGAGAGAAGGGCCTTGCCAACACTGTAATTCCAGCTTCTTGACACCAGAATTTTTTTTTTAAAAGGAAAACCCAAAAAATATACATTTAAATCAGCATGTAAATGATTTTAAGCAAGACCACAGAAGTCAACATAAAAATGGTGTTTTTTTTGAATCCATTTCTAGTCTCAGGAACAAAATCTTGGCCAAAGAAATAGAAGACACCATTTAAAATTGGTAAGAGACCAATCTAGATAGAGGTCTAACAAAATACGTTCAAGAATTTTTACACAAAACCTAAAAAAACCTGATAGAGCCTCAGGACTTGTTTTCTCTGCCAACACTCAAGAGCAGGACTTAGTGCAGGGCAAGCGCACAGCTCCAGGAGTTTCTTTCCCCATAGTAACAGTTCCTTGCTGCAGAGGACCTGTTGATTCCTATCTTACAGGAGCTGGTAAAGTGGTAAAGAACCTGCCTACCAACATAGGAGACACAAGAGATACTATTTCAATCTCTGGGTTGCGAAGATTGCCTGGAGCGGGTCATGACAACCCACTCCAGTATTCTTGCCTAGAGAATCCCATGGACAAAGGAGCCTGGTGGTCTACTGTCCACAGGGTCACAGAGTCTGACACCACTATTAATATGTACAGACACACTCAGGGGTTCAGCTGTCACTGTGTAATAAGTCATCAGACACCCCACACTTAACTGTTCATAACACATACTTTGGTGGTGGAGTCTAATCTGTCCTATGTAGCAGGTAGCAGGGCAGCTTGCAGAAACCCTGCAGCCTGCTAGTCACCTGAGACATGGTAATAGCAGTTTTCACATCAGAATTTCTCCAAAATCAACAAAGTTCTGCTGAAACTTATGCCTCTTTTGGTGATGCAGTATCCTAACCTTTCCATTAGAGGAAATGTCTGTTTTGCGAAGGGCTTGAAGTCAGCAAACATTTTCCATAAAGGCTGAGTAAAAATCTGCTACGCTTTGTGGGCCACATGGTCTAAACTACTCATCTGTCAGCAGGGGTTGCACAAGAGCAGCCTGGACAAAACAGATGAATGCAGACGGCTGTGTACCAGTTAAACACTATTTGCAGAAACAGGCAATTTGCCAGATTTGCCCCATGGATGCTAATTTGCCAGTCATTGCCCAAGACCATTAGACCCTCTAAAAACATCCCTGACACAGCAGGATCCTCAATTTTCACCAGCTAGCACACAGGTGTCTTCCTAAGGCACCTAAGTCTTCCTAAGTACTCACTGCTTCCTCTTTGTCAAGAGCAATGAGTACATCATCAATACTGTGGATCCTGACAAGGCGATCAGTCTCCCCAAGACAGGAAACGGGTTCTGATGTCCTTGTTTTAAGGTCACTAAAAAAAAAACACCTTTTGCTTGATGCTGCTTAGAACATATTCACTAGGTCAGGGACTTCACAGCAAACACACCACAGGCACTGAGCACTCAGAGTTGACTGGGGCAACTGCATGGTTAAGTTCCTGGTTTATCTGCCATCTGCTGGAATCCATCTGCTTTCAGGGGACCAGGTATGCAAATTAAGATAGGCTTACCTTTTAAAAAAAGATTTATTTATTTATTTTGAGGGGTGGGAAAGGAGGGGAGCAGGCAGGCTACTTCTATTGGTCTTTCATTTGTCTGTTTTCATCTGTCTTTGTTCTTTGGTCCATGTGGGCCTCCCGTCGCGGTGGCCTCTGTTGTCACAGAGCACTGGCTCTGGGCGCATGAGCTCCAGAGCTCCGGCTCAGTAATTGGACACATCCGTCCAGCCGCTCCGTGGCACGTGGGATCCTCCCAGGCTAGGGATCGAACCGGTGCCCCTTGCACTGCAAGGCGGTGTCCTTACCCACTGGACCACCAGGGAAGCCCTAGGCTGTTTTTAAACCTCATGTTACAGTTCTAACACAAGACATCACACATGAAACAATCTGTTCACAGTCTTGGATGGGGAACTTTCTGAAAGGTTCCACTTGGCCTTTTCTACGATTATGACTTACTTCACAAGTCAAGGACTCAGTGTGAAAATCTGTTGACTGGGCTTCCCCTGGTGGTCCAGTGGGTAAGGACACCGCCTTGCAGTGCAAGGGGCGCCGGTTCGATCCCTGGCCTGGGAAGATCCCATGTGCTGTGGAGCGGCTGGACTGATGTGTCCAGTTGCCGAGTCAGAGCTCTGGAGCGCATGCGCCCAGAGCCGGCGCTCTGCAACGACAGACGCCAACGCAATGGGAGGCCCACAGAAGCCAAAGAACAAAGATGGATGAAAATAGAGAAATGAAAGACCAATAGAAGTGGCCCGCCTGCTCCCCTCCCTCCCCAACCCGACCCCTGCCCAAAAATAAATAAATAAATCTTTAAAAAAAAAAAAAAAAAGAAAATCTGTTGACTGCCAAGGGTCTGCCCCCAACCCCCAGAGACAACCTGAGGGGTCTGCACCTGTTTAGCCCAGTGACGTGAACTTGTCCTGTGGATCCATGTGACCCAGCCTTCCTATGCTCCCTCTTTGCAATAAATTGGCATTTTGGATCTCCTGGGATCAATATCAACTCAGAGCACCTATCCTACAGCATGTAATAAATCTGGGCCACTTCTTACCCTTGGCCTTTCTTTAATACAATTACTGACATGCTGATGGGTTCTTTCTCCACTCCAACTGATGGCCTCTGTGCCCAAAACCTGGCTCTGTTCTGAAAACTAGCAGACACCTCAGACTGTGCCTGTAGGACCCCTAAACACAGAGATTAGCCTTCACCACACCTGGCAGGGTCAAGGCTGCTTAACTGCCCCTCTGGGGATTTGCTGTCCATTAGGATCAATTACTTTGATCTGACCACCACCACCTACCCTCTTCAGGAATCGGATGCCCACCTGAGTCCTCCAACTTCCTCTCACACCCAGGATCTCTCCCTTGATAGATCAGTCTCCAAGCTTAAATTCCAGCTTCCTTTAAGAGGATGGACAGTAAAAATTTTAAAGGCCAAGACAAATTTGAGGCCTTCCCAATTCTTTATAAATCTAGAAAACCAGTATTTTGTACTACAAGTCTATTAGGAATGAATTTTTAGAGATTAGAATTTAACTGGGGTTCCCTGCCATAGATTGATGCATCTGGAAACCATTTTCAGGGCAGGCTGGATTTGGCTGACCAGTTTACTACCTCATTCCTGGAAGAGGCTTTGAAATAGCAGGCATTACCAACCACAAGTCTCAGATGGAGGCATCCATATCTAGCAAAGACAAGTGGACGCTGCAGCTGCCAGAGATTTGAGTCACCTTAAAATTTCATGGTCATTTTTTAGCACTCCCAAGTTCCCACCCCAGGTTGTCAGAGCCCGCTCCTTCCATGTGAACCTTAAAATTACCAACACTCTACAAGGAATAAACATACTCGCTAAGACTTCACTGCCCTATTAAACCTTAAGCCTTTTAATGGCACTGTAGCCCTGGCATTCCTGAGTGATACCACCTGAGTCTGCAGAGCACTCATGGAATGACAGGGTGGGGCAACAAAGTCGGACAAGGCCAGGAAAGGCCCTTACCTATGCACTTATGAAAACCTTCTGGGGCTTGGCCAACAGCAGCTCATTTGTAAATGATACTACTACCTTGAAATGGAAGATATCAGATAAAGATCCTATTAAACCAGTGACAATGGGTTATTGTGCTACCTTCTATGGTCACTGAAGTGGGAAACCTTTTACACGTACAAAGCAAAATTCTCATTCACGGTTTTATTTAATGTTTACATCTAAATTTAATATGCTGTTGAAGGCCTATACTATCATATGTGAAGAAAACAGCTACAGCCATTGCTCTGTGAGAAAAGCAGATCCTTCAGGGATGCTGTATGATGGTCTGGAGGGGTGGGATGGCGGATATACATATGACTAATCTGAGAACATACATATCTGTAAACAACAAAACTGTAAAAGTTGAAAGTAAAATAAAAGTTTAACCTGTTTTCCACTGCTAAATGGACAATTTACTGGTCACAATTTGGAAGTAGGCCTCAAACTTAGTATGTGTACCCTGCAATAACGACTAACCGTAAGCCAGTGTTGACCTATGGAAATAATCCTAAGTATGCAGACTGTTCAAACCAGCACATCTTATATAAAACCATAAACTGCAGCTAGTAAGTGCAAGGCATATAGTATCCAAAACTAAAGACCTCTAGCTATGACTAGAATTTAACTGGGGTTCCCTGCCATAGATTGATGCATCTGGAAACCATTTTCAGGGCAGGCTGGATTTGGCTGACCAGTTTACTACCTCATTCCTGGAAGAGGCTTTGAAATAGCAGGCATTACCAACCACAAGTCTCAGATGGAGGCATCCATATCTAGCAAAGACAAGTGGACGCTGCAGCTGCCAGAGATTTGAGTCACCTTAAAATTTCATGGTCATTTTTTAGCACTCCCAAGTTCCCACCCCAGGTTGTCAGAGCCCGCTCCTTCCATGTGAACCTTAAAATTACCAACACTCTACAAGGAATAAACATACTCGCTAAGACTTCACTGCCCTATTAAACCTTAAGCCTTTTAATGGCACTGTAGCCCTGGCATTCCTGAGTGATACCACCTGAGTCTGCAGAGCACTCATGGAATGACAGGGTGGGGCAACAAAGTCGGACAAGGCCAGGAAAGGCCCTTACCTATGCACTTATGAAAACCTTCTGGGGCTTGGCCAACAGCAGCTCATTTGTAAATGATACTACTACCTTGAAATGGAAGATATCAGATAAAGATCCTATTAAACCAGTGACAATGGGTTATTGTGCTACCTTCTATGGTCACTGAAGGGGGAAAACCTTTTACACGTACAAAGCAAAATTCTCATTCACGGTTTTATTTAATGTTTACATCTAAATTTAATATGCTGTTGAAGGCCTATACTATCATATGTGAAGAAAACAGCTACAGCCATTGCTCTGTGAGAAAAGCAGATCCTTCAGGGATGCTGTATGATGGTCTGGAGGGGTGGGATGGCGGATATACATATGACTAATCTGAGAACATACATATCTGTAAACAACAAAACTGTAAAAGTTGAAAGTAAAATAAAAGTTTAACCTGTTTTCCACTGCTAAATGGACAATTTACTGGTCACAATTTGGAAGTAGGCCTCAAACTTAGTATGTGTACCCTGCAATAACGACTAACCGTAAGCCAGTGTTGACCTATGGAAATAATCCTAAGTATGCAGACTGTTCAAACCAGCACATCTTATATAAAACCATAAACTGCAGCTAGTAAGTGCAAGGCATATAGTATCCAAAACTAAAGACCTCTAGCTATGACTAGGTGCTACTCTGATATAAAGGCCAATGGCAGGATGTTACAAATGGCTGATGGACAGCAAAGTCACAGGAAAACTAGGACTATGTGCTTCTATTTTCTAGTCATCATTTCCACTCATGTTCAATGTTTTTAAATCTGATGTTTAATTCAGCCTTGTTTTAAGAACATAAAATCATAGTGCTAAATTCCACTGAAATACAGCAGTATTAAATTCAACCACCCATTTTTCTATTTGCTGGTGAGTATACAGTCTGTGCCAGTCATTGTGAAAAGTCTTTTATTTTAAGAAAAAATTTAGTTAACAAAAAAATTTAACAAGTTTCACTTAGCAAAATACACCCAAAAGGAAATCACAGTACAAAGAAAGTTTTAAGTCAAGGCCTCACCAATTCCTACAGTATTAGTAATGTGTCTCAATTTTCAAAACTAACTTTTAAAAAGCTTAAACTTAACCTAAGAGATTTTAAATGAAAATAAACTAGAATGAACAAACATCAGCAATGTCCTCTTTGAATTAGGGATCTAGCACCTTGAGTTTTCCAAAAAAGCACACCTCCCCAATGTGTTCACGATGATGTGGTGTAAAAGATCCACATTTAACATACTTAAAACTATTTTAACTCAGATAACATCACTCCAGAAGTACACTACCAAAATGTTAATTGAGAAAAGCTGAAAATAGTTTTAGTTTACTTGTATCACATGCTAGAAGAAAGTTTGCATGAGAAAACACTGAAGAGGTAATTTTTTAATCCAGATTTCACAAACTCATGGTGCAAAATGGGTCCCACAGCTTCCTCTAGAATAACTGCTTTTCACTGCTTGTTGGCTGCCTGTGAAAATATGACTGAACTAACTCAAAGCTACTACAAAACTAGTCATATCCACCCATGCTGTTCTGGCCACCATAGCCAGCTCCATAACAGCCACTCACAGACTGGCTCTCAAGGCCACTGTAAGTGGAATCCTAAGTATGCAGACTGTTCAAACCAAGCACATCTTATATAAAACCATAAACTGCAGCTAGTAAGTGCAAGGCATATAGTATCCAAAACTAAAGACCTCTAGCTATGACTAGGTGCTACTCTGATATAAAGGCCAATGGCAGGATGTTACAAATGGCTGATGGACAGCAAAGTCACAGGAAAACTAGGACTATGTGCTTCTATTTTCTAGTCATCATTTCCACTCATGTTCAATGTTTTTAAATCTGATGTTTAATTCAGCCTTGTTTTAAGAACATAAAATCATAGTGCTAAATTCCACTGAAATACAGCAGTATTAAATTCAACCACCCATTTTTCTATTTGCTGGTGAGTATACAGTCTGTGCCAGTCATTGTGAAAAAGTCTTTTTATTTTAAGAAAAAAATTTAGTTAACAAAAAAATTTAACAAGTTTCACTTAGCAAAATACACCCAAAAGGAAATCACAGTACAAAGAAAGTTTTAAGTCAAGGCCTCACCAATTCCTACAGTATTAGTAATGTGTCTCAATTTTCAAAACTAACTTTTAAAAAGCTTAAACTTAACCTAAGAGATTTTAAATGAAAATAAACTAGAATGAACAAACATCAGCAATGTCCTCTTTGAATTAGGGATCTAGCACCTTGAGTTTTCCAAAAAAGCACACCTCCCCAATGTGTTCACGATGATGTGGTGTAAAAGATCCACATTTAACATACTTAAAACTATTTTAACTCAGATAACATCACTCCAGAAGTACACTACCAAAATGTTAATTGAGAAAAGCTGAAAATAGTTTTAGTTTACTTGTATCACATGCTAGAAGAAAGTTTGCATGAGAAAACACTGAAGAGGTAATTTTTTAATCCAGATTTCACAAACTCATGGTGCAAAATGGGTCCCACAGCTTCCTCTAGAATAACTGCTTTTCACTGCTTGTTGGCTGCCTGTGAAAATATGACTGAACTAACTCAAAGCTACTACAAAACTAGTCATATCCACCCATGCTGTTCTGGCCACCATAGCCAGCTCCATAACAGCCACTCACAGACTGGCTCTCAAGGCCACTGTAAGTGGACTGGGTTGACACCCCCATGCCTTGCATCATCTGGCTGCTATATGCCCCATTGCTGGCCCCTGTTGTGGAATTCAAGAAAAGTTCTATGTATCTGTGTTGCATGTTGGCCCTGTCTTTGGACATGGCCGCCACGGCTTCTTCATGAGTGGCAAACTCGACGTCAGCTTCGCCGGTCACTCTTCCATCAGGGCCGATCTCAATGTGGACTCTCACAGGGTTTAGCGGGGAGAAGAAGTTGTAAATGTCGTTCTCCGTGGCTTTGTAGGGCAGCCCCCTCATGTGGACGCAGTGTCCAGTGGTGCTCTGGACAGTGAACTCGCCATCTCCGTATCTGTGGTCATACATCCCAGAGAGACAGTAACTGAGGTCTCTCCCAAACAGGTCGGTAGTGAAACCATAGCCATCGCTGAGGCCGCTGTACTCCTCATAACCCCCATAGCCTGCACTGTAGGCACCAGACCTCATCCTCTCCAGGCCTGCCTGCTTGACGATGCCAATGTATCTCCTGGCTGTGCCGGGGCGGTCATAGGGCCCAGGCCGCTGCACTGACATGAACTTCAGCGGGGGATCTGAGTATGACCTAACTTCTTCCTGACTGCTCTTGAACACCTCAATATATCTGTGCCCTATTCGCTCCTTGTGCTTCCCTAGAGCCTTCTCTGCTAACTCCTGTGAGGCAAACTGCACAAAGGCTTCCCCTGTAATCTTGCCCTCGGGGTCCACAGGCAATGTGATCCCGTTTGGCACGATTTCCAACCCTGAGAAGAACTGAACGATCTCTTCCTTGGTGCATCCAAACGGGAGTCCTCGAAGTCGCACGAAACCATCATTGGCAGTGTCAGCACTGTTTGGACCACTGTGCTTCAACACCCAATCCATCTCGGTTCTGTGGGACTTGAACACCTCAATGTACCGATGTCCCATGCTTTCCCTGTCTTTTTTAAGGGCCATTTTTACATCATCTTCTGATTCAAGTTCAACAAAAGCCTCACCACTCTGCCTGCCTTCTCTAGTGTAGATAAAATGAACACCTGCAACCCCATCGTGAATTGTGCATAACAGCCACTCACAGACTGGCTCTCAAGGCCACTGTAAGTGGACTGGGTTGACACCCCCATGCCTTGCATCATCTGGCTGCTATATGCCCCATTGCTGGCCCCTGTTGTGGAATTCAAGAAAAGTTCTATGTATCTGTGTTGCATGTTGGCCCTGTCTTTGGACATGGCCGCCACGGCTTCTTCATGAGTGGCAAACTCGACGTCAGCTTCGCCGGTCACTCTTCCATCAGGGCCGATCTCAATGTGGACTCTCACAGGGTTTAGCGGGGAGAAGAAGTTGTAAATGTCGTTCTCCGTGGCTTTGTAGGGCAGCCCCCTCATGTGGACGCAGTGTCCAGTGGTGCTCTGGACAGTGAACTCGCCATCTCCGTATCTGTGGTCATACATCCCAGAGAGACAGTAACTGAGGTCTCTCCCAAACAGGTCGGTAGTGAAACCATAGCCATCGCTGAGGCCGCTGTACTCCTCATAACCCCCATAGCCTGCACTGTAGGCACCAGACCTCATCCTCTCCAGGCCTGCCTGCTTGACGATGCCAATGTATCTCCTGGCTGTGCCGGGGCGGTCATAGGGCCCAGGCCGCTGCACTGACATGAACTTCAGCGGGGGATCTGAGTATGACCTAACTTCTTCCTGACTGCTCTTGAACACCTCAATATATCTGTGCCCTATTCGCTCCTTGTGCTTCCCTAGAGCCTTCTCTGCTAACTCCTGTGAGGCAAACTGCACAAAGGCTTCCCCTGTAATCTTGCCCTCGGGGTCCACAGGCAATGTGATCCCGTTTGGCACGATTTCCAACCCTGAGAAGAACTGAACGATCTCTTCCTTGGTGCATCCAAACGGGAGTCCTCGAAGTCGCACGAAACCATCATTGGCAGTGTCAGCACTGTTTGGACCACTGTGCTTCAACACCCAATCCATCTCGGTTCTGTGGGACTTGAACACCTCAATGTACCGATGTCCCATGCTTTCCCTGTCTTTTTTAAGGGCCATTTTTACATCATCTTCTGATTCAAGTTCAACAAAAGCCTCACCACTCTGCCTGCCTTCTCTAGTGTAGATAAAATGAACACCTGCAACCCCATCGTGAATTGTGCAGTCGGAGAGGAAATTCTGCACATCCTCAATAGAGCAGGACCAGGGCAGGCCACGGAGCTTGACTACAAAGCCTTCACCTCCCTCAGGGCCCAACATCATGGACACTTGACAGGGCAGACGGCAAACAAACTCGGGTGCGGCTTTTTGCAGCTGAAAAGAAAGCAAAAACTACTTTACATAAATTTTCATTTAATATGTACAACAAGAATATGAAACAGAATCACTAAAGTAAAAGGCAAAAGAGTAGTTGGGAAGTCCTACTGTCCATTCAAAATCTTAGTCAAGCATGAGGTCAAATTAAGACATATTCAAACAAGCAGTAAGTCTACCAACAGAGTTATCAGTTATATGTGATGCAAATTATATGCATCTTGGTTTTACACAGCCATGGCCTGGGCTCAATTCCTGGCCAGGAACTAAGATCCCATGAGCAGCACAACGTGGTCAAAAAGAAAAAAAAAAACATGTATAAAACTCATGTTGATTAACAAAAACACATCACATTGATCAACGTAACACATACATTGCTGTTTCACTGAGGGACTAGAAAATGAATAAACCCCTCAGTGTACAAAGCAGCATGAGGTGCCCTTCCTGACAGTGTGCCATCAAGTGCAAGTGGCAGCCAACACCCAGAGTCCAAAGTGAAAAAGAGTAAAGGTCAAATACATGCTGAAGGGCAGTATATTCTGCACAGCAGGAGCTGAGTCAAACATCAATACACACACAACATAAAAATACAGATAGGATCAAAAATATACTCAGAACAAGGCACAAGTATACATAAAATGGTTTATGTCACTTTATATCAAGCTTAACAAATGTAGCTGTTAAAATCAGTAGTAGGGCTTCCCTGGTGGTCCAGTGGGTAAGGAGTCCACCTTGCAGTGCAAGGGGCGCTGGTTCAATCCCTGGCCCGGGAAGATCCCACATGCCGCAGAGCGGCTGGAGTGGTGTGTCCAATTACGAGCCAGCGCTCTGCAAAGACATAGGCCACTGCAATGGGAGAGGCCCACACAGGCCAAAGATGGATGAAAAGTACATAAAAATGAAGGACCAATGGAAAGAGGCCAAAACTAATAATAATAGTAATAAAAATTCAGTGGTAGGTGATGCTTTTTCAAAAAAAAAAACAAACAAAAAACAAAACCACCTGGACACTTACTATCACATAGACAAAGATGAAGCAGAAACTTACCTCAGAAGAATACCAAAACTATCCCCAATGGAACAGCACATTTACACTATTTACAGCAAAATATGTACTGATTTCTAAAGACTCCACAATTAACATTAAAATGGTTGAATGATCAGAAAAAGAAAAGCAGATCAGTTTAAGAGAGACCTCTTGAAACAAATCAGAACAGAACAAGTTTTAGAAATTTATGAACAGGAAGTTGCTTCTTCTGTAGATGAGCTCTTATTTGTGGCTCTGCTCTGGTCAACTCTACTCACTCCAAGGAATCTCCAGAATTACAAATACTTCACTTTCCTTATCAAGTAACATTATCTCCTGTCTAACCAATCCCCTAACATAAACGTTCCCTGATACCAACTTTGCCTCCAGCTATTCGCTGATTTGCTTTCTCTTTCAGTAAAATCTCATCCTCAAAAAAAAGCCTTTTATCCACTCCACCCTACCCCACCACTAAACTAGGACTTATCTCATTCTGCCAAGAACCTCCATGGCAGGAAAGAAACATTTTCTCAATCTTCTCAAGTTCCAAAAGGATTTAACCTCCACAGTAAAGTTACAGTTCAATCAAGCTTAACAAATGTAAGGCATTATTCTGCACAGCAGGAGCTGAGTCAAACATCAATACACACACAACATAAAAATACAGATAGGATCAAAAATATACTCAGAACAAGGCACAAGTATACATAAAATGGTTTATGTCACTTTATATCAAGCTTAACAAATGTAGCTGTTAAAATCAGTAGTAGGGCTTCCCTGGTGGTCCAGTGGGTAAGGAGTCCACCTTGCAGTGCAAGGGGCGCTGGTTCAATCCCTGGCCCGGGAAGATCCCACATGCCGCAGAGCGGCTGGAGTGGTGTGTCCAATTACGAGCCAGCGCTCTGCAAAGACATAGGCCACTGCAATGGGAGAGGCCCACACAGGCCAAAGATGGATGAAAAGTACATAAAAATGAAGGACCAATGGAAAGAGGCCAAAACTAATAATAATAGTAATAAAAATTCAGTGGTAGGTGATGCTTTTTCAAAAAAAAAAAACAAACAAAAAACAAAACCACCTGGACACTTACTATCACATAGACAAAGATGAAGCAGAAACTTACCTCAGAAGAATACCAAAACTATCCCCAATGGAACAGCACATTTACACTATTTACAGCAAAATATGTACTGATTTCTAAAGACTCCACAATTAACATTAAAATGGTTGAATGATCAGAAAAAGAAAAGCAGATCAGTTTAAGAGAGACCTCTTGAAACAAATCAGAACAGAACAAGTTTTAGAAATTTATGAACAGGAAGTTGCTTCTTCTGTAGATGAGCTCTTATTTGTGGCTCTGCTCTGGTCAACTCTACTCACTCCAAGGAATCTCCAGAATTACAAATACTTCACTTTCCTTATCAAGTAACATTATCTCCTGTCTAACCAATCCCCTAACATAAACGTTCCCTGATACCAACTTTGCCTCCAGCTATTCGCTGATTTGCTTTCTCTTTCAGTAAAATCTCATCCTCAAAAAAAAGCCTTTTATCCACTCCACCCTACCCCACCACTAAACTAGGACTTATCTCATTCTGCCAAGAACCTCCATGGCAGGAAAGAAACATTTTCTCAATCTTCTCAAGTTCCAAAAGGATTTAACCATTCTCTCTGGAAATCCTCTCCCCTTGGCTCTTGGTTTTCATGTTAATTCCTTAGGCACCCTGCCTCTCTGGGTCCTTCTTCAGGGTTAACTATACAATCACTTGTCCCCTTTTTCGTAGGCAGCCTCACCTAATCCTTGTTTGTCTAGGGCCAATTCTGGGTTCAGGACACACAGGTTCCTAGACTTAAGACTCCCAGACAGGCACACACAAACTTTTCCACAGTCGTACCTATGTACCATAAACAAACAGCTTTTTTGAACTCTTCTAGAGCATCCTGATTGTAGCATGAATGGTCTTACCTATCATCCAAAGGCTCTAGAATGAAACTGAAGTCACTCCCAACCCCTTAAGTTCAATGAGCTAATCATTTCTTAGTGGGTGATACGATTCTCCACCCCAATCCTATTCCTAATATATACCTAAATTCTATTCACAACTCTTGTCTTCAACAAGTATAGAGGTCTACTTCTCAGTTCCTAGCACAGTTTGGCATTACAATTTGAATTTTCAAATCATCATCTTTGTGTGTTGCCTTCACACCCTTTTTCATTCCAGTATCAACAAGCCCTTTCTAAGACATTCACATCTGATTCTTAAAACCTTCCCAACCCTTACAGCCCAATCTGTAACTCATATTGAATAATTTTTATATCACTCTCCCTTTCAACACCTTAGTGGCTCCCCACTGTTGAGAACACAAATCACAGGGCCAAGGGGGTGCTCAGGTTTTGCAACTTTCACCTGTAACACACTATCTAACTCACATCACTTGCATTAGAAAACAAGCAAACCTTTATTCCTGTATACCTTGGTGCCAGACTCTCTGCTCTGTTGGAATTGACACATGTGGTAATTATCTGTCTGAAAATACTCCACCCAATCTTCTGTTTAGCTAAATCTCACTAATCCTTAAGGTCTCAGCTCAAATTTACAACGTTTTCCACAAGACTTTCTTCCTCTTGCCACAAATTAAGTCTACAGTTCTCTATGATCCCAGAGAGTTTTCTAGGGAAACAAATCCATGATTTGTTTAAAACTATGTTGAGAGATCAGCAGCAACAGATTTATCTGTTCTGTAGGTCACTGTACTCCCACCCCTAGCACAGCAGGCCCAAGATTAGCAAGAATATGCCCTTCCCTTGGCTCTTGGTTTTCATGTTAATTCCTTAGGCACCCTGCCTCTGGGTCCTTCTTCAGGGTTAACTATACAATCACTTGTCCCCTTTTTCGTAGGCAGCCTCACCTAATCCTTGTTTGTCTAGGGCCAATTCTGGGTTCAGGACACACAGGTTCCTAGACTTAAGACTCCCAGACAGGCACACACAAACTTTTCCACAGTCGTACCTATGTACCATAAACAAACAGCTTTTTTGAACTCTTCTAGAGCATCCTGATTGTAGCATGAATGGTCTTACCTATCATCCAAAGGCTCTAGAATGAAACTGAAGTCACTCCCAACCCCTTAAGTTCAATGAGCTAATCATTTCTTAGTGGGTGATACGATTCTCCACCCCAATCCTATTCCTAATATATACCTAAATTCTATTCACAACTCTTGTCTTCAACAAGTATAGAGGTCTACTTCTCAGTTCCTAGCACAGTTTGGCATTACAATTTGAATTTTCAAATCATCATCTTTGTGTGTTGCCTTCACACCCTTTTTCATTCCAGTATCAACAAGCCCTTTCTAAGACATTCACATCTGATTCTTAAAACCTTCCCAACCCTTACAGCCCAATCTGTAACTCATATTGAATAATTTTTATATCACTCTCCCTTTCAACACCTTAGTGGCTCCCCACTGTTGAGAACACAAATCACAGGGCCAAGGGGGTGCTCAGGTTTTGCAACTTTCACCTGTAACACACTATCTAACTCACATCACTTGCATTAGAAAACAAGCAAACCTTTATTCCTGTATACCTTGGTGCCAGACTCTCTGCTCTGTTGGAATTGACACATGTGGTAATTATCTGTCTGAAAATACTCCACCCAATCTTCTGTTTAGCTAAATCTCACTAATCCTTAAGGTCTCAGCTCAAATTTACAACGTTTTCCACAAGACTTTCTTCCTCTTGCCACAAATTAAGTCTACAGTTCTCTATGATCCCAGAGAGTTTTCTAGGGAAACAAATCCATGATTTGTTTAAAACTATGTTGAGAGATCAGCAGCAACAGATTTATCTGTTCTGTAGGTCACTGTACTCCCACCCCTAGCACAGCAGGCCCAAGATTAGCAAGAGATTAACTGATGGCCACGTGGGTCCAACACCAGCCTCGAGAATATGGAAGACTGGTTAGGTTACAAAAGACAAACAGGGGAAAAAAAGACAAGCAAGAAGCATAAAAACATTTAAGAATTAAAGCACTCAGCAAAGAACAGTTATAAAATGAAGAAAGCACTTTTCCAAAACACATATGTACCTCTAATATACATATAGCAATATCCTCACTTTTGCCCTCAGAATTCTCTACACTTGGATTCTTTGCAGACTTTCAGTATAAGTGAGCTAACGTCCTGCTTAAACTTGAGATTTACAGCTAGTGGAAAAAGGTTTTCTACATCAAGAAATTAAAGGAGCTCACCTTAAAAGAACAGAGCGGGATGCCCACAGTCGAAGACACTCCACACAGGTAAACGAGTCGTCCTGAAAAAAGAGCAACAAGGCCGTTTTTCCTCAGTACCGCAGCACTCCCAGAGCGAGCAGACAACAGTCCCTGGGCTGGAACAGGCTCTGAGCTACCCTCCTCCGGAAAAACCAGAGCCGTGACTGAGAAACTGCGTTTATAAGAGCGGGGTAGTCGTACACGCCCGCCCCACCCCGACGACTTTTAAAAGGTTTACCGCTTAAAAGGTTTAAAAGATTACAGCCTAGAACACTCCCACTTGCCCTGAGACTCACTTAGAAGGCGTTCGGTACCTTAAACCCTAAGCGCGGTAAGGAATTTAAATATCCGCGGCACGCGAAGGGGGCGGCACTGTCGGGGCGGGGCTGGGGCGAGGAGCGACTCCCGGAAGCAGAAGGCGGGCCGGGCTGTAGCTGAGGAGTCTCGCGGCCCCCTGCACAGGAGATGTTCTCAAGGATGGGCTCCAGGGAAAGACGGTTAGAAACTGTCGTACAGTATTTACAATTTACAAACATTCCTGGAAGGCTGGGTGGAGATACAATAACTTTCTTTTCCAGTTTCATTTAATAACTTCATTTCTTCAGACCTGTATTAGATCTGACCTTTTAAATGGGGAAGACTGAGGGAATGTTAAAATATGTTCTAAAATAGGAAAAACATCACTACTATCAACCACCGGCAGGATAAAGTTGTCCTCAGAAACTATGGTATGTCCGGCTAATTCGTTTGAGAACTAAAGCATATTCTTAGCTTTAGATCTGCCTTATTAATATCCTCTATTACATGAGACACTATTTTGGGGGAGCAAAACCTATATAAACGTAAGTAACTACAAATTAAGAGGTACCAATTTCAAATTCTCTAGAACAGAGGGTTTCATCAACCGTTCCTCTCCTCTGTCCTCAGAAAAGAGAAGAGTGAAATTTAAAGTGTAAAGCCCAGTCATCTTAATGATCTGATCCCCTTCTTGCCTGAGTTTATTACCGTGCTCTTCGTTCATTCTAGTGTGGTCCGCAGACCATAAGCACTTCTGAAGTCTCCCACGCAAACCCAGGGGCTGGCAGGCGCTCAAAAGCGTCTGGATTCCCAGAAGACTGAATCGTGGCGCACGCAAGTTCAAGCGTTGAAGAGACACACGGGTCCCCCACCCCCTCCCCTACAGCACCTCGAAATCGCTGGGAATGTTAGATACTACACTTGGTTCCTACGCCTCAAGACTGATTTTGCACACCACCCCCCCCCTTGCCCGCAACTGGACTATGACGTAAGTGAGCACATGGACCTCTCAAGGATCTTGTTAAAAACGCAGATTCTAAAACAATAGATGGGCGCCGGGGCCGAGAGTCAGCCTTTCTAATAGGCTGCCAGGAGGCTTACCAGAACTAGCTCTACTTCACTTTACTACACTGGTTCGACAGGATTTAGTTCAGATCCAGTTAGACCCAACAAGATAAACAGGGCGCACCTCCAGAGCACGACTGATTAGGTTTATCTAGGGAGTACACAGGGCGGCTTAAACTGCGTCCCCACCGCCTCTGTTCAGGAACAGGAAGGAGCCTGAAAAAGCATTTTCGCCCCTACTTCTAAATGGTGGCAGCACGCACCGACTGTCGTGGCTGTCTCAATTAATAATAAAGTTCTACCTCTTGAATCACAGTCCGCGGGTGATGCCGCCTCAGGATTATGCGGTTGATTCTTTTGCCCTAACACTTACCGCTGAAGAGAGCAGGACCGATTTCTATTTTCAACCAGCAAGCGCGGTTTACAGCCAAAGGACCCCCAACTCCACCCGACGCTTAAAAACGCAGAGGAATCCGGGGAAAGGCCAGGTGCACCTCCTTTTGTTATTAACCTGAAATCGAAACTCAACTGGCTGTGGGCAAACGCTTCGTACCAGGCTTAAAAGTGCGCTCTCAAGCTCGCAGCCGCGAGCCGCCAGGGGCGCGTCTGAGAGATTTCGGCGGGAAGCGCGGTATCAGTCCCGGACGCTAGGCTCCTGGCGGGGCTACCGGGACGAGCAGGGTTCCGCTCGGCCTCCAACCACCGATCCGACAGCCTCGGGTCGGCCAAGCCCTACAGGAAGGCCCGACGACAGAGCGCCCCATCCCCGGGTCTGGGCGGGGTCAGCGGGAGCTTCCGGGGCGGGGCAACTACGGGTGGGGGAGGGAGACGCTTTCAGGGCCGCGCGAGGTGGGGGAGGGGAAGGTCACGAGGCGAAAGCTCCCGGGATGGGGGGGGGGGCGAGTTCTCCTCGGGCAGGGGAGACTCACTCGAGCGGTAGTTTTCAGGCCGCGAAGAGAGGCGGAAATGTTGGCGGCAAAGTGGGCAAGAGTTCTCCGGCCGGGGCTTCCCGGAGCCGCGGAGGACGGAGGGCGGAGCTCCCGTGTCTGGGGGGGTTTAGTGGGGCAGCTGGGAAGAGCTCCTGAGACCCGCGGGCCCCCGGTCGGGGGGCGGAGCTCCCGGGTCGGGTCGGGGGTACTTCCTGAGGCCGCGGCGTCGGTGGGGAAGGGAGTTCCCGGATCAGTGGGGTGGGGAAGAGCGGGGAGAAAGGGTTTCGGGGGGAGGGGCGACGGCGCGGGGGGAGGCGGGGAGAGTTCTCGGGACCCGCAGGAAGACGGAGGGGGTGCGGGCGGGGGTCGTCCGCTCGCGGCGGCTCACCACGACGGGTCCGGGGCCTGTAGTCCGGAAGGCTAGCGCGCGGGGCTGCGTCCCGGAGGCAGAGGCCGCGTACACAGGGCGGCTTAAACTGCGTCCCCACCGCCTCTGTTCAGGAACAGGAAGGAGCCTGAAAAAGCATTTTCGCCCCTACTTCTAAATGGTGGCAGCACGCACCGACTGTCGTGGCTGTCTCAATTAATAATAAAGTTCTACCTCTTGAATCACAGTCCGCGGGTGATGCCGCCTCAGGATTATGCGGTTGATTCTTTTGCCCTAACACTTACCGCTGAAGAGAGCAGGACCGATTTCTATTTTCAACCAGCAAGCGCGGTTTACAGCCAAAGGACCCCCAACTCCACCCGACGCTTAAAAACGCAGAGGAATCCGGGGAAAGGCCAGGTGCACCTCCTTTTGTTATTAACCTGAAATCGAAACTCAACTGGCTGTGGGCAAACGCTTCGTACCAGGCTTAAAAGTGCGCTCTCAAGCTCGCAGCCGCGAGCCGCCAGGGGCGCGTCTGAGAGATTTCGGCGGGAAGCGCGGTATCAGTCCCGGACGCTAGGCTCCTGGCGGGGCTACCGGGACGAGCAGGGTTCCGCTCGGCCTCCAACCACCGATCCGACAGCCTCGGGTCGGCCAAGCCCTACAGGAAGGCCCGACGACAGAGCGCCCCATCCCCGGGTCTGGGCGGGGTCAGCGGGAGCTTCCGGGGCGGGGCAACTACGGGTGGGGGAGGGAGACGCTTTCAGGGCCGCGCGAGGTGGGGGAGGGGAAGGTCACGAGGCGAAAGCTCCCGGGATGGGGGGGGGGGCGAGTTCTCCTCGGGCAGGGGAGACTCACTCGAGCGGTAGTTTTCAGGCCGCGAAGAGAGGCGGAAATGTTGGCGGCAAAGTGGGCAAGAGTTCTCCGGCCGGGGCTTCCCGGAGCCGCGGAGGACGGAGGGCGGAGCTCCCGTGTCTGGGGGGGTTTAGTGGGGCAGCTGGGAAGAGCTCCTGAGACCCGCGGGCCCCCGGTCGGGGGGCGGAGCTCCCGGGTCGGGTCGGGGGTACTTCCTGAGGCCGCGGCGTCGGTGGGGGAAGGGGAGTTCCCGGATCAGTGGGGGTGGGGGAAGAGCGGGGGAGAAAGAGTTTCTGGGGTAGGGGCGACTGCGCGGGAGGAGGCAGGGAGAGTTCTCGGGACCCGCAGGAAGACGGAGGGGGTGCGGGCGGGGGTCGTCCGCTCGCGGCGGCTCACCACGACGGGTCCGGGGCCTGTAGTCCGGAAGGCTAGCGCGCGGGGCTGCGTCCCGGAGGCAGAGGCCGCGTGACTGGGAGGGCGGCGAGGCGGACGTGGGTCACGGGGTGTAAAGGAGGAAGTGCCACCGGCGGGCCCGCCAAGATGTCACCAATGGAAACGCGTCCTGCAGGTGCGGCCCGCGCGGTCGGCCAGAGCAGGAAGTAGGAGGGGGAAAGTAACCAGGAAGACCGTTCTGAGTGAGCTCTCCGGAGAGGTGCTAGGGTAGAGAAAAGTCTAGAGTACGGGCGGTAAGGATGACCGGCACCATTCTTGTGGAAGGAGAAACCATAAAAACAAAAAATAAAGCCGCCACAACAGAACTCAAGGCTGGAAAGGACTCAGAACGAAAACTAATAGGACCTCTTTGTATGTACCGTACCTTGTTTTGTAGATTTGAGCAGTCATGGAAATATTTAAGAGTTTAACGCAACTCAAACTTTACAACCTAACAAGCAATTACACTTTATAAACCCTTGAATCTTAATTCAAATGAACTGGAAAACAAATCGACTGCAGTAATTTTGAATTCAAACAGTAACTTGAATCTACATAAAGAAATTAGAAAACTTTTAGTTACAGCTTTGCTGCTGTGATTTTTTAAAAAAAAGTCGTTAGAGGTTCATCTGATATTTAGAATCTGTTTCTAAATATTCCAAGCGGAGGGAGTTAGAGTACGGGCGACCACGATTTAGTAATTATTGAAGCAGGGGATGGATACATAGTTTAACACACACATCTCTACACTTTTGTGTATGTTTAATACTTAATAAAATTATCTTTAAAAATCAAGAAACCTATTTACTAGAAATAACAAATTACTAAATTTATAGGCAAAAGGAACAGTACTAGGTGAGAATAGAATGATGCAAAGCCAGTCTGGGAAACTGGACAAGGACAATAGCCAGTTCTTCAACAAAATAGCTCCAAAATTTAAGATTCAAATAAATTGAGACAATATAGGAGACAGCTGAACACTGAATTTGGTATCAAAATATATTTACTTATGTTAGATGACAGAAATGTAGTTATGACTACAACTAGAGGAATTAAGTGATACATTTGAAAATATTTGTGTGAAATGGTCATAACTGGAATCTGCCTCAAAATTATCTGTAAGTAGGAAGTATGTGGGGGGTGTAAAGGAAAACTGCCCACGACTTGTTGAACTTGGGGGATGAGAATTTTTAAAAAATGCAGCTATACCACGGGAAGTAAGGACACTGAAAACTCATACATGCAAGAAAACATTCTGAAAAGCCACAAAATTGGCTTGTTCTGGGACAGAGTACCTCTACAGAGATAAGTACCCTGCTTATTTATTTCACTACTGTCACTTTCTAAAATCCTCTTCAAAATATATTCTTGGTAATTTATACAACTGGCATCCATTGTCTCATTTATTTGAATGTATCTGTTACAGTTTAGTAGCATTACATTGGCTTTTCCTGGCTTAACTGGTTTGATGACACTGGCTTGTTGAGTGTTAATAATTGATCAGTCAGGATAGGGTTCCTGCCCAGTGAATGAACAAGTACAGAAGACAAAGGGGAAAGTGTTATGTAAGACAGAAACCACCTAAAACAACCTATAGCCAGGTCAACACATGAAGGAAGCAGAGTAACATTGCAATTTAAATACTGAATCTACATAAAGAAATTAGAAAACTTTTAGTTACAGCTTTGCTGCTGTGATTTTAAAAAAGTCGTTAGAGGTTCATCTGATATTTAGAATCTGTTTCTAAATATTCCAAGCGGAGGGAGTTAGAGTACGGGCGACCACGATTTAGTAATTATTGAAGCAGGGGATGGATACATAGTTTAACACACACATCTCTACACTTTTGTGTATGTTTAATACTTAATAAAATTATCTTTAAAAATCAAGAAACCTATTTACTAGAAATAACAAATTACTAAATTTATAGGCAAAAGGAACAGTACTAGGTGAGAATAGAATGATGCAAAGCCAGTCTGGGAAACTGGACAAGGACAATAGCCAGTTCTTCAACAAAATAGCTCCAAAATTTAAGATTCAAATAAATTGAGACAATATAGGAGACAGCTGAACACTGAATTTGGTATCAAAATATATTTACTTATGTTAGATGACAGAAATGTAGTTATGACTACAACTAGAGGAATTAAGTGATACATTTGAAAATATTTGTGTGAAATGGTCATAACTGGAATCTGCCTCAAAATTATCTGTAAGTAGGAAGTATGTGGGGGGTGTAAAGGAAAACTGCCCACGACTTGTTGAACTTGGGGGATGAGAATTTTTAAAAAATGCAGCTATACCACGGGAAGTAAGGACACTGAAAACTCATACATGCAAGAAAACATTCTGAAAAGCCACAAAATTGGCTTGTTCTGGGACAGAGTACCTCTACAGAGATAAGTACCCTGCTTATTTATTTCACTACTGTCACTTTCTAAAATCCTCTTCAAAATATATTCTTGGTAATTTATACAACTGGCATCCATTGTCTCATTTATTTGAATGTATCTGTTACAGTTTAGTAGCATTACATTGGCTTTTCCTGGCTTAACTGGTTTGATGACACTGGCTTGTTGAGTGTTAATAATTGATCAGTCAGGATAGGGTTCCTGCCCAGTGAATGAACAAGTACAGAAGACAAAGGGGAAAGTGTTATGTAAGACAGAAAGCACCTAAAACAACCTATAGCCAGGTCAACAAATGAAGGAAGCAGAGCAAGATCCCCCCAAGCCCTGATTCAGTATTTTGGAATTTACTCTAGGGCCAATGGGAAGTTATTTGCATCAAAATGGAACTTGGCATAGAGTTTTGCTTTCCAACAATCTAGCTGCTCTTTGGAAAATGAATGATGGGAACAGATGCATGGAGACCAATGGGAAGAAGTAAAGCAAGTTTTGGATGAATTGACAGGACCCTACAATAAAAACACTGTGGTGGAAACTGAAGCGTGCAAAACGATCTGAGTGATATGCACTAGGGAAAAAATTTACTCAATCTCAAGTCATTCATTAACCCAGAAATATTGTGTTCTTACAAGACCCAGTTACTGTGCTAAGTCCACAGAACAGCAGACTAGCAATCAATAAACAAAGGAACAAATATATGATAACAAATTTGAAACAGGGATTAACTCATACTGGGATTCTGAGGAAGTGGCATTTAAACAGAAGCACGAACAGGGATGGAAATGTTTAAAACAAGTTAGTAGACTATATTTTCTATTTTTCCTTTGTACATTAACCTACTTATTTCCCCCTGAATACTTGTTCAATTTATACATATATTTAAAAACTTGGCCTATTTGTTATTTATTTATTTTCATTCATCTTTTATTCTTTGGCCTATGTGGGCCTCCCGCTGCAGTGGCCTCTCTCACTGCAGAGGAACCGCTCTGGGCGCGTATGGTCCAGAGGGCTGGCTCATAATTGGACACACCAGTGCAGCCATTCTGCAGCATGGGGGCTCTTCCCGGGCTAGGGATTGAACCAGTGCCCCCTGCACTGCAAAGTGGACTCTCCACCCAACTGGATCACCAGGGAAGCCCCAAATTATTTATATTTTTAAAATGCAGCCATTTTGTTAGGTTATGTTTTGGTGTTAGTTGCTTTGTAAAATATTTTTATTTTGTATTGAATCCTTTTAATCTCTATTTTTGGTTCTCACTAAATTCAAAAGTAAGAATTTCAGGTAGTGTTTCTGTTGCTCTTATATTTCTTTCCTCCTCCTTCTCTGAAACAGGATAGGGTTCCTCCGTGATGAAAGTACAGAAACACCTAAAACAACCTATAGCCAGGTCAACAAATGAAGGAAGCAGAGCAAGATCCCCCCAAGCCCTGATTCAGTATTTTGGAATTTACTCTAGGGCCAATGGGAAGTTATTTGCATCAAAATGGAACTTGGCATAGAGTTTTGCTTTCCAACAATCTAGCTGCTCTTTGGAAAATGAATGATGGGAACAGATGCATGGAGACCAATGGGAAGAAGTAAAGCAAGTTTTGGATGAATTGACAGGACCCTACAATAAAAACACTGTGGTGGAAACTGAAGCGTGCAAAACGATCTGAGTGATATGCACTAGGAAAAATTTACTCAATCTCAAGTCATTCATTAACCCAGAAATATTGTGTTCTTACAAGACCCAGTTACTGTGCTAAGTCCACAGAACAGCAGACTAGCAATCAATAAACAAAGGAACAAATATATGATAACAAATTTGAAACAGGGATTAACTCATACTGGGATTCTGAGGAAGTGGCATTTAAACAGAAGCACGAACAGGGATGGAAATGTTTAAAACAAGTTAGTAGACTATATTTTCTATTTTTCCTTTGTACATTAACCTACTTATTTCCCCCTGAATACTTGTTCAATTTATACATATATTTAAAAACTTGGCCTATTTGTTATTTATTTATTTTCATTCATCTTTTATTCTTTGGCCTATGTGGGCCTCCCGCTGCAGTGGCCTCTCTCACTGCAGAGGAACCGCTCTGGGCGTATGGTCCAGAGGGCTGGCTCATAATTGGACACACCAGTGCAGCCATTCTGCAGCATGGGGGCTCTTCCCGGGCTAGGGATTGAACCAGTGCCCCCTGCACTGCAAAGTGGACTCTCCACCCAACTGGATCACCAGGGAAGCCCCAAATTATTTATATTTTTAAAATGCAGCCATTTTGTTAGGTTATGTTTTGGTGTTAGTTGCTTTGTAAAATATTTTTATTTTGTATTGAATCCTTTTAATCTCTATTTTTGGTTCTCACTAAATTCAAAAGTAAGAATTTCAGGTAGTGTTTCTGTTGCTCTTATATTTCTTTCCTCCTCCCCTTCTTGAGGATCACAGATGGGTCTGGAGACGAACGTTTTCCCATTCTATTGGAAACTACATTCGAAACCTCAATATTCTCTTCCAACCCAGCAATTTTATGGGAACACCCAATTCAGTGACTCTTTGTTGACAGGAAATTACTCCCTCTCACAGCTGTACCTAAATTTTACAGGGACTCCTGCAGCTGAAATGTTGAAAACTCTGACCTAATTTGTACAACATGCCAAGTTCAATATATACATAAAGCAAAGCCATCTTAAAGGGAAACTTTAAGATACAAACTACAAATATGAAATAGATAAACCAAGGTCCTACTATGTAACACAGGGGTGTCTATTCAATATTCTGTAATAAACCATAATGGTAAGGAATATGAAAAAGACTATTCTCCCCACCTGAGGGAAATATCCCTACATCTGTATTAACAAATGCCCACAGCCTGATCAGAAGGCCTAGCGTTGCCTCTTGGGATTAGGTTGAGAGCTGGCTGACACCCTGCTGCTGCCATAGGAGTGCAGGCAGCTGTAGCTCCTCCTTCCTGCTCAAGGTCCACAGCACATTGCCCCAGGAGAGTCGTGAACAGAACCAAGAGCAAAAGCAAAGGAACAAGACTATGTGCTTGATAGGGGCTCCAGCAACAGAATACAAGTCGAACAGCTCAGAACAGCAGAGTTATCAAAGCCAAAAAGAAATACTGCACTAAGCTGTAAATATTTTAACGGAAAAAATAACAAGCACTCTCAGATAACTCGATCACAGAGTGAAACATTTTTCAGTGCTGAAAACTGAGTTTTGAATTTATAGTTAGTAATGAAAGAAAGGATTGTGGCTTGGAAAACCAAATGGAAGGAACAACAACAAAAAGAAAACAAGTGGAAAAAGATGAAATTCAGAGGACTCAGATATAACACAAGGCAGGACAGGAGAAAGAACACATAAATGATAAGAATTCCACGAGAAAAACACAAAATGGAAGCAAGAGAACAGATGAAGAATGGAAGGAAACTTATCTGGCTTAAGATAAGTAAACTTAACTGTGTAGTTCCCAACAGATCCTTTAAAAACACACAACCCAGCCATATGTTGGTAAAAGTCTCAATTTAAAGTACAAAGGAAAACTACTTTGAAAAAAGAACAAGTTAGGTACAAAGGGTAAAAATATGGTAGCAACTACTGCACATGGCTGCTGACCACTTGAAATGTGGCAAGCACAAAAACTGAGATGTCTCCCAAGTGGTAAAATGGAGTATATATACAATGAATTGCAAGGTATTCCCTGGCAGTCCAGTGGTTAGGACCCTATCTGCTCACTTCTGAGGGTGAGGGTTTGATCCCTGGTTGGGAAATTAAGATCTCAAAAGTCTTGCAGTGCAGCCAAAAAAGAAAAAAAAAAAATACTGATTACATACTGAAGTAGTATTTTGGATGTTTTAAATAATCACAATATATCTAACTATACCAAAATAATAAAACACTTCCCAACTCATTCTACAAAGTCAGTGTTAATTATCTCCTGTTATGGACTGAACATTATTTCCCCACAATTCTTATGTTAATGTCCTACTCCCTAGTACTCAGAATGTGACCAGCTTTGGATATAGTCCTTACAGAGGTAGTTAAATTAAAAATGACATCATTAAGGTGGTCTGTATTCCAAAATGAAGAAGTGTAAATATGGACACAGATAAGCAGAAGGAAGACAACCATCTATATACCAAGGGGAGAGATTTGAAACATTTCCTTTCCTCAAACTTCTCAGAGGGAACCAAACCTGCTGATACCTTAACACAGGACTTCTAGCCTCCAGAACTATGGGACAGTAAGTTTCCGTTTAAATCACCAAGTCTATAGGACTTTGTTATGGCAGCCCCAGCAAACTAATACATTTGGAGATGTCAAAAACAGACATCACAAGGTAACCCCCTATGAGCATAACAAAATACTAACAAGCTGAATACAGCAACCAATAAAAGTGGTTATATACCATGACAAAAGAATGTTTAAGTGTTTCAACATATGATTATGTACTGGAGCCATGCAGCCACAAAAGCACAAAATGGAAGCAAGAGAACAGATAATGAAGGAACTTGGCTTAAGATAAGTAAACTTAACTGTGTAGTTCCCAACAGATCCTTTAAAAACACACAACCCAGCCATATGTTGGTAAAAGTCTCAATTTAAAGTACAAAGGAAAACTACTTTGAAAAAAGAACAAGTTAGGTACAAAGGGTAAAAATATGGTAGCAACTACTGCACATGGCTGCTGACCACTTGAAATGTGGCAAGCACAAAAACTGAGATGTCTCCCAAGTGGTAAAATGGAGTATATATACAATGAATTGCAAGGTATTCCCTGGCAGTCCAGTGGTTAGGACCCTATCTGCTCACTTCTGAGGGTGAGGGTTTGATCCCTGGTTGGGAAATTAAGATCTCAAAAGTCTTGCAGTGCAGCCAAAAAAGAAAAAAAAATACTGATTACATACTGAAGTAGTATTTTGGATGTTTTAAATAATCACAATATATCTAACTATACCAAAATAATAAAACACTTCCCAACTCATTCTACAAAGTCAGTGTTAATTATCTCCTGTTATGGACTGAACATTATTTCCCCACAATTCTTATGTTAATGTCCTACTCCCTAGTACTCAGAATGTGACCAGCTTTGGATATAGTCCTTACAGAGGTAGTTAAATTAAAAATGACATCATTAAGGTGGTCTGTATTCCAAAATGAAGAAGTGTAAATATGGACACAGATAAGCAGAAGGAAGACAACCATCTATATACCAAGGGGAGAGATTTGAAACATTTCCTTTCCTCAAACTTCTCAGAGGGAACCAAACCTGCTGATACCTTAACACAGGACTTCTAGCCTCCAGAACTATGGGACAGTAAGTTTCCGTTTAAATCACCAAGTCTATAGGACTTTGTTATGGCAGCCCCAGCAAACTAATACATTTGGAGATGTCAAAAACAGACATCACAAGGTAACCCCCTATGAGCATAACAAAATACTAACAAGCTGAATACAGCAACCAATAAAAGTGGTTATATACCATGACAAAAGAATGTTTAAGTGTTTCAACATATGATTATGTACTGGAGCCATGTGCGCAGCCACATAGATGGGCCCAGAGATGAACATATTAAGGGAAGCTAGACAGAAAAAGACAAATACGGTATTGCTTTTATGTGGAATCTAAAACAAAACAAAAATAAACGCACTTATTTACAAAGCACAAAGAAGGTTCACAGACAGAAACCAGAGTTATAAAAAGGCGGGGTGCTGGTATAAATTAGGAGGTTGGAATTAACATATACATACCACTATATACAAACTAGATAACTAACAAGGACCTACTACATAGCACAGGGATCTATACTCAATATTTTGTAATAACCTTGAAGGAAAGAGAATCTGAAAAATAATACACACATGGATAACTGAATCACCGTGCTGTACACCTGAAATTAACATACTAGAAATCAATTATACTCCAATTTAGCTCATTTAATTAATCAAACAAGTAAAATAGACTGGAATTAGATAGTGGTGATGTTTTTTACAACTTCATGAATTAAAAAAAGATGAACTGTATAAAGATGAACCTTTATAAAGATGAACTGTATGGTGTGAATTATATTATTTAAAAAAGAAGGAAAAAGGCATTCATATCATAATTCTATTGGACAGTATTAGCACTATTCTGACCAAATATTTGTGGTAAAGCAGAAGAGACCTCAATAAGAGGAAGGTGAAGAATGGAGATGTCAATGATGGACCATCTGCATGCAGATCAACTTAAAAAGGAAAGAATTGTTTTTTTGGGAGGAATTTGTAATTTAAATTTTTAAAACAATTTTTCAAGACTTTTGCAAACGTACACTGTAAAGAATATGGACAGATGGGTCTATATACCAAGAGAGATTTGAAACATTTCCTTTCCTCAAACTTCTCAGAGGGAACCAAACCTGCTGATACCTTAACACAGGACTTCTAGCCTCCAGAACTATGGGACAGTAAGTTTCCGTTTAAATCACCAAGTCTATAGGACTTTGTTATGGCAGCCCCAGCAAACTAATACATTTGGAGATGTCAAAAACAGACATCACAAGGTAACCCCCTATGAGCATAACAAAATACTAACAAGCTGAATACAGCAACCAATAAAAGTGGTTATATACCATGACAAAAGAATGTTTAAGTGTTTCAACATATGATTATGTACTGGAGCCATGTGCGCAGCCACATAGATGGGCCCAGAGATGAACATATTAAGGGAAGCTAGACAGAAAAAGACAAATACGGTATTGCTTTTATGTGGAATCTAAAACAAAACAAAAATAAACGCACTTATTTACAAAGCACAAAGAAGGTTCACAGACAGAAACCAGAGTTATAAAAAGGCGGGGTGCTGGTATAAATTAGGAGGTTGGAATTAACATATACATACCACTATATACAAACTAGATAACTAACAAGGACCTACTACATAGCACAGGGATCTATACTCAATATTTTGTAATAACCTTGAAGGAAAGAGAATCTGAAAAATAATACACACATGGATAACTGAATCACCGTGCTGTACACCTGAAATTAACATACTAGAAATCAATTATACTCCAATTTAGCTCATTTAATTAATCAAACAAGTAAAATAGACTGGAATTAGATAGTGGTGATGTTTTTTACAACTTCATGAATTAAAAAAAGATGAACTGTATAAAGATGAACCTTTATAAAGATGAACTGTATGGTGTGAATTATATTATTTAAAAAAGAAGGAAAAAGGCATTCATATCATAATTCTATTGGACAGTATTAGCACTATTCTGACCAAATATTTGTGGTAAAGCAGAAGAGACCTCAATAAGAGGAAGGTGAAGAATGGAGATGTCAATGATGGACCATCTGCATGCAGATCAACTTAAAAAGGAAAGAATGTGGTAGGAATTTGTAATATTTATACAATGTCAAGACTTTTGCAAACGTACACTGTAAAGAAAGCATAATAGTCTAGAATTTTTAAAATTTCTTCTTAAATGACTATCGATTTTTGCCATCATTTCAGAAACCTTTCCCTTAGCCTAAGGCCATATGGATTTTTTTAAAACTTGAAAGAACTCTATCCTAAGTAACAATATTCCTCTTTACACTGGAAGTAGGCAAATTTTTCCTGATCATGACTCCAATTTAGAGTTAATAACCTAAACGTAAAATCTAAACGTCATATGCATGGCTAACACCACAACCTAAGCAAAAATACCAATGACAAAATGGGAAATACATTTGCAATTTACTTCCCAAAAGTGCTAGTATTTTTAATACATACAGAGCTTCTACAAAGAGAAATAACAAGTCTAAACAACGCCATGCAAAAGGCAAGAGATACTGAGCTGACAGGAAAAAAAAAAAACCCTTAAATACAAAAAGACGCTTATCACCATGTAAGGTAAATTAGAATTTTAAATGAAACATTGAAGCACCATTTCTAATAGGAAAAGACTAGTACAACCCCAACTGTCCATCACTCAGAGGTCTAGCTGAATGAACTTTGATGGATCCACTTTAGAAAGTATTAAATCTTAAGCCCAGGAACCCAAAGACCAGTGAGGCTGTGCCAAGAAAGTTAGGAACCGATCTGAAGGGATCTCATTCCCCCAAAATTAAATAACGTGAGATCGAAGAGAATAAAAGCTATAATGTATTAAAACACATCCTTATGAGAAAACTCATGACTTCATGATGATACCAGAAAAATTACTGACTTTTGGCACATGCTAAAAATTCAATTCATTACGCTGGATACTGATAAATATAAAATAGGAACCAGAGACTTCCCTCATGGTCCAGTGGGTAAGACTGTGCTCCTAATGCAGGTGGCTCGGGTTCGATCCCTGGTCAGGGAGCCAGATCCCACGTGCCACAACTAAGATCCAGTGCAGCCAAATTAAAATAAAGCAATAATTAAAAAAATAAAACAGGAATAAAAACTTAACCTGCACAACTACATCTTAGAGTAATCAGATGATTAACAAAGAAAATTTTCTCTCTCTAGAAGTACTCTTGCTGATAAGAAAAATGAATTAAGTTATCACTTATTTGGTAATAATTAACAAAACAATGCATTGAGAGAATGGCAATCAATAGCTGCTTACATCACAAAGGACACCAACCAATGTTGCCTCTGGCAGGAGTACTATTATTATTATTTTTTAAAATCTCAAGGGAATCAAAACAGCCTATAGAAGTTAACTAACATTTTACAGGAAATGCAGACAATATTCAAACACCTCAAAGAGAATGCAGCCCAGAGTGAAGGGAAGGAATTGTGAGACACAACCTGATCAGTGCAAAGAAGAAACTTAGGTAAAGAGCCTTTAGATTGTCACAATCTAATAAGGAAGCCTCCTGTCACACTTGAAATGTAGCTGGTGCAAACTGAAACGCAGTATAAAATAAGCACATACTGAATTTTGAAAGTTTAGTTTAAAAAAAAAAGGCATGGAAAATGTAATTTAAAATTTTATTGTATGATAAAGCGATACTTTGGATCTATTTAAGATATATATCACACTGAACTAAATTATTAAAGTGAACTGTATCTGCTTCTTTTCATCAGAAAATGTAAAATGATGTGGCTTGCACTGTATTTCTCTTGGATACCATTGCTCTAGCTTAAAACATAAATAAGGTTTAAGAGGGGACTTCCCTGGTCCTCCAATGGCTAAGAAATACTTGGTGCTCCGAATGCAGGATGCCCAAATTTGATCCATGGTCAGGGAAATAGAGCCTGCATGTTGCATATTAGCGAAACTAAATAAATAAGTAAGTGATTAAACACACATACCCCTACCAAATATATAATGATCTTGTTTGTATTCCAAATCAAACCAATCAGCTATAGAAAAATATTTATTTCACAATCAGGTACATTTGAACCCTGAGTATTGGATGATACCAAGGAATTATTTTTTAGGTGTGATAATGGAATCGTGGTTATATTTTAAAGGTCTCGCAGACCTTCACCTCAGTCGCAGCTGTGTCTCTAGAACACATTTACGATGGGAATACAGTAGTACCGTCCCGCAGACTGATGAGCATGCGATTAGAAAATGTGGTAAAACACCTAGCTCCAGTGTGGATCCAGTAAGGGTCACTTCATGTGTTTCTACAAAGACGCTGAAAGCCAGAGCTCAGACTGGAGAGGGCAAGTTGGTGGGAAAGTCAGCTCTGTGAAAGGAGGACCCCTCCTATTCCCGTAGTCTCTCCAGGCACCGACTCCAAAGGGCGCACCCACCACGTGTCTCCACACTCTCCCTCAGCTTTGGCCATAACAAGAACTCAAATCAATTCATTATTTTTGATTTATTTTGTGTTTAAAGGAAGCCCTGTAACAACAATACTCAAGTGAAAACTAGCCACTTAGCCAGTTTAAAAAAAATCTCGTTACTAAAAGAGAGAAAACCTAGGCTATAATATAGAAATAATAAACCTAATCAACTTACAGAAACGTACACAGAACGGTAAGATCCCCAAAGCAAAGCCTGAATCTACCAAACACCGGTAAGAAAGCCATCTCTTCCAATATTCAATAACAGCAGAAGTTCACTCACTTGAAAATGAAAAAAGTCTTGTCTAAAAATTAGCACTGGAGACTTCACTTTCCACTGACAGGCCATGATATATATTTTATCAGACCGGAGAATCCGGAAGTTCAGAAAACGTTAATTTTAAAAAACGTGACTTAAAGTGAGCCCTCTAGCAAGATCGATAGCTTCGAAGAGGTTTTCAACTAAAAGACGAGCGGGCGATTCAAGCCCCGGAGTTCCACCGGGCTCCAGACACCCGGGCCGCCCCGCCCCCACCGGCCAGGCGGTTCCGGGAAGCCGCTGCCGCCGCACGGCCCCCCTCGGCGCAAGGCCGCTGGCTGGCCCCTCTCCCGCCGAGCACCCGACAGGGCTCCCCAGCCCCCGACTCGAGAACAGTCGAGAGGCGCGATGGTGCGTCCTAGGGCCTCCAGGGATAGAAAACTGTTGCCCCCCAAGGCGTCCGGGCATTGGATGATACCAAGGAATTATTTTTAGGTGTGATAATGGAATCGTGGTTATATTTTAAAGGTCTCGCAGACCTTCACCTCAGTCGCAGCTGTGTCTCTAGAACACATTTACGATGGGAATACAGTAGTACCGTCCCGCAGACTGATGAGCATGCGATTAGAAAATGTGGTAAAACACCTAGCTCCAGTGTGGATCCAGTAAGGGTCACTTCATGTGTTTCTACAAAGACGCTGAAAGCCAGAGCTCAGACTGGAGAGGGCAAGTTGGTGGGAAAGTCAGCTCTGTGAAAGGAGGACCCCTCCTATTCCCGTAGTCTCTCCAGGCACCGACTCCAAAGGGCGCACCCACCACGTGTCTCCACACTCTCCCTCAGCTTTGGCCATAACAAGAACTCAAATCAATTCATTATTTTTGATTTATTTTGTGTTTAAAGGAAGCCCTGTAACAACAATACTCAAGTGAAAACTAGCCACTTAGCCAGTTTAAAAAAAATCTCGTTACTAAAAGAGAGAAAACCTAGGCTATAATATAGAAATAATAAACCTAATCAACTTACAGAAACGTACACAGAACGGTAAGATCCCCAAAGCAAAGCCTGAATCTACCAAACACCGGTAAGAAAGCCATCTCTTCCAATATTCAATAACAGCAGAAGTTCACTCACTTGAAAATGAAAAAAGTCTTGTCTAAAAATTAGCACTGGAGACTTCACTTTCCACTGACAGGCCATGATATATATTTTATCAGACCGGAGAATCCGGAAGTTCAGAAAACGTTAATTTTAAAAAACGTGACTTAAAGTGAGCCCTCTAGCAAGATCGATAGCTTCGAAGAGGTTTTCAACTAAAAGACGAGCGGGCGATTCAAGCCCCGGAGTTCCACCGGGCTCCAGACACCCGGGCCGCCCCGCCCCCACCGGCCAGGCGGTTCCGGGAAGCCGCTGCCGCCGCACGGCCCCCCTCGGCGCAAGGCCGCTGGCTGGCCCCTCTCCCGCCGAGCACCCGACAGGGCTCCCCAGCCCCCGACTCGAGAACAGTCGAGAGGCGCGATGGTGCGTCCTAGGGCCTCCAGGGATAGAAAACTGTTGCAAAGGGGGTCCCGAGGGAGGCACGGGGTCTCCAGGGCCTAGAGTCGTTTTGCTGTGCCCCCGTGTGGGGGAGGGGCTGAGAGCCCCTTTACCATAGATACAACGGCGAGAGGCCTACGCTCCCGCAACGGTTTAGGTAAAAGCCCGGGGCGCAACGCCGGTCGGGTCCCCGCGACTTGCGCCGCCTTCCAGGAGGCACGCGGGAACGCGGAGGCGCAGCGCCCAGAAGTTTCTTCGGCGCAGTCAAGCATCCGCAGAAAGTACATTCGAAGACAAAAGCAGCACGGGACAAGAGAAAAGAAACGGCCACATTCAGTTAGCGCAGCAGAACTGTGGTCACCAAGGCAAGACGCCGAGCACCAAACAGTCTGAACCAAACCACAGACACGGTACCTCTGAGAGCAGCAGACACACGCCGAGAGGGCTCAGGGCGCCCACGCCGCACGGAGAGGAAGGACAGGCCGCGGCGCTCGGAAGCGGCAGCTCGGCGCGCGGGAACGTGGGAGGGGGCGGAGCCAGGCCGGCGCCAGCCCAGCGCAACTGGCGGACGCGGGCCGCCACGTGCGAGTACCGCTCGCTCTCCTTTCTGCACGAACTCCCTCGCCCGCCCGCCCCCCGGGAGCGGCGTAGCCGCTTAGCCGCTCGGCTCCCCCCGTGGCTCTCCTTCCGCCCCCCGCCCCCAGCGCTCAGCCCCGCGATCCAGTCCGGGAATAACAAAACCCTTGACCTCCGACCCACCTCCCCCAACCCAAATCTCAGTCCCGGGGTCCCCACCCTCAGTGGGCCGGGGCCCCGTTCAGTACCCCGCCGTCCCGGATATACGCCTCCGGGCCCTGATCAGATTCCACCTCCTCCGACCCCGCATTTCAGCCCCGTGGCTCCCAACCTCCGGTAGGCCCAGGCCCCAGTCGGCCCTGGGAGCGCAGGCCTCCACCTCGGGTCCCGCCTCCCCTGACCCCAGATCGGAGCTCTTCGGCCCTCAGCGCCAGGCGCCGCCGTCCCCAGCCGACCCTCGGTGACGCGGGCCGCGGACACGCCGCCTGTCCACCCCTCACCTCGGGCGCTGAGTCTCACGCCCCCGCTTTTCTTCACATCCGGCACCCAGTCTTTCCCCTCAGCACCTCAGAGGGTGGAACGCCGGGGACTTGGCAGTTGTAGCCGAGGCAGTTGAGGCTTGTTTACCATCACTATGGAAACCGCTGGCAGCGAGCCCCAGGAGGGGGCCCCGAGGGGAGGGTTCAGGCACGCGGCAGGCCTCGGTCCACAACTCCCGCCCGTCGTGCGCGCTCAGCGCTTCCGGAAGCCCTAAAGCCTTCGGAGGGCCCTGCCCCTCCTCGCCCTTGCGCCCCAACACCCGGGAACAATAGCCTCAGGACCTCACGCCCCTGCCCCGCTCCCCACTGCCGGCGTAACCGCTGGCCCGTTTTGCTTCAGAACCTCACCTGCTCCTCCGAGAAGACGCGGCGCAGTCCCACTTCGAAGACGGAGCCGGAAGGACGCAAAGACCACGGACGGGCGGGGCCTCCGAGGTGGGCGTCCAGGGGCGGGGCCGCGAGGGCGCCATTGTGACGCTCCCAGAGCGGAGCCGGGGATTGGCCGGCCAGGACAGGGCGGTACCGGCGCGTGCGGAGCGGAGGCGCGCACGGCGGGGGCGCCGCTGGGAGGGGGTTGGGGGGTACGGGGGCGAGCTTTGCTCGCGGCTGGGAATGGCTTGCGCGTGGCTCTGAGTTTCTAAAGACACTGCCTGGGAGAGTCCCTCAAAGAGTGAGGATTGAAGACCAACGCCAACAGAAGAAAATGAGTCATTTCCTGATGAGAATGAAGAAAGAGGGAACCAAGAACACCGGAGACCAATAAAGGGGGCTCCGAGGGCAGGGTTTAAAGAGGGATTAGCAGGTTGACTGGGATTGCTCACGTGACTATCACTTGGCCTCAGAAGCCCCAAGGTTACTGAAGGTGACCCTCAGGACTCCGAGGGAAAGCCCCTGAGCCGATTGGCTGGATGGTAGCTGAAATGGCTACCCTGTCTGGAGTAGTGGAGCAGATTCTTTAATGTGTTTTGGGATTAATCATTACCTTTTTTTTTTTTGGAGCTTCCACAAAGAGGAAGATATAAAGGTACTCATCACTGGTTAAACAAGATTATTTGAAAAACCACCGGTTAAATTAAGGGGTTTGCGTGGAATCGGGTCAGATTATGAGTAGATTACTATAGTAAAGGAAGGAACACAGTTTGTCAAACAAAGCTGATTCCAAGGAAAGGATGAGGAAAAGTAGGACGTGAAAATGTAGGAGAAAAGTGATGAGGCACAATTACAGAAAACAAGCTCTTCAATAATTACATAGGTTCTTTCCATCACTATGAACGTCCCCAGTGCCGGCGTAACCGCTGGCCGCGTTCCGGAAGCCCTAAAGCCTTCGGAGGGCCCTGCCCCTCCTCGCCCTTGCGCCCCAACACCCGGGAACAATAGCCTCAGGACCTCACGCCCCTGCCCCGCTCCCCACTGCCGGCGTAACCGCTGGCCCGTTTTGCTTCAGAACCTCACCTGCTCCTCCGAGAAGACGCGGCGCAGTCCCACTTCGAAGACGGAGCCGGAAGGACGCAAAGACCACGGACGGGCGGGGCCTCCGAGGTGGGCGTCCAGGGGCGGGGCCGCGAGGGCGCCATTGTGACGCTCCCAGAGCGGAGCCGGGGATTAGCCGGCCAGGACAGGGCGGTACCGGCGCGTGCGGAGCGGAGGCGCGCACGGCGGGGGCGCCGCTGGGAGGGTTGGGGTACGGGGGCGAGCTTTGCTCGCGGCTGGGAATGGCTTGCGCGTGGCTCTGAGTTTCTAAAGACACTGCCTGGGAGAGTCCCTCAAAGAGTGAGGATTGAAGACCAACGCCAACAGAAGAAAATGAGTCATTTCCTGATGAGAATGAAGAAAGAGGAACCAAGAACACCGGAGACCAATAAAGGGGGCTCCGAGGGCAGGGTTTAAAGAGGGATTAGCAGGTTGACTGGGATTGCTCACGTGACTATCACTTGGCCTCAGAAGCCCCAAGGTTACTGAAGGTGACCCTCAGGACTCCGAGGGAAAGCCCCTGAGCCGATTGGCTGGATGGTAGCTGAAATGGCTACCCTGTCTGGAGTAGTGGAGCAGATTCTTTAATGTGTTTTGGGATTAATCATTACCTTTTTTTTTTTTGGAGCTTCCACAAAGAGGAAGATATAAAGGTACTCATCACTGGTTAAACAAGATTATTTGAAAAACCACCGGTTAAATTAAGGGGTTTGCGTGGAATCGGGTCAGATTATGAGTAGATTACTATAGTAAAGGAAGGAACACAGTTTGTCAAACAAAGCTGATTCCAAGGAAAGGATGAGGAAAAGTAGGACGTGAAAATGTAGGAGAAAAGTGATGAGGCACAATTACAGAAAACAAGCTCTTCAATAATTACATAGGTTCTTTGTAAGAAATCCTGTGACTCCATCACAGCTCAGCCTATAGAAAAGTCAGATTCTGGAGAGAAGATGCAAATAGCTACTCTGAGGCAAATACTCAAATTTTCCAAAGAAAAAACCCAAACAACTTAAGAATTTAGGGAGTGAAACCAAGTTAAATATGTTCAAATTTTACAAAAACCCAAAACCCAAACAACTTAAGAATTTAGGGAGTGAAACCAAGTTAAAGAAGATATGTTCAGGCAAACCCATGAGCCTCAGAGGGGGTTTTGATCCCCTCATCAAAGTTGCCTGATAAGAGCCTCCCCCTGCTTCTAGGGAGTCATTGCAGGTGTCCACTACAATATCTCTTGCAGGTGAGCACCAGCAGAGTCGCATGAGGGCTTTCTTCCAGTGTAAGGGCTAGGACAGCTCAGCCTGGTGCCACAGGTCCCAGACCTTTCCAACAAATGTCCGTCTCGTCTCACCAACTGGAAGATGCTTGCCCACACCTGGACTGCTTTGGACTACCTCCTCACCTGTGGGGCTTTAGAGGCCTCGAGTTTTTTGTTTTCACCTCTGTGTCCGTAAGACTGTCGCACCTAGGCTCAGAAAGAGACATATTTTTTTGATTCTTGAGAGTGTCTGCACAGAGGAACACCTATACCATCTTATTTAAAAACAACTGAATTCGCCGCAAATGAAAATCATCTCAAGATATATCCACTTACAGACTGACCGGCCTGTTTTATTTCCTGTTGTCTATGTAAGTAGATTATTATCACAGATTTTTTTTAATACTCATGTTCTAAAAAGTGCGGGAAAGCCCCTGAGCCGATTGGCTGGATGGTAGCTGAAATGGCTACCCTGTCTGGAGTAGTGGAGCAGATTCTTTAATGTGTTTTGGGGTTAATCATTACCTTTTTTTTTTTGGAGCTTCCACAAAGAGGAAGATATAAAGGTACTCATCACTGGTTAAACAAGATTATTTGAAAAACCACCGGTTAAATTAAGGGGTTTGCGTGGAATCGGGTCAGATTATGAGTAGATTACTATAGTAAAGGAAGGAACACAGTTTGTCAAACAAAGCTGATTCCAAGGAAAGGATGAGGAAAAGTAGGACGTGAAAATGTAGGAGAAAAGTGATGAGGCACAATTACAGAAAACAAGCTCTTCAATAATTACATAGGTTCTTTGTAAGAAATCCTGTGACTCCATCACAGCTCAGCCTATAGAAAAGTCAGATTCTGGAGAGAAGATGCAAATAGCTACTCTGAGGCAAATACTCAAATTTTCCAAAGAAAAAACCCAAACAACTTAAGAATTTAGGGAGTGAAACCAAGTTAAATATGTTCAAATTTTACAAAAAAAACCCAAAACCCAAACAACTTAAGAATTTAGGGAGTGAAACCAAGTTAAAGAAGATATGTTCAGGCAAACCCATGAGCCTCAGAGGGGGTTTTGATCCCCTCATCAAAGTTGCCTGATAAGAGCCTCCCCCTGCTTCTAGGGAGTCATTGCAGGTGTCCACTACAATATCTCTTGCAGGTGAGCACCAGCAGAGTCGCATGAGGGCTTTCTTCCAGTGTAAGGGCTAGGACAGCTCAGCCTGGTGCCACAGGTCCCAGACCTTTCCAACAAATGTCCGTCTCGTCTCACCAACTGGAAGATGCTTGCCCACACCTGGACTGCTTTGGACTACCTCCTCACCTGTGGGGCTTTAGAGGCCTCGAGTTTTTTGTTTTCACCTCTGTGTCCGTAAGACTGTCGCACCTAGGCTCAGAAAGAGACATATTTTTTTGATTCTTGAGAGTGTCTGCACAGAGGAACACCTATACCATCTTATTTAAAAACAACTGAATTCGCCGCAAATGAAAATCATCTCAAGATATATCCACTTACAGACTGACCGGCCTGTTTTATTTCCTGTTGTCTATGTAAGTAGATTATTATCACAGATTTAATACCTTTTAATAAATATTTTTAATTTAAAAAATAAGCTCATGTCTAGAAACTGCTAACAACTAGTGCGGAGTTTTGTATTGTCTAGAATTTTCCAGTTGGTACCCCTTGACAGAACAATTTACCCATTAAGCTTTGACACCTCCCTTCTTTCCCAGGAGAGTGCCTGGATAAGCGAGTTCACTGAGACTCAGAAAAGGCTCTTACCCAAAATCACATTATCTGTCAGATAGCAGTGGCGGTAACAATAGTGGACTGTGTATTGCGGTTAAATGCCAGAGACAAGGGTTTGATCCGTGGGCTGGGGAGATCACCTGGAAGAAGGCACAGCAACCCACTCCAGTATTCTTTCCTGCAGAATCCCATGGACAGAAAAGTCTGGCTGGCGAACAGTCTGACTCACAAAGAATCAGACACAACTGAGTGACTAACACACATACACATGCTGCACCTTCACTAAGTTTTGCACTGTTTTGAGTACTTCATCTCATTTAAGCATCATAACAACCCACCAATAGATGTTAGATAGATAGCAATAGACAACAACCCACCAATACTATCATCACCATTTAGCTAGAGAGAAACTGAGGTATAGAATTAAGGTAACTTTCCTAAGGTCACTCAGCTTGTGGACAGCAGGTTTGAGCACTGGGCTATGGCACTCTGGTTCCAGAATCTGCACTCTTTTAGGTACTGCAGTTTCAAGCCCCATGAGAGACAGAGCTTTGGGTTGGTTCCCAAGCCCCTTCTCTGCCTCCTTTTTCCCATCTTCAGTAAGGAAGGAGTGAAATGAGAAAGCACTGAACTGTCCATCCACAGTATGGTCCAGTCCAAATGTAATGTTTCTTACTGAGGCCAGGTGCTCTAATTGCCGGAAATGAAGGATAAGCTTGCCCACACCTGGACTGCTTTGGACTACCTCCTCACCTGTGGGGCTTTAGAGGCCTCGAGTTTTTGTTTTCACCTCTGTGTCCGTAAGACTGTCGCACCTAGGCTCAGAAAGAGACATATTTTTTTGATTCTTGAGAGTGTCTGCACAGAGGAACACCTATACCATCTTATTTAAAAACAACTGAATTCGCCGCAAATGAAAATCATCTCAAGATATATCCACTTACAGACTGACCGGCCTGTTTTATTTCCTGTTGTCTATGTAAGTAGATTATTATCACAGATTTAATACCTTTTAATAAATATTTTTAATTTAAAAATAAGCTCATGTCTAGAAACTGCTAACAACTAGTGCGGAGTTTTGTATTGTCTAGAATTTTCCAGTTGGTACCCCTTGACAGAACAATTTACCCATTAAGCTTTGACACCTCCCTTCTTTCCCAGGAGAGTGCCTGGATAAGCGAGTTCACTGAGACTCAGAAAAGGCTCTTACCCAAAATCACATTATCTGTCAGATAGCAGTGGCGGTAACAATAGTGGACTGTGTATTGCGGTTAAATGCCAGAGACAAGGGTTTGATCCGTGGGCTGGGGAGATCACCTGGAAGAAGGCACAGCAACCCACTCCAGTATTCTTTCCTGCAGAATCCCATGGACAGAAAAGTCTGGCTGGCGAACAGTCTGACTCACAAAGAATCAGACACAACTGAGTGACTAACACACATACACATGCTGCACCTTCACTAAGTTTTGCACTGTTTTGAGTACTTCATCTCATTTAAGCATCATAACAACCCACCAATAGATGTTAGATAGATAGCAATAGACAACAACCCACCAATACTATCATCACCATTTAGCTAGAGAGAAACTGAGGTATAGAATTAAGGTAACTTTCCTAAGGTCACTCAGCTTGTGGACAGCAGGTTTGAGCACTGGGCTATGGCACTCTGGTTCCAGAATCTGCACTCTTTTAGGTACTGCAGTTTCAAGCCCCATGAGAGACAGAGCTTTCGGGTTGGTTCCCAAGCCCCTTCTCTGCCTCCTTTTTCCCATCTTCAGTAAGGAAGGAGTGAAATGAGAAAGCACTGAACTGTCCATCCACAGTATGGTCCAGTCCAAATGTAATGTTTCTTACTGAGGCCAGGTGCTCTAATTGCCGGAAATGAAGGATAAGATAACCCAGGTGGGACGCCAGCAGTCTCAGCGGCCACAGCCTTGTCTGGTTAATTTTCTTGACCAAAATAGACAAAAAAGTATCTTTGAAGCAGCACCAATGTTTATTCATGAAGTAAGTAACCATCACAGAAGACTAGATCCCTGGGTGGTTTGCAGTTCTTTTGGGATACTTTACAGTTCACTCAAACAACACTTTGTGTTAAATAGTAAAAGAGGGATTATGGCACCCTGTGAGCTGGATGGTTACTTGCTTAAATTGGTTTCTTTGCCTCACCAGCGACTGCAGAGGGGCTGTGTGGTCCTGGGCAGGCTGTGTGGCTGCCCTTCCTTTTACCATCTCCACAGCAGGCCTGGCTATCAACAAAGACTGATTTAAGTGGAGGTCTAACTCTGTCTCCATTCTGAGTTGTCCCCCTTTAGCCTGATCATGGTCTTTTCCCCACTTCAAAATATGTATGGTTAGATTCTTTCACTTTTCTGGGGCCTCAAGAGTCAGAAAACCTCATCTGCATCAAGATGTGCTATTATCTGCCAATTATATCTCAGTATAACAAGAGAAAAAGATGTGTTGGGCACCGGGCAGCTGCAGCTTTTGTCTTCCTCAGTAACCTCCACTTTTTAGAAATTATGGAATATTTAAAGCGGAAAATTACAGACATTGTAAAAATCTAAGATATATTGACATTTTGACAAATTGACTACTTCTTTTCGTTGTCTTTTGCACCAGAAATTACAGATAAGGCAGTGTCTGAGATGCTTTTCAACTCTGAGAAGCAATAACTAGAATGCAATTTTTGAATGAAGAAATATTTCAAAACTTGAGAAAATAATTGAAAATAATATGTACATACAGTCGGTGGGGAGTATTGAAGAGTAGAAAGGTAACAAAGTGTGTATTCCATTTACATACGTTTTCTTGTTTAAAGAATATTGTTTCCTATCATATAGTTTGTGTGGGTGTGCATGCTCGGATGTGTCAGACTCTTTGCGACTGGACCGTAGCCCACCAGTCTCGTCTGTCCATGGGATTTCCCAGGTGAGAATCCTGGAGTGGGTTGCCAGTCTCTTCTCCAGGGGATCTTCCCAATCCAAGGATTGAACCCAAGTCTTCTGTGTTACCCTCATTAGCAGGCCCTGGGAAGCCTAGTTTGTGTGGATAGGTGTGTGATATCTTGATCCAGTTTTTTTTTTTTAATTAATTTATTTATCTTTTTGGAGGGGGGGGTGGGGAGGGAGGGGGATGGGCGGGCCACTTCTATTGGTCCTTCATTTCTCTACTTTCATCCGTCTTTGCCCTCTGGCTCCTGTGGGCCTCCCATCACGGTGGCCACTGTTGTCGCAGAGCGCCGGCTCTTTGCGCCGCACGCTAGAGCTCTGGCTCAGTAATTGGACACATCAGTCCAGCCGCTCCACGGCATGTGGGATCCTCCCAGGCCAGGGATGGAACTGGCGCCCCTTGCACTGCAAGGCGGTGTCATTACCCACTGGACCACCAGGGGAAGCCCCTTGATCCAGTTTTGAGGGCTTAGCTAGAAACTAGTCAAAAGATGTATGGTTAGATTCTTTCACTTTTCTGGGGCCTCAAGAGTCAGAAAACCTCATCTGCATCAAGATGTGCTATTATCTGCCAATTATATCTCAGTATAACAAGAGAAAAAGATGTGTTGGGCACCGGGCAGCTGCAGCTTTTGTCTTCCTCAGTAACCTCCACTTTTTAGAAATTATGGAATATTTAAAGCGGAAAATTACAGACATTGTAAAAATCTAAGATATATTGACATTTTGACAAATTGACTACTTCTTTTCGTTGTCTTTTGCACCAGAAATTACAGATAAGGCAGTGTCTGAGATGCTTTTCAACTCTGAGAAGCAATAACTAGAATGCAATTTTTGAATGAAGAAATATTTCAAAACTTGAGAAAATAATTGAAAATAATATGTACATACAGTCGGTGGGGAGTATTGAAGAGTAGAAAGGTAACAAAGTGTGTATTCCATTTACATACGTTTTCTTGTTTAAAGAATATTGTTTCCTATCATATAGTTTGTGTGGGTGTGCATGCTCGGATGTGTCAGACTCTTTGCGACTGGACCGTAGCCCACCAGTCTCGTCTGTCCATGGGATTTCCCAGGTGAGAATCCTGGAGTGGGTTGCCAGTCTCTTCTCCAGGGGATCTTCCCAATCCAAGGATTGAACCCAAGTCTTCTGTGTTACCCTCATTAGCAGGCCCTGGGAAGCCTAGTTTGTGTGGATAGGTGTGTGATATCTTGATCCAGTTTTTTTTTTTTAATTAATTTATTTATCTTTTTGGAGGGTGGGGTGGGGAGGGAGGGGGATGGGCGGGCCACTTCTATTGGTCCTTCATTTCTCTACTTTCATCCGTCTTTGCCCTCTGGCTCCTGTGGGCCTCCCATCACGGTGGCCACTGTTGTCGCAGAGCGCCGGCTCTTTGCGCACGCACGCTAGAGCTCTGGCTCAGTAATTGGACACATCAGTCCAGCCGCTCCACGGCATGTGGGATCCTCCCAGGCCAGGGATGGAACTGGCGCCCCTTGCACTGCAAGGCGGTGTCCTTACCCACTGGACCACCAGGGGAAGCCCCTTGATCCAGTTTTGAGGGCTTAGCTAGAAACTAGTCAGTTCCTCTTCTTACAGCCTATTAAGTCCATATCAGCAAACACCACACTTATCAGGCTTTCATACTCTGGGGCCAACATATGCTTACCCTAAATGCCCCAGGGCCAAATATCAGACAACAAGGGACGGTCCCTATGCCTCCAAACCTGCTGAAATTATTCAAATCAGCCAACCCTACTCCCATTTGCTCTCTTTCCTTCCAGTGAAACCACAATAAAGGTGCTTGCCCACATTTCCCCTTTGCTCTGCCGTGTGGCTGACCTCGTCCTTCCCTTGTGTGGCCCTGGGTGGCACGCTGTGTTCTCTCCCAAGAACTGTGAGTACAAAACACTGTAAAACTCTTTCCGGTTTTTCTCTCTTGATTTGCGTCTGACCTCACGATGCCTAAATCAAGGTAATAAGGCTAAAACAATTCCTTCCCACTGCAGCTTCTAGCTCAAAACTACCATGATTGAATAGGTAGAAGGGAGCCTGGCAGTACGTTGTGTGCATCTGTACTAGCTTCTACTGGGGAACAGCGGCTTCTGCCTCTGGTTCTTTACAGCAGAGTTTGTACTCTCCATGGGCCAATGAGCAGGGAGGCCATGGTTGGCCAGTGATTTTTGAGCCTCACACCATCTGACAAAGAGGTGGCAGGACAGAAGTATGGGCCCAGGCCATATGGGTTGCAGTCCTCCTTTCTAGAGCTCACTAAATGCTACGCAATTTCATTAAAAAAAATATTTATTTACTTGGCTACACTGGGTTTTAGTTGTGACATGTGAGATCTAGTTACCTGACCAAGAGTGGAACTTGGGCCCCCTGCATTGGGATTGCAGAGTCTTAGCCACTGGACTACTAGGGGAGTCCCTAAGCATTTTCATTACCTATATTTTTGTCAGAAGTTCTCTTTTCTGTCACTTGGGATTTATTAAGCAGCAGTGTGTCCTAACATTTTCATTTTGACCACATTATTATTTTCTTTTTTTTAATTCATTTTTTATTTTTTAATTATTATAGAATTTTGTTGTTTACTGCCACACGTCATCATTCATTTTGACCACTTTATTTATGAAAAATAAATCTCAAGTTTTGAGGGCTTAGCTAGAAAGTAGTCAGTTCCTCTTCTTACAGCCTATTAAGTCCATATCAGCAAACACCACACTTATCAGGCTTTCATACTCTGGGGCCAACATATGCTTACCCTAAATGCCCCAGGGCCAAATATCAGACAACAAGGGACGGTCCCTATGCCTCCAAACCTGCTGAAATTATTCAAATCAGCCAACCCTACTCCCATTTGCTCTCTTTCCTTCCAGTGAAACCACAATAAAGGTGCTTGCCCACATTTCCCCTTTGCTCTGCCGTGTGGCTGACCTCGTCCTTCCCTTGTGTGGCCCTGGGTGGCACGCTGTGTTCTCTCCCAAGAACTGTGAGTACAAAACACTGTAAAACTCTTTCCGGTTTTTCTCTCTTGATTTGCGTCTGACCTCACGATGCCTAAATCAAGGTAATAAGGCTAAAACAATTCCTTCCCACTGCAGCTTCTAGCTCAAAACTACCATGATTGAATAGGTAGAAGGGAGCCTGGCAGTACGTTGTGTGCATCTGTACTAGCTTCTACTGGGGAACAGCGGCTTCTGCCTCTGGTTCTTTACAGCAGAGTTTGTACTCTCCATGGGCCAATGAGCAGGGAGGCCATGGTTGGCCAGTGATTTTTGAGCCTCACACCATCTGACAAAGAGGTGGCAGGACAGAAGTATGGGCCCAGGCCATATGGGTTGCAGTCCTCCTTTCTAGAGCTCACTAAATGCTACGCAATTTCATTAAAAATATTTATTTACTTGGCTACACTGGGTTTTAGTTGTGACATGTGAGATCTAGTTACCTGACCAAGAGTGGAACTTGGGCCCCCTGCATTGGGATTGCAGAGTCTTAGCCACTGGACTACTAGGGGAGTCCCTAAGCATTTTCATTACCTATATTTTTGTCAGAAGTTCTCTTTTCTGTCACTTGGGATTTATTAAGCAGCAGTGTGTCCTAACATTTTCATTTTGACCACATTATTATTTTCTTTTTTTTAATTCATTTTTTATTTTTTAATTATTATAGAATTTTGTTGTTTACTGCCACACGTCATCATTCATTTTGACCACTTTATTTATGAAAAAATAAATCTCAAGTTTTATCCTGGAAAAATGGAGCAACTTTGAGATCTTTATCCTTATAATAGGAGTGCTTAATGACATTGACTTTGAAAGTTTCTGAACTACAACAGACAGAAAAAAAGAGGAACTACTCTTTGTAAGTTAAGAATCAAAGCGGTTTGTGTGTAATTGGTAATTAAACGGTGAAAAAAGAGAAGGAAAAGATAGAACTTACTCCTGTTATGTAAAAGAAGAAATGGAGAAACAAAACGTTTTTGCATCATAGACTCCAGCCTTATATCAGGAATTATTAAAGCTACCTAAATTCTTGCTCTTATCAGGGCATCCCACAGGCCAGATAGGGTGTTAGAAAGAAACCAGGGGCAGTAGCTTCATGCTTTGGCAGCCCGCTAAGCAAAAGGACATTGCCCAGCGTACTCTTCCCTGTGTGTTTCTGAATGGTGACTCTCCTAAGATTCTTCTGTGAGATCTGGGGGTGGAACCCGCCGTGCCTTATCTTCCTTGGTGGGTGGCAGTGGCCAGCCTTGCAGTTGCTCTATTTCCCCCAGGTCCTCTTTCCTCTCTCTCTCAATATTTATTTATTTATTTGACTGTGCTGGGTCTTAGTTGTGATGCAGGACTTTTGATCTTCATCGCAGCATGTGTAATCTTTTTTTTTTTTCTTAAGTTGTGGCATCTGAGTTCTTACTAGCAGCATGTGGAATCTAGTTCCCTGACCAGGGATTGAACCCAGGCTACCCAGATCCTCCTGTAACTTCCCTGCCTTCTGGGCAAGGTAAGTGTTTAGCATGCCAAAACAGGGCCCAAGGTCAGAGGCAGGAAACACAAAGAGAACTGAAGTGAATTATAACTCCAGCTCTGACATGTGACTTCCATTGTGTTCTTGCTGTCCCCCAATTTACACCCATCCTCCCTTCCTGACAGAGACTGTTTAACCGTCTCCCACAGTGGCATAACTGGTAAATCCCTGTAACAAATTGTATTCGCACATCTCCTGATAGATCTTTTCTTCTCTTTGAACCTTGATAGATAAAGAAATATTTAGCTGTACTTAGACAGTATACTGGTACTTAGTGACATGGCTGAGTCCTTAGTGCTTTCTTATTTAATGTATGTGGGAAATGTAAACGATCTGATCTAACAAGCAGTTAACTATGCTGTCTTCCTAACACGTGATAGCAGGGATTCCTTTTTTCTTTTTTTAAAGTGATCTAGTGTGTGCTTTCCTAAAATGATGTATTCTGGTGTGGTGGTTAATATATATTTATGTATATTTAAGTCTCATAAAGTTCTGTGAGATTTCCCTGATGGCCCAGTGGTTAAGAATCTGCTTTCCAAGACAGGGGACCCATGTTTGATCCCTGGTTGGGGAACTAAGATCCCGCATGCCACAAGGCAGTGAAACTTGCATGCCACAGCTAGAGAAGGTGCCACAACAAAGACCCAGAGCAGCCAAAAAAAAAAAAAAAAAAATTCTAAAAGGATGTAGCTAATAGCATTAACAGTGTTCCTCCACTCTTCCCTTCTTCTAAATATTGGGACAACTGCCTATTTCTATTATTCCAGCCCTTCATCCTTTCTTCATGGTTTCTCCACGCTTATGGGGCCTCACTGTGGCAGATTCACATGCGAGCGTTTGGCTGCACTCTGGAAACAAGTTATCTCTTTCCTTTGACAAGTCTCAACTGTCTATTGACAGTGATAATTTCATTGGCTTATAACAGAATCTGAGGAGCAGTTCCTCATGAGAGGAACCTTTTTTCTGAATAACCATTTCATCGCAGCATGTGTAATCTTTTTTTCTTAAGTTGTGGCATCTGAGTTCTTACTAGCAGCATGTGGAATCTAGTTCCCTGACCAGGGATTGAACCCAGGCTACCCAGATCCTCCTGTAACTTCCCTGCCTTCTGGGCAAGGTAAGTGTTTAGCATGCCAAAACAGGGCCCAAGGTCAGAGGCAGGAAACACAAAGAGAACTGAAGTGAATTATAACTCCAGCTCTGACATGTGACTTCCATTGTGTTCTTGCTGTCCCCCAATTTACACCCATCCTCCCTTCCTGACAGAGACTGTTTAACCGTCTCCCACAGTGGCATAACTGGTAAATCCCTGTAACAAATTGTATTCGCACATCTCCTGATAGATCTTTTCTTCTCTTTGAACCTTGATAGATAAAGAAATATTTAGCTGTACTTAGACAGTATACTGGTACTTAGTGACATGGCTGAGTCCTTAGTGCTTTCTTATTTAATGTATGTGGGAAATGTAAACGATCTGATCTAACAAGCAGTTAACTATGCTGTCTTCCTAACACGTGATAGCAGGGATTCCTTTTTTCTTTTTTTAAAGTGATCTAGTGTGTGCTTTCCTAAAATGATGTATTCTGGTGTGGTGGTTAATATATATTTATGTATATTTAAGTCTCATAAAGTTCTGTGAGATTTCCCTGATGGCCCAGTGGTTAAGAATCTGCTTTCCAAGACAGGGGACCCATGTTTGATCCCTGGTTGGGGAACTAAGATCCCGCATGCCACAAGGCAGTGAAACTTGCATGCCACAGCTAGAGAAGGTGCCACAACAAAGACCCAGAGCAGCCAAAAAAAAAAAAAAAAAAATTCTAAAAGGATGTAGCTAATAGCATTAACAGTGTTCCTCCACTCTTCCCTTCTTCTAAATATTGGGACAACTGCCTATTTCTATTATTCCAGCCCTTCATCCTTTCTTCATGGTTTCTCCACGCTTATGGGGCCTCACTGTGGCAGATTCACATGCGAGCGTTTGGCTGCACTCTGGAAACAAGTTATCTCTCTTTCCTTTGACAAGTCTCAACTGTCTATTGACAGTGATAATTTCATTGGCTTATAACAGAATCTGAGGAGCAGTCTCCTCATGAGAGGAACCTTTTTTTTCTGAATAACCATTTCATAGGAGTGGATGTGGGGGGGAAATGCTAATAAAGACTATAAGTGAGATACCTTGTAATCTTTTAGTGCCTGTGACGCACAAATATATCTATACTGCCATATGTACACTTTGTGAAAATGTGTTAAGGATACTTACCTGGAGTTGGGACGCCACGGAGAGAGAACTCTCACACAAACATCACGCATCACAGGGTGTATAGTGTATAGTACGGTGGGGAGAAAATTCCTCTCTGCCTTGTGACAGCACGCTGCCCATGCCCAGCAACGGGGAGCTGCCCTCACCTGTAGCCAGCGCCACCACTGCGCTGATCGCCTGCAGCCAATGAAGCCAGTGATCGTCACCACCACTTTGAACTCTCCTTTTCCTCCGGCAAACTTTTGTTTAAAATAACCCCAACTTCCTCCTTTCCTCTGTAGAAACACTCTCCTCTTTTGTTCTCCAGACTTGCCTTTGGTTCACTGTTGTTTGGTTGTCCTGCATTGCAATTCCTCTGCTATTCCTGCATTGATACTTAGTGACATGGCTGAGCTGCTGGCTTGATTTTGCTGACTGAATTGCTTACGTTTTTATTTGAAAAAAATTGATGTATCATGGTGTCAAAAGTGGGATCTGAAGGTAATGAAACCCTGAGGATTTAACAACCCCGGGTCTATGTGTGGTACTCACTTGAGCCTCTTGTGGTCTTCAGTAAGTCTCTCAGATTTAAATTCCTTCCTTTTAGTTGAGCTCTCCAACTTTATTTGGGATCTCTTTTCTTAAAGATACTTCTTTATGGTGAGCACTTATTTGTTTTTTCAGCCTCTGTTTTTGAAGTATGGGATCACAATCCCCTGAATTCTCTCAGGAGGGTACTCCTGGGGCATCCTGGCCTGTTTTATGTTAAGCAAACAGACAAAAAAACTATGGTCCCTCCTCATGTACATTCTTTTTTTTTTTTTAATTATTTTTGTTTCACTTTTTGCTTTTATGGAGTTTTGTTGTTTACAGATATGTATAATCCCAGACTAGTCATATGTCTATCCCTGACCTCTCCCTTGTCCACCCCCTTCCCAGTCCCCCCATCGCACCTTTCCAGGCCATTGCACAGCCCCCCTGCAGGACCCCCTATTCCCACAGTACAATGACAATAGCTGTCTCTTTCACATGTGATAGTATAGGTTTCCATGTTACTTTTTCCATGCCTCCCACCCACTGTTCATTCTCCACACTGTCCGTAAGTCTGTTCTTTATGTCTGTTTTTCCATTGCTTCACTGTGTGTGTTATCATTACCATCTTACTAGATTCCATATATATATGTGTTAGTATACTGTACTTGTCCTTCTCTTTTTGACTTACTTCACTTTGTATAACAGGTTCTAGATCCATCCACGTCATTAGGACTGATTCTTCTGCAATTCTTTTTACAGCTGAGAAGTACTCCATTTATATATACCAGAGCATTTTCATTCATTCATTCGTCAATGGACATCTAGATTGCTTCCATGTTATAGCTATTATATAGAGTGCTTTGATGAGCACTGCGGTACAGATGTCTGTTTCAATTTTGATTTCATCAGGGTGTAAGCCTAATAGCGGGATTGCTGGGTTGTATGGTGCTTCTAAATTTAGTTTTTTAAAGGAATCTCCATACTGTCTTTCATAGTGGCTGTATCAATTTACATTCCCATCAGCAATGCAAGAGTCCCTTTTCTCCGCACCCTCTCTAGCATTTTTGTCTGTAGATCTTTTGATGATGGCGGTTCTGACTGGTATGAGGTGATATCTCATTGTAGTTTTGATTTGCATTTCTCTAATAATAAGCGAGGTTGAGCATCATTTCATGTGTTTTTTTGGCCATCTGTATGTCTTCTTTGGAGAGATGTCTCTTTAGATCCTTTTCCCATTTTTTGATTGGGTTTTCATTTTTCCAGTGTTGAGTTGTTTGAGTTGCTTGTAGATTTTGGAGATTAATCCTTTTCTTTTTCTTGGCCTATTTTATTGTCCTTTTTTGAGGGGGGAAGGAGGGGAGCAGGCGGGCCACTTCTATTGGTCTTTCATTTCTCTATTTTCATCCGTCTTCGTTCTTTGGCTCCTGTGGGCCTCCCATCGCGGTGGCATCTGTCGTTGCAAAGCGCCGGCTCAGGGCGCATGCACTCCAGAGCTCCAGCTCGGCAATTGGACACATTGGTCCAGCCGCTCCGTGGCACGTGGGATCTTCCCAGGCCAGGGATCGAACCGGCATCCCTTGCACTGCAAGGCGGTGTCCTTACCCACTGGACCACTGGGGGATGCCCCTATTGGTCTTCCATTTATCTATTTTCATCCATGCTTGTTCTTTGGCCTGTGTGGGCCTCCCATCGCGGTGGCCTCTGCTGTCACAGAGCACTGGCTCTGGGCACATGCACTCCAGAGCTCCGGTTCGGTAATTGGACACATCGGTCCAGCCGCTCTGTGGCATGTGGGATCTTCCCAGGCCAGGGATCGAACCAGCTCCCCTTGCCCTGCAAGGCGGTGTCCTTACCCACTGGACCACTGGGGGATGCCCCTATTGGTCTTCCATTTATCTATTTTCATCCATGCTTGTTCTTTGGCCTGTGTGGGCCTCCCATCGCGGTGGCCTCTGCTGTCACAGAGCACTGGCTCTGGGCACATGCACTCCAGAGCTCCGGTTCGGTAATTGGACACATCGGTCCAGCCGCTCTGTGGCATGTGGGATCTTCCCAGGCCAGGGATCGAACCAGCTCCCCTTGCCCTGCAAGGCGGTGTCCTTACCCACTGGACCACCAGGGAAACCCTTTATTGTCCTTTTTATTTATTTATTTTCATCCATCTTTATCTTTGGCCTATGTGGGCCTCCCATTGCAGTGGCCTCTCTCATTGCAGAGCACCGGCTCTGGGTGCATGTGCTCCAGAGTGCTGGCTCGTAGTTGGACACACTGGTCCAGCCACTCCAGGCACGTGAGATCTTCCTGGGCCAGGGACTGAACCAGCGCCCCTTTCACTGCATGGCAGACTCTTTACCCACTGGACCACCAGGGAAGCCTGAGATTAATTCTTTGTTGTTTCATTTGCTGTTATTTTCTCCCATTCTGTGGGTTGTCTCTTCACCTTGTTTGTAGTTTCTTTTGGTATCTCATGCACATTCTTAACTAAATCTATCAATTAACCGTTTAGATAATTTAGAACTCCAGTGGCCATTAAGAGAAATTTCTCACCTCCCCAAACACGTCTTTCTCAGAACCAAATTAAGATGACTTTGGCTCTAAAATTAAACAGAGGGGGACTTCCCTGGTGGTTCAGTCGTTAAGACTGTGCTTTCAATGAAGGAAGCATGGGTTTGATCCCTGGACAGGGGAGTTCTGAGTGCCATGGCTAAATAAATCAATTACTTAAAATAAAACAGATTGATGGGATAACTATTTTAATTGGTACCTGGAGACTTCCAGATGTATTCAAGATTCTAAAATTCTTTACAGAATACCATTCCTAAATTAACCAAGGTGAAAAAAACAAAAGAGGATGATAAAAAGCTTTTGGATCCTCTTTTCCCTTTTCCCTCACTCTCTTTGTCTCCAGAACCAACTTCCTCTGTCCCTTCTACACTGTCCCCATCTTCTCTATTCCCTCAATTTCCTCATTTGCATCCTCTCACTGAATTTTCCTTTTTCTCTGAACCTCTCCTGAACCTATTAAAACCTGCCCCCCTGCAAGTCAGATCCTCTGAGAATTCAAATGCTAAACCTCTAATTTCTTATGTTCACTGTACTAAAGCTGAACTGTGAGCCACAGTCAGAGATTTTCCTGGAGTGACTGAGGATCTCTGCAGATTTGCTGAGGACTTTAATATAGTCATTCAGACTTACCAGCTGGGCTTCTCTGACTTACATCAGCTAGTATATATCCTTGTCAGTGAAGGCCAGGCCACTCTGAATGAAAGCTACCACTTGAGATGGTCCTGATACACGTCTTTAGCATTACATCCTGGAAACAAAGAAAACCCTGCTGCCTTATTATACAATCAAAGTCACGTAATCATCAAGTAAACCATTTGCAATTCCTAAGGGTTTCTAAAGACAGTTGATTGGAATAGGATTCATGCTTGCATCAGGAAATCCAATTAGCTTATGCAAGTAAAGACAGCTCTAAGTTGTTTTCTTATTTTTTCTTTTTTTTGAACACGCTGTGCACTTTGCAGAATCTTACTTCCCTGACCAGGGATTGAACATGAGCCCTTGCAGTGAAACTGCCAAGTCTTAACCATTGGACCACCAGAGAACTCTCCCAAATTGTCCTTAAAGAAAATGTTGGTCTTTCTTTAGATGCTGAATCCACTCAAGTTGCCTTTGATTCTATGTATATTAACAGGCTGAACAGAGATCTCTCTTCTAGTTTAAAGGACCAGAATACAATGAAAACATACATCTGACTCACCTGCACCCTGGAGTTCTGAGTGCCATGGCTAAATAAATCAATTACTTAAAATAAAACAGATTGATGGGATAACTATTTTAATTGGTACCTGGAGACTTCCAGATGTATTCAAGATTCTAAAATTCTTTACAGAATACCATTCCTAAATTAACCAAGGTGAAAAAAACAAAAGAGGATGATAAAAAGCTTTTGGATCCTCTTTTCCCTTTTCCCTCACTCTCTTTGTCTCCAGAACCAACTTCCTCTGTCCCTTCTACACTGTCCCCATCTTCTCTATTCCCTCAATTTCCTCATTTGCATCCTCTCACTGAATTTTCCTTTTTCTCTGAACCTCTCCTGAACCTATTAAAACCTGCCCCCCTGCAAGTCAGATCCTCTGAGAATTCAAATGCTAAACCTCTAATTTCTTATGTTCACTGTACTAAAGCTGAACTGTGAGCCACAGTCAGAGATTTTCCTGGAGTGACTGAGGATCTCTGCAGATTTGCTGAGGACTTTAATATAGTCATTCAGACTTACCAGCTGGGCTTCTCTGACTTACATCAGCTAGTATATATCCTTGTCAGTGAAGGCCAGGCCACTCTGAATGAAAGCTACCACTTGAGATGGTCCTGATACACGTCTTTAGCATTACATCCTGGAAACAAAGAAAACCCTGCTGCCTTATTATACAATCAAAGTCACGTAATCATCAAGTAAACCATTTGCAATTCCTAAGGGTTTCTAAAGACAGTTGATTGGAATAGGATTCATGCTTGCATCAGGAAATCCAATTAGCTTATGCAAGTAAAGACAGCTCTAAGTTGTTTTCTTATTTTTTCTTTTTTTTGAACACGCTGTGCACTTTGCAGAATCTTACTTCCCTGACCAGGGATTGAACATGAGCCCTTGCAGTGAAACTGCCAAGTCTTAACCATTGGACCACCAGAGAACTCTCCCAAATTGTCCTTAAAGAAAATGTTGGTCTTTCTTTAGATGCTGAATCCACTCAAGTTGCCTTTGATTCTATGTATATTAACAGGCTGAACAGAGATCTCTCTTCTAGTTTAAAGGACCAGAATACAATGAAAACATACATCTGACTCACCTGCACCCTAGATGATTCAACTAAAATGAAGACCACTAAAATTCTTAATCTTCAACTCCAAAAATGGAGGCCTCTAAACAAAACCAAAACCTTTCTGGTCTCCATGATTTCTAAAAGCTAGGACATTGGAAGAAAGGTACAAGCTTAAGTACTCCAAGCACCTTTAGTCCTCTAACCAGCCCTACCAATGTCTTCCTAATCCCCAGGACTTTAAGCAACTACAGAGGATCTTCCCAATCCTTTTTCTTAATGAACTTGAAGAAATTACTCATTAGATTGGAAACATAGCTCTTTCTGTCCTTTTGGTAAGAGCTACTCTCTTGCTCCTCAGCCCCACTACTGTTAAAAAGCTCTTGTTACAGAGGACTAAAATGGTTCAAGTGGTGGGGATCTCTAGGAAATATCGACAGGTTATCTCCAAACCTGTCTCCTTTTTCTTAGGGCCCTGTAAGAGATACTTACCCTTTTCTCCTTAGTTTCTCCACTTCTGTTTATTTATTGAACCAATAAACGTTAGAAAAATAACTGCTGGAATTTCCTTTCTCCCGGAAGGAGGCAGTAATTCTGGAGCTTGATAGCAGCAATCAGAATAGCCAATCAGGTGAATCAAATGGCCTTCAGCATCTTCTATTTTCTCTGTCTCTGAGAACACTGATCATTTGTCCCTATTGGATTAGCTACCCTTTTCCTTATGGGCAAAATCCTCAACTGATATCTACAGTATCCATGTGCACCTCCTATTCAGATTCAGGTAGGTCCCTGAAAACTTCTCTGCAAGATTAATCAATACCCCATATATAAAGTGGCCCTTCAAGGTATTAACCCGATAACAAAGGCCCCAGAGCCTCATTATCCCCTGCACCATTCAGTGCAACATGCCTGTTTTACCTGTGAAGAAACCAAATGGTTGTGGATGGAGACTTGTCCAGGACCTTGCTATAAACCATACTGTCCACCTGTTACCCCGACCCTGCACTTCATTATCCTCCATCCCAACTGAGACCTCTCCCAAATTGTCCTTAAAGAAAATGTTGGTCTTTCTTTAGATGCTGAATCCACTCAAGTTGCCTTTGATTCTATGTATATTAACAGGCTGAACAGAGATCTCTCTTCTAGTTTAAAGGACCAGAATACAATGAAAACATACATCTGACTCACCTGCACCCTAGATGATTCAACTAAAATGAAGACCACTAAAATTCTTAATCTTCAACTCCAAAAATGGAGGCCTCTAAACAAAACCAAAACCTTTCTGGTCTCCATGATTTCTAAAAGCTAGGACATTGGAAGAAAGGTACAAGCTTAAGTACTCCAAGCACCTTTAGTCCTCTAACCAGCCCTACCAATGTCTTCCTAATCCCCAGGACTTTAAGCAACTACAGAGGATCTTCCCAATCCTTTTTCTTAATGAACTTGAAGAAATTACTCATTAGATTGGAAACATAGCTCTTTCTGTCCTTTTGGTAAGAGCTACTCTCTTGCTCCTCAGCCCCACTACTGTTAAAAAGCTCTTGTTACAGAGGACTAAAATGGTTCAAGTGGTGGGGATCTCTAGGAAATATCGACAGGTTATCTCCAAACCTGTCTCCTTTTTCTTAGGGCCCTGTAAGAGATACTTACCCTTTTCTCCTTAGTTTCTCCACTTCTGTTTATTTATTGAACCAATAAACGTTAGAAAAATAACTGCTGGAATTTCCTTTCTCCCGGAAGGAGGCAGTAATTCTGGAGCTTGATAGCAGCAATCAGAATAGCCAATCAGGTGAATCAAATGGCCTTCAGCATCTTCTATTTTCTCTGTCTCTGAGAACACTGATCATTTGTCCCTATTGGATTAGCTACCCTTTTCCTTATGGGCAAAATCCTCAACTGATATCTACAGTATCCATGTGCACCTCCTATTCAGATTCAGGTAGGTCCCTGAAAACTTCTCTGCAAGATTAATCAATACCCCATATATAAAGTGGCCCTTCAAGGTATTAACCCGATAACAAAGGCCCCAGAGCCTCATTATCCCCTGCACCATTCAGTGCAACATGCCTGTTTTACCTGTGAAGAAACCAAATGGTTGTGGATGGAGACTTGTCCAGGACCTTCGAGCTATAAACCATACTGTCCACCTGTTACCCCGACCCCTGCACTTCATTATCCTCCATCCCAACTGAGACCAAATTCTTTGGTGTGATTTAATTTATGTAATGTGTTTTTTAAAGTTCCCAGTCGTTAAAAGCATGACAGTATAGTATCTTATTGTCTTTACTTGTGAAGGCCAGCAATATTCCATTATAGTAATGTCCCAGAGTTTCACTGAAAGCCCTTCTTTGTTGTTCAGTCACTAAGTCATGTCTGACCCCATGGACTGCAGCACACCAGGATCCCGTATCCTTCACTGTCTCTCAGATTTATCTCTATTGAGTCGATGATGCTATTTAACTATCTCATCCTCTGCCAGCCCTTCTCCTTTTGTCTTCAGTCTTTCCCAGCATTAGGGTCTTTTCCAGTGTGTCAGCTCTTCTCATAAGGTGACCAAAGTATTGGAGTTTCAGCTTTAGCATCAGTCCTGCCAATGAATATTCAGGGTTGATTTCCTTTAGGATTGATTGATCTCCTTGCAGTCCAAGAAACTTTCCAGAGTCTTCTTCAATGCCACAGTTTGAAGGCATCAGTTCTTCAGTGCTCAGCCTTCTTTATAGACCAGCTCTCCCATTTGTATATGACTACTAGGAAAACCATAGCTTTGACTATACACACCTTTGTCAGCAAAGTGATGTCTCTTCATTTTAATATTATGTCTAGATTTGTCATAACTTTTCTTCCGAGGAGCAAGTGTCTTGTTAATTTCATGGTTACAGTCACTTCTGCCCTTCTTATTTCTCACAAATTTTATTTATTTATGGCTTCTCATCTTGTAGGGTCTTAGTTCCCTGACCAGGGATGGAACCCATACGCCTTGGAAACACAGGGTTCTAACCACTGAACAACTAGGGAATTCCCCTCATAAGCTTTAAAGGCTGATTTAGATGATATTTAGTCCTCTGGAAGCTCCATTTTGAAAAAATTTATTTGGCCACATGGAATCTTAGTTGCAGCTGTGGAACTTAATTCCCTGATCAAGGATTGAACCCAGGCCCCCTGCATTGGGAGTGCAGAGCCTTAGCCACTGGACCACCAGGGAAATACCTGGAGGCTCCACTTTAATAGAATATGTGCATGACTTACTTCTCTGCTTCCTTTCCTAAGCCTCCTTGCAAGAAGAGAGTATCCATTTGCTCAAATTCCTAGCTGAAAAGGAACATAAAGTCTTTAAGGAAAAATGACAATTTATTCAAACTCAAGTTTGATACTTAGGATATCTATTCTCAGAACAAGGACTGCATCTAGAGTCAACAGAGTTCATGGCATCTTGAACTTCCCAAAACCCCAAAGCAAATGCAAACTGCAAGATTTTCTTGAATTGGCAGGCTATTTTCTCACCTGAATCCCTCAGATTTCCCCAGTGGCCCAACCCTTATATTCCTTGTTAAAAACTAATAAACTGACTTCTCTGGTGATCCAGTGGGACCCTATCCTTCAGCCATTTATCTCTATTGAGTCGATGATGCTTTTCCAGCATTTTTTTGCCCCAGCTTCTTCTTCATTTAAGGTGACCAAAGTATTGGAGTTTCAGCTTTAGCATCAGTCCTGCCAATGAATATTCAGGGTTGATTTCCTTTAGGATTGATTGATCTCCTTGCAGTCCAAGAAACTTTCCAGAGTCTTCTTCAATGCCACAGTTTGAAGGCATCAGTTCTTCAGTGCTCAGCCTTCTTTATAGACCAGCTCTCCCATTTGTATATGACTACTAGGAAAACCATAGCTTTGACTATACACACCTTTGTCAGCAAAGTGATGTCTCTTCATTTTAATATTATGTCTAGATTTGTCATAACTTTTCTTCCGAGGAGCAAGTGTCTTGTTAATTTCATGGTTACAGTCACTTCTGCCCTTCTTATTTCTCACAAATTTTATTTATTTATGGCTTCTCATCTTGTAGGGTCTTAGTTCCCTGACCAGGGATGGAACCCATACGCCTTGGAAACACAGGGTTCTAACCACTGAACAACTAGGGAATTCCCCTCATAAGCTTTAAAGGCTGATTTAGATGATATTTAGTCCTCTGGAAGCTCCATTTTGAAAAAATTTATTTGGCCACATGGAATCTTAGTTGCAGCTGTGGAACTTAATTCCCTGATCAAGGATTGAACCCAGGCCCCCTGCATTGGGAGTGCAGAGCCTTAGCCACTGGACCACCAGGGAAATACCTGGAGGCTCCACTTTAATAGAATATGTGCATGACTTACTTCTCTGCTTCCTTTCCTAAGCCTCCTTGCAAGAAGAGAGTATCCATTTGCTCAAATTCCTAGCTGAAAAGGAACATAAAGTCTTTAAGGAAAAATGACAATTTATTCAAACTCAAGTTTGATACTTAGGATATCTATTCTCAGAACAAGGACTGCATCTAGAGTCAACAGAGTTCATGGCATCTTGAACTTCCCAAAACCCCAAAGCAAATGCAAACTGCAAGATTTTCTTGAATTGGCAGGCTATTTTCTCACCTGAATCCCTCAGATTTCCCCAGTGGCCCAACCCTTATATTCCTTGTTAAAAACTAATAAACTGAACTTCTCTGGTGATCCAGTGGGTAAGGACACAGCCTTGCAGTGCAAGGGGCACCGGTTTGATGTGTCCAACTACTGAGCTGGAGTTTTGGAGCGCATGTGACCAGAACTGGTGCTCTGCAATGAGGGAGGTCACTGCTGTGGGAGGCCCACACAGGCCAAAGAACCAAAGATAAATAAATGAAAGATCAATAGAAGGGGTCCCCCTGCCAAAAAACAAAACAAAACAAAACAAAACGCAGAAACTAATAAACCACTTATACCATGGAAGATTCAGGTAACATGACTGTTCAAATCTTAAAGGAAAGTTTTATAACCACTCCTACCCTTGAACACCCCAGTTATCAAGTCCTTTTCTCTCTTTTTGTATATGAAAAAGAAGGGGATGCCCTTGGGGTATTCACCCAAAAGTGTGTGGATCACCACTGACCCATAGGGTATTACGACTAGAGCCTGGGGCCTGGGGATACCTCCTAATCCACCCATTAGAGCTGTACCTGCAACTGCCCTTCTTGTAACAATCACTGAAGAAATAGCCACGGGCTCTTCATTGTTGTTGCAGCTCTTAACTCTTATCATACTCAACATCTTTCAGTAAGCCCTCTCACTTTCTATGAAATTCTCCTGTTAACTAACTGCCCCATGAATCATTCTTGCCCAGTATAATAACATTAACCCTGTTACTCTTCTCTCCTTCTTTACAGATGAACTATACTCCATCCCCAACTCCCTTGACTCCTTACAGGAAATGTCCTTAGATAATATTGACCTCTCACAGCTAACTGATGGTTTTTATTTGAAAGGTAAACATGGTAATTATTGTACTGGATATGCAGTGTCCACTGTTCTTTAAGAAACTGAAGTGAGGGCTTCCCTGGTAGCTCAATGGTAAAGAGTTCACCTGCCAATACAGGAGACACGGTTTCAATCCCGGATTCAGGAAGATCCCACATGCTGTGGAGCGACTAAGCCCATGAGCCACAACTTTTGAGCCTGTGCTCTAGAGCCTCAGAGCCGCAACTACTGAGCCCATGTGCTGCAACTACTGAAGCCCATGAGCTCTAGAGCCTGAGTTCCACAACAAGAGGAGTCACTGCAACAAGAAGTCTGCTCACCTCCACTTGAGAGTAGCCCCCACTCCCTGCAACTAGAGAAGAGCCTGTGGCAGCAGTGAAAACCCAGAATAGCCAGAAATAAATCAATAAATAAAATTCACAAAAAAAAAGAAACTGAAGTGATACCTTTGCCTTGAACTCCTTTCGCCTAGTAAGCCAAACTATTTGCACTCACATGGGCCTGTATCCTAGTCAAGGGCAAAACAGCCAACGTTTACACTGACAGTAGCTTTGTCTTTGGCACACCTCACTATTTTGGAATGTTATGGAAACAATGTGCTTCAAATCTTAAAGGAAAGTTTTATAACCACTCCTACCCTTGAACACCCCAGTTATCAAGTCCTTTTCTCTCTTTTTGTATATGAAAAAGAAGGGGATGCCCTTGGGGTATTCACCCAAAAGTGTGTGGATCACCACTGACCCATAGGGTATTACGACTAGAGCCTGGGGCCTGGGGATACCTCCTAATCCACCCATTAGAGCTGTACCTGCAACTGCCCTTCTTGTAACAATCACTGAAGAAATAGCCACGGGCTCTTCATTGTTGTTGCAGCTCTTAACTCTTATCATACTCAACATCTTTCAGTAAGCCCTCTCACTTTCTATGAAATTCTCCTGTTAACTAACTGCCCCATGAATCATTCTTGCCCAGTATAATAACATTAACCCTGTTACTCTTCTCTCCTTCTTTACAGATGAACTATACTCCATCCCCAACTCCCTTGACTCCTTACAGGAAATGTCCTTAGATAATATTGACCTCTCACAGCTAACTGATGGTTTTTATTTGAAAGGTAAACATGGTAATTATTGTACTGGATATGCAGTGTCCACTGTTCTTTAAGAAACTGAAGTGAGGGCTTCCCTGGTAGCTCAATGGTAAAGAGTTCACCTGCCAATACAGGAGACACGGTTTCAATCCCGGATTCAGGAAGATCCCACATGCTGTGGAGCGACTAAGCCCATGAGCCACAACTTTTGAGCCTGTGCTCTAGAGCCTCAGAGCCGCAACTACTGAGCCCATGTGCTGCAACTACTGAAGCCCATGAGCTCTAGAGCCTGAGTTCCACAACAAGAGGAGTCACTGCAACAAGAAGTCTGCTCACCTCCACTTGAGAGTAGCCCCCACTCCCTGCAACTAGAGAAGAGCCTGTGGCAGCAGTGAAAACCCAGAATAGCCAGAAATAAATCAATAAATAAAATTAAAAAAAAAAAAGAAACTGAAGTGATACCTTTGCCTTGAACTCCTTTCGCCTAGTAAGCCAAACTATTTGCACTCACATGGGCCTGTATCCTAGTCAAGGGCAAAACAGCCAACGTTTACACTGACAGTAGCTTTGTCTTTGGCACACCTCACTATTTTGGAATGTTATGGAAACAATGTGTCTTCCTTACTTCTAGGAGAGATCAAATTAAAAATGGCCTTTTTGTTCAAGAATTATTAAATGCCATATTCTTGCTACTTTATCTATTATTAAAATCCTGGGGCATGCTTGGTGTAACTCTTTAGAATCTAAAAAGGTCACCTTGTTGATATTCCTGCCCTCCCCCCCACCAAAAAAACATGCTGCCTTTTGAGGACTTCCCTGGTGGTTCAGTGTTTAAGACTCTACACTCCCAATGCACAGGTTCAGAAAGTACAGAACTCTGTGCTTTCATTACTGAGGGCTGGTGTTAGATACCTTGTTGGGGAACTAAAATCCCACATGACACACAGTGCAGCCCCCCTACAAATGCTGCCCTGAAAGGGTCATGGTCCAGAGGAACTTGGACACTTCTGATTGTTGAATCTGTCATTAGAAAACCCGATCTGCCCCTGACATCCCTGTGATCCTTTAGCCTTCATCTCCATTAAGACAGTTAATTGTCACTGCACCCCTTTGGATATTTTTCACTGAGTCAAACCAAACTTCTGCAACCAGATTTTTCTGTACTTTGCTTTGACTTCTCCTGTTTTATAACTCTCAATGCAGCTAATCATACCTATTCTGCCTATATATTCATAGTTCTCACCAGTAGATTAGGTCTGCTTGTCATGGCAAACAACTCCATTCTTTATGGCCTTTGGGAACAAAGTTCATAGAACAGGATGGTTTCTCCCTAATTGTTCACTAAATACCACTGACCCTTGGCTCGAAAGGGCCAGTATATAGAATAATCCCAATTAATGGCACTGATCATAATCAAACCCTAGCAGAAATCTTGCATGTACCCCCTGTTCTTATCTTCATAATGGATGGGCTTCTTGATAGGTTTATAAATGTTTAGACGGCTGGCAGATTGAAAGCCAGTGCTTACTAGGATTTTTAACTGTCCTCATGGACATTCATGATAAATCTAAAGTATCCCATTGGTCCTGTCATTTGTCTTCTCCATTAAACCACATTGTCACATTACATGGGAATTCCCAGGAGGTATACATGATTGAATTTGCTTTCATTGGAAGGGGACTTATTCATGGCAAACTTGCCAGTTCTACCATGAAGGCAATAGCAGCTCAACAACAATTTCTTGACTCATTGGCCAAAATGATTTTGGATAATTGAGTAGCTCTTGATTATCTAGCATTTGTGTGCATGCAAACACCACCTACTGTGCATGGGTAATTCCTCTGGGGAAGTAAAAACCCTACAGGCATACCTTAGATATATTTTGGGTTTGGTTCTAGACCACCACAATAAAGCAAATATTACAATAAAACAAATTACATAAATTTTGACTTCACAGTGCATGTACAAGTTATGTTTACACTATGCTGTAGTATATTAGGTATACACTGTCTAAAAATGTACATGCCTTGATTTAAAAACATTTTACTGTAAAATAATGCTAAACATCGTCCGAGCCTTCAGCAAGTCATAATCTTTTTGCTGGTGGAGAGTTTGAAATATTGTGAGAATTAACAAAATGAGAGTGATACAGAGACATAAAGTGAATCTGCTTCCTTGATGTCCTTGCTTATCTCCATTAAGACAGTTAATTGTCACTGCACCCCTTTGGATATTTTTCACTGAGTCAAACCAAACTTCTGCAACCAGATTTTTCTGTACTTTGCTTTGACTTCTCCTGTTTTATAACTCTCAATGCAGCTAATCATACCTATTCTGCCTATATATTCATAGTTCTCACCAGTAGATTAGGTCTGCTTGTCATGGCAAACAACTCCATTCTTTATGGCCTTTGGGAACAAAGTTCATAGAACAGGATGGTTTCTCCCTAATTGTTCACTAAATACCACTGACCCTTGGCTCGAAAGGGCCAGTATATAGAATAATCCCAATTAATGGCACTGATCATAATCAAACCCTAGCAGAAATCTTGCATGTACCCCCTGTTCTTATCTTCATAATGGATGGGCTTCTTGATAGGTTTATAAATGTTTAGACGGCTGGCAGATTGAAAGCCAGTGCTTACTAGGATTTTTAACTGTCCTCATGGACATTCATGATAAATCTAAAGTATCCCATTGGTCCTGTCATTTGTCTTCTCCATTAAACCACATTGTCACATTACATGGGAATTCCCAGGAGGTATACATGATTGAATTTGCTTTCATTGGAAGGGGACTTATTCATGGCAAACTTGCCAGTTCTACCATGAAGGCAATAGCAGCTCAACAACAATTTCTTGACTCATTGGCCAAAATGATTTTGGATAATTGAGTAGCTCTTGATTATCTAGCATTTGTGTGCATGCAAACACCACCTACTGTGCATGGGTAATTCCTCTGGGGAAGTAAAAACCCTACAGGCATACCTTAGATATATTTTGGGTTTGGTTCTAGACCACCACAATAAAGCAAATATTACAATAAAACAAATTACATAAATTTTGACTTCACAGTGCATGTACAAGTTATGTTTACACTATGCTGTAGTATATTAGGTATACACTGTCTAAAAATGTACATGCCTTGATTTAAAAACATTTTACTGTAAAATAATGCTAAACATCGTCCGAGCCTTCAGCAAGTCATAATCTTTTTGCTGGTGGAGAGTTTGAAATATTGTGAGAATTAACAAAATGAGAGTGATACAGAGACATAAAGTGAGCAAATGTTAGAAAAATGGTGCCATAGACTTGCTCAATTCAGACTTGCCTTGAACCTTAAATTGCCTTGAATCTTAAAAGTAAAAATAAACCCCCTCTGGAAAAAACCCTCAATATCTATAAAGCACAATAAAGTGAAGTGTAATAAAATGAGGTATGCCTGTACATAAATGTAGGAAACAAGCATATTGACTACAACAGATTTCACTGACAATCCATGTCCTTTGATCTGTTTTTGGCTTACACTTCCAACTTATAGTGGTCTTTTATTGAGATAGTAATTTGTACAATATTCTAAAAATTATTTTTATCAGTTTCTAAGTAACTGTTGTAAGATTTTACTTAATTAACCAGTTACTGATCTATCAGAAAATTCTTCTGCCTGAAAGTTGTCACCTAACAAAAGGTGATTTTTTTGGTGTTTTATAATACAATAGCAAAACAAAAATATTATTTAAAAAAATCTTTTAAATTTTATTATGGAAATTTTCAAAAATACAGAAAAAGAAAGAATAGTTTAAAAAAAGGGAGAGAAAGAACTGATCAACAAAGAAAAAAGTGCAACAAATAAATGAAAATGCTAGGAGTGAAACTGGAATAAGTATAATTGCCATTTATAGAAGAAATTGCTGAATGGGAGAAAATCGACACTACTGCTATTCAGGAGACTAGATCTGCAGCCAGAGGTAGCAAAAAACTTCACATCAACAGATTCTTGGAGATATTTCATGACAAAAGTGGAAAGGATACACATCATTGTAAATCAAAGGTACTGAATAAACTAAATTTTAAAAATGCAAAAACTTCACCTGGTAAAACTAAGTATATTTTGGGTTTGGTTCTAGACCACCAAAATAAAGCAAATATTACAATAAAACAAATTACATAAATTTTGACTTCACAGTGCATGTACAAGTTATGTTTACACTATGCTGTAGTATATTAGGTATACACTGTCTAAAAATGTACATGCCTTGATTTAAAAACATTTTACTGTAAAATAATGCTAAACATCGTCCGAGCCTTCAGCAAGTCATAATCTTTTTGCTGGTGGAGAGTTTGAAATATTGTGAGAATTAACAAAATGAGAGTGATACAGAGACATAAAGTGAGCAAATGTTAGAAAAATGGTGCCATAGACTTGCTCAATTCAGACTTGCCTTGAACCTTAAATTGCCTTGAATCTTAAAAGTAAAAATAAACCCCCTCTGGAAAAAACCCTCAATATCTATAAAGCACAATAAAGTGAAGTGTAATAAAATGAGGTATGCCTGTACATAAATGTAGGAAACAAGCATATTGACTACAACAGATTTCACTGACAATCCATGTCCTTTGATCTGTTTTTGGCTTACACTTCCAACTTATAGTGGTCTTTTATTGAGATAGTAATTTGTACAATATTCTAAAAATTATTTTTATCAGTTTCTAAGTAACTGTTGTAAGATTTTACTTAATTAACCAGTTACTGATCTATCAGAAAATTCTTCTGCCTGAAAGTTGTCACCTAACAAAAGGTGATTTTTTTGGTGTTTTATAATACAATAGCAAAACAAAAATATTATTTAAAAAAATCTTTTAAATTTTATTATGGAAATTTTCAAAAATACAGAAAAAGAAAGAATAGTTTAAAAAAAGGGAGAGAAAGAACTGATCAACAAAGAAAAAAGTGCAACAAATAAATGAAAATGCTAGGAGTGAAACTGGAATAAGTATAATTGCCATTTATAGAAGAAATTGCTGAATGGGAGAAAATCGACACTACTGCTATTCAGGAGACTAGATCTGCAGCCAGAGGTAGCAAAAAACTTCACATCAACAGATTCTTGGAGATATTTCATGACAAAAGTGGAAAGGATACACATCATTGTAAATCAAAGGTACTGAATAAACTAAAAATTTTTTAAAAATGCAAATGGACTTCCCTGGTGGTCCAGTGGTTAGAGGTCTGAGCTTACACTGCAGGAGGTATGATTCGATCCCTGGTCAGAGAACTAAGATTCCACAAGCTGTTCATCTAAAAAAAAGATAAGAAAGAAAAAATCCTCAATGCTTTAATGCTGAATATTTCTAATAAATTATAGAATACAAACATGTTAGTTTTATATTGTTTTCCCAATACACTCTTTTTTTGAGAATTAATTGAGAGTGTGGGAAGGAAAGAGTAAACATGTTAATTTGGAATACTGCTCTAAGGAAACTATTAAAGGAAATGTTATGAGAGACAAGTTGACTTTTATCTCATTTGATGCCACTATATGTGCATATAACTCATAAGCCATGGTTGGGGTTTAAGGGCAAAAATATAGCTTCTTGGTATGCAAAAGCTAATGAGTGTTTTAAAACTGCTTGCACTCGGAAATTAAAAAATAAAGCTTTAGTAATAGGGCTGTTATATGTGTGAAAGTCTGGTGGTATCTGGTCAAGAAGGGCCCTGTGCTGGCTCCAGAGAAGGTTGCTTATCTGGGTGGTCATATACTGCAGAGCCAACTAGAAGACAGGTCACAACTGGAAATGCCAAAGAAAAGCTTTCATTAACTTCAACTTATCTTAGGGTTCTTGTTCTAAGAAATCTTCAGTTTTCACCTAAAAATGCTAGTCTGTTTCTTCTCATTAGAGACTTCTTTCTTGGTTGAGCTTTTCTTCTTTTGATTTTTATCTCCACCACTTTATGTGCCCATCACTTTTCCTAGAAATACTGGAAGAGAATCACCACAATCACAATTATGACCATCCCTGCACTGGCAGAGTCAATGGCCAGAGCCAGGAAGTGGAACTCAAGAGCTCCCCAATCCTCTGTTGCCACATCCTCATCTGGCAGGTGTATAACCTATTGTCACCAATCTGCAGCTTCCAGAGGAAGGAGACATCATACTGCTGAGGGTTCCCATCCCATACCACCCAATCCTCGAAATGCCCAATCATTGGTTTAAAGGAATCCAGATGGTAGTAGAAAACAAACAGAGCCCCCATCTCAAGGACAGAAATTCCAGGTCACTGTTAGAGCACAACCCACATCTTGTGGAGAAAGGAGAAAGTGCACAGAAGATAGAAACTTAAGTTGATTGTGCTTGCCTTTAGAGAGCATACCACAAAGCTCAGGGATTTTATTCTTAATAATTTAAACTAATAAATTATAGAATACAAACATGTTAGTTTTATATTGTTTTCCCAATACACTCTTTTTTTGAGAATTAATTGAGAGTGTGGGAAGGAAAGAGTAAACATGTTAATTTGGAATACTGCTCTAAGGAAACTATTAAAGGAAATGTTATGAGAGACAAGTTGACTTTTATCTCATTTGATGCCACTATATGTGCATATAACTCATAAGCCATGGTTGGGGTTTAAGGGCAAAAATATAGCTTCTTGGTATGCAAAAGCTAATGAGTGTTTTAAAACTGCTTGCACTCGGAAATTAAAAAATAAAGCTTTAGTAATAGGGCTGTTATATGTGTGAAAGTCTGGTGGTATCTGGTCAAGAAGGGCCCTGTGCTGGCTCCAGAGAAGGTTGCTTATCTGGGTGGTCATATACTGCAGAGCCAACTAGAAGACAGGTCACAACTGGAAATGCCAAAGAAAAGCTTTCATTAACTTCAACTTATCTTAGGGTTCTTGTTCTAAGAAATCTTCAGTTTTTCACCTAAAAATGCTAGTCTGTTTCTTCTCATTAGAGACTTCTTTCTTGGTTGAGCTTTTCTTCTTTTGATTTTTATCTCCACCACTTTATGTGCCCATCACTTTTCCTAGAAATACTGGAAGAGAATCACCACAATCACAATTATGACCATCCCTGCACTGGCAGAGTCAATGGCCAGAGCCAGGAAGTGGAACTCAAGAGCTCCCCAATCCTCTGTTGCCACATCCTCATCTGGCAGGTGTATAACCTATTGTCACCAATCTGCAGCTTCCAGAGGAAGGAGACATCATACTGCTGAGGGTTCCCATCCCATACCACCCAATCCTCGAAATGCCCAATCATTGGTTTAAAGGAATCCAGATGGTAGTAGAAAACAAACAGAGCCCCCATCTCAAGGACAGAAATTCCAGGTCACTGTTAGAGCACAACCCACATCTTGTGGAGAAAGGAGAAAGTGCACAGAAGATAGAAACTTAAGTTGATTGTGCTTGCCTTTAGAGAGCATACCACAAAGCTCAGGGATTTTTATTCTTAATAATAAAAGTTAAAAAAATTAAGGATAAAAGTTCTTGGAAATTCCTTGGCAGTCCAGCGATTAGAACTCTGTACTTTCATTACTGAGGACTGGTGTTAGATACCTTGTTGGGGAACTAAGATCCCACAAGCCTCAGGCTTCCCTGGTGGTCCAGTGGGTAAAGGGCCCGCCTTGCAGCGCAAGGGGCACTGGTTCGATCCCTGGCCCAGGAAGATCCCATGTGCTGTGGAGCAGCTGGACCGATGTGTCCAATTGTGAGCCAGCGCTCTGGAGTGCATGTGCCCAGAGCTGGTGCTCTGTGATGACAAAGGCCACTGCACTGGAGGGCCCACACATGCCAAAGTGTGAAGGTGGATGAAAAATAAATGATTACTTAGAGACAAAAAAAAAAAAAAAAAGGATCTCCCCACAAGCCTCATGGCGAGACCAAGAAAAACAAAAAAGAAAAATCCACAGGAATCACATGTAATTAAAAAGACGATGAGAATAGAAAATTTGATTAAATAATGTCATAATAAAATAGAAAAATTACTGCAAAGACAATAGAACACCAGTCAAAATATATTATCCTTGTATAAAATATATTATCAAGCACCTGTGAGCAACCCTAAATTGTATTGAACACTGTAAAAAAAAGCCAACCACATTTAGGTCTGCAAGGGCAAGTCAAGGACAAACCCTGATGCTTCCTGTCCCTCTTGCACCCTGAGATTTTGAATTTTTGTGCTTTTCACAAATGAGACAACTTCATAAAACTGCTTTTAAATTTTAGATGTTGGGTTATAGTAAGTCCAGTGTGAAATAATCCAGGTTGGGGATAAAAACTGCTTAAATTAGATCTGCAGAGAGAGTTCCGGCCATCCCATACCACCCAATCCTCGAAATGCCCAATCATTGGTTTAAAGGAATCCAGATGGTAGTAGAAAACAAACAGAGCCCCCATCTCAAGGACAGAAATTCCAGGTCACTGTTAGAGCACAACCCACATCTTGTGGAGAAAGGAGAAAGTGCACAGAAGATAGAAACTTAAGTTGATTGTGCTTGCCTTTAGAGAGCATACCACAAAGCTCAGGGATTTTTATTCTTAATAATAAAAGTTAAAAAAATTAAGGATAAAAGTTCTTGGAAATTCCTTGGCAGTCCAGCGATTAGAACTCTGTACTTTCATTACTGAGGACTGGTGTTAGATACCTTGTTGGGGAACTAAGATCCCACAAGCCTCAGGCTTCCCTGGTGGTCCAGTGGGTAAAGGGCCCGCCTTGCAGCGCAAGGGGCACTGGTTCGATCCCTGGCCCAGGAAGATCCCATGTGCTGTGGAGCAGCTGGACCGATGTGTCCAATTGTGAGCCAGCGCTCTGGAGTGCATGTGCCCAGAGCTGGTGCTCTGTGATGACAAAGGCCACTGCACTGGAGGGCCCACACATGCCAAAGTGTGAAGGTGGATGAAAAATAAATGATTACTTAGAGACAAAAAAAAAAAAAAAAAGGATCTCCCCACAAGCCTCATGGCGAGACCAAGAAAAACAAAAAAGAAAAATCCACAGGAATCACATGTAATTAAAAAGACGATGAGAATAGAAAATTTGATTAAATAATGTCATAATAAAATAGAAAAATTACTGCAAAGACAATAGAACACCAGTCAAAATATATTATCCTTGTATAAAATATATTATCAAGCACCTGTGAGCAACCCTAAATTGTATTGAACACTGTAAAAAAAAGCCAACCACATTTAGGTCTGCAAGGGCAAGTCAAGGACAAACCCTGATGCTTCCTGTCCCTCTTGCACCCTGAGATTTTGAATTTTTGTGCTTTTCACAAATGAGACAACTTCATAAAAACTGCTTTTAAATTTTAGATGTTGGGTTATAGTAAGTCCAGTGTGAAATAATCCATTGTGGGATAAAATTTCACAGGGCGACAAATTGAATTAGTGGAAGTCTCTGGTGCCTTCCTTCTGAGAAATACCATACCCACAGAGTTAAGAGTGAATGGCTAGTACCTCAGAAGACTGCACTTCCTTCTGTATAGAAGGGAAACTCCCTCAAGGAAATAGAAGCTTATTTCTGAAGTCATTAGTACTTCCCTGGTGACTCAGATGGTAAAGCATCTGCCTGCAGTGCTGGAGACCCAGGTTCGATTCCTGGGTTGGAAAGATTCCCTGGAGAAGGAAATGGCAACCTACTCCAGTATTTTTGATTGGAGAATCCCATGGACAGAGGACCCTGGCAGGCTGTGGTCCATAGGGTCTCAGAGTGGGACACCGCTGAAGCAACTTAGCATGCATACGCAGCACACATACCACACTTAAGACTTAAATAATAGGTTTTAATCCTGCAGAGTGAAGAAAGGCAGTGGCTTAGAGCAGACACTGAGCTGCTAGGAAGTGCTTTCAGAGTGGCATCTGAAGATAGGGATTTCTGGTCATCTTTTCCCTTTGTCTAAAACTGCTCCATGTGATAAGGGGGCCATTTAGCCACACAGACTTGCTGAGGACTTGAAATGTGTCGAATATGACTGACAACCTAACTTTTTATTTTGCCAAGTATACAATAAAATTAACTATTTAACTTAACTATTTCTAAGTTCAGTAGTGTCAAATACTTTCATTATTGTGCAACCAGTCTTTACAGCTCATTTTTATCCTGCAAACTTGAAACTCTCTAACTATTAACAACTCCCATTTTCTGCTTTCCCTCAGTCTCTGGCAACATTCTGTTCTCATTTCTGGCTCTATGAATCTATTTTTGTTACTCCATGTAAGTGTAATCATACAACACTTTTCTTTTTGTGACTGGCTTATTTCACGTTGCATAATGTCCTCAAGTTTCATCCATCTTGTAGCCTGTCGCAGAATTTCCTTCCTTTTAAAAAAGTCTGACTAATATTCCCTTGTCTGTTTATACCACATTTTGTTTGTTCATTCATTTGTCAATGAACACTTCGGTTGCTCTCAACTTTTGACTATTGCAAATAATGGTGCTATGAACATTGGTGTACAAGTATCTCTTGAGACCTTGCATTCAATACTTTTAGATATATATCTAGAAAACAGACTTGCTAGATCATAGGGTAAATCTTTTTAAATTTTTGAGGAGGAGTTTTCCACAGTAGCTGTTCAATTTTATTAGGTTGGTGCAAAAGTAATTGTGGTTTCAGAACGTGATTTTAAATCATTATAACTAGGCTCACACATCTTTATTGATCAAAATAAGAACCATTACAATCAGCACACTTTTGCCAACTAGAAATGTTTGGATTTCTTGAACTCCTGGAAAGCATTTTCTGCATCCTGCTGGTTGTGGAAGCATTTTCCCTGCAAAGAGTTGTCAAGATGCTGGAAGAAGTGGTGGTCAGTTGGCTAGAGGTCAGGTGAATATGACAGATGAGGCAAAACTTTGTAGCCTAAATCATTCAACCCTTGAAACACTGGTTATATGACTTGAGATTGGGGATTGTTGTGGAGAAGAAATTGGGCCCTTTCTGTTGATCAATGCCAGCAGTAGGCATTGCAGTTTTCAGTGCATCTCATAGATTTGCTGAGCATATGTAAGGGTTTTGCCAAGATTCAAAAGGCTACAGTGGATCAGACCACCCGCAGACCACCAGTGACCATCACGTTTTTTAGGTGCACTCTTGGTTTGGGGAAGTGTTTTGGAGCATCTTCTCAGTCCAGTCACTGAGCTGATCCTCATCAGTTGTCATATAAAGCTGACTTTTCATCATATGTCACAATCTCATCAAGAAATAATTCGTTATTGTTGCACAGAATAAGAGAAGACATCACTGCAAAATGATTGTTTTGATTTTGGGTCAGCTCATGAGGCACCCACTAAGCGAGCTTTTTCTGTTGTTTTTTTTTTTTTTTAGCGAGCTTTTTCACCTTTCTAATTCTAAAATGCCAAATGACTATAGAATGGTTGACTTAGAGTTCATCAGCAATTTCCAGTGTAGTTGTAAGATGATCAGCTTTGATGAGTGCTTTCAATTGGATGTTGTCAACTTTCCATGGCCGGCCACTGCGCTACTCGTCTTCAAGGCTCTACTTTGCAAAACTTCTTGAATCATCATTGCGCTGTACACTGTTAGCAGTTCCTGGGCCAAATGCGTTCTTCATGTTGCAATTTGTCTCCGCCTCTTTACAGCCCATTTTGAACTCAAATAAGAAAATCCCTTGAATTTGCTTTTTGTCTAACATCATTTCCATAGTCTTAAAAAAAATAAATAGCAAGTAACAAGTTATCAGCAAAAAAAAAATAAAGTGAGAAATACACATTAAAATGATATATAACATAACCACCTTTACTTAAGAATGTATTCCAGTGTCAAATTGGCAAATTTCAACCAGCCATCAGCAAACAAGTTCCAATTTCTCTACATCCTGCTGGTTGTGGAAGCATTTTCCCTGCAAAGAGTTGTCAAGATGCTGGAAGAAGTGGTGGTCAGTTGGCTAGAGGTCAGGTGAATATGACAGATGAGGCAAAACTTTGTAGCCTAAATCATTCAACCCTTGAAACACTGGTTATATGACTTGAGATTGGGGATTGTTGTGGAGAAGAAATTGGGCCCTTTCTGTTGATCAATGCCAGCAGTAGGCATTGCAGTTTTCAGTGCATCTCATAGATTTGCTGAGCATATGTAAGGGTTTTGCCAAGATTCAAAAGGCTACAGTGGATCAGACCACCCGCAGACCACCAGTGACCATCACGTTTTTTAGGTGCACTCTTGGTTTGGGGAAGTGTTTTGGAGCATCTTCTCAGTCCAGTCACTGAGCTGATCCTCATCAGTTGTCATATAAAGCTGACTTTTCATCATATGTCACAATCTCATCAAGAAATAATTCGTTATTGTTGCACAGAATAAGAGAAGACATCACTGCAAAATGATTGTTTTGATTTTGGGTCAGCTCATGAGGCACCCACTAAGCGAGCTTTTTCTGTTTTTTTTTTTTTAGCGAGCTTTTTCACCTTTCTAATTCTAAAATGCCAAATGACTATAGAATGGTTGACTTAGAGTTCATCAGCAATTTCCAGTGTAGTTGTAAGATGATCAGCTTTGATGAGTGCTTTCAATTGGATGTTGTCAACTTTCCATGGCCGGCCACTGCGCTACTCGTCTTCAAGGCTCTACTTTGCAAAACTTCTTGAATCATCATTGCGCTGTACACTGTTAGCAGTTCCTGGGCCAAATGCGTTCTTCATGTTGCAATTTGTCTCCGCCTCTTTACAGCCCATTTTGAACTCAAATAAGAAAATCCCTTGAATTTGCTTTTTGTCTAACATCATTTCCATAGTCTTAAAAAAAATAAATAGCAAGTAACAAGTTATCAGCAAAAAAAAAATAAAGTGAGAAATACACATTAAAATGATATATAACATAACCACCTTTACTTAAGAATGTATTCCAGTGTCAAATGGCAAATTTCAACGATGCGAAAACCACATTTACATTTGCACCAGCCTAATACATTCCTATCAGCAACACACAAGCATTCCAATTTCTCTACATCCTTGCCTTAATGTAATTTAAAACTCATACTTCAGTTATGGGAAAACCTTTAAGTATGTTTAGAACAACATGGATATGTGAATCTGCTTTTTAATCTGTAAATTTTATAAAATCTAAATATAATACATTTATTCCCACCTCAATTAAAATTCCTGATTTTAAAAAAGTATGGAGATGTGCTCTAAGTGGAAAACACACAGCAACCCTCAAAGAAGGAAAAAAACCATAAAATTATATAAAGTTGATAATGTTATATACTGACTACATATGAGATGATATTTTGGGTATGTTGGTCCAAATAAAACTATTTAAAAATTATCTGTGTTTTTACTTTTGTAAATGTGGCTACTAGAAAAAAATTAAGTTACATTTGTAGCTCACATTATATTTCTATTAGACAGCACTGCTGGAGCCATTCCCACGACATAATGGAAGCCATCAGATTCTGGAAGACAAGGTCCTTCTCTTGGAGTCCTAACTGTTGTAAGTCAAGCAAATCCTTTTCATCCACTCTTCTGCCCCTGATATTTACCTGCATCTTTCTTTTAGTACATGAGGATTACCTGAATGAAAATAGCTGTCCACTGTACTGCAAAAGCTGGACCAATAGTTAGTCCCTCGGTGACTATCTGGTGTCCAGACTTGGGTATCCTATTTTCTCTTCTTTGTTTGTGTATCATACCCTGATGATTTCCATTACAGTGTGAATTAACTCCTGTGCCTGGGTCATGGCTGGGGGCTGTATGTCAGCACCACACCAGGGAAAGCCCAGGAGATGCGTTCATGTGTTTGCAGAGTCCAGAGAAGTCCATTTTCATTTCTTCTTCGACTTGACATTGCTTCCTTGACACAATTTCTCCTCCTGTACCTTTTTGCTTCTTACCCACGTCTTAAAAAATAAATAGCAAGTAACAAGTTATCAGCAAAAAAAATAAAGTGAGAAATACACATTAAAATGATATATAACATAACCACCTTTACTTAAGAATGTATTCCAGTGTCAAATGGCAAATTTCAACGATGCGAAAACCACATTTACATTTGCACCAGCCTAATACATTCCTATCAGCAACACACAAGCATTCCAATTTCTCTACATCCTTGCCTTAATGTAATTTAAAACTCATACTTCAGTTATGGGAAAACCTTTAAGTATGTTTAGAACAACATGGATATGTGAATCTGCTTTTTAATCTGTAAATTTTATAAAATCTAAATATAATACATTTATTCCCACCTCAATTAAAATTCCTGATTTTAAAAAAGTATGGAGATGTGCTCTAAGTGGAAAACACACAGCAACCCTCAAAAAAGGGAAAAAAACCATAAAATTATATAAAGTTGATAATGTTATATACTGACTACATATGAGATGATATTTTGGGTATGTTGGTCCAAATAAAACTATTTAAAAATTATCTGTGTTTTTACTTTTGTAAATGTGGCTACTAGAAAAAAATTAAGTTACATTTGTAGCTCACATTATATTTCTATTAGACAGCACTGCTGGAGCCATTCCCACGACATAATGGAAGCCATCAGATTCTGGAAGACAAGGTCCTTCTCTTGGAGTCCTAACTGTTGTAAGTCAAGCAAATCCTTTTCATCCACTCTTCTGCCCCTGATATTTACCTGCATCTTTCTTTTAGTACATGAGGATTACCTGAATGAAAATAGCTGTCCACTGCTACTGCAAAAAGCTGGACCAATAGTTAGTCCCTCGGTGACTATCTGGTGTCCAGACTTGGGTATCCTATTTTCTCTTCTTTGTTTGTGTATCATACCCTGATGATTTCCATTACAGTGTGAATTAACTCCTGTGCCTGGGTCATGGCTGGGGGCTGTATGTCAGCACCACACCAGGGAAAGCCCAGGAGATGCGTTCATGTGTTTGCAGAGTCCAGAGAAGTCCATTTTCATTTCTTCTTCGACTTGACATTGCTTCCTTGACACAATTTCTCCTCCTGTACCTTTGTGATTCTTACCCACTCACAGCTTATTTGTACTCTGAAAGCCATCAGGCATCTTTCTTTTGTCTATGTGATGACAAAATAATGGGCCAGACCTAGATCAGGTCACTTTTAAGTGATTTTAAGTGACTATGAGACCTTAAATGGTCACTTTAAGTGACTGTGGCTACAATCCCAGAAGGGTTGAAGCAGGTGTATGGGGTCGCAGGAGAAACCCTGAAATGTCAGGTAAGGAAGATCCAGAAGCTGGAATTCAGGCAGAAGAGTTGTTGTGACTAGAGCTCTTCTCGTTTCTGTTGCTTACACCAGGTTCATTCTAGATGCAATAACCATCAGTCAAAAGCAAAAATAAGCCTCCACCCTAGAGGGTTAATTGGGCATTCTTTTTTATATATTTAATTTATTTTAAAAAATATATTTATTTATTTTTGGCTATCCTGGGTTTTCACTGCTGCAGCAGGCTCTTCTCTAGTTGCAGGGAGTGGGGGTTACTCTCTAGTTGAGGTGAGCAGGCTTCTTGTTGTGGTGACTTCTCTTGTGGTAGGACTTGGCCTCTAGGTCACACAGGCTTCAGTAGTTGTGGCACAAGGGCTCAGTAGTTGCAGCTCTGAGGCTCTAGAGCACAGACTCAATGGTTGTAGCTCATGGGCTTAGTTGCTCTGCAGCATGTGGGATCTTCCTGGATCAGGGATTGAACCCGTGTGTCCTGCATTGACAGGTGAACTCTTTACCACTGAGCTACCAGGGAATCCCTGGGCATTCTTTTTTAAATAAAATTATTCCAAAATATAAATTTTAAGTCTTTGGAAAACTTGTGGGACTTCCCTGGTTGTCCATTGGTTAAGAATCTGCCTACTAGTGCATGGGATATGAGTTTGATCTCTGGTCAGGGAACTAAGGGTTTTCCAGGTGGATCAGGGGTAAAGAATTTGCTTGCCAATGCGGGAGACACAGGAGACATGGGTTCAACCCTTGGGTTGGGAAGATTCCCTAGAGGAGGAAATGATAACTCGCTCCAGTATTCTTGCTGGGATAATCCTGTTCACAGAGGAGCCTGGCAGGGTACAGTCCATGGGGTCACAAAGAGTTAGACAAGATTGAGTGACTCAGCACATGGAGAACTAAGATTCCCACATGCCACAGG